>CM066991.1:129683605-130931114 GCA_033977485.1 Hydrangea macrophylla | reverse complement strand
TCCAAGTGACTCTGTTGTTGTAAAATGCAAATTTTGAGTCCAAATGACTCCGTGGTTGTAAAAAGCGAGTTTTCGAGTCCTAGTGACTCCGTTGTTGTGGAAATGCGGGTCCATGGATCCGAATGACTCTTTTATTTTAAAATGTGAATTTATTGACTCCTTGTATAAGAAAATTGAATTTTTGGATACACGTGACTCCTTTTGAATTTGTGAGTCTGCTTAACTCTGAATTTTATTAGAATTGGGAATTCTTTTGAGTCTAATTGGTTCATGTTTTTGGAAATTAGAAATTCTTGTAAAGTCTGATTAGCTCATGTTTTTGGAAATTAGAAATTCTTTTGAGTCTGAATGGCTCATGTTTTTAAAATTAGAAATTCTTTTGAGTCTGGTTGACTCCCAATCTTGTGAAATAGAAATTCTTTGAGTTCGATTGACTCCCAATTTTGTAAAAAATTCTTTTGTGAAATAGAAATTCTTTAAGCCCAGTTTTATGAATTTAAATTTCTTTGAGTCCGATTGACTCCTGGTTTTGTCCGATTTTGAGAAATAAGAAATTGAATCAAGTCTGATTGACTCATGATTTAGGATTTGAATTTGAATTTGATTTGAGTCAAATTGACTCCGGACTTGGTGAAATTGAATTTGTTTGAGTCTGATTGACTCCTGATTTCAGAAAATGAATTAAGTCGAGTCTAGGTGACTCCTAATTTAGCATTTAAATTTGGACTCAAATTGAGTCGAATCAACTCCGGACTTGGTGAAATTGAGTTTATTTGAGTCTAGCTGACTCTTGATCAAAATTTGGAAAAAAAATAAGCTTGATTGACTACCAATTTTGGAAATTCAATTAAATTGAGTCTAACCGATTCTCAATTTTGGAAATTGAAGTGGATTTGAGTCCATTGAACCCCCGACTTTAGATATTTGAAATAATTTAAAGTCCATCCGACTCCCGATTTAGAAATTTGAAATAATTTGAGTCTGATGTACTAGACTCTGAATGTTTGAAAGTAAATGGAATGAAATTTGTTTGACTAAGAAGGGAATTTGTTGGACTCTCGATTTTAGAAAATCGAATTAAGTCTGAAGGACTCCGGATTTTTGGAATTAAACTGATTCGAGTCTGACTGACTCCAAATTTTGAATTAAATTGAGTAAAGTCTGTCTGACTCCAGGTTTTGTGAAATTGAATTTGTTTCGAATCCAACTGACTCCTGATTTTAGAATTCGAATAGAATTGAGTCTGACTGACTCCCGATTTAGAAATTTGAAATAATTTGAGTCTGATGTACTAGACTCTGAATGTTTGAAAGTAAATGGAATGAAATTTGTTTGACTAAGAAGGGAATTTGTTGGACTCTCGATTTTAGAAAATCGAATTAAGTCTGAAGGACTCTGGATTTTTGGAATTAAACTGATTCGAGTCTGACTGACTCCAAATTTTGAATTAAATTGAGTAAAGTCTGTCTGACTCCAGGTTTTGTGAAATTGAATTTGTTTCGAATCCAACTGACTCCTGATTTTAGAATTCGAATAGAATTGAGTCTGACTGACTCCCGATTTAGAAATTTGAAATAATTTGAGTCTGATGTACTAGACTCTGAATGTTTGAAAGTAAATGGAATGAAATTTGTTTGACTAAGAAGGGAATTTGTTGGACTCTCGATTTTAGAAAATCGAATTAAGTCTGAAGGACTCCGGATTTTTGGAATTAAACTGATTCGAGTCTGACTGACTCCAAATTTTGAATTAAATTGAGTAAAGTCTATCTGACTCCAGGTTTTGTGAAATTGAATTTGCTTCGAGTCCAATTGACTCCTATTTTTAGTATGATTGATTCCTGATTTTAGAAAATTGAATTTATTTGAATCTGATTGACTAAGTGATTTTAGAAGGTGAATTTATTTGAAATAAGTTTGATTGACTCCTAATAAGTGGAATTTGAATTCGAAATTGAGTCAAAGTAACTCTTGATTGGGCAAATTTTTTATTTGAGTCTGATTGACTCCTGATTTCAGAAGAATGAATAGATTTGAGTTTTGTTGATTTTAAGAATCTAAGTTGAATTGAGTCTGATTGACTCTTGATTTTAGAAAATTGAATAAATTGGAGTCTGCTTGACTCCGGACTCTTGAAAATTGATTTGATTAGGAGTTTGATTTACTCCGGATTTTGAGAATTAGAGTAAATTGGAGTCTGATTGACTCCGGGCTTTTGAAATTGATTTGATTAAAGAGTCTAATTGACTCCTGATTTTGGAAAATTGAATAAATGGGAGTATGGTTGAATCTAAGCCGATTTGAGTCTAATTGACTCCTGGTTTTAGAAGAATGAATTGACTCGAGTCCGAAAGACTCCAAATCCACCTGAATATGGTTAACTCGTTCTGGGAATATAACGGATTTATATTCTCGATCCTCGTAACAGATTTACGTTGATCCTTTATTTGGGAGTGTAACGGATTTACATTCTCGGTTTTCGCAACGGATTTGCGTTAACCCTCGTTCTGGGAATATAACGGATTTATATTCTCGATCCTCGTAACAGATTTACGTTGATCCTTTATTTGGGAGTGTAACGGATTTGCATTCTCGGTTTTCGCAACGGATTTGCGTTAACCCTCGTTCTGAGAATATAACGGATTTATATTCTCGATCCTCGTAACAGATTTACGTTGATCCTTTATTTAGGAGTGTAACGGATTTGCATTCTCGGTTTTCGCAACGGATTTGTGTTAACCCTCGTCTTGGGAATATAATAGATTTATGTTCTCAATCCTCGTAACAGATTTACGTTGATCCTTTATTTGGGAGTGTAACGGATTTGCATTCTCGGTTTTCGCAACGGATTTGCGTTAACCCTCGTTCTGGGAATATAACGGATTTATATTCTCGATCCTCGTAACAGATTTACGTTGATCCTTTATTTGGGAGTGTAACGGATTTGCATTCTCGGTTTTCGCAACGGATTTGCGTCAACCCTCGTCCTGGGAATATAACGGATTTATATTCTCGATCCTCGTAACAGATTTACGTTGATCCTTTATTTGGGAGTGTAACGGATTTGCATTCTCGGTTTTCGCAACGGATTTGCGTTAACCCTCGTTCTGGGAATATAACGGATTTATATTCTCGATCCTCGTAACAGATTTACGTTGATCCTTTATTTGGGAGTGTAACGGATTTGCATTCTCGGTTTTCGCAACGGATTTGCGTTAACCCTCGTCTTGGGAATATAACGGATTTATATTCTCGATCCTCGTAACAGATTTACGTTGATCCTTTATTTGGAACTGTAACGGATTTGCATTCTCGGTTTTTGCAACAGATTTGCGTTAACCCTCGTTCTGGGAATATAACGGATTTATATTCTCGATCCTCGTAACAGATTTACGTTGATCCTTTATTTGGGAGTGTAACGGATTTGCATTCTCGGTTTTCGCAACGGATTTGCGTTAACCCTCGTTCCGGGAATATAACGGATTTATATTCTCGATCCTCGTAACAGATTTACGATGATCCTTTATTTGGGAGTGTAACGGATTTGCATTCTCGGGTTTTGCAACGGATTTGCGTTAACCCTCGTTCTGGGAATATAATAGATTTATGTTCTCAATCCTCGTAACAAATTTACGTCGATCCTTTGGTTGGGAGTATAAGGCGCGAAGCGCATCTCAGTCTTTCAGCGTGCTACCTGATTTGACACCGGAGTATAAGGCGCGAAGCGCATCTCAGTCGATCAGATGATTCTTGGAAGACACCGGAGTATAAGGCGCGAAGCGCATCTCAGTCTTTCAGCGTGCTACCTGGTTTGACACTGGAGTATAAGGCGCGAAGCGCATCTCAGTCGATCAGATGATTCTTGGAAGACACCGGAGTATAAGGCGCGAAGCGCATCTCAGTCTTTCAGCGTGCTACCTGGTTTGACAATGGAGTATAAGGCGCGAAGCGCATCTCAGTTGATCAGATGATTCTTGGAAGACACCGGAGTATAAGGCGTGAAGCGCATCTCAGTCTTTCGGAAAGCGTAGTTTCTAATTCGACACCAAGGTATAAGCCGTGAAGCGCATTCTAGTCGATTAGATGACTCTTGAAGAATGTCGGGGAATTAAGCATAGGAAGCGCATCTATGACGGTTGTGACTTTCCCAGAATAGAATGACATCATAAGTAGAATGGTATCGAGTGCATTTTTGATACTAAGAAAGAACAATATGTTGCTGAGGCATTATATGGAGCACAAGATTGCTTGAGCATATGCATCACGATAAGATAGGAGCATTCATCCGTGTGGTTATTTGCGTTCGTGTGTTGTCCTTTGCCTGAACTACGCCCTGGTCTGATTCCCGATGGGATACGTAGGCAGCTCACCATTGAGCACGACCAGCACCGACCGTCTCCGCGAATGTTTTTGCAACGCATTTTATTTTTACCTAAGTTCAATAGCCCGGTCAAAGGCTTGTCTTCACACAAGCTTCGACATTCACTTGTGATACGCGTTGCTTCACAAGTTCTGCCGAAGAGGGGCAAACTGTAGACACCCCAATTTTGACCAAACTATTAAACTTAGGGGGATTTACCTCTAGAAATCAATGATGAATAATGTCCCGACGATTTTCTTCAAGTTCATCGCTTTAACTTCTGAAAAGCTTCAAGTTCCCAAACCTTGCTCCCAATACCCCTAGATTTTGCCAATCACTGACCATCTGCCTCGAGCTCACTAGATCATGGGTTACTTTCTAAAAAAACAATAGAATAGATTAAATTATAATAATATTATAATGATATTTTCTAAAAATAACATTGTTTCTCATATTTTTAGTTTCAAAAAGAAAAAAAAGAAAAAAGATACTATTTGGTGACTCATATGATTAATTTAGATTTAAAATGAAAAATGTGTCTATACATATATATATATACATATATAAGAAAAGGAAAATAATAAAAGAAAGTATTCTATGTGATTTGGAGAGTTAGAGATTCCTTGGCATATTCCTAATCCAAAGTAAATACCCAAAAAGCCCTTTGTTGGGCACTAATCTCCCATGTGCTTTGAAGATGCTCTAGAATGTTCCTTTATTCTAGCCAACTTAAATTCCCTTCAAGTTTCTTGGAATTACATAGAAGTGCCATGGAGAGTTAGAGATGCCATAGAATATTCCTAACCCACCCCAAATTGACCTATCTACCCTTATCTTAGCCCCTAAGATAATGAAAGTCTATAAAAAAAAAAAAACCATTTCTCTCATTTTGGGGGAGACACTTGAATTGTATAGAAAAATATTGGGAGAGCTTTAGAGGAAAGAAATATAGAGAGAGAAACTCTAATAATTATTTTACCCAAATCCCACCAAAACTCTACCCAACCGTCAAATCACCATTGAAGGAGCTTGAAGCTTGAGGAAGAAGAAGAGGAAAAGCTTGAGGAATTCAACATCTCTACAAGTTTTGAGAAGATCTAGAGGTAAAGCCTTCAAATCTATATATATATATATATATAATAATAATTCAATCACAAGTTCATAGTTCTAGGAAATTTTACACATTTTCAAAACCTCTCTTCCTATCCCATTTCTTCACACACCACCAAGAACTTGTGATTGAATCTCATAACATTTCATTAATTTGGATCTAATTGATGCCTTGGGTTTAAAATAAATTCAATTTTGAACAATTTGTGTTCCTAGTTTCTCTAAATAAACTTTGATTTCTTATTTCTATTATTTCTCATAAGGCTCATGAGATTTTACATATCCTAGTGAGCTTCTTTGAGTTTTGATTCCTTAAGTTTCCTATGATCTTATGATCCATATGGAGATTAAAATGAATCCTAGTCCTAATCTACACATAATTGGTGAGATTCAAGTTTCAACCCATGACTTGAACCTCCTCATTAAGAATCTCATGGAATTCTTACTATATTCCAATGAGGTTTGAATAGATTTTAATTTCATTTAGTCTCCAATGACCATCAAATGGTAGGAGAAGTATCTTTAGTTTGAGTCCATCTCCATGGCTTAGACTAATTTCTTCCTTGGGTTTTGAGAAGTTCTTCATACTTTATCCAAAACTTACATGTATGTGTGTCTTTAGCCTCCAATGACCACCAAGTGGTAGGAGTAATGATTTGAACTCAAGTTTTGGTCCATAAGTTTGAGTTCATTGTTTGGGATTTTGTGAAGTCCATTTCATACTTCATTAAAAGTCCATAAGTCTAAAGAGGTCCTTAGTCTTCAATGAGCATCAAATGGTAGAAGAAATGATTTGTTTTAAGCCCAACATTATGATCTAATAGTTGAGGCCAATCAACAAAGTTGAACTAGCAAAATGAAAACAATGGGCTCACAAACTGTTTTCGATCAAAGATTTTTAGTTCGAAATCTAACCGTTGAAATCAAGTGAAACCAACGGGAAAGTATCAATAATACATTGTTTTACCACTGTAATTTTTGTTTTGGTAAGATTTTATGCTTAGAATGGTTTGATCATGAGTTTTGTGAGACAACCACAATCTGTCCAGAATTTCAGAATAGTTTCAGAACAGCAAATTGATTTTAAAATTGATAGATCAGAGCTCTAACCAAGTTTTCATGACCTCTAATAATTTTTTATTAGAACCTTAATGTGTTAGGAAGGTTCCCTAAAAAGAATGAAGCAATTTGGATTTGTTTGCTATTTTTAAAAAATCATACAAGATCTCTGGACAGAGAGTTGTAAAATCCTGAGTGAGGTCTGGTATTTTCCATATTCCCGGAGATCTAACCGTTGAAACCTTGATTTTCTTTTTGGGTTAAAAACTAGACTCACAGAGGCATAACATATCCAAAAATCATTAAGATCAAACCGTTGGAAGTATTTTATTTCTATTTATGAAAACCTGGTCTGCTCTCTGTAATTCATAAAAACTGCTCCTATTTTTGTCTAATCTTATTTATTTGAACTCAAATGGTCTCCTAATGTCTTGGAATCCAAATCATGTTTTGAATAATGATAATTTAGCTTAAATCCAGAGGCTAAGTGATCCAAATTAGTGAATAAATTCATATCTCATTCTTGTTCATATTCATGCATTCATTCATACATGTTAATATTCATAAGTAGGACTTATCTCTTGTCTAAATTGTATCTAATTGAACATAACTTAGGATTAATTATTTTTGATATTATATCTTGTCTAAGGCATGTGTACTAACCTTTGTTTTGTAGCGCATTTGAGGTACAATTTCTCAACTCTTCTCTAGTTTAATTCTATTCTTTGATTTATATTGATTTTCGACTCCATGTGCGACACCTTAGCCTAGGTTTTGCCTTATGTGTATATATATGTTAGAGACCTTTTCTTAAATTTATTTTGTTCTTGTATGCATTGCACGTTTAATATTCGCGGCCGGATCCCGGGTATGTTTTCTAGTTCTTTATTGCATATCATGTTGCTTGCTACTTGAATTACGTGGCTTATGAATGATATTTTGTCGTTAACAATTTTACACCATTTCCAACATGCTTGTGTAATGTATAAGTATATATGTATTAGTTGAGGGCATGCTTAGATTAATAATTTGACTAAAAAGGATGTTGAGTAGAGGCCTATCGCGAGATAGGACGAAAGGGGGTGTTTTAGTCCGTCGGGTTCCTTCCCCTTTTATTCCATAATCCCCGGACCCAGTTAAATCTTTGGTTTCGCAAAATATCGGTTTGCTTTCAAAATGGTTTCTTAATTTTCCTTTTAAAAATTAAGTGGCGACTCTTTCATTTTGAATTAGAAATTTTTTTGGAAAAGAATTTAAAAGAAAAGCTGTGGGTAAAAGAAAGAATAACCTGCGATATCCACAGGGGGAGGTAAACTTAAATAATTTAAATTGTGCTAACACATATGCATGTAAGCATATGTGTCTCATGGACACAAAACACAGCTGGTTTTATAGAAAAGAGAGAGACGAGAGCTTTGGCAAAGACGACGGGGGTTTCGCACGACTTTTCGACGCCATATCTTCGCCGTTCGACGATCGTTTTGCGATCTGAGACCATTTTTGTACTCGTGGAGGTAAGAGGATCACATGTATGTCCTTTATTTTCATTTTCGATAATGTTGCTCTGGTGACCGTTCTTGGTTGTTAACTTTCGGTGTACCAAAACTATGTAGGATTAACACTGGTAGGATTTGAGTTGGGAATTTGGAAGAGGTTGGGAGATTCTAGGCTTATTCGCTAGTAAATCGAAGAGGTGGGTGTTCAAATCCCAAAATTGGGTAATTAGACCCGTTAATGTGATGATTGTTAGCAAAGATTACTTAATTCATGCTTATACAGTTATATGATGATGAATTTGTTGAAAAGCATGTCAATTGTATGAAAGTTATCATGTTATATGCCTATTTACTTAATTGCTTATGTGGATCAAAGAGAAGTTAAGTAGTGGTCACCATTTATAGGTCCCATATGTAAGGGACAATAAGTCCTCAAGAGAAGGACGTGGTGACAACCAAAAGGAAAAGACGGTGACGCCTTCAGGATCTCAAGAGTGTATGCTAAAAAGTGAGTGCGATCCGGGGTAAGAAGGACCTGGGGGTGGTGGCTGGAGTTACTTTAATTTTCGGAGATCACTTTGTTGATATTTATAATGATTTTTGCATTTACATGTTAAGCATATCAATAGCATGAATAGTTCTCTCACTAAGCGAAAGCTTAAACGAATATATATATTTTTCTGTTGTGGTTATTGAATAATCATCGCAGGTGTTGAGCGGGAAGATGAGAGGAAATGATCCGCACGACGGATTGGCATGGGGTTATAGGATGTGTTAATATGTTCATAAGATTAGATGTTCTAGTTTATTAATGCAAGTTTTGTATCGGAAATGATTTGAACTTGTAAACATTAATTTTTAGCAGCGGGAATCAGTTTTGCAGAACCCGGATTAATCCGGGTTAAAGGGCGGATCGATCTGGACTTTTTGGAGGACATTCTATGAGAAACTACTAAATCAGATCGATCAGGGCTTAAAGGGCGGATCGATCCGCATATAAAATTTCAGCACGTCAACTTCTACGGAAACAGACATATCTCTTTCAAGAAAACTCGGATTCGCGCGCCGTTTTTTTGCATTGGAACCGGGACTCAAAGGGATATCGTTTGGTATGAATTTTTGCTACACTTTATTAATGACCATTTTGCCCATGGGGCTATTTTTAGTCAAAGAAGTTTTTTATGTTGTCTAATTCATGCTTATTTAGTAATTTGAGGTTGATTTAGAGTCTGGGCTTTGTTACACATGTTCTAATCTGCCGGAGACGGGTTGGGGTGTGACAGTAATACTTTAAAATTTTCTCTATATCCAAAATCCAGAAGTTAGCCCTCATTGGATCGGCTTTCCCACAGATTATTGTCAGCTTTTGCTTATGGAATTTTGAAATGGTAACAACCTCTCCCCTCGGATTCGGATTTAGTTACACTAGTCTTTCCTCAACCACACGAGTTTTAGCCACACAGACTAAACCCTCAATTGCTTTTCACTCTTTTCATGTGGTTTGGGGTCTGACCTCCAGACACTTTGCCTGGTACCCACAATATAATACACATACATACGTTACTTTAAATAACCCCATGGCAAACTTAGCAACATTAGAAGCATGCTAAGTAAACATGTATGCATGTTTATGTAAATACGGGTTGTTGTGTGCACACTATGCGTCATATACGTCACTTGTCCTAAAGGCTCTAGCCTATTGCTCTGATACAAAAAATTGTCACTCTCCAACCCACCTTGAGCGGATTAGGAAATGTGTAACAAGGTTACAAGTACCCAAACTACACTAATTAGCAAAGATACATGTAAATCACTAAGAAAAGCATGAATTAAACAACATAAAAGAACTTTGTTGTGATAAAATAGCCCCAAGGGCAAAATGGTCATTTATAAAATTTGATCAAATTCTATATCAAAAGATAGCTCTTTGAGTCCTAGTTCTAATGCAAAAAATGGCACGCAAAGCCGAGTTTTCTAGAAATAGTTATGTACGTTTCCGTAAAAATCGATGGCCTAGAATTTTGTGAGCGGATCGATCCGCCCTTTGAATGTCCGAAATTGTTATTTATAGCAGAATGACCCCCAAAAAGCTTGGATCGATCCACGTTAAAGGCCAGATCGATTCGGGTTCTGCAGAACTGTTTTCTACTGCTAAAACCCTTTGTTTTTCATGCTAAAATCATAGCCAAACTCAACCAAACTTCATATGAATTTAAGAAAACCTTTCAAATACATATCCAAGTCCTTCCAAGCATTAACCAAATATGCAAAACTCCATTACAACTACAATTGGATCATTTTCAAACAATTTAACCCCAAATGTTGCCAATCACACTCAAACTATAAAAATTACTGAAAAGAAGTTCGTAAACTTTGCAAACCATTTTATTACAATCCAAACTTGTCCAACATAGTTGCGACACCAACCCGAAATTTCCGAAAGAGTCCAATTCAATAACAGCACAAAGCATATATGTAAAAATTCAAGGAACTACAAGAAAGTCCCAAAGTAAAACTCCAAAACCACCAACTGCTTATATTACAATACAAGTTCTAAGATTGAAGTTTATAGTTACGACAAGAGTACTAACATCACTATTGTAGAACTACAATCCAAACTTCCAACTATTAACATATAAATATAGGCAAATTCCCATTCCAAGCCAAGCCTTACTCATTTCTTCTTCAACTATTACTCCAAACCTGCGGTGGTTGTTATTTACCACAATAGAAAAGGAAAACGGTTTTCTTAAGCGTTATGTTTAATGAACATTCTAAACATGATTGTATGCTTAACATGTGCAAATGCTACAAACCACATAATTCATATCCATAATCTCCAAACTACTGGTTCAATGATTCATTTAGACCCGAAGACCTTCCCTTGGCTCCGTGATCACTTCTATTCTTCGGACTTTCGTTTTTATTGGATTCTTCTCCTTCTTCTCCCTTATTACTCCCAATAATGAATTTTTTCGGGTAATTCATTGATTACCACATAATCATATAAGCACATAGACATGACAATTTCATATATTGACATGTTAATCACAATTCTAGCATTTCTATAACTACTAAGCATGAATTTACATACTCAATTCATATTTGAAGTATTTAGCACATCAAATCGCAATAAATTTTAGTAAAAAAAACTCATCTCTTTCAGATTGTCATCCAAATAAGCTAGGAAATGCTTAATTATACCAAATCTTAGCTCAAATCTCACTCTGGAATAAATCCTACATGTTTTCGGTAAAACCACATGTCACCTATTAGAACGAGCCATCAAAATATGACGATTAAAACGTAAAAGAAAGGCATAAAAACTACCATCTCCCCTTCATGAGTCTCGACTTTGGTTCGCGAATTGGACGGCGAAAGGTGACGGAACGATGAAATTACGACATTGGGAACTCATGTTCTGTTCTTTTCTCGCCGAGCTCTTTCTCTTTTCTCAATTTTCTGTAATTGTTTTGAGACTAAGCTCATAACCAAGACACCTGGCAACACATGCAATGTGTTGTAACAAAGTTTTGCTCTTTTTTTCATTTACATCTTTGAAATTCTTATGTTTTTATTATAAAATCCCCCAAATATTCCATTAACTTCCCAATTATCTAAATGAGTGTTCGTCTAAGTCCCGTATGGGTCTCAAATGTGGTCCCAAATATCTTGTGAAATTGCTATCATACCTACCAATTATGAATCATTTTAATTTATTTATGCCCTTATTTACAATAACCAAACTAGCATTTTAATAACTAACATATTAATCAATGCAATATTAAAGCTTCAAACATATCTCCAATTAATCATATAAATGCATCTAGTCATTTAAATGTACATTTTATAATTTGGTCCTTTACTGGGTCCCACTTCCAAACATATCCCACCTCACTAGTGACTTTCCAACTGTGTCATTCACTGAATACTTTTTTTCACGGGCGAGTCCAAAGCCTCCCCTATAATCCATAATATACACTAATCATGTAAATTAATGCATATTAATATATAATTTAACCCTTTTTCTAGGAACGAGTTTTACAGGAAGCTTATAATGATGTAGGCTATGCTGGAGACGGCTACTACGCAAGCTGAAGATATGAAGTTGTGCCGTAGTTAGTTTATGTTTATGTTTTAGAGACTCTGTAATAAGTTAAGGTTTGTAATCGGCATGTGCTGCCGCGCGGATACTTATGGTTTGTAATAAGTTAATTATAAACTCTTATTATAATATGTTGAACTTAGATATTCCAAATGCGTTTGATTCATTACTCTGATGTTTAGACTTAGCTTATGGACAATATGATGACTTTTAACTGTCATGGCCTACGGGCCAAAAAAAGAATTTTATTTTTTCTATTTTTGCTACTGCAAAATGTTACATGTTCAAACTCTAATAATGAGCGTAGCATATATAAAACACCATTTTACCAACTAGATGAAACCATTAATGACATGTGAATATGAATGAATAGTTGCTAGTTGAAAGTTACTTTTAAGGACAAATTTATCATTTTAAAATCTTGATATCAATGGTTTTTTGGTTGCCAACTATCCATATATGCCAGTTTAAAACTGATAGCTAAAGCACAAGAGTGGTCAGAACAATTTAAAAAACAAGAAATGTACCATCTATAATGGTAAGAAAATATTAGGGGTGATCAATTCAATATATAACATATACACTACCCAATTAATATAAAATTTTTACTGCACAATAAATTTTACTTTACTACAAAGATTAAATGAGCTCCAACGACAATGAATATTGAAAGTCATCACTTTGTTAAAATGACGAGCCATCATCAGAAGCTTTCTATATATTATATATGAGTAATGCTATATTTTCTAAATTTCTATCCTAAAAGTGTTTTTCAATTAATGTGGAAGTGGGGTCAAGCAAGGGCGGATCTAGAAATTTCAAGTTAGGGAGCTTGGGGGTAGTTGAGTATACGGGGTTCGGGGGCAGCACCCCCGAGGTAATTTTTTTGGGGCTCTATCTATACATATTCTTAGTGCAGAGATGATATAAGATAATGATATAAATGTTAATACAAATACTCAAAAAAATCTTCCTTATTGTATGATATATACATCAATGTTGTAATATTTTGGGATCTATTACTATCCAATATAAAGTTATAACTAACAAATGACACTTTAAAATTACAACTAAATGCCATATTTTAATTATCAAATAGCACATAAGAAAAGACAATAATAAATGTCATCAAAGATACAATAAAATGACACCTTATTAATCCAAATTGGGATCAAGAAATTGACTATATTGTAGAATTTGTAAAATCTCAAAACTAATTAAATCATACACCCCTGCGGTCAGGTCTAATACAGCGAGACTTGTTGAATTTTGATTAAAAGTTGTTTAACTGGCCCCACCATTTGAGAAACACTTTTGAGATATAAATTTGGGAATGATAACATTACTCTTTTTAGAGCATCTCCAATGCAAAAGGCTATTTTGCATCTTTCAAACCTATATTTTAGCAATGCTACAATGTCAAAAATTAATAATTTGACAATTATGCTCCAATGCAAAAAGTCATCCAAAATGTTATTTTTTTGGCACAAAAGCTACTAATCTAGTACATTGGACAGTGTGTTTTGTACACTAGTTTTATCACAACTAATAAAAAGAGAGCATTTTTGCTCACCAAAAAAATGGTTCACCAATGCTCACCCAAGCATCCCATTGGCTAATGCAGTGAGACCCAGGATTAAAAAAGAGAGCATTGTTTAATCTTGGGTCCCACTGCATTGGCCAATAGGATGCTTGAGTGAGCATTGGTGAACCATAGTTTGGGTGAGCAAAAGTATTTTCTAATAAAATGATATTTTTTTTATACAAAAGTAATTGATGTTGTACATTGAATTGCTATTGTGCACTAGAAACGAAAAATAAGAAAAAAGTACAATGGTCAAAATTTGGCAAAAGCCAAATCCTTTATTATATTTGAAAAAATAAATGACTTAATCAAATTTTAGCAATACAAATAACTGTGCATTAGAGCACATATTTTGTACAACTTTATCAAATTTTAGGTTAAATAATGGATTTGACTATAATATTAGAGATGCTCTTATAAACATCCACAGATGACTGAAGGAGCATTGAATTTCACATATACTTTTTAAGTAAGAGGTAACAGTGACAACTGAAAATTGGGACATTGTGATCAAAATAAATTGGCGCTCTTAGCAGTACCTAAAGTTCTGACAAGTTGTGTGATGATTTAATGAGTGAGTTGGTAGAACTTTTAAATGAATTGGATTTGAACTGGCCTGGGTTGATCTTGATTACTATCTGCAAAGTTTTTTTGAAAAAAAAAAAAAAAAGGAAAGAAAAAAATGGGCTAGCTAACAAGAAACTGGGCTTGTTAATTGTTATCCCTATATGCATATCCCTTTCTCAAACGAACTAAAAACTATTTAGTTCCAAGGACTGTTTGGACATATTTAATCATATCTTTTGGGTTAATTTGCTGCTGTTTGTTTTTTTTTTATTTTTCTTAATTTTTTATGTCTTAAGTTATGCTCTAAATGAAATTGATATGCCCTATACCACTAATTGCTTTTAAAGCTAACATGCATTGATTGACTTTTAAAGGATATTTTGGGTATATTCAGAATATTATAATTTTCTAGGGGAAATAATGATTTTAATGATTAAAAACTATTAAAACAAAGAACTAGAAAGGGGGGTGGGAATAGCTCCACCCAAATAAATATTTTGAGATAATTTAAAGTCAGGATACGAATGTTTCTATAACAAAATTACAGTTAAATAAACATCATACTATTTCGAACAAGTTTAGTTCTCTACTTAAGCAAACAGCCGCCTAAATTCATTATTTATTGCAAAATGCTTTATCAACTAAAGTAGGTGAAATATTATCGTACACGTCGTCTTTAAGTTAATATAAACTCCCCATTTTAAAAAGGAGGAGTTAATTCAGAGTTCAGTTCTCATACTTAGCAAATAACAAAGAGGGAAGAAAAAGATAAAAGTAAATTTGGTAAATGGGTTAAGCAGATGCCCAAGGATCCTCGGCTCCTCCTTTGGGGTAGCACTTCAACATTCCATGTGGGTGTTGCAGGGCAGCACTTTGGGTAGCATCCCATGTGGGTATTACAGAATCACAAATTTTTTTTTTTTTTTTTTGGCCCATAAAAGAGAGCTGAGGATCCTTACCCTAGATAAGTGGATCCGTTATCTATGATGCTACTCATAATCCAAGCAAAGTGTTCGGAGATTTTAAATTTAGTGATGGCAAGTCAGTAAAGGCAAATTGTTTATTTGAGCTGCAACTTTCAAGAAATAGACTTGTCATTACACATTAGAGGTATGTAGAAATTGTGGTTAGAGTAATACTATGGTTACAAATTTGCATCCCAAGTTTGAATCCTTATCATGGGAGTAATTCTATTACATGTGCAATCACATCAAAGTGCAATGGAGAGTAATTCTATATTTCTAAGTTTGAATCCTTATCATGGGATCGCAAGAATTCTCATATATTGAAACTTTTTTAGATGGCTCCACTGCCACATTTGTTGAAATCTTGTAATTATTCCTAGACATGTGAACCATAGGATTAGAATTCCAGTAAATAAATGTTTCAACCTTCATGATTGTAGTACCAATTTCAAATAAACCATCTGTGGTTGTAATCTTCTTCTTCTTTTTTTTTTTGGTGAATTTGCTTGGTTATGATATTGCTTCTGTTGTAATACATTTGACTTGTTTACTAACACTTCTTTGTGTATTTTGGTTCCTTTAAATTCCTCCATGTTGGTCTGAATACACATCAATTTCTGTTTCTCACTTTCAAGTTAAACCAAAAACCATGTTTATCACAATTCGGTGAATTTGTCAATAATACAATTCAAAAAGATCACAATTACAACGACAGAATCCTAATTCAATTATTTCACTTTGAAACTTCAGTACTATCCATCATTATCTTAGTAGTTGTCTACAAAATGATCAGTCTTTGTTTTCCGGGGGAAAAAAAAAAATCAATCAAATGATCAGTCTTTGTTTTCCGAAAAAAAAAAAAAAATAAAAATGATTTGATTGATTTTTTTTTTTTTAATACAAATGTAAATGTCTTGTGTTTGCATGCTTTACAAAATGTCTTCATTTTCAACTTTTCAAGCCAAACAAACTTTTTTGAAATATTTGAAAATTGGACTGACAACTTCGAAATGTATTCTTACCAACTGATAAAGCCAGAAAGTCTCTCGTCTTTTGGCGTTTACCTCATTTTGTGCCAAAAGGCATTCTTCACAATAATACCGTTTATTTTATTATTATTATTTTTTTATGGGTTGACATTAATGAGATAAAAAGTTTTTTATCAACATTTTAACAAAAAAAAAAGTGAGTAACCAACATGCAACTCAATAAATGTTACAGAATGATAATGTCAATCTTGGGCTCAAGCTTTTAAACCTACTTTGGGTTTCGCTTTATAAATCTTCAGTTTTCCCTAATATTGGACTGGATTTCTGGTATAAAGCTTCTGGCAACCCAATCCATACACTTTTGAGTCTAGTGAATAAATATGCTTTTCTTTTCTTTATTTTGTCGAGCAATGCTATGGTTTTCGAATGCTTGGATATTTTTTTACCATATAATGTGGTAGTTGTCGTGATTTCACGGACCACTGCAAATATTACCATTTTCATAGTATTTGAGATATCTCAAATTTGAGAACCGTAACATTACTCTTTTGTCATTTCACGCATAATTCAGGATAACTGTTATATCATGTCACGTAGCAATTATATCCATCCACATAATGCTAACTTATTCACCGTGTAATTTATGCATTAATATTTAAGGTAGTTATAAAACTAAATACGAGTGGTTGTTTAAAACACATGACTTGATGTGATTGGTGCTGTCATTTTTATATTAAATTAGAAACCACTTGTAATTTGTATCTTACTAATATTTAAGGTAGTTAATAAAACTGAATGGTGATTTTTAAAACACAAGGCATGTTATAATTGGTGCGTAACACAATTTTAGCACGATGATGTGGTACGACGGTCACCGTGAACAACTTCTGAGGTTTTAGATGGAAAAATCGTAACATGCTATGATGATGCCAAAAATTGGTAAGAGTAAAGTAGAGCAATTTAGGAGAGAGAGAGAGTGAGAGACTATTTTTTGTATGTGGTTCGGCCCTGTTAATGAAGGTACCTACGTCCACGGGTGTGTCTGAGCACGTTCACTAGCAGATCACCGGCGGGCCTGGTGAGCCAACAAAGAGGGGCGGCACTACCAGTAATACCGGCCGGGTGTATGCATATAATGGTGAATTTTGTAGAGGTGCTGTGTAGACTAAAGAGTTGGCCGTCCCCTTCATGAGGGGTGAGAGGTCTCTTTTATAGATGTAAGAGACCTACTCATACATGGATAAGGAAATATAATCCTATTGATATAGATTGACACCAATCAAGTAAGTTTCCTAATTGTATTAGGATTGATTGACATTAATTGAGGGGGTTTCCTAATTGGATTAGGAAACAGTTGCACTTTCCATTAGTCTTCTAGCTGGAGTAGGAAACTGCCCATAATTTGGGTGTATCAGCTGCCCCCCATTTCCAAGATTGGCCAGATGCTATATCGGGGCAAATTTGAAAATTAGTTTGATGTTACTTGCCACTGTCTGAGTGCTTGAGGAAGCTGCCTCGGGGCTTCTGAGCCTGGTGAGTCCTCGGAAACTGGCTGAGAGTTGAGACCCTGCCTAGCTCGGGAACTGTAGGTGCTCGGGAACTGACCGGGAGTTGAGACCCGGCCTAATTCGGAGTCTTTGAATGCTCGGGAAGTGACCGAGAGTTCAGACTCGGCCTACTTCGGAGTCTTTTTTGCTTGAGTTAGCTCCCAGGATGGTTATCTTCTGCCCGTAAACCTTCGTCAAGGCTGTGGGTAGAAAGATTTTACCATGTTGGAAAAGCTGACCTAAAGCGTATTGCTCTAGGGTCCTTTTTACTGTTAGCTCCCCATGATGGTTGTCTTCTGCCCAGTTAGCCTTCGTCAAGACTGTTGGGAGAAGAACTTGACCATGTTGACGGAGCCGACCTAAATCACGTTGCTTTAGGGTCCTTTTGCTCCTCTATCGTTGGCCAACCTAAGAGATTTTAGTCACCTCTATCGTCGGTCTGGACCTAAGTGGAGTTAATGGCTCTGAGTACTGTAGGTGCTCGGGTTGTCCAAGATTTTGACTTGGTTATCCGCGAGGCCTGTAGATACCCGGTGTGATTACCTGTTTAGTTCACTACGCCATCTTGCCCCCCAAGCTTTCGCTAAGACGAGGGTCTTAAAGAGGCTATGATCTGTAGGTAACCGACCTGGAACATGGTGGTTGCAGGATCTTTTGAAGCTTGCCATCATCAGCCACCTAGGGGGTTTGCCCCCATCGTCGGCTGGACCTAAGCGAAGCCGGTGCCTCGGGCGTGACCCCGAGGTCTTTGGTGCCTGGATTCGGAGCCCGAGGTCTTTTGAGTGCCTGAGTTCGGAGCTCGAGGTCTTTTGAGTGCCTGGGTTCGGAGCCCGAGGTCTTCTGAGATGCCTCGGGGTTAGGCCCGAGGTCTTTGGATGAGCTCTCTGACAATCGGTGGAGCCTCACGTAATGATCAGGCAAGTACCGTTGTAGTCGGGCTCATCTAGAATGATGGAGACAGGGGGTCGGATCAGGATTGTCAAGCTCCAGATTTCTCTGTGCTAGAGGCAAAGTCGGAACTGCTTGATCCTGACCGATGTGAACTGGAGGTCGGGTCGGGACTGTCGAACCATGCCTGTTGTGAGCTGGAGATCCGGCCGGGACTGCCTGACCCGGACTGCTGTGAACCGGTGGTCGGGTCGGGATTGCCGGACTCAGACCTCTGTGAATTGGAAGATCTGTAAGAACTTCCGGGCTGATCTCGCTTTCGCTTACTTCTGGAAGATTCGTTACTTTCTTGCCCGGTGTATTTGGTCTTTAGAAACTCTTCAGTGTCAATATATTTTCCAACCCTCTCAGAGAGCTCAACCAAAGTTTTCGGTCGGTTTCTGTGGAACGACGCGGCACACTTGGTGTGTTGAACTCCCGAGCAGAAGGCTATGATGGCGATTGTCTCGTTCAAATTGCGGATTTGAAGCTTCTGTTGGTTGAACCGGTCGGTGAACTCCTTGAGGGACTCATTACTCTGTTGTCTGACTGTCAGTAGTTGCATGTCTGGCTTTGGCCGCTCATGCATACCGGCGAACTGGTTGATGAACTGCTTGCTGAGTTGTTTGAAACTGCAGACCGATCGGGACTCCAAGGAGTAGAACCACTGCATGGCCGGGCCTTTCAAAGTGCTGGGGAAGGCTAGGCAGTGTAATTCATCGGAGTTGGTGGCTAGGGCCATTTGAACCTTGTAGGTCCAGACGTGGTCGACCGGGCTTCCCGAGCCGTGGTATGAATCTAGCCGAGGTTGCTTGAATTTGCGCGGGATGGAGAACCTCGTGATCTGGCTGGTGAACGGTGACTCTGTCTCGGTATTGACTTGATTCGGAACATGGTTTTGACCAAGCTTTTTGGCCACTCCGTCGATCTGCTTCTGTAAGTACTTGATTCGGGCTTCCACTCCTTCCCGACTGGTATCTGAGGAACTGGTCGGGTTGATGGAAGAGGCTTCTCTTTCATGGCGGGGTGCTGTCCTCTGGGATCGGGCTCGGCTATGACCCCGGGTAACCGTTCGCTTAGGGACGACTCGGCTCTTGACCGAGTGACCCAAGACTGATTCCCGGGCCATAGGCTCCTGCCTTTCCCCTCGGGCAGCAAGCCCACTGCTGACGTCTTTGACATCCTCAACACGGGACGGGTTGGCTCGGGCCCGTTGTCTGGTCAAGATCGGTTCTCGACCGTACGCAACGTTCCCGGGTCGTTTCCCGGCCATTGGAGGATTGCTTTGCTGGGCTAGCAGTGCTTCGATCTGTTGCTGAATTTGACGCTGGCCCTCCAAGAGTTGTGTGAGGGTTGTAGTGATTTGCTCATATGTCAGGATTGCTGCAGCCGACGCCGGGGCCGAAGGAACATCCCGGTCGGACTGCTCCGCAACCTTCTTTCCCTTCTTTGGTGGCATATTGATCAGTCAAGAATTTGTTGATGAGAAGAATTGTCGTTTCCCACAGACGGCGCCAAGCTGATGATGCCAAAAATTGGTAAGAGTAAAGTAGAGCAATTTAGGAGAGAGAGAGAGTGAGAGACTATTTTTTGTATGTGGTTCGGCCCTGTTAATGAAGGTACCTACGTCCACGGGTGTGTCTGAGCACGTTCACTAGCAGATCACCGGCGGGCCTGGTGAGCCAACAAAGAGGGGCGGCACTACCAGTAATACCGGCCGGGTGTATGCATATAATGGTGAATTTTGTAGAGGTGCTGTGTAGACTAAAGAGTTGGCCGTCCCCTTCATGAGGGGTGAGAGGTCTCTTTTATAGATGTAAGAGACCTACTCATACATGGATAAGGAAATATAATCCTATTGATATAGATTGACACCAATCAAGTAAGTTTCCTAATTGTATTAGGATTGATTGACATTAATTGAGGGGGTTTCCTAATTGGATTAGGAAACAGTTGCACTTTCCATTAGTCTTCTAGCTGGAGTAGGATACTGCCCATAATTTGAGTGTATCATGCTATAATTATTAGCGCAATGCTCACATATGCGAGTTGCCTAGCTTACTTGTTCCAAAAGGGATTTTTTTTTTTTAAATCTTCCATTCCCAAATTATTAGGGTAGTTATAAAACTGAATGGTGGTTTTAAAAACACATGACTTGATATAATTGGTGCGTGACACCACTTCGATATAATGACGTGGTGCGATGGTCACCGACTGTGAACAACTTCTAAAATTGTAGACGAAAAATCGTAACATGCTATAATGAGCTCAACATTAACATATGCCAGTTGCCTTCTCAAATTATTAAGGTTAATTACCAATGATATTTTGACGTACTTCACATGGTAATGGAGTTAACGACATAGCATAACTATTGATATATGTAGAAAAAGAACAAATAAATTCACCCAAATCGTACTTGTACCTAGGGCTGCACAAAAAACCAGAAGACCCGACCCGACCCGATTGGGTCGGGTTGGGTCGGGTCTGAAATAAAATGGGTCGGGTCTGGGTCGGGTCCAATTATAAGACAAATATTTCGGGTCGGTCCGGGGCGGGTCTGGGTCGGGTCTGGGTCTGGTCTGGCCCAGTTAATAGACAAACTGTTTTTGCTAATTATTTGTTTATTTTGGTGACAAAGCACTCATTTTTCTTTTCATTATATCCATGAATATATCAAACATAACCACCTTATTAATTTGAACTTTTATAGGTTGTACATCTTTATATCCATGAATATATAAAACATTATATTCACTTTCTAATGGTGGGAATTAATTTTCATGACTCTCCACCCTCATCAATCTTTTTAATGGATAAATTATTCATAGAAGAATAGGTATCAACTAATGAATATAAATATAAATAATAATAAAATAAAATATAAGAAAAAACATATATTTAAAAATAAAAAAAAAATAAAAAAAAAACTGGATTGTGGCCCAGATCCGACCCAACCCGAACCAAAGTTACTGGGTCGGGTCGGGTCGGGTCGGGTCCAAACCTCATCGGTTCGGGTCTGGGTCTCAAAATATGGAACCATTCATAATCGGGTCGGTTCCGGTTCCGTAGAGACCCGACCCATGTGCAGCCCTACTTGTACCTTCTTTATTTGCCTTTTCGTACCAGATTAATATAGATATCAATATACAAAAAAAAAAAATTTGGGGCTAACATGTTAACGTTGTGATTTTTAATTTTTGTTTTTATTTTTTTTGAATTGGTCATAGTCAATTCTCAACAAAAAAAAAAAGAGTAATACTATGCTTTCTAAATTTCTATCCCAAAATTGATTCCTAAATGATGTGACAGACTGACAGTGGGGCTAGGTAAATAACTTTCAATCAAAATTTAACTGGTCTCACTGTATTAGATCGGACTCCACTGCCACATTATTTGAGAAGCACTTTTGGGAGCATAGCATTACTCATAAAAAAAAAAAAACAATGAAAACAAAAACTGAAAACCAAAAGCATAACGTTACCATACAAATCCTTAATTTTTAGTTCTACAATCAATCGACTCTGTGAGAACCATGTTGCCCATAATTTTTCTTAAATACTACTTGAGAACCGACAAGTATTAAAGAAAACTCATTACATCGAGATAACGTGAATTAAGTAAACTTTTTTCTTTAGTTACCAGGAAAAGAAAAATGAAAGAAGAATATAATTGTACTTTTTTTTGTTCCAAAGTTGCTACTGACACACTCGTGAGTAAATAAATTAACTATACTTGGCATACTTAGCACCTCTTTTCATTTTGTTATTTTTTATTTATAAATAAAAAATAAAATTGACAGCACCTCTTTTCATTACTACTAACTAATGCAAGAAAAGTAGATTTTGACAAGAAATATGATGTGGGTATTGCCCGCGATGGGAGTTCAGTGAAGAAGAGGAACTAAAGCATAATTGTTTAGTTTCCACCTCTTTTATTTTAGACAAGAGAAATATATCTTCCCTTCTTATATATTCTTCACAATATCTCTATTTTGTTTTTCTTATTTTTATTCATTGTAATGCTATTTTAGCTTCTTAAAAATTGCATCTCAAATGCAGTTCTTAATACATGTGGCAGTGGGACTACTTCCACATTTGTCACATCTGTCCCAGAATTTTCGATCATTTTAAATGTATAAGTGAGATTTCTGAGAATTATTAATGTCGATTAATAATTGTGAATGAGGTTGACTGCGAGTCAACATTGAGTAGGGCTGATATCGGTCGGTTTCAGTCGGCTTTCTACTAGGAATCCTAACCGAATCGAATCAATCGATGTATACAACATGGAAAATGATTTCGGCCGAAATAATCGGTGTGGTCAACCTCACCGACCTGTGGTATTCTCGGTCAGTTTCGGTTAACTGTCGGTGTTGATATTTAATTCCCAAAGTAAAGAACACCCATATAAATTAACTGAAATTAATATTTTAAAAAAAAACATCCACAAACATATTGTTATGGTCTCAAAAATTCTGAAAAATTAAATAAAAACCCACAATAGGTCACAAGAGAGTAGAGATAGGTGATTTGAGAGATCATGCTCTGACATTTAGAGTGGGTTTCGACCGATCACAATAACCCACCCTAACATTTAGAGATTTGAGAGAGAGAGGGGATTCCACAAATCACAATAACCCTAATTGAGACTATGGGGTTTCAGCACACATATTGTGTGTTTGTGTGTGTGTGTGTGTGTGTGTGTGTGTGTGAGAGAGAGAGAGAGAGAGAGAGAGAGAGAGAGAAGGGATTCGAGACTTAAGAGTTTACACAACACACACACACAGATCGACCATTCGAGAAAGATCTAAGAAGGGGATGTATGCTAGAGAGAGAGAGAGAGAGAGAGAGAGAGAGAGAGAGAGAGAGAGCGAGAGAGATCGGTTCTTACCTTTATAGAGTGACGACGTCAGTGATCAGAGCAAACAATGCCGACGATCGGAATGTACTATGGAATGGAGTGGAAGCTAAGATTTTCTGAATCTGTGATATGGATTATGGACTGGAGTGGAGTCAAAGTGGGAGCTTGGGATTTCTTGAGAAAGGAAATGTAATTATGTGAGAGTGACTGTGAAAGACAAATGAGACTAAATCAGAATACTTTAGTGGGTTAGGTAAGGTTATAGGTTGTAGGTTGTCTTGTAAGTTGTGTGGCTCTGCTTCGGTTAAATAACTTAAATGATTAAATTAATAGTAAATTATATGTATCTTGAAAGTAGATAGGAGTAAGTTGTTTTGTCGGTAGGTCAGTCGGTGCTTTGAAATTTAAAACATAAAATCGTGCACTGAACCAAAATTTCGGTTTTCCACTCTTAATTACCGAACACCGACTGTCAGCCACAGAAATCGGCCAAAACCGTCTGTGCCGATCGGTGTTTCGGTTATTTGTATCACCCTTAACATTGAGTGTCATTTGGGGACACGGGGTTGTAGAAATACATGAGGAACTTCGCATGATTAAATGACATTTATATGACCTAAATGTTATTTGACATATCTGGTATATGTGAATAGTAATTATGCATGTGTAGTATAATTTCTAATAGTTTTAACCTCGATAAGATCAATTAGAACGAATTAGAGATAACCAATGTGATACGTTGCATAAAAGGTAAGTTATCTAGAAATTCCATAAAAAATAGTTTTCAAAACGTAACAATTATTATTTTTAGTTTTCATTCGTGATTCAATTAATTAGATGTGTAAGACGTTTCAGGGTATAATTAGAAGTTTTGAGAACTCGTGGGGAGGTAAACATAATTTTTTAGAGTATTGCCTATATAGAAGAACTCATGAGATATTTTCATTTTAAAGCTTTTTAAAAACCTAAAATCAAAAGAGAGATTTTACTAAGAGCTTCAAGGCACAGATCGACGGACTTCTATCCTTTTGTTTTTCACCAAATTTCATATTTGAACTCCTTAATGTAAGGGCTTCGTTTTGATTGTTGTTAGGCCCTGTTTGGCTTAGTTTTTTTATAAAATCATAATGATGGAATTTTGGAGAAAACATGTGTGAACTCGTAGGAATCGCTTGAGATCAGAGATTTGACATTTTATCTGTCCCTTAGTACTTCCCTCAAAGTTATAGGACGTTTGCACGAGGTATGAATTCTAAACTTATGGTTTATAATCAATTTACATGTTTTAGATATCCGACCTGATATTTTGGATCAAAGCGAAATTCATGTATTAATTAGGCCTGTAAATTATGCACGTAAAAATGTATGAAAAGCATGTATATGTGATTATATGAGCATGTGATGTGTCTATGTGGGTTAAACGGGGGTTTAGTGCAATTCCATCCGGGGGTAAGCTCCTCGATGTTTAAGGATTGTGGTATCGATAGTTGTTGTGCCTAGTTTGGAGGAAGACCCAGCTAGGGTACGATGCATAGTTTAGGAGAATGCCCAGCCAGGGCACTGGGTGCGTGGTAAGAGGAAGGCATTCCACGACATCAATCTCATTTACCGGATGAAAACATGCCACTCTCCCTAGAGACTAATTTGATGTGTTTTTATGTCTTAAAGCATGATTTGTCATATTAGCATATGTTTAGAATTGTATACTCAACATATAGCTAAGTAGTTGAGCTTTACTCCATTGCAGGTGACAAAAAAAAAAGGTAAGAAGAAGCGAGAAAAGTGAGGTCGATGGGAATGCCGGGGGTGGGGGAGATCCTCTTGTACATATGCTGAGTAGTTGAGCTTTACTCCATTGCAGGTGACAAAAAAAAAAGGTAAGAAGAAGCGAGAAAAGTGAGGTCGATGGGAATGCCGGGGGTGGGGGAGATCTTCTTGTACATGTTGGTGTTGATCATTTCAAATGTTGTAAAATATGTTCTAAGGAACTAGACTACGTTTTGTTGTAACTCGGAAACCTTGGAATGTTGTAATATGAACTTCCTTTAGTTAGTTTTAACGAATCCGAACTCTTGAATTCATGCTTTAAATGCTTAATTTGTCAAATTTGGATTTCGAATGAATGTTGTTAGTACTTTTGCGATCGATCCAAACAAGTCTTAGCTTGTTCCGTTATTGTTTCTTTTCGTGGATTAGTATGTTTTAATGGTGTTTTTAAAATCTTAGTCTAGCTTGTGAAATTTAGATTAATGTAAACATGATTGGAGGAATGAAAGAAGTGAAGGTTGTTTAATGCTTTAAGCAAAATTTTGCAGCTTTGGGGAGAATTTCGCTAAAGGGTCATTCGACCGGTCGAAGGGGGTCGTTCGACCGGTCGAAATACCCCCCTGCATGTTTCCATTTTCCACTCCTTCTAAAAATTAATTAAATGTTTTAATTCGTTCTTAGGGTACCTTTGGAATCCCTTTCGACATAAATTCATCCCTTCCAAAATATAATTACATTTTCAAATTTATAGAGATTTTATAACTCGGAGGGTATAGTTTCCTAATGTTTTAAATACTCAAGGTTGTTTTTAAGTTCTTTTCCGCTGCGTATAGTTATTTAATGAATTGAATGAGCATTGGTGGCGTGTCACGTGTCCTATTTTCACGCTAAGTGGGATGGGTCGAGACAACATACTTCACTGAAAATTAAGTATGCCCTCTGCCACATGTGCTAGCATGTAAATTTGGGAAGCATAGCATTACTCTTTTCTCTTCCCAATAAACAAGTGGATTGAGAAGAAAAATTGAAAGGGACCTTCTATGGTATAGTTCCGTGGTTTGGGCTATGTCATACCATCCACCTCTTAGGTCCTAACATGTTGTGATTTAAAAAAGGGTAAATATCACTTTGACTCCCTAAGGTTTGTTCTAAGCACACTTAGACTCCCACACATTTCAGTAATATCACCTACACCCCCTGAGGTTTGAACTGCGTATCACCTAAACCCCCTCCGTCAATTTACCATTAAAAAATTGACGGACTGACATAAATAAATTTTAAAAAATACCCTTGAATGTTTGATCGTTGTATCATTTTAGTCTCTGTAGTTTCAATTTGATCAATTTGTGCCCTGAAGTTTTAAATTGAAGTAATTTGATCCAATTGTTCAATTCTGTGAGAAAAATTGACAGAAGGTGTTCCATTTTTGCCCTTAAAAAGTGTGACAATGCATAGTATGTGGGTAAATTTTGTCAATTTTTATCACAGAATGGGGCATTTGGATCAAATTGCTTCAATTTAAAACTGTAGGGATCAAATTGACCCAATTGAAACTACATGGACTAAAATGACACAAGGACCAAACTTTCAGGGGCATGTTTTGTATTTATTTATGTCGGTCCGTCATTTTTTTAACGATGAATTGACGGAGGGGATCTAGGTGATACGCGCTTCAAACCTTAAGGAGTGTAGGTGATATTACTGAAACATGAGGGGGTCTAAGTGTGATTAGAGCAAACCATAGGGGATCTAGATGATATATACCCTTTAAAAATTACATTGATTTTAAAATCAATGAGGTTTTTCAAAACCAACAACATTTAGGGACCAAATCTCAACTTGTTAGGGCCAAAATTTTGGATTGTATGATACAATCTAAATTAGTAGGCTGCATCGTAGCATTTTCCATATTGAAATGAGATCGACAATTATATTAGGTAATGGATAATAATATTTTCAAATTTGCTTTGTAAATTTGATTCTTTAATACGGCAATTGAATTATATTGAAGAAATTTTTCTCGTGTGATCATTATATTTATGTAAATTATATTATGATTTAAGTATTCTGTGAGTTCTATTGTAATGAAGAGATCACAATAACCGTCATCACATAAGATAATTTCTCATCATTGCATATAACCACCTAAACTTTCGTTCTCGAATTTTTGTTAGATGGTCTTACATTAATTTGCAACCAAATTTATTAACTTATAGTCTTATTCTATGATCAATAATGATACACCCACATCTCTAATCACACCTTATATTTTAAATGCATGTACCATGTGTTGTATAAGTGGTGCACAGAAAAGTATGAAAAAATCAAATAGCACATGGTACATGCATTTAAAGCATAGGATATGGTTGAAGATGTGGGTGTATTACTGTTGTTCTATGATACTCCCTCTATCCCATATTTTGAGTCATGTATTCCATTTTGGGATGTCCCAAAATTAGCATCCACTTTCTTAAATTGGTATATAAGTTTTACTTACTTTCCAAAACTATCCTTCTTTGAAATTTACACTAAGACAAAACTTAAAAAATTATTGTAATAATTAAGGGCAATTGTGAAAAATAGGTATATATTCTTTTTATCCCCTTAATAAGTTGAGTTCCCAAAGACTCAAAATATGAAACGGAGGGAATACTTTAAAAGAGAAAAAGAAGTAATGATTTACGGTCCCTTTGACCTTTTGTTTTAATAGAAGTAGGAGTCCTAAAATCGCAAGAGTGCATGTGTATTTTTTAGGTGTACCTAGCATTACTCTAATCACAATGGTACAACTGAATTTGTATGGGAAAAAAATCGTTAAAACCCCAATTTGCTTTTTTGCGTCAGGTTTGAATTGAAGCATATCTAGACCTTTTTTTTTTGGGTAATAGTGATTGTTTGGGCCAATTTGCGCGCAGTACGACTAATCCTACGAGGCCCTAAGGGACAGCCGGGTAAATTCACAGTAACCACTCCCCTTATGGTTCAAACACGAAAGCTCTGAATATATCCATAGGTTTATCACTCAACCACATGGATCGTGGTTAGCATATCTAGACATGCTTCAACCAAAACATGAATTTTTTTAAGGCCTTAAAATGCTATATAAATTTGATCCAAAATTGCTAAGATATGCATTTTGGGTACGTGTAGAGTTTGGACTCAACAACCATACGGTTTGGGAAATGATTCAAGAAAGAAAAAGTGCTTAAATATAGACCCCTGTCATCATCAATAAGAGAACAAAAGAACCTTATGGTGGAAAGCACGTTGCATCAACACAATTCAACTGGCCACCATAGCAGGGTCAAAAGACAGAAACACCTCCCCTCTCTCTCTCTCTCTCTCTCATTAACAGCTAGGAGTATAATACAGAAAGATCAAGTAGAAGCATTTAAAAGCAAGGGTTCACGTTAACAGCTAGGCTTTAAATGACACCACTCTCAACTCTCTCCTCTCTCTAGATTTCTCTGTCCAATTTTACTACCCATAATATATTAGTATATTATTCATAAATCATAAATAAATAGAATGGTCCCCTACTTTTGTTACATCTTTTTAGCCATATTGCTTTCTTTCAAGACTTTTCCGGGTTTAACGCTCCTCTCAATTTTTGCACATTAATTTCGTTGCTCGCATCTTCTTTCACTAATTCACTGTCAACACTATGAAATGATATACACTTATATTATATGTATGTATAGACTTGTGGTAGAGCTGCCACCATATATGGTCTCCTCTACATTTTTTATTTATTTATTCATTATTTTTATTATTATTTTTTGGTGTAAAGAAAACACTAATCTTAACTGTATTATGATATTTTAAATCTCCTATATTCTGTAATTATACTCTGTACCAAACCCATGAGATACATAAGTACTTCAAAACAAAAGCTCATGTACAAAAAATCATTTGAAAGGCCAATGAATTGAATCAAATCATACACTAGCTAGAGGAAATTAGAAAAAGGCACTCACCACAACTTTTTATGTCACCCTTCAAATTCACAACGATTTTGCTTTAATTTGAAAAATCTCTATATATACTTGATGCTCATTACGGAGTAAATTTTTGTACAAACTAAACCTCGAAGAGCTAAGCTTATTGCAAAGTTGTATTAATTCTAGTCTAGTCTAGTTTGCAAATAGCATTATATATATGACCTATAAGACACAACTTATGCTTTTGTGATTCAATTGCTAAAACAATTTTGGACTAAAATCTGCCGAATCTATCACATAATGTCTACTAGGCTTCAAATCCAGATCATCAGTAACATTGATTGCCTTAAATTATGTGATCATAAAATATTAATACCTTGCACATACTAAATAATCAGACAGATTAAACCTATTTTCATTAGCTGTCTCTATGGATTCGAATAGAGCTAACCAAATCTTCACGAAAGCTTTTCAAGAGTTGGGACACATGATATCTACCACTCGTAAAACTTTTCCCAATGGACCAAAAAGCCCATCCCCAAGTGTGAAAAATAACAGCGTCTACCAGAAAAAGGACCATACTCTTCAAAGGGCAGTTTGGTCAATAGGACGTATCTAATATGTATCTGATCTAGTTGGGGAATGGGCTGGTTCACATGGCAAGAAATTAGTCTCATGTGACCACATGCTTTGGAGTCCTCCCATGTTATTATGATCTCTAAAAGCAAGAGGGTCAAACTCCAAAGCTTCTATTTCTTTGACTAATCCATATTTAATAATGACTCCCATTAAGCTGAAAGATAATTCTATTATTAGTATTATGTACGTAGGGAGTGTCTATCTCTTCCTGGTAAGTTGAAAATTCATCACAAAATTATCATCAAGTAAATAGGAAACTTATTCCTAGCATACATTTGAGTCAGAATTTATTCCAAATTTTTTGTATGTATAGGGTTCTTAAACATATATCTCAAATATTTACATAGTTGTTGTTTGTGTTCTATGAATCTTGAGGCTTGTAGTATATTGATAAATTTCGTAACATCCGGTATTAGAACAGTCGCCATAGTTCATTTCAAAATTGAGAGAGAAATAGTGATACAGTCATACAGATGACCAAAGACAGAGTCAGGAATTGATCTTGGGATGGGTGAAACTAAGAAAATGGCCAAATTTTGAAAATGGGGATCAGATTTCAATTAGGCTAACATATTATTATATATAGTACTTTTTTTTTTCTTAGCGAGTTGTCCTTGCTAATGACGCGGTACCAAGTGAAAATATAATCTCACTATTCAAACACTTGTCTAGCATGTATCAGAAGTGTTATCACAGTTGCATTGAATATTTTGCGCGGATATGCCATCAAAAAATAGCAATTAAAATGGTCTTTTTTTTCTTTTTTTTTTTGTCTTCTAGGTAGAAATACAGCAGCACAATAATCAAAATCACATTAGATGCTTATATCTTAATTTGGTAACAACCTGAATCCACAAGGACACTAATTTATTCAAAAACCAAACCCATAGTAGAAATCATTTTCTGTCTTATAGTTTCCAAAGGTGTCCATGTGCTGTTCCCATATTCTACACACAGCCTTAGCTCACTTGTTTTGGCTTCACCAGACCACTTAAAACTTTTATATTCTCACCGTCGAAACGTTTACTAACAACAAAATTAACAAATAACCAACCCCCCAACCATAATAAAAAAAAAAAGATATTACAAACACCAAACAGACCCTAAAGGCATCTCATTCCCTTCCCTTTATAATCTCATGCATGTTGTTCAAACTTCAAAGTAAACCCTGCCTCATATTTTCCAAACACTCCCCCCCAATAGAACCCAAAAATGGTTTCTCTGGAAATCACCCAAACAACCCATAAACCTCTCGAGCCAAATTGTAGCCCAAGAATTTCCTTCTCAGCAGATTTTCTTGATGAGAAAAACTACATTTCCATAACCCCAAGTTCTCAAATTAACAGAGAAATTGAGAAAGAGAAATCAGAGAGAGGAGAGTTTGAATTCCTCTCCAGCAATATGAATCCCCAAACAATGACAACAGCTGATGAGCTAATTTTCGAAGGAAAATTACTACCCTTTTGGCAAATCAGCCAAACAGAGAAGAAACTGAGCAAGATCAGTCTAAAGAGTGATATTATTGATAATAGTACTAATAAAAAGGAGGGAAAGGAAAAAGAAGAGGTGAACAAGGAAGAAATTAAGGTGAATTGGTTTATTGATGATGACCCATCTCCGAGACCACCTAAATGTACTGTTTTGTGGAAAGAATTGCTGAGATTGAAGAAGCAGAGAGCTTCAACTCTGTCCCCATCTTCGTCTACGTCTTCTTCGAGTTCGTTAGGTGATTTACCTTCCATTGATGAAGGAAAGGAAAGGAAAGGAAACAGAGAGAAACATGTGAAGAGGATAGTTAAAGGGTTGGACAGAACAAGATCTTCAAGTATAAGAATTAGGCCTGTGGTTAATGTTGTTCCCATTTGTACACAAGGGAAGAGTAATGGCTTGCCGCCTCTGTTTTCTCTCAAGAAAGGAAGACTAGAAAGGTGAGGATGAGGAAATTAGTTACCGCTTTTCTTTGACATGTAGAATTGTTCCTTCTCTCTTTCTTTCTCTACAATTCAATTTTATTTTCAAAGTTCTTTTTGTTTTTTTGGTTCTGTGTTTCCTGTTGTTTATTTGTGGAGCTGATGAGTTTCAATGTAAATTCTGACTTCTATTTTTGTTTTGTTGGATCTTACTACTTAACAACCAATTTACATCAGAAACCAGTAAGATTATAATTTTTTTGGGGTTGCGGATTATTAATTTATTACTGGTAGAGATCAGAATATAAATACTACAATTCGGAAGTTGATATCTAGAATGTAAAGCTTGATTAATTTTGTAAGGGTGCTAGCTAGAGATCATAAGATAATATAATAGTCACATAATTACATTGAAAGCACAAGTATATAGCATGAATGTGAATCTTGGAATTCATGAAATAAAAGAAAATGCTTTTGATTCAAAAATTTAGGCCTCCCATGGTAACTTTATGGTTTTCAATTTTTATTTCCATTTTTTGTATTGTGAGTTGACTGTGATCTATTCAAAAAAATGAAAATCAAAATTGAAAACCAAAAACCACAACGTTACCATGTGAGCCCTTATATAACTAGCTTCAATTTATTTTATCGGATAACTAGCGTCTAATTTGTACGATGCACTTTGGAGAATAATCGACAGTCAATTACACTAATTTTTTGTTTAAAAATTATTAAATGACTACTTTATTCTAATTAAAAAAAATATTAATGGTCAATAGGCATTAGAAAAAATTGGGCAGACCCCCTTTTGGAACTCCATGTAGACAATTTCAGTGAGTCTAAAAAAGGAGTCGCCCTAGAACTGCTAATAGACATTTGATTGACTAAAGGGAAAAATGTTAATTAAACCAAACACATCAAAGAAGGCTGGTGTTATTTTCAGAACTATGAAGGAATTTACTTCAGGCATTTCCTGTTGTCACTTGTCAACTTATGGAAGTCCATGTTTTCATTTTATAAATTTTATAAATGACATGATATTGACATGATATTGATAAAACCGAACTGTTGCACTAATTGGAACTCTTTTACCAAATAAAGAAGCTTAATTCTGTTTAGAAACAAAGACAATGAACAAATTTGATGTGAAAGTGAAACCCATTCAGTTTTAGCAACAGGGAGCATTTTCGCTCACCTAAAAAATGGTTTACTAATGCTCATTCAAGCATCTTATTAGCCAATGCAGTGACACACAGGATTAAACAAAATGCTCACCCAAGCATGGGCGGACCAATGTACAATTCAGGGGTGGCACAGGCCCCCTCTGAACTTTTGGAAATTACATAATTACATGTAATATTTTACAAATTTTACAAATAAGCCCTCCTAAAATTCACACAGGCCCCTCTTGAACTTTTAAAAATTCTAGATTTACATACAACATTTTATAGGATTTAGACATAGGTCCCCCTGGATTTTTGAAAATTCTAAATTTATATGTAATATATTACAAGTTTTAGAAATAGACCCCCCTAAAATTACATGATTTACCCCAAATTAGGGGTGTTAAACTAATTTTACAGTTTTACACATAATTGTGTATAAATAGACCAAAAAAAATTCGCCTCGAGGGAGCTATCCCCGAACCCCCGTATGATTTAGGCCCCCTTGACCAAAAATCCTAAGTCTGCCCCTGCACCACGTCATCATACTAACATAGTATAATGTTCCATTCACGTAGGTCATGTGGCCTTTAAAACAAGAGGGCACATAACAAGTGGTTGGTACATGATATGTTAATAAAATCAATGTCTCAATATGATGGACACGATTCTGACGATCTCACTGATAATTTCTCGACCCAAAATTTTATGAGTAATATTTGGGACACAACCTTCATACAACTTTCATACAACCTCCCCAAAAGATGTGTCTATCTCTCTCCTGTGATGTCACTGGACCCCACAGTGACACAGGAAAGAGATAGACGCATCTTTTGGGGAGGTTATATGAAAATTATATGAAGGTTGTGCCCCAAGTATTACCCAAATTTTATTAGACGGTCCCATTGGCATAACAAATTAACAATTCAGAACCAAATCTGTACCGTAACATTGTTCATCCCTAAATGCTCTAACTATATTTGTGCAGTGTTTGAAAAAAAATTGATTCCTAGAAGAGAAAAGTACATCAATCAATGGCCAAAGCTCGAAAGTTCCAACTTCCAAGTAAATGAATGTTTACCCAAATTTTTATTAGACGGTTGCAACCAAATCTGTACTGTGATACTGTTCATCCCTAAAATGTGCAACTGTGTCCTTGCATTGGAAAAAAAAGGGATTCCTAGGAGAAGCAAATATCAATCAATGGCCGAAAGTTGAAATAAAAAGAAAAAAGTTCAAACAAATGAATGTTCACATAATTACATCTACTTGAGGTTTAATTAATGCAGGTGTTAGTTCGTAGACTTAATTAGGGGAGTTACTATACCGACGTATTTCAACGATGTTTGTTAAATAGCAACCTAATATAGCGTATTGTACGCAAACTTAAGTTTACTCTTCAGCTAATTTCGTTTAATATACAGTCAAATGGCATAGAAATGTCGTCTGAGGCCAGACAACAAAAACAATCCTGACCCGAAACCAAATGGCAGTACTGGGCAGTGGCAGTGTTGTCCCACCTCTAACCAGGAGTGAGACTTAGCATTGGGACACTAACAAAAGTGTAAGCTATACAACAAACTTAAGGAGTACCGTTAGTGGAACCTAAAACTATTGTATGCTTGGTTTCATTCAAAGCACGACACAGTCTGTGCCGTATGGGGTTTTTTTTTTTTTGGTTGCAAAGTTTTAATTTCAGTCAAATGGCAAACACAGTCGTGCCACTCCCAAACAGCACAATGTGAGCTGTTTGAGCTTCTTCTTCTTCTTTTGGGTGCAAAGTTTTCATTTCATTCGAAGGCACATAGTGTGCCGTGTTACTCCCAAACTACAGTATAAGCTATTTGGTCATTACACCATTACAAATGCTCTCATCATGTACAACAAACTAAAGCTACTCAATGATGCTCTAAGAGGTTATGTGGGATTTGACCAGTCAAAATTATTCTTTTGCTCGAAGCCGCATGACAGAGGGTACTAAACCCTTGTGTGCCAAAAAGCCTATCAATTTGCCAAATCGGCAATCCAATGAGAATGTACAAGTATACGTGAAATTAAATTCAAAACGTTTAATTATGTCATCTTACAACACTCACGGTAAAAGATAGATAAAAATTATGGTTCTTTAATATAAATGAATATAACATTTATGTGATGAACATAATGGTAGGATGCTAATATTTGGGATGTTCCATATGCTATTATAATGGTATCAAGAATAGTATGTGATATCATGATCATTGACACTGTAATATGATACAACTATCAAAGTTCTTATACATTAAATTTGAAAATTATAGCAGTTCTATGATAATTTGGTGTCACGCCTCATTCAGACATTCACATTGGACCATGTGTCCTCTAAAAATATGGGACACGTTTCAAATGGTGGAGGCGTGAACACCGAATCATGGAAAGTAACTAATTGTTATGGCCACCAAAGAGTGTGAGCTACATGAAATCATCTGATTGAGTATCACACTATGTCATCATACTGATGTGGTGTTTTTGTGTCGCTTAATAATTTCTTCACTACTATGCATTCAGTGTCATCGTTGTGACTTGTGAGCACGATGGCACATTAGTGCGAGCCACGAAGAGGCCCAACAATTCGACGTGCATGAGTACCAGTAAATGGGCTGGATCCAACATTTCCTTGGGCCCTACCCTCACAACTCCCATGCACTTTTGCCTACCTTTTTCAAAAGAGTAGTGTTACATACACATACTTTTTGAAACATTTTTTGACACACAGCTTTAAATGCATGTACCTTGTGTTGTGTAAGTAGTGTATAGAAAAGTGTGAAAAATTCAAACAGCACAAGATACATGTGTTTAAAGCATAATGTGTCAAAAAGTATGTGTACCAAACATTTCCCTTTTCAAAATTTTTATAAGTTTCTTTGATTGCGACATTTTATTTATATTTCTATTTAATTTATTGTTTTTCTTAAGTTTTGCATGGTTATTTGACCCAAAAAAAAAAAGAGAGCGGGGGGGGGGGGGGGGGGCATCCATTTAAAATGTTATGGGGGGGGGGGGGGGGGGGGGGGGGGCATCCATTTAAAATGTTATCATACTACATCTCTAAAACTATGCACTTTTACGTTGTGGAAAAAATTTATCACCTCATTAAAATTGTAGTGGTAAACCAAGTAGTTTTATAAAGATGTAAAATAAAATTACTTTTACCACTCTCAGCATAGAATTATTTTACAGTATTCTAATTTTAATTAGTTGTTAGGTATAGACATATTTTAGAGTCCAAAATGTACAATTTGATTGAACAGGTATGTAGGTGTTTTGACCCACTTGATGCATGAAGTCCATTCAGATTTAATGAAAATTTCATAATTCTTCTAAAAAGTTTGCACAATACATAACCATCTTTTTTAAAAGGGACAATTAGTGATAAATCCATTTTGTAGTACTTATACAAGATAAGGTCTAGCAAGAAAAAATTTACAGTGAAAGGTACGTGCAAAAAAATTGGACAAAAATGCCCATTCGTGGGAAAGAACCCTCTCGAACGTACCACACACACATTTATCGCCCCTCATCTCTTTCAGTCACTGACCAGCTACCATCTCTATCGCCGACGAACACCTTCCGATCACCGTGATTTGTCATGAACAAGACATTGACCATACCGAAAAATACAATAGCAACTAAACCAAATAAAAAATACAAAAATTTACTGCAAATCGACAATATTTGAGGAATTCTGAACAAAAAAAAAATGAAAAGTCACAAACAGTTTGACAAATTTATAAACAATTAGTTTTGAGAAAATTTCTCCAAACAAGGTCTTATTTTATAAATTTCACAGCATCATCCCAAATTCAAATCATTAAACTTATTCATGTAAGAGTATAGAAATTGATATACAAAGAAATGAGAGAGAAAGTGATGCGGATTACATATAGAGGAATACATGGAAGTTAGTGAGTGTGTTAGCATTGAGTCATGGTGGCTATCAGAATTAACATGCATTCTTTCACATCATGTTAGGGCCTTCCAAACCATAATCTCATCGACATTAATCTCACTCCAAAGTCCAAAACCACACCCTTCGACTACTCATCCAAGATTGTGTGTTTCAAACAAATTTGTTTGGTGTTGAACAAATTCCGACCTCAATCTATGTGTTGAAAGCAGATTTCTCAACTAATTTCTTGAGAAATTTCACAAATAATTTCTTGAGAAATTTCTCAAGATTATCAAAATTAGTTTGAGAACAACATAAATATCACAAATAATTTTTTGAGAAATTTCTCAAGATTATTACCAAATTAGTTTGAGAACTCCATAAATTTCACAAATAATTTTCTGAGAAATTTCTCAAACTTAGTTTGAGAACTTCATAAATTTCATAAATAATTCCCACATTACATTGAAATTCAAACTTCTCAAAACAATTTCATAAATAGGCCCCAACCCCCAAAATCACTTATCCACTCAAAATCAAACCTACCTGAACCCTTTTTTTCATGGATCGAACTTGATCTCTGAAAACTCCTGTGGACTTCCTCCAACAAGGTAGAGCGAGAATGTAAAAAACCATTCTCAACCCTTAGATGCTTAGATTTGACGTAATGGACAACACAAGCTGTGAACTCCTCTGAATGTTGTTTCAAGGGCTGAATCTCATCAATTGATGATGGATTGAAGCGGAGAAACTTGTAGTCCACTACATACCGGTCGACGGAGGAGCAGGTGTAGTTTGGTCCTCACACCTTTTGACGTTGATGGTGCTATGTAAATCTAGATATATATATATATATATATATATATAGAAAGAGAGAGAGAGAACAGATCCTTGCACTTTCTATCGGTACTCTGTAAATCTGTAGAGAGAAAGAGAGAACAGATCCTTGCACTTTCTATCGGTGCTCTGTAAATCTGTAGAGAGAGAGAGAGAGAGAGAGAGAGAGTAAGTAGGTATGTGTAAGGGTAAATTCGCCATAAATCTTGGCTAGTGAATGCATTCAATGGCTTGTCTAGCAACATTACCTATGCAATGGACTTCCCACAAAAGTAGATTTTGTCTTGTCTTATAATCAAACTAGGTATTGCCCGTGGCTAAAGCCACTACTGAACAATTCGAACCGTGAGAGCATGGTAGAAAGAAGGAAAAAAAAAAAAAAAGGAGGGGGGTGGGGGTGGTGTGGGGTTAATTAAACTAAGGCAAATTCAGAATTGATTTTCAATGCTAGAAAGTAGAAGCAAACAGGAGAAATATAACAATTCGATTGTTCTCTTGTATCACATTTCAAATCTGAAAAATTAAAGCTTACAACATAGTTTTTCAGTAGATGATACAATCAACAATGAACATGAATAAAAGGTTTAAAAAAACACACACAGACACAGTTCTTCACCAAGAAAACCACCTAAAACGAAATTATGCTATTAGCCTACAAAAGGACAATAATGTCACAGAGAAATACGTCAAAGTTCCCATAATATCTCTCTGCTACTTCAATTGTCCTCTGAATAACTTAACTTGATCTTGACAAAATATAATATCAATATGCATATGATATAAGATCTAAAAATGCACCTTTTGGAAACCAAACCAAATCTTTCTCCAAGTATCCCAATATTGCTCATAAATTTAAGAAAACAACAAAGCACTGAAGTTAATCTTTAGAAAATTCATTTTCTAAGTGTTTCGTTCCTTCCACAAATTAACACAAATAAAATCATAAAAGTCTAAACCATAGTATTCAACTTTTTTTTCTTTGAAAATTGCTTCTCGTCTTGGAGACCCAAACTAACAGGGGACTTTATTTATTTATTTATGACTTTAACGGGTTGCTTTGCAATGGCATTGGGTAAAAAATATCTCTCTTCCCTTAACAAAACAATCCAATGATCAAAATTTATCTCAGAATTCTAACCTCTGTGTGCTTGGCTGTTGAGAAACACACAAAGATTGCATTAAAGTGGTAAAAAATATATATATTAAGAATATTGAAATTAGAATGCATTTTTGCTCACCCCAAAATTGCTCACCCAAAGATGGTGGTGTGATTCTAGGTGAGGTAGAGAGAGAGAGAGAAGAGAGAGACGGGACTGGGTGTGATTCTGTGAGGCAGAATGCGAGGGGGGTTGTGAGAGAGAGACAGAGAGAGAGGGAGAGAGAGATGGGTATTTAGGCAGAATAGTGAGATAGGGGTTGAGGGTTCCAAAATATTACTCCAACTCAACAATCCAACTCAGCCAAATACCATTTTAGTCACATTATCTTATCCTAGTCACTTGTCCTAGTAGGACAAAGTTCTAATTTATAATATAGATAATTCTCCTAATTTGGTATTTAATACTGTAGCAAATTTCTATTTTTAAAATAGATAATTTGTATCATAAATTGCCCTGAAAAGTTAATAATTAATTGTTGATCACGTTTTTAGGACATTGAACACACAAATAAAAAGTTTAGACTCGTGTGATAAATTATGAACCCTGCCCCCTCCGGGGCCCTTTTTTTTTTCCTTGTATTTTTAAACGAAAAACAAATCATACCAAACATGTATTCTATTTTATTCTATTTTTTGTTTTAAAGAAAAGAAAAACAAATTGATTTCCAAAAACGTTTTCAACTTCATAAAATAGAAAACAAGAATAGCAATGTAAGAGCATCTCCAACCACATTACCTAAAAATTCTCTAATTTTTTTGCCAAAATAGCTAAAAAGCTATTTTAGCTAATTAGTTTTAAGCCCCCAACTCCAATCATGTTCTCCATTATAGGGAGGTATGAATTATTATATTAATTTTTATGCAAAAGTTGAAAATTTTAATGCACTCTCTCTCCTTAAATGAATATGATATGTATTATTTTTTATTATTTTACTTATAGGTAATTACTCATATTCACACTCTCTCTTCTCAAATATGGAGAACCAAAAAGGGGTTCTCAAAAATAGAGAACCATTTGGAGAATTCATTGGAGCTCAAAAAATTTACTTTGACTCCCAAAATAGCTAAAAATTAAATATGAATAATGTGATTAGAGTTGCTCTAATCAAACCAAATTAGCGAACTCCCCGTTCTTTTTTTTTTTTTTTTTATTCCCCCTTCCATTTCTTGTCAAAGCACACGAAAAATCTTCAAATGTCTGTGCAGTTATCCCGACAAAAAGAGAGGAAAAAAAAAGGAAAAAAAAAAAAAAAAAAAGCAAACTTTGAGTTCATAATTACCAAATTACCCCTGGATCTGGTTCTATTCTAATTTTTCTAACCCAATTATCCTCCAACTCTGAACAATATCCCCCTCTCTCTCACCTGATTTCCATGGAGTTTCAGAAGCGACGGGACAAAGAATATCTACCGGAGAGGAAGGGGCAAAAACGGAAACTGGAGGATGATTTCGGCGAAGTGAGAGAGATCTCTTTGCCCTCCTCCGGCGACTCCCGTCAGGCGCTATTGTGCGAGGTCGGTGCGCAGGTTAATATCCTCAACACCACTTTCTCTTGGAAGGAAGCCGATCGATCCGCCGCTAAGCGAGCCACTCACGTCCTCGCCGAGCTCGCCAAAAATGGTACCTTTATATAATTTACTCTCCGATCTCTTCTTTTACACACACACACACACACACACACACACACACACACACATATATGTATGTATGCATGAATTGTGCTTGATCTGTTGTGTTGGCAGAGGAAGTTGTGAATGTTATAGTGGATGGGGGTGCAGTACCGGCGCTGGTGAAGCATCTTCAGCCGCCGCCGACGACGTTTGAAGACGACGGTGGTCCTAAGCCATTTGAGCACGAGGTTGAGAAAGGGAGTGCTTTTGCGTTGGGGCTTCTCGCTGTGAAGGTTATTTTGATTATGTTGTCATGCGCGCGCGCGCACACACGAATATAATATTTGATCTTGTTTCAATTATGGATAAATTCTGTATATGGTTACATATACAAAATCTCTGTATGGCTATTTAATGTAATTCTTGTGTAGTGAGTGATGTTCAACTGACAAATTTAGCAATTTTATCCACTCTACACTGATCAAAGATTAAATCTTTATTTTTATTTTTTGGATCAAAACTGATGAAAGATGATTTTATAAAGTTTGAACACTGTTTGATATGTGTAAGTTGATAACAAATTATGGAACTACACACGAGTGGTAAAATTTGAAGCATTCACAGTTGTGGTTGTCTGAATATCAACGAATAAAGTTTCACTAGTTGTTCCACAATCTATATCCACTATCTATGTTGACTTGAACTAAAAGCTCTGAATTTGTGGATGTAATGTTTTATTACTTTGTCATGTGTAATTTCCTATTTTTCTAGCTTCAATAGCTTATATCCTGTTTTCCAAATTGAGAAGTTTATTGACATACTAATGCTTTAAATTAAGAAATGTGATCATTGGCATTAGCCGATTAGGTAATATCTTCCAAAAGTTTAGGAACCAGAGTTTTCTTGCCATTGTGTACACTAGATGGCCATGTTACATGCACTCTCTGATTTCACAAACCCGTGTCGACAGGATATGGGTACAAGGTATGAGCTTGATGCTATATCCAAGGTGGACACTAGGATCCTCCACTATGTGGTCTTAAAGTCGCGAGGAGAAGATCAAAATTGAGTATTTGAGAGCTAAAAAAGTTTCATGCCTTTATTTAAAGAGAGACATGATTTCATAAACCTTTAGATGAATTCTAATCACGAATCTTAGTTGAAAATAATAAAAAGATAACATTATAAAATTTGCTATATTTAAAAAGTATGCAATGTAGAAAAAATCTAATGTATAGTATTGCAGATGCATTTAGATACACCCAAACAAAATTGTAAATACTCAAGTGAGAAAAGGCATTAGAGCCTAGAGGAACCCTTGCATTTGTCTATGTACTTTTCCGGGCTGAGAATTTGATTATATTACCCTATATGTTTCATGCTAGTATTGACAGTGGCAGATAGGGTGTGTCAGTTTCCATGTATTGAGTCATGACTCTGAGCATAAATGTGAGCTTGCCATTTGTGATATAATGCTATTAGTAGCACCGATGGATAAGGCAAATGTTTGAATCACATAAAGTTCGATTTTCAACCACTAAAAGGTTCTTAATGGTTGGCTTTCTACACTCCTGCATGCCACCTATCAGGAGTGCTCAACCTTGTCTTGTGTGCCACCGTCAATGGAAATGAGGGTCTAGCAGTCTTCAGTTAATGGCTTTGGCAGCAGCCCAGCGACTTCTGCATATCCTTACATTTGTCTTTGCTGCCAGACCTTCCTTTATAAAATTTATCCTGCTATTGTATTATTTCTCTTTGTTTATGGTCAAAAGTTCTGGGCAGCGGCATGCAAAGTTTGATAGGTTAGTTACAGTTTTCTAGTAGTAGCTGACCATTTCTTATTGTCTTCTGTTAATAGCCAGAGCATCAACAGCTCATAGTCGACACCGGTGCCTTGCCTCATCTTGTGAATCGATTAAAGAGGAACAAGGATAGTTCCGGCTCTCGGGCTGTCAATAGTGTTATTCGAAGAGCGGCTGATGCAATTACTAACCTTGCTCATGAGAATAGCAGCATTAAAACCCGTGTCAGGTTGCTACTTTTTCATTGTGTTAACTTCAGTGCATATGTAACACCATCTTCTTTTGTTTTTATCTGGATGTTCTTTTTCTTCCAGATTGGAAGGTGGGATTCCACCTCTGGTCGAGTTGCTTCAATTCCTTGATCCAAAGGTTCAAAGAGCAGCTGCTGGAGCACTGCGAACTCTGGCATTCAAAAATGACGAAAATAAAAATCAGGTCATTTGCTTTTGTGAAAAGATGTTGATATTTATTTTTATGTTTTTTGGGTGTTTGTTTAATAGAACTAGTTGAGCTGTAGTAAACTGATACAACAATTATGACCTCGCAGATTGTAGAATGCAATGCTCTTCCAACTCTGATTTTAATGCTTCGGTCAGAGGATGCCGCTATACATTATGAAGCTGTAGGATCTTCTAGAAACGCACCTTATTCATGCCAACTAAACTTTTTATGTGTTCATGGTACTTTTTACTTCAGTTGGCGTTGCTTAATGGTTTACGCGGCTTGCAGGTTGGTGTAATTGGAAATCTGGTACATTCATCCCCAAATATTAAGAGGGAAGTTATCCTTGCTGGGGCTATGCAACCTGTTATTGGATTGCTAAGGTATTACTGATCATGGAAATTTGTCATCCTTGTGTAACCACTAACCACATAGTCCAGCAGTGTCCGAATGTTGCGGCATTGCCTATCACTAGCTATTCCTTTAAACTTTCTTAAGAGTGTATGGTTTGGATGACAGTTCTTGCTGCTCTGAGAGCCAAAGAGAGGCAGCACTGCTACTTGGACAATTTGCAGCTACTGATTCAGATTGCAAGGTAGGTGAAGAGACATATTTCTTAGATCTGTTTTACTTTTTAGTGATTGTTGGAACTTCTCCTATTTGCTACTATCATAGTGTACTAGCTTAATATGGAGGAGAAACTTTTGGCTCTTTAAAATTTGGGAACAGAATGTACTGTTTTAACCTTTTCTTTATTATTCATTCAGTACCTAGTTTAAATCGAGTTGCATTATGATGATTTGTTTAAGATGAGTATTTTGCAGGCTGCTTCTTTAATTCCGTCCGTTCAACTTTCTTGAATTGTATTTTCCTTATTGCTTGCATTTCTGCTCTCTCTCTCTCTCTCTCTCTCTCTCTCTCTCTCTCTCTCTCTCTCTCTCTCTCTCTCTTGACAAGTGAAATTTTTGCAGGTGCATATTGTTCAGAGAGGTGCAGTCCAGCCTTTAATTGAGATGCTTCAATCGCAAGATGTACAACTTAGAGAAATGTCAGCCTTTGCGCTTGGAAGGTTGGCTCAGGTTAGTGTTTCTTATTATTTATCTAATTATTAATTTTCAATGATCGTCGTTCTTTAAAGGTTATTTCATTTTTTATTATGTACTTTCAAAAAATTTGTGTGCATTGCACTTGTTTCGGACTAGTTAATATTATAAAATGGAATCATAGATGCCACTTGTGAACACGGTAGCTTTTCTCTCTTTTTTTTAAACAAAAGTTTTATAGTGTTCAATAGTTGCGGATCCCATTTTGTACATTTACTATTTAGTCCCTAAGTATTAATTATATGAATACTACTTATATTTGATAATTATTTAGATAGAATATAAACTCTATCATTTTTTTATTACAATTTTCTAATGTGCGTAGCACCGGTACATAGCTAGTTGATTCATAATTTTGATGACTAGTCCTTGGCTAACTACTGATTGTTTGTAGAGTGGCCCAATCTCTCTGGTCCTTGCTGGTTCTTATCAAATGATGACTGTAGTTCTCATTCTCTCCCCCTTTATTTTTTAATAAGTTACAGAATGATGAGCCTTGTTTAAAAGTTGTAATATTTTCAGTGTTTTAATCCTTATGGAGTGAATTGTTGGAGTTGTTATCTGTGTCTTGAAAAGAACTTCTGTTGTTCAGGACACGCACAATCAAGCTGGTATTGCTCATAGTGGTGGTTTAGTGCCATTGCTGAAGCTTCTTGATTCGAAAAATGGATCCTTGCAACATAATGCTGCATTTGCTCTTTATGGCCTTGCAGATAATGAGGTATACTCTCATTTGATGAATCTGCTAGGAACTTGAATCTGGTTGATGCCCTTGTTTTTCCAATTGAATTCCATTTAACTAATCATCTTTGCATTTTAAATCTTAGTAATCCCAAGTATTTGGTACGAGGCTTTGTTTAGTTGGGTTTACATTGTTACTCAAAAAATTAAAACTACAATTGTTTATCATAGATTCATAATCAAATTCGTGGTTGTTAGAATTGATCGATTTAGTAGTCGATTCGAGTTGCATGCAACCTGACACGATACACGATTCATTACTATGAACTTTGAAGTTTTCAGTTTTAAGTGGAATGCTTTCAACATTTTGAGCCTTGATATTGCATGAAACTTGTGTTAAATTGTTTTTTTCCCAAGCACTGTACATGTGGTTTTTTAATAGGTACACAGTTTGGAAATACATATTATTATTTATTTTCTGAAGAAAGTGAATCTTACGATTCACGATTCTGACTTTTGGCTAACCGATACACGATTTGACCACAATGATTAAATTTATCCTTTTCATCCACAGGATAATGTTTCTGATTTTATCAAGGTTGGAGGTGTTCAGAAGCTGCAGGATGGAGAATTCATAGTACAAGTATATGGTTGCCTCAGCGTCATTTATTCTTGCATGAAACTTCAAGAGTTTCTTGGTCAATTTTATCTTGTTGTATCAACCTATATTGATATAAAATGATAAATCTACTTGCAGGCAACAAAAGATTGTGTAGCCAAGACGTTGAAAAGATTGGAGGAGAAGATTCGTGGACGAGTCAGTATATACTTCCAAATAGTTTTCCTCTTTTGATGTTGTCAGTATGCGAGGGCCTAGTATATGGGTACCGAATACTGATTGCTATAAAGATTTATGCTTGTTATTGAAATTGCCATTCTTAATTTTCTTCATTGTAGGTTTTGAACCATTTGTTGTATCTGATGCGTGTAGCAGAGAAGGGTGTTCAAAGACGAGTTGCTTTGGCTCTTGCTCATCTTTGCTCCCCAGAAGATCAGAGAACTATTTTCATTGAGAACGATGGCATGTCATTTTTACCATCATTGGTTTTACTTGGAGCCCGTTTGTGTTAGCTTTTAAAGTAATCACCTTTTGGAGTAAGATTTGTTTTTCAAAAGGAATCAGATTTTTTAAAAAGCTGTTCATTGAGAACGACGGCATGTCATTTATAGCATCATTGGTTTTACTTAGAGCCCGCTTGGGTTAGCTTTTAAAGTAATCACCTTTTGGAGTAAGGTATGTTTTTCAAAAGGAATCAGATTTTTTAAATAGCTGTGAAAAGCTAATCCAAATGGTCATATATTCTTAAACAATCAATTAGAAGTGATTGTTGGCCACAAAAAAGCTTTCCCAAACAGGCTCTTAGTCATGCTGGTGTTGTTTGGTCATTAAGTGACTATCTACTATTCTTTGTCCAGGACTGGAGTTACTTCTTGGCCTGCTTGGTTCTACTAGCCTGAAGCAGCAACTTGATGGTTCTGTAGGTTTGTATAAGTTGGCTAACAAGGCCATGACTCTCTCTCCCATTGATGCAGCTCCTCCATCTCCGACACCACAGGTGGGCATCTTTTGTTGTGTTCATCTATTTTGTTTGTGCGTTCTGTAATGGTTTGCAATTGGTTCAAGTATTTAACAGGACCTTTTAGACAGATTCTTAAAATTTTGGGATTCCTGCTACAGAGTAGCGAGGCTGCAGGCTTATTGTATGTTAAATTTAACGGCAGATGAGAAGAGAGAATACTGTGTGATAGACTTGAGGGTCTATTTCTGATTCTTGATCGCGTACTTTTACATCATAATATAATTTCTCACTTTTCACTTGGAATAAGTAGTGAACGTTCAAAAAAGAGTCTCATCAATTGATTTTTACACTTTGTTAATGGTGTAATTATGATTAGAGAAGAATAGTTCATAAAGGTTTGATTATTGGGCACACGAGCAAAAGTCAAAATGCTCATGTTTTGGACATAGTATCACTTCAAGATCACATATATGCCCTCACGATATGTCTTGGAAATTGTACAATTTTGGGTGTCGCAGGTGTCCCATATTAATAGTTTGTACACAATGATACTAACGTAACCTACTAGAAATTTTTAGTTGTCTAGCTGTTTTATTGCCAAGAGAGCAAACAGAAGCAGTCCTATGTCTTTACGGTAAATCTTTATGTTGATAAGTGGTGCTTTGAAGAGCTGATGGTAATTGGGCCTGATTAATTGAAGAACTTATGTTAAATGAATTTGACAAGTAGAAAAACTCGAGTTTTGATTGATTGCGTTGTAAGGGAGTTCTCTAGATTCCCTTGACCTCCATCTGCTGAATTTTGTTTTATGGTTCTTTGTGTGTTGTTCCTAGTGTTCTCCCTCTAGAATTTTCTGATGCCCAAGTTTAGACTAGTACCATTATTACATGCTTGCTTTCTGTAGCTTTGTTTGGAACTTCAACCACGGTGAAGCAGAAATTTATAACGCTATGGCAGCCTGCTTTATCTGCAGATAATGTTTAAATGAGGTTGGGTCCTTTGCTCCCTTAAAGGGCTCTTAACATTTAAAACGCCATGGTGGCCTGCTTTATCTGCAGATAAATGTTTAAAGGGCTCTTAACATCGACATATATCCAATTTTACTTTAGTAACACAAAACATTTTTAAGGAAAACTCGTTGTTTCCCATCATTCACTTTCTTTCTTCTTCTTCTTCTTCTTTTTTTTTTTTTTTTTTTTTTGGGGGGTTTTGAAAATATCTTTGGATGAGCATAGATTATTACTTAAATTTTGCATTCTGTACAAAAATTGGATTCGATGATAACATACATTTACTACTGCAGGTCTATTTGGGGGAACAGTATGTGAACAATGCTACCTTGTCCGACGTTACCTTTCTAGTTGAAGGTTTTTAATGCATTATTTAACCTTTAACTTCTGCTTCTGTAAATCTATAGTTTGTGTCAGAGAAATTATAAGCTTATTTAATGGTTGTGTACAAGTTTCATTACAGGTCACAGTGGTCTCTTTTGAATTCTTATTTGCAGTAGTGTTCCTCATTTCCAGGTAAACGGTTTTATGCACATCGAATTTGCCTACTTGCTTCTTCAGATGCGTTCCGTGCAATGTTTGATGGTGGTTATCGGGTGAGTATATGTATATGTAAAGGTTTTCAAAGAAATCTCTCCCCCTCGCTTTCTCTTTGGGGTTACTTATGGGTGTGCAACTTCTTCATTGCTCCGCACTGCCCCTAGGATCACAGTGGAGATTAGAATTTTATCCAAATGACAATGATTTCGGAGTTGCTGTTATTTACTTTCTTCCTCTTCTGAATGGCTGAACTTAGAGACATGAGTAATGCAATTGTTGTTGATTATGATGAAAGGGAGAAGAAGAGTACACAGAATAGAGAAGCGACAATATTTATTTAATTCTTTTCTTATGTTAATATTCATTCTAGTTTTCTGCTTACATATATCACAGGAGAAGATTGCAAGAGATATAGAGATTCCAAATATAAGATGGGAAGTCTTTGAATTGATGATGAGGTTGAAAAGCTTTTTCAGTTTGCAGTTTTATTATAAAAATGTGCCAGTTGGTTCAGTAATTTACTGACCATGTTTTATGTGCAAGATTCATATACACTGGTTCAGTAGATGTTACAATGGAAATTGCCCAAGATCTCCTCAGAGCTGCTGATCAGTATCTCTTGGAGGGACTTAAGCGTCTTTGTGAGTACACCATTGGGCAGGTGAGCTAAAAGGTCTTTCATGAATTTTTGTAAAATCTTTCTAGTTTTGAGTCAGATAGATTTCTGATTATCTTTCTATTTTACATTCAGGATATATCGCTGGAAAATGTTCCAAGCATGTATGAGCTTTCAGAAGCATTCCATGCTTTGTCATTGAGGAATACGTGTATCCTCTTCATTTTGGAGCATTTTGATAAATTAAGTGCTAGGCCCGGGTATATACTTTCTCCAACTCGTCTGTTTTGCATCTTCTCTGCCCTTGAAGGGCAGGTAAATTTTCCGATAATTCTAAATGCAAACACAATTTTTCTCCACATGCCTGCATTGAGGAGCTGTACATGCAGCATTCCCTGTTGTGTGTACAGCTCCTCAATGCAGGCATGTGGATAGAGAAAATTGTGGGTGCGTTTAGAATCTCCCTAAATTTTGGCCTGCCTTCTTGAGGTTAATGACAAAAATATGGACCTCCCAATCTTTTCATTTTTGGAATTTTGACTAAAAAATGGAGTCCTAGGCTCAGGGTCATTAAAGTACTATACCTAAGTCTGCTCTCTTTCAGATTGCCTCGGTCAAAAGTGACTTTAAGAATGTTATACTGGTTATGTTGTGCGACAAGGAACTTTTAAAAAAAAATACTGCTTTGACTTTTAGATTAAATGGAAATGAAGTCAAGATACACAGTTTGTGATGTAGCTAATAATTGATTAAGTCAATGTTTTCATCATCTCCTTTCTCTCTCATTGTCTTCTTTATTGTTCCACTAACTAGCTGCTTCCATACAACCATCATACAGCATCATCACCAATGTAGAGACAGTATTATGTAAGAGAGAAAAGCAACATGCTTATTTGGAGCTCACCTAGTGTTGACATCTTAAATCCTACTTCTTGAAGACCAAAGGATTACATTGATTAGCTCCTTCTTTGTCAACCATATCACCCTGTGTAATGGTTGGCATCTTGAATCCAAATCGTTGCCTCTAGGGGACCAAAAGATTACTTTTGATTGACTCCTCTTTTATCAACCATATCATCCCATTTACGACATTGAAGCCACCACCAGTAAAACACTACTTCTAGTAATCTCATCACAAGCACACACACCTAGCCCCACCACACTTACACACAGATTGCAGTTCCAATCATAATCAAGATATCAGTTACCACATGTTCGCGCATGCATGCACATGTGTACACTATGATGTCCTTTCTAGTCAGGATCCCCCTTGTCTAAATTTTTTGTGATTTGAACATTTAAGAGCTGTTTCGATATGGTTTATTTTATGGTTCGGACATCTTTTTCTTTTTTCACTCTAAATAGCCCTTTTTCTATAAAAAGCAGTTGATGTTATATCTGAGTTCTTTGTGAATTTGCTCTTCTATTAAAGCTGGAACTATGATCCTTGGTGTTTTTCTTTCCTTTACGTTGCATTCTGATAGCGTGACCTAATTATTATTTATTTATTTATTTATATTCAATTGACATTTGCAATTTACTTGTCATTAAACTGATATTGATCTAACCAAGGCCCTTGGTCAGATGTCTTGGTTAAAAAATAGAGGCTTGATGTGTTAAAATGGGGGAACAATTTGGATTCTTTGAGTTTTTTGAGGAAAATTTACATACGGGTAATACTTGAGACACACCTAAGACAACTTTTGGGACACAACCCAAGAGATGTGTCCATCTCTTTCTTGTGTCACTGTGGGATCCAGTGACATCACAGGAGAGATATAGACCCATCTTTCAGGTTGTGTCCCAAAAGTTGTGTCTTTGGGTGTGTCCCAATCTTTACTCTTTACATATTAATCCTTATATATGAAATATTCCAATGCTCTCTTGACTTTTCTCATGTCAAATGCCAGGAGAGTGACCAAACTAGCATGGTTAACTATCAAAGTGGAGTTATGTTTGCATATAAACGATGATTACATATTGCTCACTTGATATACCACAATAATATATTCCGTTGCCTTTATTATTTTATCTCTGCTTGAAAACTTTGCAGGTACTCTCATCTGATCCAGAGCATTACTCCAGAGATCCACAATTACTTTTCTAAATCACTGACTAGGCCTAACCCCCGTACCTCCTGGCTGTAGATGGCTGCTCTATAATTCTTGATTTTCAACTAAGTGTGATGTACAGATAAGTGGTAGATGTGTGGTTGTACGGCAAGTGAAGGTTCTAATTGGTTGATTTAGGGGGTCGGTCTGCAGTCTCTTCTGATGCCAGAGTTCTTCTGTTGCTTGTAAACACTGTAAGTTCTTCCTGTAGCGCCATTGTCTTAGTTATCGATGGTACGACCATTAATGATGTCAATTTTACTCATTGTGATGGCTATAATGATGACATATTTTCCCCCAATATTCGAAAAATGGGTTGTGTTGAGAGACTTGAATGAAGCAGCTATTGTTTTAGTTAGCCATATTTGCTTCCTTTTGAACTTTTTCTAAGTTCAGATGTGTTAAAGCTTGGTATAAATTGTTGAGCGCATATTCTAACATCTAAACCTTTTGGAGCAACTTGAGACTTAGGGCATGTTTGGCAACAACGTCTGCTTTTGTGATTCAATTGCAAAAAATTGTTTTTTGCCAATCGCAAATTTGTGAGCGACTACAACTTTTCTTTTGTGATTGAATCCCAGTTGGTTTGTCAAACAATTTTATTTTAACTTTTGGAGTTCCATAATCACTTATGCGCTGCAAAAGTTTTTGCCAAATGGGGCCTTAACATGGTATGACCGTATGAGAGAGCCTTGTTTGTGGGAGGTATTGGGTTTAAATCTCCATCCCTTTTTGTTGCCTCACCACGTGTGAGACGGGTCTCACATGAGATATGGTGGCAAAGCTTGGTATATATGTCTATAGAGTCAGGCTCCAGTGTGCACTGGGTGAACGCACTGGAGTTTTAAGCCGAAAAAAACTGCAGGGCGCCCCACTGACCCACGCCTCATCCAGCCGCCCCGCTGATCCGCGGTTTTTTTAGGCTTAAAACTCTAGTGCATTCACTCACTGCGCTTACCTAGTGCGCACTGGAGCTATACCTAGTGCGCACTGGAGCTAAACTGTATATATATATAGATATATTGTTTGGCCCATTTTTTAATAGTCTAAACTTTTAGAGCAACTAAACTGGATGTTTGCATTCGATCATAAATTTCTAATCTGTGGCCCATCCACAATCCATAAACCTCTTCAGCCAAGTGAAGAGCACTAAGCTTTTCTTTCATTAGACTCAAGTTTTTTTCCGTATTTCCCACTCTATTGCTTAGGAAGGTGGCTTGTAATAGTAGATAGGCAGTTAATGTAACCTTCTCTAAGAATAAAGCTGGCCTTCTTGAAGTAACAGCTTATAATTTAATACTTACGATGACGATAGGAAAGGACACTGTTAATTATGAATATTATATAAAGGTGACTCGAGTTTTTCCAAGGTTGATTATTGGTGATTAGGATTGATTTACACTTTTTGGACATGTTATGAATGAGTAGCTTGTTTAATCTATATATAATCCCAATATCAAGATCGAATGCGACTGCAATATATTATATTAAAGACCAGATCCACAGAAATTAGGTGTTTGGAAGCTTTCATGAGGAATAATCCTAATTATTGCAGCAATTCTCTCTCTCTCTCTCTCTCTCTCTCTCTCTCTCTCTCTCTCTCTCTCTCTCTCTCTCTCTCTCTCTCCAATGGCTTCCAACACTAAGGAGGTGGCCACTGAGTTCCTACCGCTCCTCCGAGTTTACACAGACGGCACCGTTGAGCGACTCATCAGCTCTCCATACGTCCCGCCAACACTCGACGACCCAATCACTGGTGTCTCATCCAAAGACATCTCAATCTCGCCAGACTTCTCAGCTCGACTCTTCCTTCCAAAACTCCCGGAAAACCACCACCAGAAACTCCCCATATTAGTCTACTTCCACGGTGGTGGCTTCTGTCTCGAGTCCGCCTTCTCCTTCCTCCACAACCGTTACATCACCCTCTTGGCTGCTGAAGCCAAAGCTCTAATTCTCTCACTAGAGTTTAGGTTAGCCCCAGAACACCCTCTTCCCACTGCATATGAAGACTCTTGGGCTGCCCTCCAATGGGTTTCTTCACACTCCCTCATAGACACCGCCAACAAAGAGCCATGGCTAGTTAGCCATGGCGATCTTAACCGTGTATACATAGGCGGTGACACTTCTGGAGCCAACATTGCACATAACATAGCCATGCGTGCCGGTCTTGAGGACTTGAACGGCAATGTGAAAATTTTGGGAGCTTTTCTTTCTCTGCCCTTTTTCTGGGGATCGACACCAATTAGGTCCGAGTCGAGCTCAGGGCATCAGAAGAATATGATATGCCGCGTTTGGAAGTTTGTTTATCCGTCTGCACCAGGTGGTATAGATAATCCGATGATCAATCCTTTTGCTCCTGGAGCACCGAGCTTGGCTCAACTTGGGTGCTCTCGTTTACTTGTTTGTGTTGGTGAGAAAGATATACCAGAGAGAGGTATACATTACTGTGATGTAGTGAGAGAAAGTGGATGGAAAGGAGAAGTGGAGCTGTATGAAGTGCAAGGAGGAGGGCATGGTTTTCATATTGTCGGTCCTGAAACTGAGATTGGGAAGAATATGATAAAGCGCTTGGCGTCTTTTCTGCATTGATTCAGTTGTTTCTGTCCGTAGAGTATACATCTTACAGGGGTGTGTGTGTATGTGTGTGTGTACGCGCGGTGCAGAATTTATATGTACTTGTGGTGTGTTGTGGATTTTATTTCCCAGTCAGATTCATACAAATTTCCTCATGAACTTCTTGATGTCTACACACAAAGACACACCAGGATTCATTTAATCTATCAATCACACACTACAACACGATATAAATACGTTTTGTCATCCTGGCTAAGGTCAATAAACCCAAGTGTCTTTAGTCGAGGCTAGTGGGAAAAGAAACATCTTTTTTTATTTGGGTGGTAAACAGGAAAGAGAAAAACCAACAAAAAAAAAAAACAAAACAAAAACCAGAGAAAGAAAAACCTAATCACCCCCATGAAAAAAAAAACAAAAACACAAAAACAAAAACAAAAACAAAAACCAGAGAAAGAAAAACCTAATCACCCCCCGTGGAATCTAGTGCCTAACGCATCCCCAAGAAGAGGAAGCTGCAAAAAGCTAGGTGGGTGATCAAACAAAACAAAGAGTTCATTAGCATAGACTCCCAAGAAACATCTGAACTACTTTTTCTCACAATGTTGGAAAAAAGGGAAAGAAAGAAAACAGTAGACGTTTTATTGCATTTTTGGCCAGTTCATATGTGGTGTTTGGTATCCCACTTACCTTAAAGAGCAATCCAGGAGGCTCAATAGAATGCCCAGTTAGGTGGCCAGAACATATTTTTTCACCTTCACGGCTAGCTATTTTGGCTTAGCTAGCCAAATTCTTCCCTAGTCCGATATTATACGCTTAAAATTTGCATAGTTGAAGTGAAAAAATCATTAACATGGTCCCAAATCATTCAATAATTTCTGGTGTCTTCATCGTATTGTCAGAAGCATATATATATATATATATATATATTTTGTTTTGCTTGGAAAGAGAATTTATTGAACAAAAGGCAACCAAACAAAACACTAACCCCCTTGATGATCTTCCTCCAGAACAAAGGAGGGAATTTCATCAAGTGGTATGTGCCCAAAACGATTACAATTCATAGCCCATTGAGCTAAGTTGTGTGCTACAAAATTAGCAGATCTATACCCCTTGTTAATCTTACAAAAATTAAAAACACTAGCCAGCAAAGTCCTACTGTTAAGAATAGGAGTTTCAATGATCCAGCCAAGGTGACACTTCCAGTTAGACAGAGGAACACACACCAGCAGCGAAACACCCTCAAAAATAACATTTTAAGTCCAAGAGAAGCTGCTGCTGAGATTGCACAAAAGGCAGCGAAAGCTTCGGCAAGACAGGGGTCCATCGCTTCCCTTTTCCACACCAATGCATGGACAACAAGCCATTCTCATCACGAAAAACAGTAGCCAAAGTAGAAGAGTGGTTGTGAATAGCCACATCAAAGTTAACTTCAATGCAATCCAAGGGTGGAGAAATCCAACGTTTAGTAGAGGCAGCGGTAGAGGGAATGCTTTCCGTTGCGCCGAACAGTGTTCTTTAGTAATTAAATCAATACGAGTCTTCCAAAAAAGCGCCTCAACCGTTGTACTGTGGTGCAACACTTGGTTTCTCCAAAAACCAAATTTGTTCCATCAATGTGACAGCAAAGATAGTGAATTCCCTTGCCTCCGTCGAGTCAATACCGATCTTGGTGGAAGGGTTGAGAACCACATCGATCCAATTCTCGATACCCATGTTAACAAAAGAAGAAATGTCAAGAGGCCACTTGGACAGATGCCAAAGTATACGGGTAACGACGTAACGTCACAGCCAAGGAAGAGATGCACCAAACATTCCATTGTAAACCCATAGGGGACAACAATGATTATCAATAGGAAAGCGACAAGGGCCTCCTTAGTAGGGTAAAACATAGGAAGCTACCTTCCAAAGAAACACTTTATGCCGCTCGTGAATCTTGGCGTTCCACAGTCTGTTCTAGCACTTAGCAGCAACGCTATTAGCCTTATAGAAGCCTAGATTTTTGATTCGTCAAGTAAGCGGATTTAACCGAAAAGACACCTTTATTGTCTGGAGCCCAAACATACTTATCTGCTTGGCGCCCCGTTGGAAGATAGATTCGTAAAATTGCCTCGCCTCAGCTAAAACATCGTCGAAGGTATTACGAATGAGAATGGAATTCCACCGATTACCATCATCAAGAGTCAGCTCAGAGACCGAACCCGGATTAGGCCTGCTAGGAGAGCGACACGTAGGCTGGAAGTTTGGGAGAGAAGGCACCCACGGATCCTCCCAAATGTTGATATCAACACCGTTGCCAATGAACTTGCAAAAACCTTTTCCAAGGAGAGGAGTCGACTTCAAAATTCCTTGGCAAATCCAAGATGAATTACTTTTTTTGTGGCTTGAAAGAGATTGGAATTATGAAAATACTTACCTCTCAAAATTTGAACCCAGATTTTCCCATTCTGAGTCAAAATTTGCCAACCAAGCTTGCCAGGAGAGCTTTGTTGTAGTCTTTCATACGTCGTAAAGCCCAAACCCCCATTGTCAGTCTCTTCTAATTGGTCTACTTCAGGGTGTGGATGCTTTTTGGGTATGAATGGGTGTGGCCCTAGCATTGTTGTTCCATAGAGTAATGTTTGGGCCACACCCATCCACACCCAAAAAGCATCCACACCGCGGTGTGGATGCTTTTTGGGTGTGGATGGGTGTGGCCCTAACATTGTTGTTTTCCATATCACATTTCATTGCCATAAGCCCTTCCTTTCCTTGCTTGCTTTTCATAGTGTGGACAAACTCTCAGGCGATGATGCTGTTATCATGAATCAGGCGACCGGGGACAAAGGCTGATTGAAAGGGAGATATTTTTTTCCACAAGCGGCTTGAGACGGAGAGAGAAGATTTTCGAAATGGTCATGTAAATCACATTGTCAGAACCATGTAGTCAAATCAATTTCAGATTTCCTATAGTAGATAAAGCATAGTGAACAATAAAGAACAAACCAAGCCAAGCATCAATTATTTAAGCAAAAACATGTGTTTTAAAATCAACTTCATAACCGAAGTGACTTCTTCCACAGGCCGATACTCCCTTTCTACAGAATATTTCTTCTTAGCAGTCTTATACTCTTTAGCCCATGTTTGGCTGCCAAGGGGGACTGAAGTATAGTCCTAAACTAAATAGTCCCAGGACTATTATTGCCATCTCTGGGATTGAAAGTCCCCCATAGGACATATGAGGGACTAGTGTTATTTAAAACTACAATTACTTACTCCCCCAGTGGCTGCCCTGATAAATTGGGTTCCATGGCGGTACTAAAAGAGCGGCCCTTTAAACAAGGGGGGTTTGGGGGCATTTATGCTTATTCTTGGCTGCCCTAATAAATTGGGGTTCCAAGAGTAAAAGAGGGGCCATTTAAACAATGAGGGTTTGGGGGCATTTATGCTTATTCTTGGCTCTATTTACATTTATTTGCAAATATATTTACATGTTATAGTTTGAATTGTGAGTTCTTTTTTGACCTTTTTTGAGAATTCAAAGTGTTAGTGATTTCCATGAAAAAAGAAAAAGAAAAAGAAAAAAAAGGTTTTGTGATTGTAATTCTTATTGCATGTAGTGAATTCAAAACTTTTATTATCTTTTTTTTTTAATGATAAAAGGTCCCTGACTATAATTCATAAAGTTTGGCTAACGTAACATAATTTGGGTTGATATAAACAAGAAAGTGAGAAGAGAAGTATTGGATAAAATAATTAAAATGGACTATATTATAATGCGGATTGTTATGTATATTAATATACATATAAGAGTGTATTGGAAAATTTTATTAAAAGAAACTTTTTACTCATTTGTTTTGAAAATTCATTTGAAAATTGCAATAAAACTACAACATCATTCTCTTATTTCTCACGTTTTTTTAAAGCAACACATGTATAATTCTTTGAATGAATTAAGAGTCCAACGTGCTTTAAATTCCAACGGGAAGTTTTGAAATCAATGTTGAGCCCAACGTTTAGATTATAAGCCTATAAAAGGTAGAGCATACACCATACATTGGATATAAGAAAAAAAAAAACAATCTTTGTACTTCCAAAAAGCCAATCTTTTGTCAGCTAGTGTTTGATAAATATATACATTTTTTGAGTCTAGTTTTCTTTGTATGCTCTATATTATCTTTGAGTGCTCTATATCATTTTTTATTTTCTTGTTTTCGAGCAATTCTTCCGAAAAGATGTTTAGTTTTCCAATTTATTTTCGTGCAAAAATAAATTGAGGCAGAGGTGATTTCTGAGCTGTTTTATCCTGGGGACGGCATGACAACTTGACGAACTGCTTACACAATTTGGGCAGAGCCGCGAAACGTCTTAAAGAGAGCGAGACCCGCGACTCAACCCAAAGGAATTTTTTTTAGATTTTACTTCCTGGTAACTTTTTTTTAGATTCTGGTTCATCTTCCTCCAAGTCCCCTGACTTTAACAAGCCTTTTAAGTTTGAAGGACTGCATTTTAAGAGATGGAGACAAAAAATGCTTTTCTTTTTAACAACGAAAAATGTCGCTTCTTTTACTACTTCTGAAAAACCTGTTCAACCCGAGAACCCCACTTTGGTTCAAATGATGGATGATTTGCTTTGACTGTGGGAAACTGGTCATATGTCCCGGAACTGCCGGAATAGGCGTCGTCCTGCTCCTCAGGCGAACCTAGCCGAAGAGCAATTAATTGCTATGATCTCTGAGATCAACATGATTGGTGGATCCGAGGGATGGTGGGTAGACACTGGCGCTTCTCGCCATGTCTGCTATGATCGTTCTGTGTTTAAGACTTATTCTGAGGCTGACGATAAGAGAGTGTTGCTAGGTGACTCCTACTCCACAGTTGTTGCTGGAACTGGTGAGGTAGAGCTGAAATTTACCTCTGGAAAAATTGTCGTCCTTAGGGATGTGCTGCACACTCCAAAGATGAGAAAGAATTTGGTATCTGGCTATCTCCTCTATAAAGCTGGGTTTACACAAACTGTAGGGGCAGACTTGTTTACACTTACTAAAAATGGTATTTTTGTAGGCAAGGGTTATGTCACTGACGGAATGTTTAAGCTTAATGTTGAGATGAATAAAATTTCTACTTCTGCTTATATGCTTTCTTCTTTTTTATGTTTGGCATGGTCGATTTTGTCATATTAACAAACGCTTGATTAAAAATATTAGTAGTTTAGGTTTTATTCCTGAATTATCTATGAGTGATTTTGATAAATGTGAATATTCTAGTCAAGCGAAAATTACTAAAACACCACATAAATCTGTCATTAGGGAATCAGAACCTCTAGACTTAATTCATTCCGATATATGTGAATTTGAGGGTACTTTAACCAGAAATGGTAAAAGATATTTTATTACTTTTATTGATGATTGTTCAAATTATTCTTTTATTTATCTTATGAAAAATAAAAGTGAAGCAATTGAATTTTTCAAAATTTTCTTAACTGAAGTTGAAAATCAATTTAATCGGAAGATTAAAAGGTTCCGTAGTGACAGAGGTAGTGAATACGACACTAATGAATTTATAGCATTATATGCGTCTCATGGTATTATTCACAAGAAAATAGTTCCCTATTCCCCTGAAATGAATGGAAAAGCTTAAAGGAAAAATAGGACTTACACCGAACTGATAGTAGCAGTATTACTTAGTTTGGATGCATCGTCATACTGGTGGGGGGAAATTCTTTTAACTGTGTGTTATGTTTTAAATAGAGTTCCTAACTCTAAAACTAAAATTTCTCCTTATGAACCTTGGAAGAATAAGAAACCAAATGTGTCTTATTTTAGAACTTGGGGGTGTTTAGCCTATGTGCGTATTCCAGACCCTAAAAGGTCTAAATTATCTAGTAGAGCATATGAGTGTGTCTTTATTGGATATGCTATTAATAGTAAAGCCTATAGATTTTATGATTTGAAAAATCATGTTATAATAGAGTCAATTGATGTTGATTTTTTCGAAAATAAATTTCCGTTTAAATCGAGAAATAGTGGGGGTTCGACATCTAGTAATGTGCCTAAACCAGTAGAATCTAACGAGTATGAAATAGAGCCTAGAAAGAGTAAAAGGGCCCGAATAGCTAAGGACTTGGACCTGATTTTTATACTTATAATGTTGAGGAGGATCCGAACACCCTCCAAGAGGCTTTATCGTCTTTAGATGCCAACTTTTGGCAAAAAGCCATAAATGATGAGATGGACTCCCTTGAGTCCAATGGTACTTGGCACCTAGTTGACTTACCACCTGGTTGTAAACTAATTGGTTGTAAGTGGATTCTTAAGAAGAAATTGAAACCCGATGGTTCTATTAATAAATATAAGGCCCGCCTTGTGGCCAAGGGTTATAGGCAACGAGAGAATATAGATTTCTTTGATACTTATTCACCTGTCACGAGAATAACTTCCATTAGAGTACTAGTTGCTTTAGCTTCTGTGCATAACTTAGTAGTACACCAAATGGATGTTAAAACTGCTTTCTTGAATGGTGATTTAGACGAAGAAATTTACATGGATCAACTCGAATGATTTATAGTCCCGGGTCAAGAGAATAAAGTTTGCAAGTTAGACAAGTCTCTTTATGGACTTAAACAAGCTCCTAAACAATGGCATGAAAAATTTGACGACTTAGTCATTTCTAACGGGTTTAGGATTAATGAAAGTGACAAGTGTGTTTATTATAAAATTGATAATGATCTTTGCACTATCATTTGCCTGTATGTTGATGACTTGCTTATTTTTGGCTGAAATATTCATGTTGTAAATGATGTTAAAACTTTTTTACATGCAAACTTTGACATGAAAGATTTGGGTGAAGCTAGTGTAATCCTTGGAATAAAAATAACTAGAACTGAAAAAGGACTTTTTTTGGATTAGTCTCACTATATTGAGAAGATCCTTAAGAAATATAATTACTTTGATTGTAAACCTGCTTGTACACCATATGATCCTAGTTTAAAGTTGTTCAAGAACACTGGTGACAGTGTTAGACAAACAGAGTATGCGAGCATTATTGGTAGCCTTCGATATGCTACTGATTGCACTAGGCCAGACATAGTTTATGCTGTGGGAGTACTATGTAGGTTTACTAGCAGACCTAGTATTGAGCATTGGCATGTTGTTGAAAGAGTCATGCATTATCTAAAAAAGACCATGGACTATGGATTACACTATGAGAGGTTTCCCGCTGTCCTTGAAGGATATAGCGATGCTGATTGGAATACCCTTTCAGATGATTCCAAGGCCACCAGTGGATACATTTTTAGTATTGTTGGGGGCGCAGTTTCATGGAAGTCTAAGAAACAGACTATTTTGGCTCAGTCCACTATGGAATCAGAGATGATAGCGCTAGCTACTGCTAGTGAGGAGGCAGGTTGGCTAAGAAGCCTTCTGTCAGATACCCCTTTATGGGAGAGACCGATACCAGCTGTTTTGATCCACTGCGATAGTACCGCGGCTATTGCAAAAGTAGAGAACCGGTTTTATAACAGTAAGAGGCGACAAATACGTCGTAAACATAGCACGGTTAGAGAATTTTTCTCTACCGGGGCTGTAAGAGTGGATCATATACGGTCTGAGAATAATATTGCTGATCCTTTGACGAAAGGGTTAGCTCGTAAGAAGGTTTGGAAAACCTCGAAAGGGATGGGACTAAATCCCATTGGTAGTTGAGTCACTTGTGATGGTAACCCAACCTATAGACTGGAAATCCCAAGAAATAGGTTCAAAGGGTAATAACAAGTCACAAAGTGATATGGGTTGAATCATGCTATTATATATATACGGGGTTCACTCTCCGAGTCCATCCCTTAAGAAGCATGATATCCTGAAGCGATACACGGATGAGTTATTTGTAACTCTTAATGAGATCTAAACTCTATGTTGAGTGGGGTACCTAGCTACAGGAGTATCCTTGTTAGACTCACCTATGCGAATGTGGAAGTGGAGCCGCTTTCTATGGAATTTGGGCAAATTCTCTAGAGTATTCGCTATACTGGGATATAAGCACATGGCCATAAAAGTACTGGCTTTAAACTACATCTTAGTAGGATTGTGTGTGAGGTGTTGTCAGAGATAGAGTTCAAAACTACGCGTTACTCTAGTATATTCTGGATCACCATCACTATGTAAAGGTTCAAGTTGAAAAATACCTTTACTTATGCACAATTCTATGATCGATTGCTCGATGAACTTTAAATATTTTTTCCAAATTCAAGTGGGGGATTGTTATGTATATTAATATACATATAAGAGTGTATTGAAAAATTTTATTAAAAGAAACTTTTTAGTCATTTGTTTTGAAAATTCATTTAAAAATTGCAATAAAACTGTAACATCACTCTTATTTCTCACATTTTTTTAAAGCAACACATGTATAATTCTTTGAATGAATAAAGAGTCCAACGTGTATGCCTTTAAATTCCAACGGGAAGTTTTGAAATCAATGTTGAGCCCAACGTTTAGATTATAAGCCTATAAAAGGCAGAGCATACACCATACATTGGATATAAGGATATAAAAAAAAAAAAAAAAACGATCTTTGTACTTCCAAAAAGCCAATCTTTTGTCAGCTAGTGTTTGATAAATATATACATATTTTGAGTCTAGTTTTCTTTGTATGCTCTATATTATCTCTGAGTGCTCTATATCATTTTTTATTTTCTTGTTTCCGAGCAATTCATCCGAAAAGGTGCTTAGTTTTCTAATTTATTTTCGTGCAAAAATAAATTGAGACAGAGGTGATTTCTGGGCTGTGTTATCCTGGGGACGGCATGGCAACTTGACGAACTGTTTGCACAATTTGGGCAGAGCCGCGAAACGTCTTAAAGAGAGCGAGACCCGCGACTCAACCCAAAGGAATTTTTTTAGATTCTACTTCCTCGTAACTTTGTTCTATACTCCCTACTTTAGATACAACACGAATTATAAATTATATACATTTATTTTAAAAAAATATTTGCATGGACTCCATAATAATTGGATCAACATGATATAACATATTAAAATTTTATTTTTTGTTAACTAAATGCTTTAAGCTGGGCTTTGGTTTTTTCATTTTTATTTTTTTTTATAGATAGTTGGTCTTTGAAGTTAACATGCCATAGAATTAGGCATTTTCTTAAAAATATACAAAGGCTATGTATCATATATAACAAAGAGTTATATTTGGGACACTAACAATATCCACTAACACTTACTAACACACTCTATCTCTCTCCTAGTGGCATTGTGGGTCCACAGTGGACCCCGCAGTACCACTAGGAGAGAGATAGAGTGTGTTAGTAAGTGTTAGTGGATTTTGTTAGTGCCCCTAACATTGCCTACTATAACAAAACCAAACCAAACCAAGACAAACCTTGTGTCCTAATCAACTGGGGTCTGTTATATAAATCTTTTTTTCTTCATTCCACTCACAAAAACTATGTATTATATGTACATTTTTTATTTTTTTATTTTGAGTTGGGGCCAAGGAATTTGGAATTTGGTTTTACAAAGAAAAGCTCTCATTCTCTCAGTAGACTTTAGGTTAGCCCCACAACACCACCTTCCCACTGCTTTATGAAGACTCCTGGGCTGCCCTCCAATAAATTTCTTCACACACTACTCATAGACGTAACCACCAACAAAGAGCCATGGCTAGTTAGCCACGGCGATTTTAACCGTGTCTTCATAGGCGATGACTCTTCTGGAGCCAACATTGCACATACATTGCACATAACGTAGCCATGCGTGCCGGTCTTGAGGACTTGCATGCCAATATGAAAATTTGGGGAGCTTTTTTTTCTAAGCCATTTTTCTGGGGAGCAACACCGATCAGGTCCGAGTGGAGCTCAGGGCATCAGGAGAACATGCATGCCGTATTTGGAAGTTTGTTTATCCGTCTGCACCGGGTGGGATAGATAGCCCGGTGTTCAGTCCTTTTGCTCCCGGAGCACTGAGGTTGGCTCAGCTAGGGTGCTCTAGTTTGCGTTGCTGATAAAGATGTTCCCAAGGAAAGATGTGTTCATTACTGTGATGTAGTGAGAGAGAGTGGATGGAAAGAACAAGTGGAGCTGTATCAAGTGCAAAGAGGTGAGCATGGTTTCATATTCGCAATCCTGAAACTGAGAGCATGGTTTTCTGCAGTGATTCTGTTGTTTCTGTATACTCCGTGTGTGTTTTTATATACTATTAGATTGCTGCATGCAGAATTTATATGTACTTGTGGTGTGTTGTTTGGCGGCTTTATTTCTGAGTCGGATCCATAAATAAATCTGTTAACGAACTTGATGTCTATATATAAAGAGTCTTTGGGGCACAAACAAATCTCACAAACACCACAATGTGTCTATCTCTCTCCTGATAGGGTCCACTGACATTGTGGGATCCACCGAGGAGAGAGATAAACACACTGTGGTGTTTGTAGTGTGTGTTTGTGAGCTTTATTTGTGCCCAAAGACTTACTCATATATACACACGAAGACACCAGGTTTCATTTCATCAATCATTACACACACACACTCGCACGATCTAAATATGCTTTACCCTCTTGAATAAGGTCAATAAAACCAGGTGTGTTGAATTGAGGTTTAGTGGAACAAGAATCAGTACTTGTCTCAAAATGTTGTAATAAAGGACACAATAGATGTTTTGTTGGATCGAAACAATCACACGTAAACAATATATGAAAAACAGAAAGATTAAAGAGAGACAAAGAATTATCACTTGGTTCGGCAATGTACCTACGTCCACACCGGAGAGCCTGAAATTTTCACTATCGAAACCGATTTAGGGTTACATCATATATATCTCCTATAGGTACATGGCAAAATTCCCAAAATACCCATACCGTACATGGCTACGCTTCGCTCCGCCATGGGCCCTCCCCTTGACTCTTGGATCTAATGTTACGGACCCATTACAATATGAGCCACACCCAACATGTTTCATGGCATATTTGGCCAATCAATTGAGGTGGTTTCGTAGCAACTCCAAGAGGCTCAATACAATGCTCAGCTAGCCAAAACATATTTTTTTCAATTGCTAAGAGCATCTCCCATGCTAAATGCTCTTATTCATTCCAAACCTATATTTTGGCAATACTGTAGTGTTAAATACAATATTTCAGCATGTGTGCTTTAATGGTACATGCCAAAAGAAATGCCAAGTAAAGGCATGTGTTTTAAATAAACTTCTTAACTAAAGTGACTTCTTCCACAGGCATGTGTTTAGGCCATGTTTAGCTGCCAATGGGGGGACTGGAGCAGTAGTTGGTCCTTAACTAAATAGTCCCAGGACTATTATCACCACCTTTGGGATTAAAAGTCCCCCAAATGAGGGACTATTTAGTTAAAATAACAATTACTTCCCCGTGTTTAAGCGTACCCAAACAGACTATTGAATTAAAACCGACTAGTTGCGCCCAATCCCACCCCGTCCCGCGAAACAAACGGCCTTAACCCTGTCCCTTTATATACAATCTTCTGACTCGGTACATCCTTTTCCTAGAGTTTCCAAAACCAAGAGCAACTAACAGGAAAGCCCCGGGTCTTTCATATCCTTAATCCTAGATCTGAATGCATTGAAATTACACATGTATATGCACAGTTTTTCCATGCCGTCGACTACAAGGGACATATAATAAACAGAAAACTTCTGAGACAGTGATATTGGCTTTTCCACAATAGTAATCAAAAAATTTCCGTGACAAGAATACTCGGTGTGGCCAGTTACTTGTTTATGCTGCTGGGAAAGAGATTACAGAAGTCCGAAGTTACGAGGCATTCGTTGTTGAGAGAGAGAGAGAGAGAGAGAGAGAGTGGATGTGGCGGAGAGGAAGAGTTGTATGAAGGACCCAACACTTGTTTGGTTCTTGAATTTAACGAGGGAAAAGAAAAAAAGAAAACATAGAGGAAAACATTTTGCCTTTGATTGATTAATGAGGAAAATAGAAAATAAAATAGAATAAGTTTAGAAATAAATATAAAAAAATTGAATACTGTGAGTCATTTCCCTTCCTCTATTCATCTATACTACTATAGAAAGCGAGAAGCAGGGGGAGCCTCACTCTTTTTTCCACCCCTCATTTTTACAAACAAAAAAAAAAAAACCAGTATACTCTCTTCCCCAAAAAATTAAAAGAAATGTCCCAGACTGTCATTATCAAAATATAAAACTAAGATCCTAATACTGTCAATTAACAAAATCAAAACAAAACTTAACCCACCTCTCTCTCTCTCTCTCTCTCTCTCTCAGAGAAGTTGACGGGGAAAGTTTTCAAAAGTTACCCAAAAAAAAACTGTACCACATAACTGCCCTAATTACACTCTTCAATCAAATCAAAGAAGTTAAAAACATAAACAGAGAAACCCAAAATCGGTAAATAGGGACTGAACCTGAGAGAAGTTGACGGGGAAAGTTTTCAAAAGTTACCCCCAAAAAAAACTGTACCACGTAACTGCCTAATTACACTCTTCAATCAAATCAAAGAAGTTAAAGACATAAACAGAGAAACCCAAAATCGGCAAATAGGGAGGAGAGAGGAATAGAGTACCGTGAGCATTGTGAGATCAAACAAAGAACAAGGGTAGAGAGAAGTGAATTTGGGGATGCTACACAAGACCCATTTCTGTTGGAGAGAAATAATGGCACACGGCTTGGGAAAGAATGTATATGAGTAAGAGGTAAACTAACTTCATATAAATAATTTTATGTGCACTATTGAAGATGCATTATGTGGGTCTGCATTGTGTGTGCATATAGATATACTAGTAATTCCCCGTGCCCGGGGGCACGGTGCCCAAAAAAAAAAAAGCCGTTACGATAATTGAATAATTTGAGTGCCTTCGGCACTTGAAAACTTTGAGTGCCTTCGGCTCTAATATCCAAACAGCCCTTAAGCCTTTCTTTTTTTCTCTCTCTTTTTTTTTTTTTGTAAAGAGAAAAAATTAATTTTTCAAAGAGGATCGTGTAGATAAATCCAACAATTAAATCAATTATGTCCATTAGATTAAAGACTTTGGCTGAATTTGTTTGGGTTGGGCTGAGTTTGTTTGGACTGGATTTGTTTGAGCCATAAAGGCATTCCTCCTTTATTGGATAGGTACACCTAGGGCTGTACTCGAGCCGAGCTTTTCGAATTTGAGCCGAGCTCGAGCCCGAGCCGAGCTTTAAGAGTTGGCATGCTGTACGAGCTTGAGCTTGGCTCGTTTATTATCGAGCCAAGCCTAGCTGTTATCGAGCCGAGCCTCGAGCCCTTGTTGAACGGCTCAACTTGTGTACACCCTTAGTAGCAAGTTTAAGTTGCCAAACAAAACCCACAGAGACAGTTGGCATATATATATATATACCTAAAACAATTGCTTGTCACGTGAATTTAAGACTATGCATAATATAATATGCAATATTATTTCAATTTTAATACTTTGCATTATAAATATATTATATTTTTATAATTATCATATCTATATATATATATATATATGTATATATAATATTCTTTCAATTTTAGATATTTTGCATTATACATATATTATATTTTTATAATTATCATATATATACATAATTAAACAAGTCATTATCAAACCTATTAAATAGATTTTTCACAAGCTTATTATACGAGCCTTAATCGAACTGTTCGCGAGCCTTATCGAGCTGAACCCATGTGTGCTCAAACTTGGTTTGTTTATTAAACGAGCTTTGTATTCAAGCTCAAGCTTGGCTCATTTATTATACGAGCCGAGCTGTTATCGAGCCGAGCCGCGAGCCTTTGTTGAGCGGTCGTGTACACCCCTAGGTAACCGTACATAGTAATTTAAGGTGATTCCAAAGTGGGTGTGTGCAGGATTAATTTTGTAAATCATAAAGCAGTTTTTATGTTACCCAAACAACCTCTAATGTAAGTGGCATTCTTTGGGTTTATTATTATTTTTTTTGTTTACTTTTTTAAAAAACCAATTTCTCTGTTTTTGAAAAAAAAAAAGTTAAAAGTTAAATTGATTTTTTATGTTGCCTAATGCTGAGGGATGGATGTGTTATTGTAGAGTTCATAAATTATAAAATGATGTTGAAGAATTTTGACGGGAATAGTTTGTGTTGTGTTCGCAGAGTAATATGTGTTACTGAGAATTCTGTAGTGTTTGCATGACAGTGCATTTTCTTTTTCTTTTTTTAATGTCTAATTGGTTAAGAATACGTAACAAATATATTGTGTTGCACACTCAACGAATGCCCCAGCAGCTAGTATATCATAATTTTATTTTAGAAAATTTTAAATTTTGATAATATTTAAGGAAAAACATAGGAAAACAAGAGAGAACTAGTTTTCCTTTCCCCTCACAAAATCTATGAACCAAACAAAGCCGAAATGAGAGTGTTATCCGGGAAGGCTAAGTTAGTAATTTGGAAATGCCGAGTAAATGTGCTGATTTTTACATTCTCCATGTAAGAGCACACATGCACAAGCATAATACAGTATGTGTTTATCAAAATCAAATAAATGACCTTAATTTTAGTCTATTCAGAATATACATGCATGAAATGCAAGGAATCCACATCTATCACCCCTTATTTCTGGGGTTTGGTTCCTATCTATTGATGATCCAATGGTCAACCAGTTTGGCACTGGATCTCCACTCTCGTCAGGCCTTGGGAGTTCAAGATATTTGGGAGTGTTTGGCCGAGAAAGATGAACTGAGAGAGAAAGAGCCATAAGGTACTTTGAAGCTGTGAGAGGTGGTAGATGGAATAGAAGGCTGCACGAGTATAAAGTAGAAGGACCGGACAATGTGCGTTTACATATTCAATCATTAGAGTGAGAGTGCTAAGAATATGATCAAACACTTTGGCTTTGTTTATCCAAAAGCGAACTCTGCGAACTATACTGCATAATATCTCATTTTGAAAATATTACTATTGAACCTAGACACCTGAAGTGTAGGTAAACATATATATTTATGATCCTCCATAGGTCGCACATATCAAATGAGCCAAAGAAGTATAGGTTTGGGAAAGTCTACAACTGGACCAGGTTCAATCCAGGTCTCGCTCTTTTTTTTTTTCTTTCAGGTTCTTGATGTTGGTCTGACAAAGAGCCATTAAAAGAGTTGTTCGATGGACACGGACTCCTGTGCAAGAATTTAGCACTCACCAAACAACAGAATTTCTAGAAGTGAACCACATAATTTAGCCTCCAAAACTCCACTATAGTCTATAGATCTAACATTTCAGCAACAAAAGAATATGGACCTCAATCCACTCAGAACGACCCCAAAAAACCTCAAGCACTTAGATTAGTCCTCAACCCCATAAACCAATTGTATAACTCTAAAAGTGTGCTCATAAGCCTCTAAAGTTCGCATTTATTTAGCTCGAACCAACTATATAAGCATCCAGCACTTTTCTACCCTCAAAACACCTATACGAAAAGCTGCTAAATACTCAGATATATAGAGAAAATAAACTAAAATGTATACGATGGAATTTCATAAACAATAAACATCACAAACTCTAAGAGAATCCAATCCATAACGATTGAAGAAACCCAGAAACCCAATAACCCAAATGAGCCGATTACTAAAAATCAAAACTTTGAAACCCTAAACAGTCAAATTACTCAAATCAAATAACACTTTAATAAACTCAATTGGGTTTGATCAAACCTCGCGAGCACGCCCACCTCTAACGGTAAGATTTCTGGAACCTAGCACGAGCACCACGGCCACCGAACTTCTTGGGCTCGCAGCGCCTGGGGTCAGCGACGAGAAGAGTACGATCGTAGCGTACGAGGATGTCCTTGATCTCCTTCTTGGACTGCTCGTCGACGTACTTCTGATAGAAGGCGACTAAGGCTTTGGCGATGGACTGCCGGATGGCGTAGATCTGGGAGGTGTGGCCGCCGCCCTTGACGCGGATGCGCATGTCGACGCCGGCGAAGCGCTGGCGGCCGAGGAGAAGTATGGGCTCGCAGGCCTTGTAGCGGAGGATCTCAGGCTCGACGAGCTCGATGGGACAGCCGTTGATCTTGATCAGGCCACGGCCGCGCTTGCAGTGGGTCACGGCCACCGCGGTCTTCTTGCGGCCGAAGCATTGGACGGACTCAATTGGGGCCGCCGCCATGATTGTGGAAAATGGTGTTGCCTCTCTCTCTCTCTCTCTCTCGCTCTCTCTTGGAAATAAGGCACTGCAGGCAGTATGAATGTTTGGGTTTTTGAAAGAGAGTGAGGAGATTAGGGTTATGGTTTTTTGTAAGGCGAACTTTTTTACACCCAACCCTCTAGTTAGAGGCTTGTTTGGGTTCATGAATTTGACGAAAAAAGAAAGGAAAATACGATATTCACGTGGGATGGATTATCATATTTTCTTTGCTCCTCTTTTTTTTCCGTGTGAAATTCATGATCTAAATAAAATCTTTTACACTATGTTTGGATTGAGAGAACTGGAGAGAAGAGAAGAGAAACTCATTAAGAGAAGAGTAAGAGAAGAGAAGAGAAAGCATGACTATGCCTAACTTGTTTAGATAGAGAGAGGAGAAGAGAAGAGAAACATAACATTCTCCTGTTTGTTTAACTCTCATAAGAGAAGAGAAGAGAAATGTTTCAAATTAATTTACTATTTTATCCTCCCATATAAATTAAACTAAACTGGTATGTTTGAAATATAAAAAAACATTCAGGGATGTAATAGTCTTTGTAAAAATATTTTATTATCAATCTCTTCTCTTCTCTCCTCAATCTCTCCGATTTGGAGAGAACCAAATTTGGGCTCCTTTTCTCCTCCCTTTCTCTCCAGTTCTCTCCATTAACGTTCTCTTCCCTCCCAACTTAACTATCCAAACGAGAGAACTGGAGAGAAAGTGGTTCTCTTCCTCTTCTCTTCTCCCCAGTTCTCTCAATCCAAACATAGTGTTAATGTAAACATATTGGATAGTGTATTTTTTTTTTTTTTTTTAAAACACATTTAAAAAAAATATTTTTTGCAAACTGTGACAGAAACAGCACAATTTAGTGAATTTACACACTACTGTGCAAATGTACCCAAGTTGTTTCCATGTATGTCACAGGGCTGTCAAATCACAGCTTCAAAAGCCATTTGGCAGAGGTAGATGCTTTTTTCTTGCGTCCCAAACAGTGTGTTACAAAACTGACCATCGAAAATAGATCAGGGAAGTGTACCAAAAAAAGGAAAGAAAATAGATCAGGGAAAAAAGTACTGCTTCACAGACACAGTGTTTGTTTCTTGCACTGCACCTGTGGTCCTGTGTTATAATGTTTGTAATCTTTTCAACACGAATTATATGTGTTTTGGTCAAAGTGACTTCAGAAGTTGCAAGCTCCCAAACATGCAAGAGAAAAGCAATTAAAATCTCCAAATTATGAAAATAGCAGTTTTGATTCTTGAAAGAGTGATTCTAACTATAATAAGTCTTCAAGAAATCTGGACAGTTGCAGCAAAGGCTTTGTTTCTGTTTAAAATTGTGTTTGAAAACATAACATCTGCCTCGTAATCAAACAGCTAGTTTTTCTTTTCTTTTCAATACGTATCGATCAATCATACTCTGCAATAAACAAAAAGAAATGCAGTTTGACGCAGCCGGACCCACAGGATAAAGAAATTCGAAACCCCCTTTTAATCAGCATCCCACTGAAAATATAGCTGGTCAGAATTTTGAGGCAATCTATGTGAAACTATACCCAACCAACAAGCAAGCACCTGTAAAAACTTGGAAAAATGAACTCTTATGTGCCATCCAAATGCTATCCACTTCTTCTAAATGTAGAAGTTTGGGCCTTGGGGTGATAGAAGTCAAACTAGAGTAAATACTTCAAAATCAAAATGCTTCACAATACAAAAATGTATATAAAAAGAATAATAAGACTAAGTTTTCATTTTTTGGAACTGAAGTAATTCTATGAATAGGATAATTGTACATGGCTGCTGAAGCAAAAACATGTTACCACTACGTGACCTCAATAGATGAAAATAGTGGAGAGTGCACAAGGAATGACTAAACCAGTATAAATGGCCACCCTTATGTTTCCAACACCAAAAGGAGCTGGTTGATATGAGCCACAGCCAGACCCACAATCCCATCTACAAACTATAAGCATCTAAAGGCTAAAGCTACAATTTGAAGGCTCGGCGGATTAATTGATTAATAGAATTTTCACCAAGTCACTCTAATCAAGGTCATCAATATTCTCTGCTGCCCGAATTCTAACCTCTACCAATATATCACACTATCAAGCTTGATCTCTTCCTTTTATGTGGCTTCCATGACAACACGTGCCGTCCATTCCAATCATCACTATCTCTCCCCCCAACACCTTGATTTTCAGTTCTCGGTGAATTTACTGGCTCAGATAGGTACCTTTTTGGGGTGAATCCAGTAGTGTCTCCACTTGTTGCCTCGCTAGTTACAGACACGGTTTCACTTTTCAATTCTAAAATTTTCCTCTCTTCCCCTCCATCGTTACTAATCAAATCACTGACCACAACAGGAAGACTCTCCCTCCTCTTTCCTTTTATGGAATGCTTCGGTATATTTCCATTTTCCACAGCCTTCATCCACTGTAAATCACTAAGCGTATCAACATAAACCACTTTGTTTCTTCGTCGTTTTCCAGTGATATTGGCACTGTCATAATCAAATCCTTTGTTCTTACGCTCATTATCAGGTGTAGCATATGCCCAATCTGGCACCTCATGGTCTTCCATGAGACGACATCGGTAATTCTCCTTATGCCTCCTCTCCTCGTCCATTTTCTCAAACAGCCAGAACTCCTCATCCGATCGGGCTGCAAGACGATTGATCTCTCTCTCACTTGGGACATCTCTTCCAAGTGAGCTTGAACCTCTACGCATTATCTCCTCCAACATCTCTCTTCTGTCCTGAGCTGCATTACCAAAGATGAACTACTCAATACTGTTGTCGGTTAATCCATAAAATGTGTGTGTGTGTGTGTGTGTGTGTGAGAGAGAGAGAGAGAGAGAGAGAGAGAGAGAGAGAGAGAGAGAGAGAGAGGAGAGATTCATATCACCAGGCAATAAATTAGAGCAGTCATGTTCGAATTAAAAGAAACTTTGGCGTTAATGCAGGCGAAACCCACTAAAGATCAGGAATTAAAATCTCTCTACAATTAGGTTATCTGTTATTTTCTCTAGAAAGTGTCATGAAGCACCTAAAGGCAAAAAGAAAAAAGACAAGATTGTATAATCTTGATTATGTCAAATATTGGCAACAAGGTTTAACGGGGGAGGCCATGTGTCTCGACATAACACAAAATATGCTCAATCTACAACTTGAATGCTCTTGCTTTTGGGAACAGTTTCATTGGCGGAAACCAGACTGAACATTACTAAGGGCCTGTTTGGATTAGCTGTGCTTTTGCGTTTAGGCAGAAGCCCTAATCTCAACTGCATGATGGGTATTATGAAAAGTTCATCCAAAACCCAATCTGCTTCCAGCATCACATTTGGGCTGAATCACCTCTGGATTTGCTTCTGCCAAAATGAGTATTTGGAACTCTAGAGTGCTTCCATAAGTCAAGCTAAACAGGCTAATGTGTGTATTTTGCGACCCACCATTTGAGAAGTGACTCTAAACAGGCCCTAAGTAGCTGCAGAAAATTCATCTATGAGGGACAAACCTGTGGAAGTTGTATTGAATAATCCTGCCTGAATGACCTTTGCATCGATGCCCATCTTCTGCTTTGCACGATCCAATATTACCTCTTCAATTGATCCAACACTAACTAGCACAAAAACCCTCACTTCCTTCTTTTGGCCGATACGATGTGCCCGATCTTCTGCCTGCTGGTCCATTTGGGGGTTCCAATCACTGTCAAAAATTATCACTGTATCTGCTGTTTGTAAGTTCAGGCCAAGACCACCAGCACGGGTGCTCAGAAGAAACATGAAGAAAGGAGAATCGGGAGCATTGAATTGCTTTAATAAAGTCCCCCTTTCCTCAGTTTTTGTTGAGCCGTCAAGTCGAAGATATTTAAAATCATGAAGTTGCAAATAAACTTCGAGAATGTCCATAAGACGGGTCATTTGCGAGAAAAGGAGCACCCTATGGCCCCCTCTGTGAAGTTTGGGGAGTAAACGATCAAGTAGCTCAAATTTTCCTGATGCTCTGAATACCTCCTCCTTGCGCCAAATATTGTATTCACCCACAAATAAATATGGGTGGTTACAACACTTCCTGAGTTGCATTGACAGGTTCTGTAGACTCTTGGACTTCCCAGATCCTGCAAATTGGCAAGTTTACCCCTTTCAGCATATCCTTGATACAAATTTTAACCACACAAGAAAATGTGCATGAGAATGTTCACAGCATGTCAAAAAGCATCAGACTTCTAGTTTAAATAAAATATGGGGGAGAGAGATGGAATATGATTACAGTCAGTCGCATCAATACATGCAGGAAACATAGGATTGGTTTAAGTTTGTTAGCTAAATGATGGCCAATGCGGAAGCTGCTCTTATTTTTACTTCTCAAAGTAAAAAATTGTTGCAAAACGCTGTCCATATAGTGTTCATATTTTTCTGATTTTTTTTAAGCAAACAGCACTATTAATATTCATAAACAAGTTATGTACTGTTAGAACTTTCGGATTTCGATAATAGAGCACCACTGTAAATGATGACTGAACAGATATTGCAAAAAGAATACAAATATTTCAAACACGAAAAAACACCACCAAAATCACCATCTGATGAGCTAAGCCACTAAACTTCATTTTATCCTTGCAAACAATGAAAAATTATTATAAACAAAAAACTGGAGCTCCCTACAACTAATTTGATTATAGAAACTGGCGATGGATTTAGGTCTAACCATTATTTGTAGGTCTAACCAATATAGTAACAGTATGGTTTGAGGGAAGAGGGGAAGGAAGGAGAGGAGGGAAGAGGTTAGAATCACTAGAGTTTAGTAGAATAAAAGAGAGGAGGGAAAGGAAGGGGAGAGGGATGCCTCTTCACTTTGGGCCCACAAATTTCCATCCATTCAAAACTTGAAGGATTGGGAGAGAGAAAAGGCTTCTCATATTTTGACTTTTTTGCCCTTCAAAGGGAATGATACTTATTCTAAATAAGGGTATAGTACTGTAACATAAAATATTTCCTTCTTTCCTCACTTTCTTCTAATTTAACCAAACAAAAGGAGAGGCTCCTTTCCTTTTCCTAGGGATACATCTACCATCTCTCCTCCCTGTCCTCCTTTCCATTTTTCTGTCCTTCCTACCAGACATAGCAACAGTGTTAACTGTGAACTTGCTACAAGCAAATTCCAACTTCCAAATGTTCCCGCACTTTTTCACATCACAGGCATTTGTGTGTGTGTGTGTGTGTGTGAGAGAGAGAGAGAGAGAGAGAGAACCCGCAGTAATTACTAACCAGTATCCAGTCCAACCCTCCCAACACCAGTAACTTGCTGGTAATATACTTTCTGCCATGCTGACATATCACATTTAAGAATGACCTGCGTTTTCCCGGGAAGGAACTTCTCCACCTCATCTTTCTTCCTCCTCAATATGAATGGCCTTATAACCTGGGCCGGAACAAAACAATTACAAAAAGAAAATCCAAGAGAAGCACAAGAAAAGAGAGTCAGAGCCAACACTTACATGGTGCAAACGGCGTATGATCAATAACTCTTCTTCGTCTGTGATAGAAACATCACACCGATCTGCAAAAGGTGCATTAAACCACTCCTCGAAATTCTCAACCGAATTAAAAATGGTTGGGAGGAGAAAATTAAGCAGGGACCATAATTCCTGTAAACTATTCTGTATCGGGGTACCAGTCAACAGAAGTCTACGTCGAATCCGATAGCTGCACACAATAAATTCAATCAGAGAGCTCATCTTATTTCTTCGGAATATCGAAAGATACAGGAAATAATCTCAGCGAATGTACAACCATATATGGTTACAGATAACTTTGAGAGCAAACATTGATTCACCTAAATCTAAACAAATAGAACACACAATCTGAATGAACAGTGCAACGTGCAAACTGCAAAATAAAAGAGAAGGAGCTTTCTTTTTCTTTTTCTTTTTCTTCTTTGTTTTTGTGGCTTTAGTAGGAAGGAGAGAACAACATTGCTTCTTAATATTTGAGGATTTACAAATTAAACTTTGTATCCAAATCCTATAAAGCCATCCAAACAACCAAAAATAATACGATAAAATTGAATAAAAATAGAAAAGAAACTTGAGCCATCAAATTGATAAAACTGGCCTCAGAGTGAACTTGATAGCGATAGCGACTCTACTGTCAAATAGCTAACACAAGAGCCTCAATCTTTCTTAAGATTTTAGCAATTCTAAGCTTGTACTAGGAAGTGTAAGATCGTTGAAGTAAGGCGTGTGACGCCAATTTACAACTTAGTGTGAATAGACAAAAAACTATAAAGAACAACTAAGTCTTCTTTCTTGAAGCCGCGCCTCTAAATAGCGTTGCCGTGACCTTCAGCATTGTAGGCTTCTCCTTCAAAGGCTTCCTCTTCGTAGGCTTCTTCCTGATAGTCCTCCTCTGGACAGTCATATCATGTATAGTTTAGACATGGGAATGTCCAGGGCGTAGTATGCCGTTAGCTTTAATAAAAGCTAAGTGAGCGTCTTAACCGAACACTCCTAATATAAAATACGTATCTGAAAGTACACAGCGACTAATTACGACGATTGAATGAATTATAATTAGACCGCGTGTGAACTATGCATCATCAATATATTCAACTTTACTGGACTTAACATCCGACTTACTTGACTTTGTTACATTACCAGTGTAACGTGTCTTAGAGTGACTTGCCCAGTGGGTCAAGCTATGGTTACTTTACTAACGTTGTTTGCCTCTCCGTGGCCACAGTAGTAATCTTGCTTTACAAGCTAACCATGTACTCTAGATCCCCGAGACCTTGCCTAGTGAATATCGTCACCGATTTGCGAAACGGTTACTTTACTATCATTGGTTGACACAACCGCAGTAGTAATCTTGCTTTACAGGCTAACTGTGTTTAATCATTTCTCGATTTATTCTTATCAACATGGTTACTTTGCTATCGTGTTTGCATCTCCGTGGGCATAGTAACAACCATCTCCGACATGCGATCCTGTAATTCCATTTGACAGTACTGACTTAATACATATCAACTTTCAGACCTCCATGGTCGACTAACGTATTTTCAAATGCATACGGACTTGGTCTCCGCGACTGTTCAACTTTGTACCCGTACACGTCGACTTGACGTTACAACACCGACTCCTACGTGAGGTGTATCATATGTTATACACGAAATACAAGTTCATTAAACAGGTACTATTTATTCTTGAAATATAGTATGGGCACTAAGCTCGTAGTACCACATGTTAAAGCATAAGGTTAACCGAACTGATAATAACAGCGAACAGAAAAAGTAATAATAATAATAACGGAGACAATATGTTTGGGGTACAACATATTAACAATAATAATAACCAGAAAGTGATAACAATAATAATAATAATAATAATTTTATTAATATTAATATTAATAATAAATGGTAGTGGAATAATATGTTCGGAATACAACATATTAACGCCTAAAGTTAAATCAATAATAATAATAAAAATATTAATAAGAATGAACGATAATAACGGAACATAAAATAGGTTCGGGGTGCAACCTGTTAAACACGAGATTTTTCGGAATAATTATAATAAACGGGGAGTAATACGAACATTAGTTCGATTCAATAGATCAAGCATGAGGTTAACGAATCAACAACAATAATATTAAGTTGAAGGAAATAATAATAGTAATAAGGGTTAATTACACGGACCTCCCCTGAGGTATGGCGAAATTACACTGACCTCCCTTACCCTCTCTCTCTCTCTCTCTCTCTCTCTCTCTCTCTCTCTCTCTCTCCTCTCTACTGTGTGTGTATATATATAGATATAAATATAGATATATAAGTACATACAACGTATGTATGGACATACACGTACATATATATATGTATATATATATATATGAATATGAATTTGTTCAAAAAATCAAAAATTTAAACCCAAAATAAATTTATTCCAAAAACTAATTTGTTCTTAAGATTTAAACCCAAAATCAATTCGTTCCAAAACCTAAAATCTATACCCAAAATACCAAACTCACCTCAAAGATGTATATAAGGATCTATGTATATATGTATTCAATCAATGGCTATATATGTATGTATGTATGCATGTATATATGCATGGTCCGAATATATATATATATATATGGTGCGTGTATGTATGTACGTATGTATGTATGCATGTATATATGTATATGAGAGAGGGGAGAGGGTTTTTTTTTAATAACTATGGGCATTTTCGGCATTAACAAATTAAGAAGGGAGGTCTCTGTACATTTTACAATCTAGAGGGGAGGTGTGTGTAATGCAAATCCAAACCTCAAGAGAGGTTTGTGTAATTTTGCAATATAATTTCACCAAACCTCAAGGGTGGTATGTGTAATTAACCCTAATAATAATCATAATAACAGAAATCATAATACGGACCTGGGTAAGGGGCACCATATGTTAAAACATGAGTTTTAACTGCTAACTAATAAGATGATAATAATAATAATAATAATAATAATAATAATAATAATAATAATAATAAATAGTAGTAGCAATAATGATAATGATAATAGAAATCATAATACGGACCTAGATTAGGGGTACCACATTTTAAGCACAAGGTTTTCCAGAAATAATAATAAACTGAGGATAATACGGACATTAAATTTGGAGAACATATTAAGGCGTAGAACTATAGTATGCCAAGTGAAGTTAGGAACTCACCGTAGGTTCAGGGTCACGGTGTGGTTTGGGGTTGACTTCCTTTCTTTTTCTTCCTTTTCTTTTCCTTCTCTCTCTCGACCTCTCTCTCTCTCTCGACCTAACTCTCTCTCCTCTATAGACCTCACAGACACTGTGACCCCATAGTGTCAGTGGACTCCACCAGGAGAAAGAGAGACACATTGTGGTTTATGTATCTTGTTTATGTGAGATTCTGATGTGCCCCAAGAGTTATCCTTTATAGGGGGAGGGTTAATATATATATATAGAATATTAAATATATATATATGTATAACACAAATTGTTTACATATATACACACACAAACACACATCACCACGTTGCCACGCCACACACCCAACACACATGACACACCCACTCATCATTACACTAAAGCCTATACACTCATCACGCTACACCCTACACACTCCTCACTTATGCAACACATAGAACACGCCACAACCACTCACTCACTCTCTCTCCCTCCCTATGTCGGCACACACACAAAAAAAATTGATAGGGGTTGTTTTGGGGTTGGCTTAGGGTACAAGCATGGTTGGGCAACACATGTATAATTATGGGTTCAGAAATAATACAAATTACAGTGAAAATCTTATAAATACAATCCGGAACTAGAAATTATATTAATAAAACAAAATAAAAATTACAAGTATTACAAATGGGTAGCTTCAATGTTCGAATATTGAGAGGGAGAGGGGGCGCAGAATGGGAAATCTCGTAGCACTAGTCAAATTGAGTCGTCTTTTAGAATTAAGTAGTTTCCGGCTTAGTGGGATAAGTGAGAGATAAAATAAAAATAAAAAAGGAGAGTTGCTAAATAAATTCAACCTATTCCTTTCTTCACACACCTTACGCATTAAGGAGTACACAAACTTTATCTTGTTGTACATGTGACGTAGGGAGCAATTTAGTAGGTGTATTTAGTAACTCTACTAAAAAGTGTCACGTGTCAACGTCACATTAACCCATGGCTAAATCTTCCACTATTAGTATTACTAATAGATAGATAGATGGATAGATTGGATGGCATCATAACAACTAGGGGTGTACAAATCTACAGAAAACCGAACCGGCCGGCTGGTATGTGCGATTCTGGTCGGTAGTGACATATGGCAGTCGGTCTGCGGTTCTGATCGTTGGGAAAACCAAGATTCGGTTCGGCCCTCGGTTGCAAAGAAGCTTCGCCGAAAACCGGCCGAACATCGACCGGTTAAGGTAACCAACATTCAAAAAACTACTTTTATAATATATATATGTTCCTGACAGTATACTTTTATATTTGCCTAATCAATTATCTCTGAAGTCTGAAAAGCCTTTTTCACTTTTCACGCAACCCAAAGAGACTTCGAGTCTCTGCCTTCTTCCCGCCTTGCAAGCCCTAGGTCCCAAACCCTAGGTCCCATATCTCATTGCAATATTGCATCACCATTCACCACCCACCCATGTCGCTCTCTTGAATGCTCACCAATCACCTCTACCACGCCGGCACCGGCTGCATCCGAAAACAAATGAAGGTTTGAAGCAGTCCCTCACACTTTCAAAGGTGATTCTGCTAGATCTATTTTGTATCTATTTCCTCTTTTATTTTCTCTGTATTTTTCATTTATCTCCTTCTGTTTTTTCCTACCTTTTTCAATTTTCCTTTAATCTTCTTTTCTATTCTTTACATCTATTTTCTTCTTTGGTACAATATGAAGACTAAATGTGAGAGTAAACAACTCTGAATTAGTTTGTTGATGTTAGCTTTAGTATTAGGCCTTCATTTAGCTTCAGTATTGTTGTTGATTTTAGCCTCAGTATGTGGGCTTTATATTCGCCCATTTCATTGTCAATAGCATTCCAAAACCGAAACCTCACCAAGAGAAAGACAGTCAGTTTGCCACCCCAGATTTTCTTGTCGGACGAAATCGGTGATGACTTGGGGAAAACCGACTGGTTCGGTTCGGCGTACAAATACCCCAACAACCGACCACCTCGACCGAGTTCACCCCTAATAACAACTATTGGTAGATTAATCCAAGGAGAAATGGCATGCAGGTGAAGAAAATGATACATTGACAAGAAGAGGAAATGAAAAGAAGAAGAACGAAAAAAAAATCTGTATCATTCTCGACGGAGTTCCATCTTTTCCAAATTATTTACTTTTACACCATTTTCTACAGTTACTGGATAAAAGAAAATATGTTTGCATAAAGGACAAACCAACTTACCATGGATTGAAGATGCCCATAAAAATCAGCTGAATATAAATGGTTAAAGGCATAACTAGAAAGAAAGTAAAAGAAGAAAATTTCTCTCCTAGAATATTCTCAAATTTAAAGATTCTTTTAAAGACAAATTAACTCAACAATCAAAACAAATACCATCCCAATTAATTGGTAATTTACCATCCCAATTAATTGGCGAGGATATACACTCACAAGCACATGCTTTCGAATTTAATTTCTTTTATGACGCCGAAATATGGATCCTAGCTAACCAGCTAAACCACATGGCAGTCAAATTCTTCTTTGGAAATGGGTTGAAAGGCTTACCTCAAAATGAAAAAGCAAGAAGAATCCACATGAACCATCATTTATCAAAAAAAATAAAATAAAATAAAAGGGAGAGAAAGTAACAGCGTGAAAAGAAGGAATAAAGGAAGCTTGCAACCAAAGATATAACCCACAAAGACAACATATATCAACTCTAGTTTCCTACAGCTGGGCCTCAATGCATGAAAGCCTTTCAAGGTCGTCTATCATGGTGGCAATTACGTAATAGCTACCAGGGCCGGATTTGCAATGGGGTGGGGGCATCTGCCCCCACTGAAATTTTTTTGAAAAAAAGTGAGGTCAGTTTAGTAGTTTATAAATATTCTAAACCTCCTTTAGTTTGCCCCCATAAGATTTTCATTTTAAAACTTAGCCCCCACTTTCGTAATAGAAGGTATCATATATCCCTCTCCGTCTATTGTCAATTCTTACAAAATAAAACTAGGTTGGTTCTCTCTCTAGAAGGAAAAGGAAGTCAGATCTCTCTCTAAAAATCACACCCAATATCCGAAATTCTTTCTATTATTCTCAACATTTGGGAACCCTAGAAGACTAGAACTATCTCTATTCTTCACTCCAAGCAGACCAAACCCTAATCCCAACTACATCATTCACCACAAATATGAATCATACATTGTTCACCAACTAGACAGAAGTTCAAAACTATTTTTCGCTTATTCCTCTAACTAAAATCTTCAAGTTCATGGCAAAACAAACATTTTTTAACTTCGAAGATATGCCCAGAACCAACAGGGAAATATTTTTGTGAACAAAGCTACATAGTACTGACACTAAGTTTAATCTATTTGCAAGAGGTTAAAATTGGTCGTTTTCGTTTTGTAATCCATTTTGAATCCAGTTTTTCTATTTGGATTTTGCCCCCACTGAGATTAAATCCTGGCCCCGCCCCTGATAGCTACTACTATCTCCTCGCTCCTCTACATATTACACTCGTCTAAAATACTTATTCAGATTATAAAATGAAAAAAAAAAAAAATAATAATAATAATTACACACGGTAAGGAAAAAAAACGTACAAAAAATTATGACGTATATATGCCATCATGTTCTTTCATGATTGTGATCTCCATATAAGCTAACATTTCTCAAATGAATGAGGCTGATGTTAACAGTTCAAACATAATATGACTTCCTTCGTTAAAAGGAATTCGTTATTAAGAAACGAGGGTAAAGTTTAAACTAATTAAAAGGGAAGAAATTCTGACACAATGTGAACGAACCACTTCACAAAGCCTAGGACCATCAAACTTCAATTAGTGTAGCCGCTCATAAGCGCGAGAAGAAATACTAGAGACCTGTTATATGTTCCAAAAAAGCTATATTGACCTTTTTAAACTATATCAGGAATGAGAAATACTCTGTTGTAGAATTATAATTGAATAATGTAAGTCTCAATATATAAAGGACTACCCTGCTGAAGATCTGATGCGTGCTTGCGATGGCAGATAGACAGGAATATCCAGAGTTCTAATGCAGTCTGCAAACAAAGGCTAACCCCATATTTGCAATATTAACCACTATGTCTTCTTTTGCAAGGTATTTCAGTAACTAATCCAGAATATAGAATTGAAATGCTTGTGCTATAAAATAGGTTTTAAATTAATCAGCAATGCATCTAAAAAAAAGGAGTTCTTCAGGACTCAAAAGAGAAAGTGGGTCATAAAGGCGACATGTTATACTAGATAAGAATGCTTTCACCGTAAATACATAAGATGGATATAAAACGTTAAGAGTAATGCTATGCTTCCCAAATCCTAATCCCAAATTTCCATCTCAAATGATGTGGCAGTGGGCTCACTGGATCTTGATGACGTTGAAGTGGTCCCATCATTATTGTCAGTGGGCCACTACCACATCATTTAGGATGGGAATTTGGGAAGCATAGCATTATTCAAAGGTTAAACATAACTAGCAATCAAAGAAAAACAAAAAGGTATAATCATGCATGAACTAACCAAAATTTGAAGAACAAGAATATGTTTCATTGTATAGAAGTGAACCCTCTGAGCAGTTAGTAAGCCATCAGAGGAAATAAGAAAGCAAGGTATAGTGCACAAGCATACCCTGAGACAAGAGTCCGTGCAAGAGCACATTCATGATTTTTTAACCGATGTCCCTCATCTACAATCATGTAGTACCAGTGAATTTTCTTCAAAAATGCTTTGTCTCTCATAATAAGATCATAGTGGGTGATCAGCACATTGAATTTCCCCTCTCCTGAATACTCCTCCCTCATCGCCTTTCTCTCATCTAGACGCCCGTCGTACAGAACAGCCACGATACTGGAATAGGAAAAATCCAAAAAAAAAATCAAAGTGAAGTCTGAGTGCTGGTGTATACCATGCCTGTTAGAATCGGTCGACTCACAATTTGATTCATATGAGTTGATTTGAATTTCATACAACCATATAAGATTCAAGACTCATAAATTTGCAGTTTTAAGTGGAAAACTTCCAAACATTTTGAGCCTTGATCACATGAAACTTGGGTTAAATTATCAAATGCATACAGTACATGTATTATTGTTTACTTTCTACAAAAAGTTAATCTTGCGATTCCTGATTCAATACAATTAACGATTTATAATTTTGGCAAACAGGTTAAGGATTTGACAGCAATGGTGTCTGCATATCCAGATAGGGAATTCCGAACTTCTATTCTTACCTAGGAGCCCACGTCGCAAATTCATTAACCCAATTTGGTAGTACAGCTTTTGGGGCCACAATCAAGTAGGGTCCAGTCACACCCTTGTTTTCCATGAGATATGCTATTAAGGAAATGGTTTGAATTGTCTTCCCTAAACCCATCTCATCTGCTAAAATTCCATTTAGATTGTTATTACATAGAGACAACATCCACTGAAGCCCTTCTAACTGGTATGGTCTGAGTTCTCCACCTTGAAGCATCGCTGGTTGCTCAGTTACCTGTCGAGTTTGCGTTTTGATTAGCCTCTTGGCTTCATTAAGAATTAACATCTCCAAAATGAGCAATAATATGTACACAAAATATGTAACTGCTGTCATTACCCTATCAAATAAAACTATGAGAGTTCAACTACAACTTTTAAGAGCCCGTTTGCCTTATCTTTTACAATAACCACTTTTCGGAATAAATTATATTTTTTTTATTTTTAAAAGGAATCAGATTTTTTAAAAAGCCATGAAAAGGTTAACCAAATTGTCACGGCTTTTTAAACCATCACCTCTAAAGTGACTAGAAAAAGCTATCCCAAACGGGCTCTAAGTGGTTTGAAACAGAGAGAGACTACCTCGTATGGTCAAATTTAAGAAACAAATGTGGCATTACATCATGCATTCACAGGATACACAATTTGTAGGGCACAATATGAAACTACAGGATCCTTTATGCTGGTATCAGCCAGTATACTATGATCAAAACTTAAAATTTACACAACACTTTTTCACAGTCGAGAAAAGGTAGAAAGTGTTCAAACAATGTCAAGAAGAAAGAAGCAAGGATCAGCATACTCCAAATTTCACTCCATCAATGTTTTGTAATCCAAATGCTAAACCTCTTAGTAACCAGTTAATGCAATGCAATGCAATACAAACTAACTATAGTAAACTCACATAGGAGTACCTAATAACTCTAAAATCCAAAATCATGTGAAATGTCTAACCGAGACTTCATTACCTTTTCCTGAATTGAATGAATAACAGAATTATATTGCCTTTGACCTTCAAGTAGATCACCCGGCTTAATACGACGATCAGACTCAATATCAGCTACATCTGCTTCTTCCTCGGGGGTCCCACTCTCCGTAGCGGATAACTCAGGATTTGAGCCTGTCAAGGGTTCAATGCCATCATGTTCAGAATCTTTTTGACGTTGAACAGCAGCTCCCAAACGAACAAGAAGGTCATTAGTTTTTTCTAGAAGCATTGTCAATCTTTCGTTCTTGCTCTCCTCCACCATTCTCATGTAAGCTTCTTGATCATCAGCTTTTAGAGCTTGGAACCTTAGTTTCTCTGCCCGTGTAGCACGTTGTCTCTGTCTTCCATGCCATGACTGTTTAATAAATAAAAAAGAAAAATAAAAATGATTACCAGCAACTCAGCAAGTTAAGCTATAAAACCTCTCATTCCTTCTCCCCTCTTCTCCATTCTTTGGCCAGCCATAAATGACTACTCAACCAGCTAAGAAACTAAGAATAACCATAAATCTCCTCCTCAAAAACAAAAAATTCATAAACGGACTCTTGTGAATCAATAAATGTACAAATATTGGGATTCGGATCCAACTTCAATTTGGCCTTTCAAAGTTCTCTTAAGTCTTTATTATTCACAACCATCATTTTTTAAATCAAAAAAGTTAAGGTAAAAATTGTTTATTCTTCTGTTCCGAACTTATTCTAATCATTCTCTCCTTAACAATACCCATATCATGTTGAAGTGTGTGTGATTCCTGCCTCCATCTCCCATGCTAATCGAATACTCAAATCCAATGTAGTAATTATGCATGAATAGGAAAAAAAGAAGAAGTAGAGAGAGAGAGAGAGAGAGAGAGAGAGAGAGAGAGAGAGAGAGAGGGAGATAGGAAAGGAAATAGAAGTAAAAATAGAAAGCAAGAAAAACAAATTGCGTGCCTGAACACCATCATTCCTTTGTTTCCGGCGTTTCTGAGCGGCCTGAACTTGCAATTGAAGTTCACGGACTGCATTAAGTATTTCTCCAAAAAACTTCCTTTTGCTAGCTTCCACACGGTTCTTTTCCTCCTCCTCTAACCTCGACAGCCTCTGCAGTGAAAGGAGCTCACTGTGTCAGTAGATTAACTGTAAAATCTGCAACTTGATTTTAAAAGTTTCTTAGAGAAGATGTTCATTATCTGGGTTCCATCTGAAACTTACGAAGTTTGGGCTTGGCACAAACTCTTTCGAGTCTCACTGGGGATAATTGACCGAGTAGTACGATTGCAACTATAACCATTTCTTTTCCTTTCTGGATTTACATGACAACAATTATCTACAATCAATTTGGTGACTATGACCTCATTCGAGGTGAAGCATTGCTCTTTCAAATATCATTCACAACTTCCCCTATTGACTGAATTAAGACTGTGTTTGGGTATCCTTTAAATAGAATCTGGTTCAATCTCATTCTCACTTTCTATCTAGTTTTATTATAATTTAGAATCAAGGTTAAGTTGGTTTGATAAAGAACTACTCCCTCCATCCCATATTAAGAGTCTCTATTGGGAATTCCAACCATTTAAGTAACCCTTTGATTCGTAAATTTTTTTAACTTTCCGTTATTGTCCCTTTTGAAGTTAAAATCCCAATGTCACATCAAAGGGAGAGTTTCATATAATAAACGGTAAACTGGGAGATTGTGAAGTTAAAGTACATCGACTTTTCAAAGAGGACCCTTAAAATGACACCCCCCCCAAATGGACTCTTAATTGAAACGGAGGGAGTAGTTTTTTAGTAAGATATTAGGATGGACTCCTTTGCAAGAAATGGACATTCACCACTTGAATTTATAGAACCTGTTCAACTGTGAACCACAGAAATTGCCTTCCCAAACAGCTCCATACTAAAGAAGAAAATAAAATGTAAACAAGAAATTAACCTCAGCATCTCGTCTCTTCTTCTGGGGATCATCAGATTCCATGGCAAAAGCATCTCCAACACCATACATGGGACACCGAAGTCGCATCATGCCCCAATCAAATAATTGCTTGTCAGGATATGCACAATTCACACGTAGCCAATATTCTGAACTCACTTCAGATCGAACCTTGCTTTGTAACTCTGCTAGCTGGGTGGGGGGGGGGGGGGGGGGGGGGGGGGGGAATTGCCAACAAGGACCAGAAGCTTTATCATCCTTGGTACACACATATTTGAAAAATAAAAACGTACAACGCATACATGAACGCGATTAAGATTTTCAATGTATCTATATGGAAGTAATATGCTGCTCAATTAAAACCATCAGCAGAGATAACTTTTTCAACTGGCACATTATATATTCATAAAGTGAGTGGCTTATTTTTAGGTGCATTTTCTTTTCTTTCACATGCAAATTTTCTACTGAAGCAGTCCGGAAAATGATAAAACTATTTTGTCTTTTGCTATGATAGACGAAACAAAGTGAATCGCATACACACATGACACATCTGTCAACCTTGAGTAGACTTCAAATGAAAGTAAGCAGTAAACAAGAATCTGCGAAAAGTCCAGTCTACCTTTAGTCCATAGAGTTCAAGCAAGCACTTTGATTGTAGATCCTCACCTCTGCTTGAAGGCAATTCTGATTCAAAAATAGTACATGAGATCCATTGAAAGAATATATAGAAGATAACATGATGTGAATATCACTCGTAGAAACAACTTAAAATTTAAATTTTAAAGGTGCTAAAAGTGAAAGAAAGATGAAAAGGCCAGAAGCAGGGTCCTAATTGCTAACGAGCACATGTGATGTTAGTTTTGCAGTCACATTGTACTAAAGCATACGCCATTGTCTTTAAAACAATGAGTCTGTTTAACCACAGAAGGAACAGAACCATATAGTTTAATCTAACGGTTAGCTAAATGATCTTACTCCTACCAATGACCAATGGGAGACCATAGGTAACGTTTTTATTGATTCAAAGCTCTAACAATGAGTGCAACAAAAATATATCAGAACCGACTTACATTCAACGTTCCAATGTTGGTATGTAATATTATGAGAAATGATATCAGGTATCAGTGTCAGTATGGAAAATAACCAAATTCAGCAGTTGAAACAAGGGAAGTTTCAGCATAACTTCGGAAAAATAGATGGGCATTACCATACAGTTCAAACATAAGAATATTGAAAATGAAATGCATACCTAACTCGAATAATCAGTCCGTGTGTGAGGTGATAAAGTGTGCAGTCTTTAGATATCCACACAAAAGAAAGTAAAATCAAGATTATACAGGACACCAAATGAAGTTTACTCCTCCCAATCCATTTTCAAAGAAGGCTAAGAAGAACATGAAGAAGGAAAAGACGATGATAACTGACAGAGATAAGGCAAGGCTCCCCTGTTCGAACATGTAAATACAAGAAAAACACAATAAGATCCAGTATCAACCATCAAACAATAAAAAGTAACCTTCAAGTTCAGTTAAACGATGCTGGAGGCGGCTTTGGAAACGATTTTCCCTTGATTCTGTCAATCCAAAACCTGACATGCAATTAGCCCGTTGCTTCACCAGTGCAACTTCAAGGTCCGTCATCAAATTTGCTTCGTTTGAAATCCCAGTATCATCCTAACTCACAATCAATAAAACCAAATTCAAAGCTGAATCAGAACTGACAAATATAACCATAGAATGACAAATTTTTAAAGTATAGTAAGCTCAACTCCACCAAAATACTTCAAAATCAATTCCACGTACAAAGAAAAAGATTGCAGATTTTTTCAGTCCTACCATTCGTTAAGTCCAACTGCACCATATATCTTGAACATGAAGACTCATTAAATAATTGTTGCTGCACAATCATTCATATTCCCCTTTTCCATTTGTTGTGTCATACTTCTTTTTTCTTTTATTTTTCTTGCATTTATCCTTATAAAATTACCCATCAAGACCATTACAGCATTCTGTTCAGTAGCCTTCCATAACAACTAAAGCCCTAGAACAGAACGCTATGATTGCCATCCTCACTCACAGTCACTATTTAAAGAAAAGTTTCTGAAAGAACCTTGAATGCCTCTCGTTCCTCCTCTAGTTAACAACTTAGTGCGCAGAAGTGTGTATCAGTGATGGATTTGCATCAGTAGCACACCAAATCGTACAGAACCAAAGAAATCCAAACTCCCCGGCCTTATTGTGTTTGGTTTGACTTAAAACTAGAATTGAATTCTACCCAATTCTTGTTTTAAGGGGGTTTACAAATCTGACCAAAAGTGGTCGGATTTGTCAATAATTCATTTCAATTATATTCTATTCTATTCTATTTCAAAATCAAACCAAACAGAGGGTTAATCCCTTAGGCTCTATTTGACTCATGGTTTTAGTGAAGGGAAGGAACATCAAACATAAAAAAGACAATTTTTTTTTTTTGATTTGGTTAATAAGTAAAACATTGAAGAAAATATGAATGAAAAATAATAGGCTGAAAATGAACTAAAATTTTTTGAATTTTGTGAGTTGCTTCCCTACATGTTTTATCGAGTTCCCTATCTCCATGTACAAATTCGCAAACCAAACGGAACATTGGTCCGTGTTACAGATACCACCCTAGCAAACATGACTCACACACACAAAACAGAGAGAAATTTAGCGTGACACACAAACACCTGAAGCTTCAAAAAAATTTGAGGCATCTTCACCCAACTTCAAGAAGAAAAACTCATTCACCCAATAAAGATTTAGTTTTTATAGAGAACTGAATTTGTATACAAAAGATATTTACCAAGCAAAACGAAACCAGAGGGGGAAAAAACAGAGTTCCACAGATTAATCAAAAACCAGCACAAAAAAATCACATACTACGAATTAAACGGAGACAAATCGTTCCCAAATAACCCTAAACCTGCGAAACACAATACAAAGAAAACAACAAAGTGCATCAATATAAAAACTCACCGGAACCATCTCGGCGGCGTTTGTCTCAGATCCGCCACCGTCGACGGCTGCGTCGTCGCCGCCGTAAATGGAGGAGACGGCATCGAGAACGTCAGGGGGGAGAGGGAGGTCGCGAGAGAGGAGGTTGAGGGCGCAAATCAAGGTCTTGGTCTGTTCTATGCGGTCACGGTCGTGGTCGAGGTCAGTAGTGAGAGATTCTCCTCCTCCTTGCTGGGTCTCGACCTGAGCCACCATGGCCATGGCGGGAAGGTCTTGGGGGGGCGGGTTGGGGGTAAAGAGACCGTTTTATTTGAGAATTTGAAAAGAATTAGTAGTATTAAGGACCCCCGCCAAATGGTGTTGATATATGTGTGTTTTGTATATATAAAGCTTAATCTCTCTCGCTATATCTAATCTTTCTCTTCTCTCACTTCGCGAAAACCCTCTCTCTCTCTCTCTCTCTCTCTCTCCGTAGGTGAATCGAGCAGCAATTGTGTTTGCAATTACGGAAAAGTCCTTTTTGTATATGTCTAATGACGGTGAGTACCTCTATCTCACTGAAATGAGTACACTACCCTTTTCACCTCACTTGCATTATTTTTATTTTCTCTCTCTCTTTTTCTTTTTCTTTTTCTTTTTATTTGAGTGATGGAATTTATTTTTAGCCTTTTAAGTTATCTTCTTCTTTTTTTTAATTATCTGATTTACTCTTCTTCTTTTTTATTTTTTTTTTTAAATAATAATCTTTTCCTTTGTCATTGTTGTTGTTCCCAATTGATTATTTTAATTTACTCTCTAACACATGTGACAATATAACCACATAAAATAGCTTCTAATAAATATTTAAGGTATCTCATTGCAACTCCACAAATTGTAGCCTTGTTTGGTTGGAAAATTCCTCTAAGGATATATGTGAAATTATATAAGTGCGAGTGTGTCAGGCAAGCAAGTTGCTGATGTGTGTAATGTAATAACTATCCAAACTGCGTCTTACCAGGGAGATTGTGGTGATATTCGATGCCTTAACAATGACTTCAAACGTGTAAAGATATGACTAATTAAAGAACTTCGAACTAAGTGATGTATAACTACTCCTATTAAAGAACAATAAATGCAAATAATAAAGTAACTGACTATTTTATTAAGCAAAATAGACTACAATCTAACCTTGAAGATAATTTCGAAGGTGTTCTAATTCAAACTCTAAAGGTATCGATAAAAGTACAATAAAAGTATTGAAGTGTATTGATTGATGTTGATTGAAAGATCTCCTTATTGATCACAGACTCCCTTTATTTATAATTGTCGAGGCCTCCAAGTCCTTTTTCTTTTAACTGATAATTGTTCAATCAAGTGGCACTGCCTTGGATTAGCACATGTCTTTAGTTATGCTTCAATGAGTGTCCCTTAGCAGTTTACATTTTTGAACTGAGTAGATGGCAAACTGCTAGTAACTGCCTCTGTGTCATTTCCTAATTAGTTAACTATCTTGCCACTTCAAATCATTCGTGGCACCTCCCTATTGGCTGGATAAATTCATCATAAACATTACCTCCCGCGCCATTTTTCTTTTGATTCGAAAAAGATAATGGCGATCGTGTCAAGATCATGCTAGGCAATTGAGATTTTCATGCAACCTTCTGAACATGATTTAAATTGAGGGTTCAACCCTGCATTTATCTTCACATTGGCTGCTATCATCATACCATCTTCGTTTAATCTTCGTATCTACAACTTCACTTGCCACTTCGAATCTATTTTATTAAACATGTCTTCTTCTCAATCCTCGTTCGATATTGGTGATCACTTTCCTTTAAATCTTCCTGAAGAAGTAATTTTGGCAACAAAACGACCAGAAAATCCTCATCGAACCAATTGGGATCCTCCTGATATTTTTCCTGAACCATTCTCATACTCAAAGTGGGGAAAGTGGTAGAATATGTTAAATCGACCAAGTGCATCTTCATCAAAACAAATTTCATCTTCGAGCCCTTTGAAGTCAATTTACACTTCTCAAATATTCCGTCCTGCTTGGGAACAACCCGTTTCCCATGGTGAGGGCGTAGGATATTATAAAGGCATGAACCTTAAAACATCAACCATAGCACCTTCAGTTATTCATCCAGACTTTGAATATCCTGAAACTGAAGGAATCATTCGAAGTAGAATAATAAAACCATATTATCCATTTTTTAATCGCCTCTCTCAAGAACAAAACTTGTTGAATGCCTGGCTAATCTCTTCTACCAGTCCTCCTGGTGAAAGACTTCAAAGAGGCAATATTTTAACTTCCCAAGGCAGACCTCTTATTCACACATTTGTAAGGAAAGAGTGTTGCTTTTTGATTACTCATTACTGGGCTTTCCTGGCACAAGGGTACAAGTGGTTGACCCATTTGAGGATGTAAGTGATCCTTTCTTAAAATTAGACCAATTGTACATGAGTGGTCCTATATCCGAACATACTCCTCATATTTTATCACCTTCCCCATGCTTAATTATTCAAGCACAAAGGCTTCTAGTAGCCTTCTCACATCTCCCATTCTCCATATTACTAGAACCAAAGGCTCGAATCAATTTTGAATGGAGTTGCCATATCTTATGCCATGAATGGAGCATTTCAACACTTGTTCGAACCCAAATTGATTTGACTTACCTAATCATGTAAGGTGGTATTCCCATCATCAAGAAAGTGTTAATCACCTAAATTACTTGATGGATTTGTATGAAAGTTTCAAGGAAGATCCAATTGCGCTTCTTTATAAAGTATCAGAATTTAAAGGCAAATACATCTATGGGTGTGGAAGCTCTCACGAAGAGAGTGATGTTTCCTATTTCTTGAAACCTGACATCGAAGGTCAAATTGTGTATCTCAAAGATAAAGCTAAAGCTGCTGGCATATCTCTTCGAGGTAAAACTCTATTAGCCAAAGAACTTTGACGCCTTCGTAAAGACTTTGCCAAGATCAACTCTCGGTTAAATCAGTATGAAGAACAACTCAAGGATGCTTATTTCACCCTTCGAAATGAAGACAGATTGGCATTGCAAGCCAGGACCTTAAGTCTCGAGATAGAAATAGAAGCGGAGTATTTTGCTTATTATTAGGATATGTTTCACAATCTCGTGACTTATGGGTTTCCACATTATTATCAATTATGTTTGTAATTTGCATTTATATTTCCTTTTAAATTCAATGAATTATAAGAATTCATGTATATATTAATCAAACTGGAATGGTCCATTCAGAAACAGTATGCATTCTTATTCAAAATAACGGCTATTTAAGTAACCAATTCTAACGGCTACTTTCTTTTAATAAATGCATTTATTCTCAAACGATACCAAAGGCTATAAATAGATAAGAGGTAGAAAAAACCTTCTCACTTCCACAAACTTCTTTTCTCTATTCTACTTCTTCTGCATCCTATTCTTTTACTCTCGTCTTTCTTCTAAAAAATGACAACAGCAAGAGATAACACCCAATTCCATAAAGATTGCGATGATTTTGATAAAATCATTCAGGATGAACAAACCAAGTATTCGAATGGAAAAGAGACTTCACTGATCAATGAGATTCTCGTCCCTGTTACCTTTCCCACTCAAGAATCTTTAATCGATGTAGGTCCTAGCATGAGTACCCCCAATCTCAAATTTCATATATATTACCCTAGACTAGGACAACAACATTTCGCATACCAGTAGAAAATTCCTATTCCAAGGAATGAATTGGAGTTTTGACATTGGCCTAAACTTGGGAAAGATTGGCCAGAATGGGTAGAAAGAATTTTGGACAAAAAGAGAGAGGCCCTGATCACAACAGGAATCTACCATGCCGTTAACCTCTCGAAATATCCCATTGAAGCCAATCCTAACCTGCTTGTTGGGTCTTTATGTTTCCGGAACCCTATCTTCAATCATTTCCAATTTTGTTTTGGTCCAATAGGTCCAACTGTTCTTGATATTTGTTATTTGTTAGGGTTTTTGTCTCATGGAGAAGATGCTTACCCAGACATGGTAGAATCTGATAGTCCTCCAATTCGATCTGATCCTAAGTCTCTAGGATATAAAAATTTTATAACTTCTCACAAAAAGTCTTCGAGAGAAGTATCAGATACAGAGTACTATTGTTTTCTTCTTTATTGGCTCTCAAAACATCTATTTTGTACTTCTTCTCAGAGATTTGTTCTCGAATTCCCTAATATTGCCAAAGCTCTAGCTGCTGGTAGAAGATTAGCTTTGGCTCCTTTTGTGTTAGGATCTTTATATAGATACTTCTCTGACTTGTGTTATGATCCCTTCCTCCCAAACCAAGGTGGTCCCTTCTAGATTCTTCAGTTATGGCTTTATGCTTACTTTCTAGAAATCCATAATTTAGGACTTAGAGAAAATCTTGTCCCTCATGGACTTTTCTTTACTTTGATACCAACTGTTGAAAAATATTTCAAGGAATCACTTTCTTTCTTTTTCACCCTCTCCTCAGTAAGGTCGAATGAAATATTTCAACCTTTTTCTGTCTTGTACAATCTTGATGACAACACCCCTCTTTCCCTTGTATGGCTGTGTCAAATCTTTGATAGAACAGCAAATGCAGTCAAACTGAAAGCTGCATGGGGAAGTTTTTTGATCAGCAGAGATTTATTTTTTGGGAATAGTCTCAGTGTCAAATCTTATGGTGAGCTTTATCTTCCAAACCAATTTTCAAGACAATGTGAGTTCACTCAGTCAATTCCTTTCCCAGTGAGAAGTTAAGCCAATACCTTTATGGCTTATAAGAAAACTTCGAGGATACCAGAATCAGTGGTAACTGCTGCATTAGCACCTTATCAGAATAAGGTTCGAACCCTTGAGTTCACTTCCCTACCAGTGTGCACCACTTGTACATATGTCTTCTCAAGTTGGTGAGAGAATTTTATGTCAATATCAATGGATAAATGACATCTCTTGAGACATCTTAATTCGAAGACAAAAGGTAAATAGTTTACCAATTCAATCTCTTTTCTATTAAATAATGAAAAGAATTTTCTAATTAATATTGTTAAACTTTGTGAAATAGGGAAAGCAATTGGTGAAAGCTCTTCCTCAATACCCAAAACTTCGAAGGCTGTACCTCCTATCCCAATTTTTTTTGGGATTTCAATTCCTGCTATTCCACCTTCCAGACATAGAAGAAGACTTAATCTCCTAGAAGAAAGTTCTCCCCCAATAACTAGAATCAAGGAGTCTAATGAAGAAGAAAATTTAAGCCCCACCATAAAGCTTGTACGAAGGAAGAAGGCAAGGACAACCGCTAAACCATCTACTGGTTCAAAGGTCATTGAAGAAACTCTAATTCCAGCAATCCCTATTTCAAAGGTGGAACCTCAAATACTCCTACAATCAGAATCTCATACTCCCAAACTCTCAGAGATTTAGAAATCCCTTTCACAGGATATTCAGCCTCAACCACAGGATATTCAGCCTCTATTGGTCGAATATCAACCAGTATTAAGTCATTCAAACTTTCCTAGTATTCTTTATGTTCCTGTTTTTTTCTCACAAGCAAACTCTAAATAAGTGTTTATCTCTTTTTTTACTAGACTGAACCTGGTACTAGAGTTGAAACTGGTCCTTCGAAGACCAACACAAGTTCTGATCCTGAAGCTGCTACAAAACAAGATCCATTTGCATCTTTTGCTGCTTCAGTTCCTTTAGGCTCTGGGGGTGTTTCAAATGTCTCTCCCTCCTAATCTTACTCTTGAAGAAGTAACAGATTTTAAAGATGGTTTGAAATATCTTTTGAAGACGGAAGGCACAACTTCAATTGATTTTCAAGAATTTTTTCAGCAAATGACAGGTCAGAGTAAGCCAAAGGTGCCTCCAATGGATCCAGTAGTAGCGATTGCTACATTGAGGCTTTTTAGTAAAATTCCATTTGAAGTTTTTGAAGATAAAAGGCTGCCGCGCCTTTGAAAATTTTGTGTCAATTCATGTTGGACAATTCTAAAATTTCTGTCACAGATAAAGAAGCAATTTTAGAACTCATGTCAACCTTCGATTTCAATTGTTTTCTTCTTGAAAAAGTTGTCCAAGAAAAGAAAAGATTGGAGATTGACATGGAGTATACAACAGAGAAGACTCTTGCTATGAACCAGATGTTAGAAGAATTTAATGAGAGCAACACTGTTATTGATAAACTTTCTGCAAAAAGAGACAGTCTTTTAAAAGAGCTCGAGCTTGTAGAAACTGAATTGAATAATCTGAAGAGCAATCGAGAAGATGTTCGAGCAAAGCTTCTGGTTTTGAAGACATAGTTTGAATCCAAGCCTTTGAAGAATCAAGAATCAATCTCAAGGCAAAAGTCCATTCTTAGTCAATCAAAATTGTATACCAGGTCTTGGGATAATAATAGATTAAAGGCTCAGTTTATAGGTAGATTGGTATAAAGGATTGTACCATAAAATTTTGTAACTTACTAAAAGTCTGGTTTGTAATTATTTTGAATATGAATATATGGTCTTATTTGAATGACATATCTTCATTCTAAATTTCTTGCTTCCCAAACTGTTGGATAATATTGTTTGAGAAATCTACCATTGATTTTTCTTACATGTTTATAACCATTTAAAATTTTCAAATGGTAAAATCCACCTTTAAAAATTTTGTGGATTTGGAATGGACCTCCCCACTTAGGGGACCATTTCCCATACTTTGGATCTTTAGATCCTATATGCAATATTATTTTCCAAACCAAATCTCCTTCATCAAAGGTTCTAGGTTGAACATTTTTATTATACCCTCTTGCTGTTATTTTCTTTTGTATTAGGATTTTGTTAAGAGCCTTGACTCTTTCCTCATCAATGTCTTCTAATTTAATAGCCATTGATGTTTGATAATCATCCAAGGATAATTGATTCTGTTTCATAATTCGAAGGGAATTAACCTTTATCTCAATTGGTAAAACTGCCTCATGACCAAAAGTTAAAGCATAGGGAGATACCCCTGTACTTGTTTGCTTCGAAGTTCTGTATGTCATAATATTTTTGGCAAAATCTCATGCCACATCCTTGAATTATTTTTTATGACACTAGCCATATTTTCCTTAATGATTTTATGACATTAGCCTTATTCTCAGCATACCTTTTTCCAGAACCAATGCATAAGTTTTTTGCATACTCTTGGTTGAAAGTGGAAAATTCAAGACTCTTTTTTGTCATCACTTTGAGCCTTTTATTTTGGTCATCTTCCTTTGTATTCTCTCTTTCCTTAATAAGAGTTTCGAGGGAAATGTTATGAACATTGATGGATACTTTTTGCACTACTGGGAATGGATCTTCGTCAACCCCTATTTGTTTTTCAAGGAACTTCAACTTCCCTTTCTTGATCAGGTCTTGAATCCTGTCTCAAAAAATAGTACAATTATTAGTTGAGTGAGTCCAGGAATTATGCCACTTGCAATATTTTGTACCTTTTAATTCATCATTAGAAGGTAATTTTGTCTCATCAGACAACTCGATTATTTTTCCTTCTAGCAAATGATCAAAAATTTCATCAAGTTTATAAACATCGAATGAATATTTCTTGAATGACTCTTTAGATTTATATGACTCAGCAGAGATATTTTTCTTCACAAGACTTTTACATGTGAAAGGTTCTTTTCCTATTATCTATGTAGCATCTATTTCATAATTAGGATCTTTATAATATGATTTTAATGAAGAAGCATTCATTTCATTTTCTTCTTCTAACAATGCTTCATATCTAGATACTCGAGCAGTTAATTCGACGAGATCTCTAAATTATAATGCATCAAACTTCTTTCGAAGTCTGAATTCGAGGCCATTTTGGGCCAGTTTAACAAATCCGGGCTCTAGTAAAATGATTTTACACTTTGTTGTAGCCCTCTTGAACCTATTTATGAACTGAGTAGCCTTTTCATCCAATTTTTGACAAAACCTGACTAAATCAACCATAAAAACTTCTGGTTCTGTTTGAAAAAATTGAGTATGGAAAGATTCTTCCATTTGTGTCCAATTATGGATTGAATTAGGAGCCAAATTGATAAGCCATGTGAATGTTATATCTGTTAATGAATTAGAAAATAGACGAAGTCTAAGATATTCATTATTTCCCGCATCAGCACACTAACTCATGAATTTTGCTATATGTTCAACTGTAGATTGACTCCTATCTCCTGCAAACATAGTAAAGGTAGGGAACTTGAATCCCCTAGGGAATTCAATCCTCTCAATCTAGTCAGGATAAGGCTTCCTATATACTGGAGTTTGTACCTCCCGAGCCATGGGTCCACAAACTTCATGGATTAAATTAATTATGTCATTTCTGTCAACCATGTTGGGTGGTTGTTGATGACCTGGTTAACCCATAGGAGGGTTCATTGCTGGCATTGGATGTGGTTGAGGAACATTATCCACCCTCCTAGGATTTTCGTTTCTTCGACCAACACCTATTCCAGTAGGATCTAGTTCGAATATAGGATTGTTGTTTATTCTCCTATTTTGGCCTATTACATTTTCCCTTTGTCCTAGGTTCTTCGATATTCGTTGGTCTATACATATGATCTTGACCATGTTCTATGAGATATCCTTGCATCCCTTCGAACATTGGAGTAGTAGGATTAGGGACATGCGTATAGAAGTTTTCTTGCAAATTAAGCCTAAGAGGAGGCTCATTTGCATGAATCGAAGGATTTGGCTGAAATAAGCCATGAGTATAATCTCTTCCATTCTGTCGAACCACGCACAGACGGACTTCCACTTGACACCATTATTAGTGCTAAGTGTGGTATGTTGTTGTTAAAGGAAGTGATCAGAGTATTAACATTCTGAATAATGTTTCCCAAATGATCAAACACTGGTGTCAACTGATTCACCAAATCTTGTTGAACTCCTGAACCAACATTTCCATTGTTTGGAATTGGATTCAAATTTTCAACTCCTATTTCTGGGTTTTTATTATTCACATGATTCCCAGTGTTGCTGCTTTGTGGATCTTGGTGTGAAGAACCACCAATTTCAGCATTATTAATACCAGTATTGGCATTATCCACAGACCTATTGCTTCGAAGGTTTCTGTTTATCATCTTTTGACACAAGTGTCCCATCGGGTGTGCCAAAAATGTTAAGTTAGAAAATTCCTCTAAGGATATATGTGTAATTATATAAATGCAAGCGTGCCAGGCAAGTTATTGCCAATGTGTGTGATGTAATAAATATCCAAACTGCACCTCACCAGGGAGATTGCGGTGATGTTCGATGCCTTAACAAAAAGGACTTTTATCGTGTGAGATGAAATTAATAAAGTGTGATTTAATGAACATGTAATTATTATAAAAGAAAAGGAAATGCGATCTCGGACCGATCCAATGTACTTCGAATAGTATGACTAAACTACATGAAATACAAGTGAAACTATGGTAACAACTTAGATCTCAAACAATGGGATATAGTACTTCGAACAACACAGAAAGTATAAACTAACTATACTAAATGAAATAAACTAAAAGAACAACTAAGGAAACTACACAAGAATGAAGAAAGAAAATAACTAAACTGAATAAAACTAGTGCCAAACTACACTAAGGTAAACTAGTGACCATGGTGGTCTCACGAATTGAAGAACAAAGTTTTGTGTATTATTGCATTTGTATGGTCAATGACCTTTACAAAGGAATATATTACATCTATTTATAGAGAAAACCTATAACTGCCCATTTGAATTTGAATTTTTTCCCTCCTATTACATTAACTACCAATTCAAATTCATTTACACATGTGTTTCTTCCAAGAGAAGCTCCCTCCAAAATGACTTCCACTCTAGCCACCATTGATCTTCAAGTAACCACCTTTGCATTAATCCTACGATGCCAAGTGTCCTTCAATCAACTTCCAAATACCACCAATCAATTTGAATTGGTTTTCCATGTGACAATAATAATAATAATAATATATAATAATGTAATATAATATGACTTTATATACTAATACATATAAATATAATGTGTGGTCCAAACATACCCCCCGCGGCTCTTTAAGAACGAAGTTCTTAGAGAGTTGGAATAACATTGTTCAATCCAATTAGTAGGTTCGAAATGGACCAAATTAACAATCTAAAACAGTTTTTCGAATTAGCTTCAAAGCTAATATGATAACATTGAACACAAAATAAACTGCTTTTATATACTGGTTTGATGCCAATAAAAGTCTCGAATATACAAAACATTGCTTTAAATTGGCTTCGAAATAAATAGAATTGCTTCGAATTCCAAGTAAATGGCTCTAAACTTTTCTCGAAGCCAACACAATTGCCTTGAATACAAAATTAAGTGTTTTAAAATTACTTCGAAGTCCAATCTAATAGCTTCGAATTATCAAAAATGACTTTAAGTTTGCCTCAAAGCCAATATAAGAGATTCGAATACAAAATAAATGGCTGGCTTTGAACTTGCTTCGATGCCAATCTAATGGTCTCACGCACAAAATGGATTATTCTAAACTTACTTCGAAGCCAATGTAATAGCCTCGAACACAAAATAAACCACTTTAAACTGACTTCGAAGCCAATAAAAAAGCTTCGAACAAAATGAATTGTTTTAAAATGGCTTTGAAATCAATGAAAGTATCGTAAAAAAATACTTGCATTTAACCAACCATTATGGTATATCACCACTTAAATAAACTTTTGGTGGAGATATCACGAATGTAAGAACAAAGAACTAACAATTTTTTTTTTCTTTTCAAACCTGTGTTGTCACATGAACTAATTTGAACATGAGTGAGATCAAGGACATCCTTATAAGACAACATCTTGGGCCCACAAAATGACTAAAAATTGAATCACCACAACTGATACACTTCTCTGTGTTGGAGTTGGCATGGAACTCCAAGTCCATTCATGGACCATTAGACCCCACTGTATCAAGTGCACGTTGATTTGATCGGCCACACATCATCAGACTTGAATCTTGCAATACTAATCATGAATGGAGCAGGGTCAAGTTACCCATGCATACAAACTTTTATCTTCAATTTGCAGCCACATGTGACAAGTACTTAACATCGGTCTATATGCCTATCGGTCTATATGCCTTTGCCCAGAAGATTTAACCAAAATGACCAATGTGCGTGTATATTTAAAAGCAATAATTATTTTTCTCTTCATATTATCATTGCTATAAAATAATCCACATAGTCATAACCCAATTTTGATGAGCCCCACAAAGCTAAAGTGGGTATTGACAAATTAAAGCCATGACATAGAGTGGCTTTAAAAATGCACAAGTTTCAACACTTTGTGTAGTGTCGAAAAACTTAAATGTATGAACAAAAACTTGTTCATGATCTTCAACCATATTTGGTTGTAAAATACACCCCTGGGTATATTTTCATCACTATTATTTGGTTGATTGACCAATATGGTGATGAGAATGTTGGTGTTTTTTTTAATTTCCACCATTGATGGATATTGAAAAATTTTCATAATCAATTTATTTTTATCCTTTGGCTCATAATTTTAAAGAAGAGTACACTTTGGTTTTCAAATTAAAAACTTGATCTCTTAACTTTTCCAATAATGGAACAAAGTCATTGAACCATTTATCATCACCATAATTTGGTGTTGGTGGTGGTAAAACATACAACCATTCGAAATTGCCATCACGTGTTGAAGAGGGTAAAATATACAACCCTTCAAAATTCATCTTGACACTTATGTTCCACCGGGCGTGCCAAAAATGTTTGGTTAAAAAATTCCTCTAAGGATATATGTGGAATTATATAAATGTGAGTGTGCTAGGCAAGTTATTGCCAATGTGTGTGATGTAATAAATATCCAAACTGCATCTCACTAGGGAGATTGTGGTGATGTTCGATGCCTTAACAAAAAGGACTTTTATCGTGTAAAGATATGACTAATTAAAGAACTTCGAACTAAATGATGTATAGCTACTTCTATTAAAGAACAGTAAATGAAAATAGTAAAGTAACTGACTATTTTATTAAGCAAAATAGAATACAATCTAACCTTGAATATAACTTCGAAGGTGCTCTAATTCAAACTCTAAAGGTATTGATAAAAGTACAATAAAAGTATTGACGTGTATTGATTGATATTGATCGAGAGATCTCCTTATTGATCACAGACTCTCTCTATTTATAATTGTCGAGGCCTCCAAGTCCTTCTTTTAACTGATAACTACTCAATCACGTGGCACTGCCTTGGATTAACACCTGTCTTCAGTTATGCTTCTATGATCAACATGTGTCCCTTAACGGTTTACATTTTTGAACTGAGTAGATGGCAAACTGCTAGTAACTGACTCTGCGTCACTTCCTAATTAGTTAACTATCTTGCCACGTCAAATCCTTCGGCACCTCCCTATTGGCTGGATAAATTCATCACAAACAAGCTTCGCCCCGCATGCAACATCTATTCTATTACATAAAGGATAAGGGAGGTTTCCACTTTTTGATTTTATCAACAATAATTACAGTTAAACCTATGCAGTTTTTCTTTCTAAAAAATATCACAAGGGTATTAACATGTCCAATTATAAAAGAAAAAAAAACCTGCTTAACAGTTGGCTGAAAATTGCTACAGTATTATTAAAAAAAAAAAAGCTGCTTTAAAAAAATTGGATATACATTTTGTTCTCTCCACACAGAGTGTGTGTGACACCTTGTAGTAAGTAAATAAATAAAGAGGTTTAATGCATTTTACCACTCATGATTAGGTCCCTTTTTTTTTTTTTTTTACTTTACTTCATATGGATCGAAAATTAACACTTAATCTTCTTTAGTTTGCATGTTAAGTGAAATCACAAATGGTGTATCTTTTGACTTGAAATGACAAATATACCCTTTATTCAATCACAAACAAACAAAGAAATTAAGTGCCAATTTTTTTAACGATAGAGAGGTAAAATGAAAATCGGTCTAACCACGAGAGGGTAGTATGTATTTACTCTGTTAATTTTGACAAAAAACTTAACAGATCATTACAACACAACCACATAGGGGCTAAGTTAGGAGTGTCAATGGTTCACTTCGATTCATTTTTTGAGTTAACTGATCGATTTTGGTTCGATTCAGTTTAGTATATTTTAACGGTTCGGTTCTATTTTTACACTGGAAGATTAATTTGAAAACTGACCGAACTGAACCAAAACCGATCGGTTTGCTTAAATTTTTTAAGTGCTGAAACTTTAAGCTAAATCCAAATACCTCCATTTTACAAACCAATTAAATTTTTTCTCGAAATCCGCAAGTCATCACTTAATTTTTAAGTTTCAACTAACCCAAACAAGCTGGTTGAAAAATATTTAATTGTCATTTTTGGTCATTTTATACAATCACATTTTCTCAGCTTGTTTGCCAAACATTTTTATTCAGAACAATCACTTAATATTTCTGCTAACCCAAACACCAAACAACTTAACATTTTGTCACATAAAAAACACATTTAATATTTCAACTAAAACCAAACGGGCTCTAAATGTCTATTACAACATTTGCACTTTTCGAGCCACCACCAATTACTAGTTGAGATTTGGAAAATCAGATGACCACAGCATTAAAAAAAATACAGTTAATTAACCCCAAAACCAACTTGTAGTCTTGTATACTACTCGGAGAGTCCTGTTTGATTTAGGAAGAAAAGAATCATTAGTAGTTGAGAATATTGAAGTGAAATACTGAAATAATGAAGTGAAATGAAATGAAAATAGCTTCCTGTTTGCAAAAAAAAAAAGGTGAATTTAGTAGGGAACGCATGAATGAATGGTAGACATGTTAAATTTTATGGTAAATTGAATTGAGATGAACAATAGAGGACCTCACATCGAATTGTTCTACTTCGTCGATGAGGACACGTGTTCAGGTACGAATCAAACACTTTGCGCACATTTTTTTCCCTGCAAAAAAGAAAAAAAGAAAAGGGGGGGGGGGATTATAAAATTTTTTTGTTTTCATTTTCGTATCATCCTGGTTTATGGCTTCATCAATCAATCACACTTGAAGACTACTAAGATGACTTGGGGAGAGAGAGAGAGAGTCTCATTCACTTCCATAACAAACAGGTAATCACGCTTATGGAAAATTAACCCACAACGACGAATTTAAGAGCAACTAAAATATGAAAGGCTATAAAGCTATAAAAGAAAAAACATACATATGCAACTATAACCAACTTGTCCCACTAATACGATATTAATGTCTTAGAGCCCGTTTGGATTAGATTACCAAACAGGTTTTTATTCTTTATGATCAAGCACAAATATACCTGAAAGAAGGTTGGGCAAGCTCTGAAGACTTCTGTCACACCAGTTCCACAATTTCGTAGTTTTAAAGTGCATAATTGAGATTTTGATCATTATTAATGATATTTAATAATGGTGGATGAGGTTGATTGTGAGTCAACAGTCAGGTGTCAGAGAGGACACGGGAACTTGGAATTTCATAATGTATTGACTTGATTTGATTAAATGACATTTATACGATTTAAATGTTATTTGAGATATTTGCTAATTTGATGAATAGTAGATTATACCTGTGTAGTATAATTTTTGGTAATTTTGATAACGCTATAGAGCTTTTTGAGAACTGTGGTGAGAACGTGAGTGACACGTTATATAAAAGGTAGGTTGTGTAGAGATTCCACAGAATTTATTTTTCGGACGTGATTTTTCGGACTTGATTTTTGGACCTAAACGAGACTTAGTCGAAAACTTTTGAAATTGATAATTTTCTCTCATAAAGTCATAAAATGGACGTATGCGACGTTTCAAGACTTAATTAGGTGTTTGAGAAACTCGCGGGGAAGTAAACGCGAATTTTGAAGAGTTTGTCTATAAATAGAGGGGGGTGAGAATTCATTTCTCACAAAACTTTATAAAATATTGTTGGAGAAGAGAGAGAAAGGGAGATTTGATTCCTCAAGCTTTGCGACGACGATCGGCGACCTTTCGTCTGTCAGATTTTTCCCAAATTCGAGATTTGAACTCGTGGAGGTAAGATCTTTATTTTGATACCACTTAGGCCATGTTTGGCAAACTTTTGTAAAAATCTAAATTCTAGACTTTTGGGAAAAACCCCTATAAACTTGTAGGAATCATCTCAAACCTGAGATCTGAGTTTAATCGGCCCTCTAGTCGATCCTTCAAAGTTTGAAAAGAAATGCACGAGGTATGAAGTTCTAACTTGTGAAATATAGAGAAATACATGTTTTAGAAGTCGACGACGAAATTATGATCTGGGCAAAATTCATGTGTTAATCTTAGGCCCGTTAATTATGCACACGCTTAAATGTGAAAAGCATGTCTAAATTTACGCGAGCACGTTGAGTTGTTTATATGGGTCAAAGGGGGGACTTATACAAATTCATGCCGGAGTAAGCTTCTCGATGTTTGAGAATTTTAGTAGCGACGACTACTGTGTATGGTTTAAGGCTTGGAGTTGCATTGGCACTTGGGGATGTAATAGTTGTAGGCTTGGACTAGCCATTAACATCGCGGTTTAAGGCTTGGACTTGCCGCTACCGGATGAAGGCGTAATTTTCTCCCTAGAGACTATTGATGTGATTTATGAGATTAAAGCATGTTTCATCATATATGTACATGTTAGGATTTGTACGCTCATCATATAGCTAAGCAGTGGAGATTTACTCCATTGCAGGTAAGAAGAAAGACAAGAAGAAGTGTGAGGAGTGAGGACGTTGTGGAACGCCGGGGAATCACCTTGTTCATATTTTTGTTCTCTTCCTTAAACTTGTATAAGGATTAGGAATTTGTAATATGTTATAATGGAACCTCGGGAATCAGTTGGTCGTACTGTAATCCTGTATTCAAACTCCTGTATTATGTTTTAAACCGTATTAATATCGTTGTAGTTGTGTTGGTTTTGAATCGGAAGATTGTAGCTTGAATTCTGCAGAATCCATAGTATGCTGAGGCCGATCAGTCAACTGGTTTTCGCTTCAGTCGACTGGATCACTGCGTATAACTAAACACTACTTTGATGTGATAGGGGATCAGTCGACTGGTTTGATAAAATTGTCGATTGGATGAGGTCCCAGAACACCACTTTATACTAGAATAGAATACCAGTCGACCGGACAGTTTCAGTCGACTGAAAAATTCAGGCATCAGTCGATTGAGTCCCCGACACAGTAGACTGGACTAGGCTGTTGACCTTTTTAACTTTCTGTTTTTGATGGTCAGTCGACTGGGTTCCCGATCAGTCAACTGGATCTCTGTTTTCAACCCTAAATTCCTTGAACGCATTCCAATTGGCCAAAACTTTTTATAACATTGATTTTAATATATTTGACTTACGTTTTATGCTTTTATTTTACTTTAATGGAACTGGATAATCCTTGATGGCGTGTCACGTGTCCTATTTCTACGCGTTAGTGGGATGGGTCGTGACAACTTCACAACACCACCATGCTCTGAGGTACCGAATAGATGATCATATCCACCCTACAGATGAGCTATTAGAAGTTGGAAAGAAAAAAAAATGCCTCTTAGGAAAGGACCATATAATGTTCTTGAAAAGAGTTGTTCTCACATAGAAATAGCAAGTACCATGTGTGGGCAACCCTTGAACACATAACTGATATCGTACTTTATAACCCCTGTACATTCCTGCTTGTTCCCTTGGCTTGGAAGACGAGACAACCTGGCATGGTATATCTGCAGAATTGCAAAATGGGATGGTGAACTACATGACTACTAAAATAATTCCTATAACTCATACATGGGAGTCTGGTTTCCGTATTAAAGAAAAAAAAAACTAAAAAGCAACGTATGGTTCCTTATCCTGTGTTAAACAAATCCCAGTTCAGATGACAACTCACACACCATTTCAAATATGTGAAAAGGAAATTTGAATTTTCTACCTGTATCCATATTGAGATTGGTTCCCATTGCTACAGTTACTCGTATTCCAGGTTCTAGTTTTGATTAATCACAACATTCTGCAAAAGTTGCATGCAATCAATGAACAATGCAAATAGAGAGAGAGAGAGAGAGAGAGAGAGAGAGAGAGAGGGGGGGGGGGGGGGGGGGGGGGGGGAGGGAGGGAGGGAGAGACAGACTTCTCAATTCAGCTTCCAAAAGTCAAGAGTGAAACTAAATAAACAATTTTGCAATAACAAAAATAATAAACACCTTCCACAACGATTATATTCATTAACTATGGAATAAGTTTCATGCAACCTAGGTCTCAAATCCCAAATTTGAAAAAGCTGAATCAACACCATGATTACCGATTGAGAGATGTTAGAGAACCACATATACAAAGGGAAAACTATAAGAGCTTATCATTTATTCGTCATGGCTGGAAATTGCCTGATTGCTCAGACACCTCACATAAGCATTCTAAAATTAGAGAGGGGGCATGCCTATCTGGCATTTGTATGCGAGCATATAAAAAACTTACTATATATAAGACGAAATACTAAAAACACATATCCCGAGGAAGGCATAAAATTATCAGTGCACACTTATTTGTTTTATTCTATTTTTTGCTGCACAAATAAGAGGTCTTAGGAAATTATTAACTTTAAAGGCATATTTGTACCAATAAAAACATTTAAGACAGAAGTCGTCCACAACTTCTATATAATATCCGCGACTCTATCGTTCTCTGATCCAATACATAATGCAATTAGTTCTGTTAAGCTAGCTATATACTGTGTTCTATCAATGATTTCCACATAAGGCGGATAAAAAACATTTATACTAGGAGTACTAGAATGCTAGTGAGTAGACTGAGTAGTAAGTAAACATTCTTGTCAATCAATGCTAAAGAATAAAATATCATTCTCTTGAAAGATGAAGACAGAGGGAAAGATGTAATGAGGGTAACAAAACCTAACTGATCCCACCCAAAAGGATCAATTTATAAGTATATTATAGGTCATGTTTATTTACAATATTGCCCTTATATACAGTAGCAATTATACTATGCTATCCTTAGTCCTTTGTTTCACACTCTCTCTCAAAATGATGTGGAGATAACATTAGCTTGTCTATTAGAAAATTATGATAAGCACAAATCATCGCTATTGTAAAGATGTCAACAATTTGACCATGAGTATCCACGAGAGGAAGTGAGATAATGCCAACAAGAAACTTGTAATAAAATGGCAATCTACCTCAATATGTTTAGTTCTTTCGTTAAACACTGGATTGGAAGCAATGCGAATAGCACTCATGTTATCACCATAAAGTGGTATTGGGGCATAAAATGATACACCAAGATCTTTGAAAAGACCCCGCAACCATACAATCTCACTACAAGTTGAGGACATAGCCCGATATTCTGACGATTTGGAAATAGTTTCTTGCTTTTTACACTTCCATGAGATGAGGGAATCACCAAGATCTACACACCACCCTGTAGTTGAATGCCTTATGTTGCGGAAGTTTTGTGAAGGGAAACCTAGGCCCAATTGGGTTTACCACAAAACACACACACGTCGTTGCCCCGCTCCACTCCGCTCCGTTCCGTTCCGTTCCGTTCCCGGCTTGGGTGTGGGTGTGAGCCTACTCCTATATATATATATATCTTTTTATAATAAATTGAAAATAAATATATATTTTTTAATCTGAAAGAGTTTTATTTGGATTGGGTCAGTTGGAGACCAAGTCTCTGTCAAACTCCTCAACGTTTTTTTTATTCCATATTTTTTCTCCAACGTTCCTAGATTTCTCTCCACGTTATGTACCCCAACGTTCAAAATATATTTTATATATACAGAAAAACTACTTTCATAAAAATTTCATTCCAAACAAGAAAGAAGAAAAATAGTTTCTGTAAAAAAATTTGAGATAGATACAGTTTTTGCAAAATATTTTCTATGTTTCCAAGCAACTAGTTCTAAAAGGGTGTGGGTTTTCCGATCTTCCTCCGTGCAAGGATTTTTGAGATAGAGGCAATTTTTGGGCTACTTTATCCTGGGGATGTCGTTGCCTTCATCTGAACTGCTTGCACAACTTGGGCAGAACCGCAAAGCGTCTTAAAGAGAGCGACTTAGTCCGCGACACATCCCAAGAAAAATGTCTGGGCTACTATTATTTGGTAATATTGTTCTTTTGTAATTTATGCAGCAACAATTTTAAGACGTTTTTACATTTGCCATGGAATCTTCCCTGCTCTCTATTACCCCTGACATCAACAAACCCTTCGAATTTGAGGGCCTTCACTTTAAACAGTGGAGGATGAAAATGATGTTTTTCTTAACTACGAAAAAATTGCACTCTTTTTGTCTTTCTAAAAAACCCACTATTTCTGAAAAGCCCACTATTTTTTAAAATCCCACTGTTGCTCAAATCAGAGAGTCTGACATTTGGAATGAAAATGATTTTCTTTGCAAAAATTATATTTTAATGGACTCTCTTATAGTCTTTATGATTATTATGCAAATTGTGATTCTGCAAAAAAAAGTTTGGGATACCCTTCAGAAAAAATAAGACACCAAAGAAGCTGGAGCAAAGAAATTTGCAGTCAGCTGTTATTTGAAATACCAAATGACGAATGACAAATCTGTTGAAGCTCAATCCCATGAGCTTCAACAAATTGCTCATAAGATCATTTCTGAGGGCATGGATCTAAATGATTAGTTTCAAGTTGTTGTCATTATTGACAAGCTTCCTCCAAGTTGGAAAGATTTCAAAAATATTTTGAGACACAAAACCAAAGAATTTTCATTGGAAAGTTTGATAACTAGTTTTCGTGTTGAGGAGGAGGCAAGAAAACAAGATTTAAAAGAACAGGTTCTTGAAACCTCAAAAAAAAATTTAAAACAAAACCTCTGTTGTTCTGAAACCACCTGCAAAAAACATGAAGTTTCAAAACAGGAATCAGAACAAGAACCGCAACAATAACAAGAATCGGATTCTGAAGCCAAATCGGAATAGGAATATACCCCCCTCAGGCATAAATGAAGGTGGACAGTTTGTTTGCTACAATTGTGGTAAGCTAGGTCATATGGCTTGAAACTATAGGAATCCATGACAAGTTGCTCACCAAGAAAATCTTGCCGAAGAGCAGCTCGTTGCTATGATTTTCGAGGTTAATATTGTTGGTGGATCCAAGGGGTGGTGGGTAGACACTAGCGCCTCTCACCATGTTTACTATGACCGTAACATGTTCAAATCCTATTATGAAGCTAAGGACAAGAAAGTGTTGTTGGGTGATTCCCACACCACTACTGTTGCTGGTATTGGGGAGGTTGAATTGAAATTTATTTCTAGAAAGACTGTCGTTTTAAAGGATGTCTTGCACACTCCAGAAATGAGAAAAAATCTTGTTTCGGGCTATCTTTTCAACAAGGCTGCCTTTACTCAAACCATTGGGGCTAATCTTTTTACTTTAACTAAGAGTGAAGTGTTTGTTAGAAAGGGTTATGCAACTGAGGGCATGTTTAAGTTAAATGTTGATTTTAATAAAATTTCTTCTTCTGCTTACATGTTGTTTTCTTTTAATGTTTGGCATGCTAGATTATGTCATGTGAATAAAAGGCTTGTGAATTATATGAGTAGTCTAGGATATATTCCACAATTATCTTTAAATGAATTTGATAAATGTGAATTTTGTAGCCAAGCAAAAATCACTAAAACACCACATAAATTTGTCACTAGGGAATTTAATCCTCTTGAATTAATTCATTCATATATTTGTGAATATGAAGGAATTTTAACTAGAAATGGAAAAAGGTATTTTTATCACTTTTATTGATTATAGCTCAAATTATTCATTTGTTTATCTTATCTATTCTATAATCTAATGGCGGAGAGTTCAACGTGAGGATGATTTTTGTGAAGACTCGTGGCACAATTAACTTTAATACTTTCTATCTGTGAAAATTTTGACAAGCATGGGTATTTGTAAAATACAACCGCGCTAAAATAAAGAAATACATTGATTTAGTCTACAACTCCCTTGCAAATCTGTAATTTGGATTACAATGCCAGCTTTTACATAATATGATTAATCTATGATAAGTTGTATTATTTTAGCTATAATTTGTACAGATAACTGCTTGTTGTGTGAAGAAATGAATAAGCAGGATAAAAGGGTTGCTGGATTTGAAGGAAGACAATTCAAAAATGAAAAGCGCATCTCGAGCGATCAAAGATCCCTCAAGTGATCAAGAGTTCGATCGATTGAAGATAGTTAAAGCGCTCGAAGATTCCAGAAGTTCGATCGATCGAACATGGCTTTTATCAAAACTTATGCACACACAGCAGAAATGAAGTTTTGAACCCTAGCTTTAGGTTTTAGTATATAGATATATGCATTTTATTTACATCCCTAAGGACGCCCACTTTGTTTTTCAACAGTTTATAGAGAGTAGAGAGCTTTGTTCTTAATTTTTTTGTAGGTTTTTCAAGGATTGTCATTGTTTGGCTTTGATTCTCAATAGTTTAAGTTCTTCATTCCAGGTTACATATTATTGTTCTATTTATTGTTTACTTGCAGTTTATTGTAGTTTAATATGTTAGATCATAGCATTGCATGTTAGTTAGTGTTAAACCATTAGTTTTTATAGATTTCATGCAAAAATCACAACCAAACAGGACTTTAATGAATATTTATATTAAAAACGAATCTATGGCACTCCAGACCATGTCTGAGTAGTCCCATGGTTGAGAGATCACGATGAAACCGTGATCTCAAGCCTCTGCCATGCAGCAGAATAATTCCTATGTTCGATCGATCGAAGTTGCTTCGATCGATCGGACCAGAGCACAGTCAAGCGATCGAAGACAGTTCGATCCATTGAGAGATGAAGATATTCGATCGATCGAAAGTGCGTCGATCGATCTAACTCTCTGATTCTTGAGTAGTCTTTTTGTAGTATTCCAAGACTTTCTGCTTTTGAGATTTGTTATCAAACTGTCCCTGAATGCTCAATTTGTCAAAACAGTTTCATTACTTTAAGCCTTAAGACATTTTTCTTCAATAACTTTTGCAAACCATTTTGAATGCTAACACCATTCAGAATGCAAGACTTAACTATTGTTTTAAACCACCTTCATGTGTTTTGGAAATAAATGTGATGATATAGTCCTGGCTATGAATGGACTACTGATTCTCTATCTTTTGAAAATACGGAATACTGTAGAAGATGTATTGCATTGAGCTTCAATGTAATTGCATGGTAGATGGCTAGGTCACGGTGGATTCGTGTAATCCCAACATTCCCTTTTATTAAGTAAAAGCCCGTTTTAAAATATCACTTTAGTTAATTAGTTAATCATTAGTTTAATTTAATTTAGTTGTTTTATTTTTAGTAGTCACTTTGTGGAACTTTGTGTTCTACAACCTTTCGAATATTGATTTTTATTTTCCTTTTAGAGATTAATCTAAGTATTAAGTTATTAACCTTCCCTGTGGGATCGACCTGGTCTTAACCAGATTACTACTTGCATGATTACCTACACTTGGATATTGCACACAAGCGCACACAGATTTTTAGCCGTGTCATGTTTTTGGCGCCGTTGCCGGAGAAGGCGACTAGTTAATACTTAGATTACCTTAATCTACCTTGATCTAATTCTGTTTTCTTTTTCTTTTAGGTTCTCTAGATTAAAATCTCCTAAGAAATTTTCCCTTTCATGTCCGATAATTCCATTGAAGGAATTTTTGGAAATCCATTCTACTTCGCTAATTCTTCCAGTTCTACTAATCCCGTAGCCACACCTACTGATTCAATGGCCGATAATCACAGTAAAAACGGTGAGAATGTGGTTGTACCAATTGACGATTCGCTTCATCCTTTGTGCGGTCTCATGATACCCAAACACGCACCTACACCTTCTTGTATTCTCATTCCACCTCATGCTGGCGAATTTTAATTTCGCAACGAAATGATTCAAGTCCTTCCTACATTCCATGGAATGGAGACCGAGAAGGCATATCTATATGTTAAAGAATTTGAGGATGTTTGTAAAACATTCTCACAAAATTGTCCTGTAGATGTGACACGTCTAATGCTATTCCCCTTCACCTTGAAGGATAAAGCAAAAGCGTGGCTACTCACCTTAAAGTTGAATTCAATCTACACCTGGCATGCGATGAACACTACATTTTTAAAGAAATTCTTTCCACCTCACATGAACACCGAGCTTAAACGACAAATAAACTCTTACAAACTAAAGAGCAATGAAACCTTCACCCAAATTTGGGAGCGTTTCAAGAATTTTCTTCTCTCATGCCCACATCATGGGTATGAGAAATGGCAAACCATAAGCTACTTTTACGAAGGGTTAAATGTTGAAACTAAAAAGTTAGTCGAAACCATGAGTTCAGGGCATTTCTTCGCAAAAACACTGAAGAAGCTGACGCTCACTTCGAGTGGCGAGCTGAACATGCCCATGAATGGTCCAATTCGGAAAATGTCACACGCTCATAGATATCCTGTGTAGAAGAGAAAAGTCTATACCAACTAAAAAGTAAGGATCATCTGATGAACAAATATGAAGAACTAGTTAAGAAAGTAGAAGAGTTGGGAATAAAAGGAGAAAGTTCTAGGCAAGTTTTACCCGAAGAACCATACGGCACATGCAACATGTTGGGACACACCAATCAATACTGTCCCAATGTGTCGTACTTTCAAGAAGAAGCCCCCATGGAAATGAATGCAATGCAAGGGTATAGGGGGGCGGGGAATTCCTATAACAATCATAATTCGTAAAATAATAACAATCGATGGAATCACCCCTGTTTTGATTTGGAAAAACGATGCTGGGACCCAAAATCAATACCAACAACAACAGCCCTACAATAACAACAATCAATATCAAGGGCAATACAATAGGCAGCCTCAGCCATTCAATCAAAATAGATCACACAACTACAACCAAGCTTAACCCTCTAACAATCAGCAATCAAATGCTTACGTGCCACCTCACAAAAAGGTGCAAGAGGAAAATCCGATCTCTAATCCGAATTTAACGCAACAGTTAATTTAGATGATGAGTAAGATGTCCACAACATTAGAGAGAATGGACGCACGACAAGAAGGGTCGAGTGGAACATTTCCTTCTCAACCATTTCAAAACCCTAAGGGATTCAACAATGGTCCCAATAACCAAGAGCATGCTAAAGCAGTGACTACTCTGAGAAGCAGCAAGGTTATAGGGCAAAATATACCTCGTTATACTCCCGAGGAGTATGAAGAGGACGAAGTGGTGACTAAAAACAAATCATCCACTCAAGAAGAGGAGCAATTCAATACTAACAAATCATTAGATGCAAAAGATGAAGCTCCTAGAGAAGTGGAAGAAGTTAAGAGAAGGCCTGGAAAGGAACTAGTTAAAGAAGAATTACCTAAATGCCCTTTCCCTGCGCCTTACCCTGAAAGGCTTAAGAAATCTAAAAATGAGGCAAAGAATCAGGAGTTTTTGAAATTGTTTAAAAAAGTCAAAATCAATCTTCCACTCCTTGATGCAATCAAACAAGTGCCGGCTTACGCTAAGTACCTTAAAGACTTATGTACGGTCAAAAGGAGGCAAAGTGTAAAGAAACATGCTTATGTCGCTTGCCAAGCAAGCGAAATCATCCAAAATGAATTGCCTCCGAAACTCAAAGACCCCGGTACCCCAACTGTCTCGTGCCAAATTGGGAATCAAAGGATAGACAACGCACTCCTTGATCTAGGAGCGAGCGTAAACCTGCTGCCATACTCAATTTATAAACAACTAGGGTTGGGTGAACTCAAACCTACCCGAGTTGCGTTACAACTGGTAAACAGGTCAGTCAAATACCCTAGAGGAATACTGGAGGACGTTCTAATACAAATAGACTCCTTTGTCTTCTCAGTCGATTTTGTGATCTTGGACACTGAACTTGAGTCTAATCCATTTGCACAAATCCCGGTAAATTTTGGACATCCATTCCTCAACACCATAGATGCCATAATCAAAATAAGTAGTATTATGACCATCGTATTCAGGAACATGACTCTAAATGTCAAGATTTTTTCAAATCCCCGACCTGAAGAATACGAGAATGAGGAAGAAATTAATTATATTGAAACGGTCATCGAAGACGAGGCTGATTTTATAGATTACAAAGATCCCTTGGAGGTAGTTGTGTCACAATTTGACGCTATCTATCAACCTAATGATTCTACCCCATTAGATGCTACTTTAAATCACACTTGCCTCATGATGGAAATGAAAGAGGAGGATAGAGCAGAATGCATGTGGGTAACACCATATGAACCTCTACCTCCAAAAACAAAGTTAGTCATGCCCTCAAATTTCCAGTTTCCTGACTTGGAATTGAAGGAGCTTCTAAAAGATCTCAAGTATGCTTTTCTAGGGACTGAAAAGACTTACATGTTATAATTTCATCCACTCTCAGTTTGGAACAAGAGGACAAATTAATCCAAATGCTAGAACAACATAAAGGAGCATTAGGATGGACTATTGCTGACCTCAAAGGCATAAGCCCGTCTGTGTGCACCCATAAAATATATCTGGAGGAAGACGCTAAACCTTCGCGACAAATGCAAAGTCGTCTAAATCCCAATATGTAAGAAGTAGTCAAAAAGAAAGATTTAAAACTACTTGATGTTGGGATCATATATCCTATATCTGACAGCCCTTGGGTTAGACCAACCCAAGTAGTGCCAAATAAGGTAGGCATAACGGTAATCCCAAATAAAGACGGCGAATTGGTACCAATATGTGTCCCCACCGGATGGTGGATGTGTATTGATTACCAAAAATTGAATACTGTGACCGAAAAGATCACTTTCCATTACCATTTATGGATCAAATGCTAGAATGAGTGGCAGGTCATAAATATTATTGCTTTTTGGACGGATATAGTGGCTATAACCAAATTGACATCGCTCCTAAAGATAAAGAGAAAATGACTTTTACGTGTCCGTTCGGTACATTTTCTTATCGTCGTATGCCCTTCGGCTTATGCAATGCACCTGCTACCTTTCAGCGGTGCATGTTGAGCATATTCAGTGATATGGATGAACAAATACTCGAGGTCTTTCTGGACAATTTTTTGGTATTCGACCATAGTTTTGAAAATTGCCTAGACAATCTGGAACGAGTGTTAGCAAGATGCGAGGACAAACACCTAGTACTAAACTGGGAAAAGTGTCACTTCATGGTGACCAAGGGAATTGTCCTCGGCCACATTATTTCTGATAAGGGTATCCAAGTTGATAAAGCAAAAATTGATATAATCTCGAATCTACCTGTCCCCCGTACAGTCAAAGACATCCGTTCTTTTCTAGGATACGCGAGATTTTATCGTCGCTTTATCCAAAATTTTTGTATGATTTCCTGACCACTATGTCAACTCTTAGTCAAAGACACACCCTTCGAGTGGTCGTAAAATTGTCAAACATCTTTTGACGCACTAAAGGAACACCTTACCTCCGCACCGATAATACAGGCACCTGACTGGAGTTTGCCATTCGAGTTAATGTGCGATGCTAGCGACTACGCCATTGGTGCAGTCCTGGGACAGAGGAAGGATAACAAGCCCTATGTAATCTACTATGCTAGTCAAACACTTAACGAAACTCAAATGAATTATACGACTACCGAAAAAGAGCTACTAGCAATAGTCTTCGCTCTAGATAAGTTCAGGTCATATCTGATAGGGTCCCCAATAGTTTGTTTTACAGACCACTCGGCCCTCAAGTACCTGTTTTCTAAGAAGGACGCGAAACAACGGCTTATCCGTTGGATACTTCTACTCCAAGAATTCGATATCATAATCAAGGATAAAAAGGGAGTAGAGAATGTGGTCGCTGACCATTTGTCTCGGTTAATATTTATTGACAACACTGAACCCATATCAATTAAAGATGAATTCCTAGATGAGTAACTGATGACTGTTTCCAATTTGCCTTGGTATACGAATATAGTAAATTATCTTGTTACGGGAGAGACCCCAAGTTATTGGTCAAATCAAGACAAGAAACAGTTCCTTTCATTTACGCGTCATTTCTTTTCGATGACCCTTACTTATTCAAGTATTGTGCTGATCAGGTCATCAGACGTTGCGTCCCAAATGAGGACATAACTGTAATTTTAGCCTCTTGTCATTCTGAAGCTACGGTGGTCATTTCACTTCGTAAAAGACCGCACAAAAAGTTCTACATAGCAGTTTCTATTGGCCCACTATGTTTAAGGATGCCTATTCTTTTTGTAAGTCGTGCCAACGCTGTCAATAGCTAGGTACAATTTCAAAAAGAAACTCTATGCCCTTAACTCCCATTATCATAATTGAAATATTCGATTATTGGGGCATAGACTTCTTGGGCCCATTTCTGAAATCAAACAACTGTGAATACATACTCCTAGCTGTGGAGTGTGTATCGAAATGGGTAGAAGCGATACCGACAAGGCGCAATGACCACAAAACGGTTATACCCTTTCTTAAGGAACACATTCTGTCGCGTTTTGGAACCCTGAGGGCACTAATAAGTGACCAAGGCAAGCATTTTTGCAACAGACCTTTGGAGTCACTCCTAAAGAAATATGGGATTAATCATAAGATCGTGCTCGCCTACCACCCACAAACTAACGGGTAGGCAGAGTTGGATAACCATGAAATCAAGCATATACTAGAAAAGACGGTTAGTTTCAACAGGAAGGACTGGGCATATAAGCTGACCGATGCTCTATGGGCATACCGTACTGCTTATAAGACAAATCTGGGGATGTCCCCATACAGGCTAGTTTACGGAAAAACATGTCACCTCCCTGTCGAAATCGAGCACAAAGCATATTGGGCGACACGCTTATTGAACTTCGACATGAAAGAGGGATGTCATCTCCGAAAACTCCAGTTGGCTGAACTAGAAGAAATACGTCGAGATGCATACGACAATGCTAGATTACACAAGGGAAGGTTGAAGGCTCACCACGCTAGAAATTTTTTTTAAAAATCATTCGAGCCGGGGCATAAAGTCTTGTTGTATGACTCTCGTCTCCACCTTTTTCTAGAAAAGCTCCGACCCCGGTGGATAGGTCCATTCACTGTTAAATCTATTTTTCCACATGGGGCCGTTGAGCTCATAAATCCCAAGAACGATGATTGTTTCAAGGTTAACAGCCAAAGGTTAAAACTGTTCTTGAAAAACTTCCTACCAGAAGCTGAGCACATCGAGCTAGATGAGCCCAGCTATCCCTCCACCTAAAATACTAAAGCGTGTTCACATTTTGTTGTTGTATTCTTTCCTTTACTGCACTTTGTTTTGTTTCATTTATTTCTGTCTCTTTTTTAGTATGACCTCGATTCTAATATGCTATTCCATGTTATCTCTCCCCCATAGGCTATTAAAAATATGAGGGATGACGATGTCCATTCGATCGGGTCGTGGGCTGATTCCGAATATCCTAACCCTCCATGGACTATCGAGGAGATTGCATTCTGCCTCTTTCCTTATCAAGGGCCCGGAGTGGAAAATGTCATTGACTTGACCCAAGGGTACATCCCTTACGATCCTACACTTCTCCACATTAACCCCTTTGAGCATATGGACTTCCCTAAAGAGGAAGGCGAACCAAAGGGGTATTTTGTTAAAGAAGTCGATGATGCCCTTTTGGCACAATGGGAGAATGATTCGATGTAGGAACTATGGGAAGAAGAAGATCTACAGGATGTGGTGCATGAACGCCATAATGCTGTCTTCACTTATGTTGATGACTTCCTTGTCATCGAATTGGTTCCATACATTTATGTGCACATGAGATATTTGTTGTTCCAGTTGCAATGCCCTCTACCTGCTAGTGTACATGGTTATATCACGCCAATAGTGAGGTTAATTCCTTGTCACACTTCTTTTTCTTTTCGTCTTTCTGTGTTTATTTCGTTCTATTGGTTCTTTCTTTTCTTTTACTTAATTTCTTCCTTTTTGGTGTTCTTTTTGCTTTCCTTTGTTAGGATTTTCACTATGAATCAAATGTTACCACAGTTGTTCCTTTCATATTAACAGTTCCATGGATTTGGATCATATGTAGGGTCCCCAGGTACTCCGCTGCAAGAGGAAAGTTCGTTGAGAAACTACACTCCGTTATCTTTATCTCCATCCGAATCACCTTTTGCTTGTGCAACCATTTCTTCAAAGATTTCAGACTCACTCGATGATATCCTTGCTACTTTCCGACTGTTTTGGGAAAGAGAATCACCAAGTTTGGAATCCACACTCGAAGATATGGCGGAGAAAGAAGCAACTGCGGAAGATGGAATATTCAAGTTTGAAAATTAGTGTTCCACTTCAACTGCGTTTTGTCATTTGGTCTTTCTTTTATCATTTGAAGTGTAATGCGGGATAAAGGATTGTCAATTTTGCTTTTAATTTTTAGTTTTTCTTTATTAATAAGGTCTTAAGTACCATGGTTGCAGGCAATAATTTTGCAAAAGCGGATGCTATTACAAAGTTAAATCTATAAATTTGCAATTTTATATTACCTTGTTGATGATGATCTTTTTCTGGCTTGCATGTCCTGTAATTGAACTGCTTTTACGCTATTCTATATGTCCAGATCAATTTCTGTTAATTGGGGGTACACAGTTGTTCTGTGTAAAGATCTCTGATGGTTTTCAATTTCGATCGATTGAACAACCCTAGATTGATTGAAAACATCCAATCCTCAAGCGCCGTTCACTTACAGATCATTCTTCCGGGGTCGCGAAATCATATCCAGCCCGGCTACTGTGGCCGCTGCTTTGAGTGTACCAGAGACCCCCGACCATTTTTACCCGCACATACCTGGTACACCAGAGACTATGCCCTCTGTCATTATCCAGAAAATTACCGGTGGTGCGGTGTAGATCTGGATCGGCATCTCCCTAATTGAGGATCAATTTCTGACCGAGCAGTATCATCTCCTCCACCTGGTGCTAGCCAATTGCATTTTGATGACTTCATATCATGAAAATGTGGTGCCATGGTATGCTCAGGTTCTGTATGCCATTGGGACGGGGTTGCGTGTCTGCTGCCCCGACTCTATATCGACTTCCTTGTCCAGCCCACGCGGTACATTATCGCCAAGCGTCATCTGAAGGGCGCTTGGCCCATCTATCGGGTGATTGAGCAGGCTAGATTGCTTCCATTGGCCACTAACACAATTTTACAGGCTTTGAGTCGGTTTGGAGAGACAGCAGCGCGCCGTTCAGATGCACAAAAAAAGATAAAGTTGAAAGGAAAGGCAAAGGTGGGAGCAAAGAGGAAGAGAGGGGGAGGCACCGACACAGAGGGTACAGCTTCTGGGACGTCTACCGAGGCTGAGGAGCTAGATTCAAATGATGAGGACCCCATTGCTGCCGTGCAGCAGTTTGAGTTGAGACAGCGGTCTCAGGCTCAGGCCCAGGGAGAGTCGTCTTCCATTTCCCTCCAGACTTTCCACTCATTGCTTATTAAGGAGAGGGAGGCACGGATATTGCTCGAGGGAAAAATGGATCAGATGACGACCCTACTAGAGGCGATCTTGAGACATATCGGGGTGGATCAGTCTGTTCACATAGCTTCACACCCACCCTTTGGCCCTTCTGCACCACCCACCACCGGTCCATCTTCTTCTATTCCCCCAACCTCTTCTGGTATTACGGATCCATCTACATCCACCACTCCGCCTCTTACTTCTGTTACTCCACCTTCATTGCCTACTGATCCCTATGCCCCATCATCATCATCTGCACCACCTCCAGTCGTGGCTGACCCATCATTGTCTACATCAGCTGCCCCAATTGTGAGTGACCCGACGACGGCTACTACTATTGCTGAGGATGGAGATGAGGATACTCCTGTTGCACCGATCGTGATTCTATTCGATGTTGGTGACGAGTATATTATATCTTTTGAGAGGGGGAGTTTTATTGTATTTTGTTTCTTACTATTTTCTCTCTTTCCTCTCTTTGTTTCTTTTGGTTGTTTGGTTATGATGGGACTGTTAGATCTTTTGGACATTTGTATCACTGTCTGTACTTATATTATTATATCATTTCAGTGATTGGGTGTTTGTATTACATATGGACATTGCTTTATCAGTGTTTATTATTTCCTTTGATCTTGGCTGCTTGGAGTTTATATGTCTTTACATATTGCTATACTTGCGGTGTTTGCTTTGCGTTATCAGGTGATATATCTCTATTTATTTTGAAAATCAACTTCTGAGGACATCACAATTTTCAGTTGGGGGTGGAATGTAGATAGATAATCACCTACACATGTTTATACTTAGCAATCTGGATAACTTTATTGCACATATCATATAATCTCGATTAGAATTGGATTAAATCTATAAAATAAATTGAAGAAAATTTTAAATTTTCAAATTATTAAGGAATTTTTTAACTTAATTAGTAGAACAACTTTGAATATTCACTTCTATTTAGCTGCTATCAAGCAATGATACATTCATGTTAATCTCATCCTTCTATGGATTAAATTCACGCATTTTTCTAGTTCCACTAGGAGGATTGCATTTGTTCACCTTTCATGTATCCAACATCCAATTGCACTAGTGAGCAGCTATGTTGAAAACTTAAAAATGAGTTAATACGACTATTGTGCTAAAAGAATGAGTAGTAAAAGCTATTTAACCTTTAGTGAGCCTTCGATCCTATCTTTATTTCTGAGGGGATTTTCACATAAATTCGAATTGTTTTTCTTGAGTACGTAAATTACATTCATTGCACTAGTCTCAGTTAAATTTGTTATTTTGGCTACCTATTAGAGGAGAACGTTCAGGACCTACCAACCAAACTCAATAAACATTGAAGTGTTAAAACTACAGAATTAAGAAAATGAATTAAGTCATCGTTACCCATTTCCTACCACTATCCATACCCCTTTACCTATAGAAACAATTCCGTTTCACAACCCCACACCGATTTAATAATGCCTGACCCATTTTGAAATACAAACTCCTAATCTTTCACCTTGACTTTAAATGACCTCATCGCGCATCCAATAATAGAAGATTGTCAAAGTATGTGATTGGAGGAGAGTAGTTATGGGAAGTGATTGCTATGCACAGGTTAAAAAAAATGAATGAATGAAGAAGAAAAGAAATGAAAAGAAGGAAAAAGGGAGAATATGAAAGGAGGACAGTTGGTTGGAGATGTGAGAAGAATAAAGTAGGAATAAAATGAGATGATAAGCTCTATCATATGCTAAGATGCGCAATCTTTCCATTCATCATCTATATTTTCTACATAAAATCCAAAATTCTAAGCCTTAATCATTCTTAATGACTTAGTTTGAATATGAACGTGTGAGTTGAGTTATCCACGGTAGATCGCTCCTCTAGTAAGTAGCATCCTATTCATGAGACTATACACTCTAGATGTCCGTCTTTTGTGAAGTCGAGTATGAAAGCATTTAGTATCCAGAAATTCACTCTTATCAAAGCTTTCATACCACGTGCGATCATTATTAAGCTTGTTTCCGTGAGACGTTTATTTTTTAGTGTAAACATAAGTGAGAATTGAGTTGGAAATACTGGTTCTAGAAGTATGATAGTCTAAAACAACTCTAAATAAGGTTGGATACATAGCTATTAACTTCACACCCACACGGATACATAATTGTGATGCATTTGTTATATCTATCTTGGTGACATGAGGATTACGTGGTTTTCTTTCATGGTTTGCTTGAGGTCAATATATCTTTATGGAGCTAAGTTAACAGTTGAATAGAAGAGGTTGTTTAAAAGTTTTTCTATGTCTTTTTTAACTTTAAAATTGAGAATTTTGTGAGTATATTCACTATAAACCCTCACGAGACAACACTGGTCCACTAGGGGGAACCTAGGGGTTTAACGGCTTGTTGCATTCACTAAATGCAACCGCGATTCCTGCGAAAGTGAGTTAGGTAGTTTCTTTTTCTATTTAGATTAGTTGCTTTAGTTTATTTTGTTTTAGTTTAGTCGTTGTAGTATTAGTCTAGCTTGCTTTTATTTTCGCTTTATTGCTAGGGACTAGCAATTCGCTAGTTGGGGGTTGTGACAAGCAGGCGTATTTGTAAAATACAACCGCGCTAAAATAAAGAAATACATTGATTTGGTTTACAACTCCCTTACAAATCTGTAATTTGGATTACAATGCCAGCTTTTACATAATATGATTAATCTATGATAAGTTGTATTGTTTTAGCTATTATTTGTGCAGATCACTGCTTGCTGTGTGAAGAAATGAATAAGCAGGATAAAAGGGTTGCTGGATTTTAAGGAAGACAATTCAAAAATGAAAAGCGCGTCTCGAGTGATCGAAGATCCCTTAAGCGATCGAGAGTTCGATCGATCAAAGATAGTTAAAGCGCTCAAAGATTCCAGAAGTTCGATCGATCGAGTGATGTTCGATCGATCGAACATGGCTTTTATCAGAACTTACGCACACGCAGCAGAAATGGAGTTTTGAACCCTAGCTTTAGGTTTTAGTATATATATGCGTTTTATTTACGTCCTTGAGGACGCCCATTTTGTTTTTCAACAGTTTATAGAGAGTAGAGAGCTTTGTTCTTAATTTTTTGTAGGTTTTTCAAGGATTGTCATTGTTTGGCTTGGATTCTCAATAGTTTAAGTAAAGTTCTTCATTCCAGGTTACATATTATTGTTCTATTTATTGTTTACTTGACGTTTATTGTAGTTTAATCTATTAGATCGTAGCATTGCATGTTAGTTAGTGTTAAACCATTAGTTTTCATAGATTTCATGCAAAAATCACAACCAAACAGGACTTTAATGAATATTTATATTAACAACGAATCTATGACACTCTAGACCATGTCTGAGTAGTCCCCAGGTTGGTAGATCACGATGAAACCGTGATCTCAAGCCTCTGCCATGCAGCAAAATGATTCCTGTGTTCGATCGATCGAAGTTGTTTCGATCGATTGGACCAGAGCCCAGTCAAGCGATCGAAGATAGTTCGATCGATTGAGAGATGAAGATATTCGATCGATCGAAATCGCGACGATCGATCGAACTCTCTGATTCTTGAGTCATCTTTTTGCAATATTCCAAGACTTTATGCTTTTGAGATTTGTTATCAAACTGTCCCCGAATGCTCAGTTTGTCAAAACAGCTTCATTACTTTAAGCCTTAAGACATTTTTCTTCAATAACTTTTGCAAACCATTTTGAATGCTAACACCATTCAAAATGCAAGACTTAGCTATTGTTTTAAACCACCTTCATATGTTTTGGAAATAAATGTGATGATGTAGTCCTAGCTATGAACGGACTATTGATTCTCTATCTTTTGAAAATACAGAATACTGTAGAAGATGTACTCCATTGAGCTTCAATGTAATTGCATGGTAGATGGCTAGGTTGCGGTGGATTCGTGTAATCCCAACATTCCCTTTTATTAAGTAAAAATCCGTTTTAAAATATCGCTTTAGTTAATTAGTTAATCATTAGTTTAATTTAATTTAGTTGTTTTATTTTTAGTAGTCACTTCATGGAACTTTGTGTTATACAACCTTTCGAATATTGAATTTTATTTTTCTTTTAGAGATTAATCTAGGTATTAAGTTATTAACCTTCCCTGCGGGATCGACCTGGTCTTAACCAGATTACTACTTGCACGATTACCTACACTTGGGTATTGCACACAATCTCACACAAATTTTAGCCGTGTCTAATTTAATTCGCTATTGTTAACCTGATCTACTCTCTCTCTCCAAACGTTATAGAGACTTTGCCTCTTCCTCTCTCTCAATCACAACACCATAATCATCCTCCAATTATGCAGATTGTCTATCTTCCTCTCTTATTTATACCTTCCATTTTCTTCTTCCTCGGTACCACCAACCAGTTGACTTCTCTGACTGTCTGACCCCAACACCCGTAGGAGCCATCACCATGGCTACAATCCATATGAGATATCCCTCTCTGCAATCTCTTCCTCTATCTTGATCTATCTTTCTCTTTTCACCCAAAAATTGAAAAACACACACACACACACACACACACACACACACACACACACTCTCTCTCTCTCTCTCTCTCTCTCTCTCTAACAACGGTGTCCCTGAATACTACACATATCAACAATCATAACAAACTATAATTTACGATTTCTCTCTTACCAGGTTATACTTACACATATTATATTGGTTATCCATTTGAGATTAACTAATTGATATTGGATTTTTGGGTCCCTCTGTTTGTTTGTTGATATCTGATTAAATATGTTTTGAGATTAACCTATTCATGTCCAATGGGAAAATCAGATTTTGTTGCGTTCTGGATTGGGATTGTGAGGAATTTGTTTGGCAAAAATGGATTTGGGGAAGAAATATTGTCCAAATCGAATGTGAACATTCTCATTTGGAATGAAAACAATTGTTATATCAGATAATAGGGAGGTTTATTCAATTGTCACAACAAGAAGTATGAAGTAGTGCATTGAGGATAGCCTTGAATTAACATCTCCAAACAAGACATCATGATTGGTACCAAATCCTAATCTATTCTTTTTCTTTTTCTTTATTTACCTTGCATTTGATTGACAGATTTTTCTGTAGTCTCTAATTGGTTGCTGGAGTTACTGAATTGAAAAATTAAGCAATGTTATGCCATAATTGCCATTTTTATTGTAATTTATAGCTCAGGCGATTCGATTGATTTTATCACACAATTAAATGGTCTTTATTAGATAGGGAATCATATATATATATATTGTTTCCCTTATTGGCTTTAGCGCTTCTCTATAATTAAAATGTTTTGACCAATATTATGTGCCTAATTAATTGACTATCTGTCCAATCTGACATAAACAAAACTGGTAAAAAAAAATTTCTCCGGCAAAAAAAATTAACATTGTCCTGAAAAGAAATTTTTTCCTTCTAAATTCATATGTCCTAGAAGATAAAAAACTTCATTTGGTTCTCTAATTATTGATATCCTTTGAGATATGAATCTATCCACTTGACGTGATGCTCAATTTGGACTACACCAGTGTCGTACAAAAATGACATGAAAAAAAGAAGAAGAAGAAGAAGAAGAAGAAACAACATAAAAAGCGTTAGTCAGAAGCTAAAGTGATACCTCAATCTACCCACTTGACTTGATGTTCAATTTGGACTACACGATTGCTGGAACTAAGGATATGTTTGGGACGTTTAAGAACAAATTTAGTGATTCATAAGTCTCTCTTGTGAAGGCTACAAAATCACGGCTAAGACAAGTTCTTTGTTAGACTAATATGCTACAGAACATTAGATTCGGACTGCAAATGATCATGTTTTACGTGGTAGTAAATAAGCCCATTAAAAAAATTATGGATTGTGTTCAAACGAGTGAGTGAATTTGGTTCAATGTGTTTGACTACTAGGGCCTGAAGTGTTAAGCTATGAAACTTCATGTCTTTCCTAAAAAAACTACTATTAAGCTTCTAAAAAAAACTACGATGACTTTATAGAGTTGGTCTGTTGAATAGCCTCTTATGTGTGTTGTTTTTTTTTTTGGTCTAGACCTCCGGTATCCGAAACCACACTGGGCTCCGACTAATCTGGATCGAGCCGGGTAGGACCCGTTAGGGCGACAAAGTTCTCCCAACAAGAATTTAATCGTAGCTGCATACCCAAGACTCGAACTCGAGACCTCAGTTAAGCTAAAGCAGCCCCTTTGCCAGCTGATCGGGAAGAGTAAGTCAAACCTCGCTATGTTAGAGGTTCATATATTATTCATTAGGGAACTTGTTCGGGAAGAGTAAGTCAAACCTTGCTATGTTAAAGCAACCTTCAATTTTGTTGTGGCAGTATTTTATATATTTATTTTTGCTAATCTTGGAGGCAGCCTGAATTTTTGTGTTGTCACTGTTTATATGGAGAATGCTGAGAAAGAAATGAAACTGTTCTTTCATGTCTTTATGATATTGTACATTAATTTATCATAATTCGTGTAGAATATTCAACTTCAATTGCTGATTTTGACATCAAATCATCCACCATAGACATAGTGGCATTGCAGACAACTAAAGAGTATCGGAACAAACTCCTTTGGCCAGTGAAACACCATTTGAGGTCAGGGATGATAACAGGACTACACGTGACAAAAGATCACTTTCTTACCTATATTATGTTCTTATCAAGTACTTTTGATATGTCTTAAGAAATATATAGGTTATTTCGTATTATTGGTTATTCCATGATTAATGTTTCCTTCAGTCCCATGGATATCTCATCTTTGTGTTCATTCTATGATCCCTTAAGTTGTAAGCACACTTTATAGAACACAAGGGTTAAATACATTTTACTTCCTGTGGTTAGGCCATTTTTCATTTTACCAACCCCGTGGTTTAAAAGTGAACACTTAATCTCCTTGTGTTTTTGGACTGAAGTGATATTATTAAGATTTTTCCCAGAATTGATGAAAATTCTATAATTGGCCAAATGTATTAACACTTAATGCCCTTGGTGGGGTTAATTTGAAGTTTAATCTCCTATATGCGGATAATGTTGCTATTCAACCAATCTATGTGAGGCTAATTTTTAACGCTCGACTCCTTTGAGGAGCTACTTTTGGATAAACAGCTTAGGTGTGGTTAATTTTGACACTTATACTCTCCTATATGGGGCTAATTTTAACACTTAATTCCCATATGGGACTATTTTGGGAGAAATCTTAGTAATTTCACTTTAGTCCAAAATTACAAGGGGGTTAAGGGTTCACTTTTGAACCAAATGGGGATAAAATGAAAATGGGATTGACCATTGGAGGGTAAAATGTATTTAACCACAAAAGCAATTAACACCGAGTAAAGCAAGCCTCGGGACAGGGAATGCTAGAAGGTAGATTCTATGTAACATTAGAAAGTGAAGGATGCATTGGAAGCCCATACCTTTGGAATCCTAGAGCATGGCTAAAGTCCTTGCACTGAAAGAAATAGTGAATTCACTCGAACCTCTCTATATCATTTGGGGTTGGGCTCGAAGTTCACAATTGGACTAATGAATCAAGTTGGTACAACCTGAACTATTTGCGCAACATATAGCTTCGTCCAAATTTTCCGCAGTTATTGTTTGTTTCCGTGTGTACTTAGCATGGACAGTTTTGATTTTGTTTTATATGAAAAGAAGGGTAAAATCCTAATAAAAAGGATTCATCGCCAACATTTTATAATTTGTATAACAAACAATGCACCCGCGCATCGTGCGGTTATCATGCTAGTAAAAAATAAAAGTGAAGCCATTGACATGTTCAAAATTTTCCTAAATGAGATTGAAAATCAGTTTAATAGGAAAATTAAAAGATTCCGTAGTGACAGAGGATATGAATATGATTCTGATGAATTTATTGCTTTATATAAAATTCTTGGAATCATTCATGAGAAAACTACCCCTTATTCCCCTGAAATGAATGAAAAAGTTGAAAGAAAAAAATAGGACTTTTACTGAATTAGTAGCTGCTATTTTATTAAATTCAGGGGCAACTTCTCATTGGTGGGGGAAAATATTATTAACTATTTGTCATGTTTTAAATAAAGTTCCTAACTCTAAAACTAATATTTTTCCTAATGAAATTTGAAAAAGAAGAAAACCAAATGTGGATTATTTTAGAACATGGGGTTGTTTGGTATATGTTAGAATTTCAGACCCTAAAAGGTCCAAATTAGCTAGTAGAGCTTATGAATGTGTTTTTATTGGTTATGCTATTAATAGTAAGAGTAATATTTGGGACACAACTTTCATACAACTTTCATACAACTTTCCCAAAAGATGTGTCTATCTCTCTCCTGTGATGTCACTGGACCCCACAGTGACACAGGAAAGAGATAGACACATCTTTTGGGGAGGTTGTATGAAAGTTGTATGAAGGTTGTGCCCCAAGTATTACCCTAATAGTAAGGCTGATAGATTTTATGACTTAAGGATCATGTCATAATTGAATCTGGAGATGCTAATTTTTTCGAAAATAAATTTCCTTTTAAATTTAAAAATAATGGGGGTTCATCATCATATGATATGCCTAGATTAGTAGAACCAAGTGAATATGAACTAGAACCTAGAAAAAGTAAGAGAACCCGAATCACGAAAGATTTTGGACTTTTATACTTACAACTTAGAGGAGGATCCTAACACCCTCCAAGAAGCCTTGACTTTTATAGATGCTGATTTATGGCAAGAAGCTATAAATGATGAGATGGAATCATTAGAATCAAATAAGACTTTGCACCTAGTAGATCTTCCACCTGGTTGTAATACAATAGGTTGTAAATTGATTCTTAAAAAGAAATTGAAACCCGATGGCACGATAGAAAAATATAAGGCACGCACGTCTTGTAGCTAAGGGTTATAGACAAAGAGAAAATATCGATATCTTTTATACTTATTCACCTGTCACTAGAATCACTTCTATTCGTGTACTATTTGCTTTAGCTGCTATTCATGATTTAGTAGTACACCAAATGAATGTTAAAACAACTTTTTAAATGGTGAATTAGAAGAAGAGATTTACATGGACCAACCTGAAGGTTTTATTATTTTTGGTCAAGAAAACAAAGTTCGTAAATTAGATAAAATGGTTTGACACAAGCTCCTAAACAATGACATGATAAATTTGACAGTTTAGTCATCTCAAATGGTTTAAAATAAATGAAAGTGACAAATGTATTTATTACAAATTGAAAACAACACTTGCACTATTATTTGCTTTTATGTGGATGACTTACTTATTTGTGGATCAAATATTCATTTCATTAATGAAGTTAAATCTTTCTTATGTGCCAACTTTAATATGAAAGATTTAGGAGAAGCTAGAGTAATTCTTGGAATTAATATTACTAGGACCGAAAAGGGACTTTCTTTAGATCAATCTCATTACATTGAGAAGATTCTAAAGAAATACAATTACTTTAACTTTAAACCAGCATGTACTCCATATGACCCTAGTGTAAAATTGTTCAAGAACACTGGTGACAGTGTTAGACAAACTGAGTATGCGAGCATCATTGGTAGCCTCCGTTATGCTACTGATTGCACTAGGCCAGATATATAGCTTATGTTGTTGGAATACTATGTAGGTTTACTAATAGACTTAGTATAGAGCATTGGCATACAATTAAAAGGGTCATGCGTTACCTAAAAAGGATGATGAACCTAAAATTGCATTATTAGAAGTTTTCCACCGTCGTTGAAGGATATAGCGATACTGATTGGAATACCCTATCAGATGACTCCAAAGCTACTAGTGGATACATTTTTTGTATTGCTGGAGGCGCAGTTTCATGGAAGTCTAAGAAATAGACTATTTTGGCTCAATCCACGATGGAGTCAAAGATGATAGCACTAGCTACAACTAATGAGGAAGCAGGTTGGCTGAGAAATCTCCTATCAAATACCCCTTTATGGGAGAGACCGATACCAGCTATCCTAATCCACTGTGATAGTACCGCGGCTATTGCAAAAGTTGAGAACCATTACTATAACGGCAAGAAGCGACAAATACGTCGCAAGCACAACACTCTTAGAGAGTTTTTCTCTTCTGGAGCTGTAAGAGTGGATTATGTACGGTCTGAGGAGAACTTGGCTGATCCTTTGATGAAAGGACTAGCACGAGAGAATGTTTGTAAAACCTCAAAAGGGATGAGACTAAAACCCTTAGATAGTTGAGCCACTCGTGATCCCAACCTATAGACTGGAGATCCCAAGAAATAGGTACAAAGGATAATAACAAGTCATGAAGTGATATGAGTGAAATCATGCTAATATCTATATATAGGGGTAATACTCTAAGTCCATCTCTACGAAGCATGACATCCTGAAGGCAGAAGGTTGAGTTATTTATAACTCTTAATGAGATCTAAACTCCATTTGGAGTGGGATACCTAGCTTCAAGAGTATCCTTGTTAGACTCACCTAGGCGAATGTGGAAGTGAGGCCGCTTCCTATGAAATTTTGGACAAATTCTCTAGATCATTCGCACTAGTAGGACTGTGTGTGTGGTGTTGTCTGAGATAGAGTTCAAAACTATAGTTACTATCACTATGTAAAGGTTCAAGTTGAAAAACATTTTTACCTATGCACAGTCTTATTATACGTTGCCCGATGATCTTAAATTAAATTTTAAAATACAAGTGGGGAATTGTTGGAAAAAGTGTGTGTTTAAAATTTGAGGGAAAACTTTTGAAAATTGGTTTTGAGTTTTGTCTTATTCACAAACCAACCCAAATGTTCTTTTATTTATTCCACGTAGGAAAATTAGAGGAAGTGGGAAGGACATATTTAAGTGGAGGTTGAAGTAAGGGTTGGGCCCCTTGGGGGTACCAAGTTTTGTGAAGGGGAACCAAGGCCCAATTGGGTTTACCACAAAACACACACATGCGCGCCCACCGCCGCCCCGCTCCGCTCCGCTCCGTTCTGGGCCGAGCTTGGGTGTGGGTGTGGGCCTACTTCTATGTATCTTTTTATAAAAAATTTATTTGAAAAATAAATATATATTTTTTAAGCTGAAAGAGTTTTATTTGGATTGGGTCAGTTGGAAACCAAGTCTCCCTCAAACTCCTCAACGTTTTTTTATTTTATTTTTTATTCCAGATTTTTTCTCCAACGTTCCTAGATTTCTCTCCACATTCTGCAACGTTATGTTACCCTAACGTTCAGAATATATTTTATATATACAGAAAAACTGCTTTCATAAAAATTTCATTCCAAACAAGAGAGAAGAAAACAGTTTCTGTAAAAAATTTTGAGAGAGATACTGTATTTACAAATATTTTATGTGTTTCTGAGCAACTAGTTCTGAAAGGGTGTGGGTTTTCTGATCTTCCTCCGTGCACGGATTTTCGAGACAGAGGCGATTTTTGGGCTGCTTTATCCTGGGGACGTCGTGGCCTTTATCTGAACTGCTTGCACAACTTGGGCAGAGCCGCGAAGCTTCCTAAAGAGAGCGACTTAGTCCACGACTCATTCCAAGAAAAACGTCTAGGCTACTGTTATTTGGTAATATTATTCTTTTACAGTTTATGCAGCAACAGTGGGTGTCTCCTTTGATTCCTCCATGTGGGTCTCCACATCTCTCTCTCTCTCTCTCTCTCTCTCTCTCTCTCTTCTATTTCTTCGTTTCCTATCATGAAAATCTCCGTTCACGAGCTCCGCCTCATTAGAGATTTCTACTTTTTTGTTCTCTGCATTGTGGGTCTTTGCATCCACTTCTGATTCGTCTCTTTTCTTCTTCGCCATTTCACTGTCGGCTCTTTGGAGTCTATGAACGCCTTCTGGCAGAACTGATAAAACTGTCGCATAGTACAACATACCACTATATGTGGCATAACTGACAGAACGCTTCAAAACTAAATTTAAGGTCTAAACTTGGAGAAGCATAGCATTACTCTTTTTTCTAATACAAGATTGGAACACACAAGTAGGAGGAGAGAAAGTAGCGAAAGTGGGAAAAGTAGGCCAAGTGAATTTTCAGTTAATCTTGTAGATATATATATATATATATATATATATTTTGTACAAAATGTATTATAATTTATTTGTAAATATTGGCGTTGAAACAGAAAAATTCAATTTTCAACTGATCACACAAACTTTGGAAAGGTTGGAATGATTTAGGCTTAGTTTGGCCCCCATGTGGCTTTTTAAAAGTGGCTTATGAAATTTATTATTGAGTTGTTGATAATTTTGTACAAGTGACAAATTACTTTGCAAAAAAAATATCATGGAATAAAAAAACAATATTGAGCTTTTAAAAGCTCCATTCTAGAACTTTTAAACCCCCCCCCCCCCAAAAAAAAAAAAGCCCAAAGTGTAGTTTTACAAAGCTCATAAACTAGTTACCAAATGAATTAATGCAGATAAAAAAGAATGACCAACCACTAGGGAGCTTCTCTCTCTAGAGTTTTCTAGAGAGAGAGTAAGTGTGAAACCCTAGCAGTTCCTCCTTCTCCTCTCTCTGTCTCTATCTCTCTCTCTTTGTGCCATGTTTTGTCCCAGTAAGGGCCTGTATGGCTCCTCCGCTTTCTTTGTGAAATTTTTCCCCTTCCTTTGTGAAGGTTGTTTTTCTTATCTTGCAGGGTTTCTCCTTGGGTTCAAGATGGTGGATGTTGCCCAGACCAGTCTTGCAACGGTAGATTGGCTTTTTGATCTACATTAGGTTATGATTGGTGGCTTTGGAGCCTTCGTCTACAGCTGTATTGCTTTCCATGGTGCAACTTTTGCTATCATGGAAGCTTTTCAAGTAACTTCGGTTGCCCCCTTTGGTGATGCTTCTTCACCTATTTGGGCTTGGCTTTGTGCAGTCTTCTTTCTTTGGGTGGTCTCTATCATCTACAAGTTTGAAGGTGTTCTGGGTTCCGGATCTCTCCACTCGGCGGTCCTTGTGGTGTAGTGGTGGATTCCTTCTCTATTGTACTCTTGGTTATTTTGCCTTTGCTTGTTCTTTTCTTTATTTTTGTTTGTTTAGTTTTCTTTGTAAGATTTGATTTTCATTAATGGAATTCTAGTTTTTGAGCAAAAAAAAAGAAAAGAAAAGAAAAGAAAAAAGAAATGAATTAACATGAATTTGAATTTTAAAAAAGGAGAAGCAACAAAATGGGGGCAAACCTAAGCTTTAGCATCTACAAGTTTAGAGCAATGCAAGTAGTTTTTGCACTTTTCTGATACGGAGTAGATAAATAGCCTCAACACTGATAGTGAATGGTTCAATTCTCACTTCCACAAGTTCTCATGACACCAAACATGTACATAGATAAAAATGAAACTCTTGTTTGGTAGAATAGAAGAAGAGAGAGAGAGAGAGAGAGAGAGAGAGAGAGAGAGAGAGAAGGCATCCCCATAGGATCCATCATTTCACATTGTAGAGAAGGCTTCCCTTATCTTTCATTATTTCTTTTACCTTTAAAGAAGACCATAATTTGACCTAAGCGTATAGCACAATGTGACAGCTTCCAACTCTCAAGACGCATGACAAGCTCCATTGAAACCGAGCTAGAGCTAAAAGAAAAACATGGAGAACCCATACAATTTTCATAAACTAAAGAAAAATTAAAACCAATAATGATTTTAATATACAACTGAAGCTGATTTTAAGTATCATGTTTACAAGAAGAGATTCTACTGGCGGTGTCAAAATCTAGGAATATTATAGAGGTGTTATCCTTTGTACGCTCTGTTCTGGCCTCGTTTAACAAAAAACTAGCAATCTTCTCCGCCAAACTCTCTCCTTCTGTGGTACATCTTTCCCTTGTCTGCACAATTTAAGATTTGAGAAGAAAAAAAAAGGATGTGTAAGTGAGAACTTTCTATATAAGTGCAAAGAAAACATATAACTAAGAGTCTGTTTGGTACGTGCTGTCGGGAATAAGAGATCTTTTTCCTTGGTAGATTTTCAAAAAAGCAGCAATTGCTGGAAAAAAAATTCAGCTTTAAAGTGGATTTGGTTTTTGAGTAGGCTGTGAAAAAGTTAAGCTAAACCGACCCATATCTCTTAATATTCCCCCAAAAGTAGATGGTCCAAAATCAGCTCTGGCCAAAACGGGCTCTAAGTGATTTTGTGGACAAGTTCATAGAAAACTATGTCCAAGTGTGTACCTGCTCGACAAGGTGAATCGCCTTTCTAAAGTTGACAACATCCCAAAAGCCATCACTGCATCAGGAGTAACATTTACACTACGTTAAAATAAATAGTAGTTGCACCCAAAAAAGAAGGAACAAAATTATAGTGAAAAACAGAAGATAACAACAAACAATTTTTCAGTACTAATTTCTAGAAGAAAAAGGAGAAATAGCTACTTAGCCTATCCCGATGAAAATAATTTTTTGCTTCATATTATAATTTTCTGCTGATCAGATCGTTTTAGTTTCATTAGTTTCTATATTGTTGCCCATTAACTGCCAGATCAATCAGACGAGCCCACTCACACACTAGAGGGAAGCGGAAATAAGGAATATTACCAATTAAAAGAGCAGCACAAGACAAATGCATTAAAGTGGAAATAGAGATCACCTTGCTAATAGCGCGTAGGCCCTGTTTGCTTGTTGTATATACATAACCGGACTTATATAAGGCTCTGAACTGAAGCGAGCCTCTTGCTGTTTCAGAAATTTGTCTCCAAGCATCCGAGCAAGGTTTAAACCTGAGCAGGGGAGGAAAAGGAGTAAGCATGTTACTGGCTTTCAATAGAGCAAGTAATAAATCAGAGAAAAGCAGTTTTCAATCACCACATAGACGTGTTTCCCCATCTTTCAACGGTTCTCCTGTTTTTTGAAGACGGAGTCTTTCTGAAGAGCTGGTTATTCTATGGTCTTCAGTCATCTTAACCTGCTTCCCATCAATACTGCCACAACAGGATATAAGTAAATACAAAGGTTTAACATGATATATATGAAAATACCATGGGTTTTTACTGATCAAAAGAATTTTGAAAAGAGGAAAAGAAAAGTGATGGGCTTTAATTAGAGAACTTAAATCAAAGGAGAAAACAACAACATTGTGATTTTCTAGAATAGCCTTTGCAATTGCATCAAAATAGTGGATGAATCATTCAGCTGTCATTCGTTGGATAATAATTTCTGAAAAATTCAACAAGTCTACTCACCTATTATATTTCTACCCCAACCAGTTAAATACTTAAACAATCCCATTATTGGAAATCATTAAAATGATCAGTGAAGATTTAGTAGATAATGTATTTAGCCAAATAAAGAACACAGCAAGTAAACATGCCATCTCAGAGCAACTGTAAATACTGGGTAGGGGTAAATTGCACTATCCTTCCCATTGACACACTTGGTCAAAGCAATAGATACTATCGGATTCTATAACATAACCAATATACCCCTGTACATAAACTTTATTGTGGTTTAATAAAATGTCAAAATCTTTGCTTGACTGAAATACCATATGGCTCAAAAACTCTATGTTCAAACCAATACTCTCTATAACGTCACCCCAGGTGTGTGGATGCAAAAGCATGCATAACTCTTAAACAGGGGTACCACACGTTTGTGTACAAATATACTACACACACCCACTACACACAGAGACACGGTGACTGACCGATAGATACAAATTCTACAGATGCATAATCACTAGTATCATACTATTAGGGAATCATTGCTGGAATGAAGCAGATGCAGTGACATATATCTAGTAATTTGATCAATTTGCAGCAGCATAAGTACAGAACATGAAAAAAAAAAAAAATCAGGTCTGTACAAAATTAGATGGGCTAAATCCCAAAACTATAGCAGAGTAAAAGCCCAGGGATTGCTTTATTGGGACACCAAAAATCACTTACAGAGTGTGTTTAAAAAGCTGTGACAGTCTGGATTAGCTTTCTCACAGCTTTGATTTTTTTTTTTTTTTTAAATCTGATTAGTTTCTAAAGCTAACAACAGTTATTTAGAAAAACTCCAATTTGTAGCTTTTTCAAAAATCCTATTCCAAAAAATGAGTATTTAGAAGATACCCAAATGGGCTCTATGATAACAACATCAAACTTATCATCCACGTAGTTCTTAGAACGATAATAATTCACCAATCAACCTAAGAATGACAACAAGAGCGCGTACTTCATAACACAGGCTGAATCTCCAACATTTGCACATTGCGCATAGAAATTCTCATGACCATCAACCCAAATCAGAAGCGCTGTTGCCGTACAACCCTGAAAGATTTTGCTCATTATAACATACCACAACCTTAAACCTATCTCAACAAAAAATACATTATAAAACAAGACAAAATCACCCTTATCATGGTTGTAAATAAATCATTGCACGACACTAAGTGCCTGTTTGGTAATTATTTGAGATTATCGGGAAAGTTGAGCCCATTTTGGCAACCAACTTTCTACAGCCTTTTCAAAAACCAGATTTTGTGAAAAGCTGAAAAAAGGGATTAATTTAACAGCAGCAAATTTAGGCTTTTTCCCAAAAAAAAAAAAAAAAACTAGTGAAATTGTTATTTTCCAAAAATGACCCTATGGCAATTCAAAATTTTCAACATTGTCTAGATCTCATCCGTAATTTGGAACTTATGTTCCAAAGTGTCCAATTTGATCATTTTACATGGAAAATTACTTTTTCAGCTAGATTGCCAAACATTCTTCTCCCGAAAAATTTCAAATTCCCACAGCAAAACTAAACGGGCTCTAAGATCCGCAACTAAATCAAAATTGAGAATCAGAACAAAGAAGATTATGACAATTGGTATGGACATAATAACAATGTTCTCAAAGTCAATGTTATCACATGAATCCAGTAGGAAAGAGCCAAAAAAAAAAAAAAAGTAGCAGCAGTAAGCAGTAACATTTGCATGAGCTACTTCTTTTGTCATTCCTTCTCTTCAGCAAGATTAAATAAGTTTTTTACATGGAGAGCGAACTCGAAACTCGGCCAAGTTAACATGCCTCGGATGTTTACCATATTGAATTAGTTAACACGCGAGTCAAGGAAGCACTAGTGCGGATGCGAGGACGCGAGTGCGGGGAGTTCGACAATTTTCTCAAAAGCAAGAGTGCGAGTGAGGCGGGGGTACTATATAAAAATACTAAAAATATATTTTATATAGCATTTATATATTACTATTATACTATATACAACCTATTCTACCACTATATTTTTTTTTTCTAATTAAGACACAAAATACACATAAATTACTTGCTTAACAATAACCAATGTAATTCAACTATCAACAAAACCACAAGCAAGCAAATTAATATTAAACGTTAACAAAGTCTTGCACAAAAGCACTACAAAAGCACTAAGGCGCACTAAAACACTCCCTAAGCACTAAGTGCGCGTGCGGCACCATTTTTGAAGCACTCGTGATTCATAGACATGAGTAATCGAGCATCATACCAGAACTGACATAAAGTTAACTTATTGGCTTGTTCCGTATTAAGTATTAGGGTTAATTACACTCACCTCCCCTGTGTTTGCCTTAATTACACGGGCCTCCTTTTGCCTTGTATTTTTTCACACTTTAAGGTGGGAAAGTGTTACAGAATATTAATTTTAAGGGGGGAAAGTGTTTTAGAATACGAATTTTAAGAGACGTACCTCCCTTTTGCCTAGTATTTTTTTACACTTCAAGGGGGGAAAGTGTTTTAGAATACCAATTTTAGGGGAGGTCCATGTAAGGGGGGAAAGTGTTACAGAATATTAATTTTAAGGGGGGAAAATGTTTTAAAATAGTAATTTTAAGGGGGGTACCTCCCTTGTGCCTGGTACTTTTTTTACACTTTAAGGGGGAAAGTATTACATAATATTAATTTTAAGGGGGGAAGTGTTTTAGAATACTAATTTTAAAGGAGGTCCGTGTAAGTAAGGCAAAACACAGGGGAGGTGAGTGTAATTAACCCTAAGTATTAACTCGTATGTGACTGAGCACTTCAAAATTTGAATAGAAAAGAACGCAAAAAAAAAATAAAAATAAAAAAGAAAAAAAGAAATGAATTCAAAAGATAACTCAACAATGTCATATAATAGCTCTTGTAGAAAAAAAAATGCCAAATCTAAGGAAATTCAACCTATAACTGAAGCTCTCGCCAACATAAACATGAATCAGTCAAACGAGGATGTCGAGGAGGTAATCAGATCTCCCTTACTCATAAGAGATTAAGGCTTGATTCCCTTCTCTCTCTCCCTATATATGCATATATAAGGTAATGTCAACGGACAGTTGGGTCGTGTTGAGACCATCCTAGGATGCTAGAATTGGACCCAGATGTCTAAATCTGAGGTTCCAAAAAAAAAAAAAAGAACAAGTATTGTGTCATTGTATTAGTGAAAGAAAAGTCACCAACGGAATCATGACAAGTAGCAACTTAATCTGGACCTAGAAGTCTAAATCAGAGGTTCCACAGAAAAGGGAACAAAAAAAAAAGGAAAGTATTGTGTGATTGTATTAGTGAAAGAAAAAGTCACCAACCAAATCATGAAAAGTAGCAACCTAATGTCAAATTTAACTCCATTCTATTGAATGTGTTACTGAAAAAACTATATTCAATTTGTCTATTAGATTTTCCAGTTAACTTGAAAGTACTTGACCATACAGTTTCAATAAGGAACATCAGGAAAAGGTATCATGAGATCATCCATGCGGACTCATATTTGTAGTCTAGTGGAGAATATTTTCAATATATGTTGGCAACCACCAATATTAATTATATTATGGCATGAAGCTGGAAATAAAACAATGATAAAACAAAGAAGAGAAAGTGGGATTTTTTCATCATATACACGATAATTCATTTTGTTCTCCCACACAAGTACGGAATCCAGGATACAAGTATTTAAGCCAGGCAACATCCGAAACAGAACACTTAGGGAACTTAGGTATCAACATTTTAACAATAATAAACCAAAGAAAAAGATGAAGACAACCAGATATAGGATGTTATGATTTTGAGTAAAACATACCAAAACAAAGAAAAGAAAAATCAATTCAGACGCATAGACTTGATGTTTTAATTATGTATCAAGAAGACACATACAAAGGTGAAGAAAAATGTAACTAACAAAGGTATATGTAGGGAAAAAACCTCATAAAAGTGATTCATGCATTCTTCTGTTCGTAAAAATGCATCCCTAAGGACATCTGAAGCATCGCAATGTGATAAAACTCTTTCCCTTCTGAATGAATCCGACAAGATACTAGCAACCATCTCAGGTAGTATTCTGGAGAATAAATTACTAAGAGCAATTAATAAAGTACGCAACGGCAAGAACGAACTGCTACCCTAGCGCATACACGAGATAAGCACAGCACTAATAATGTGATTACGACATAGAATCTTGACACATAATGGATGGGTTTTGTAAATAGAAATAATTGTATTGTAAAAGGAATCTTCTACAAGGTCAAATTAAGGGTGTAAACGGCTCGGTTCGGTTCGTTCGTTGTGGTTTTTGAAAACCGATCAGTTTTGGTTCGGTCCGGAGTGTATGAAATTTTTTCAGTTTTACACTAGACAAACTAAATGAAAACCGACTGAACCGATCGGTTCGGTTCGGTGTGTCGGTTTGGTTCGGCTTTCTTTCACCCTCAGGTCAAATAAACTTCTTAGAGCATCTTCAGGGGATGTCAAATTTTGGTATGCCAAATAAATTTGAGGGCTTATGTGGTAATTTGACATATTAGAATTTGACATTCGGTTCGAGTAAATGATACCCAATATGTGAAATTTATTATTTTATAATTTATATATATTCTTTAATCATTTAACAAAGTAAGTGATTGGTTTAACAAATAAATGTAATAATTTTTTAATGAAAAAGTGGAAATGGCATGCCAACTTTTGGTATGTCATTTTTGACATATAAACAAGCATGCTATTTGCCACATGGACTTTTGGCATTTTGGTTGGAGGAGAACAAGATGTCAAATTTTGCCATTTGGCATGCCACGTTGGAAATGGCCTGTCCCTTGGAGTTGCTCTTAGGAAACAATAATCAGGGTAATTCCATTTCCAACCTGACCAAATTAGGCTTTCCACTGATTGCAAAAAATCAAAAAACAATTGCTGCTGCCTATCAAGCAGCAAGAGACCTGGTTACTGGGGCCGTTTGGATTGGCTGTGACTTGTGCACTTAGACGACAGCAGAACCCCTAATCACAATGGCACCATGGGAATTAGGAAAAATTCATTAATTCCAATCCTGCTTCTTGCAACACATTTGGGTTAAAGCACCTCTAGACCGGCTTCAGCCAAAACATGCTTGTGGGGCTCTAAAGTGCTCAATATTAATCCAAACAGGCTAGTATAAGCGTTTTGGGTCCCAGAAGCACTTTTGGGCCTAAACCTACATTTGAGAAGTGATGCCAAACAGGGCCCAAATGTGGAATATTCCAACAAAAGAATATGAACTAGGTAATCTTGGAAGCCACAACCAGCTTTTTTCTTCTTCTTTTCTTCCCCCCCAAATTTCCACAACTAGCTTTAAACATTGATATTGAAGTAAAGTCATATAAAAAAATAAAAAATAAATAAAGGTGTGATATTGAAGAGGGAATTTATTTCTTCTTCACCAGATCTCATGACAATTGCCTCCATTCCAGCTAGTGGCAAAGGGTATTGCAGATTGTTGTTGTTAAGAATATATCAAAAATTATTTGCTATTTACAGATCCATGTAAATAGCACTCTTGCATGTAAGAAAAGAAGCACTAACTTGCTCGCAGATGTGGCAGCACCGGCTCCACCGTGTCCATCACATATACCAAACAGTCCAAACTGCAAGTTCAGCAAATACAGTAAGTTAGCTCTTCAAAGGAAGTGCATAAAAGTAAAAATATTAGCTATAAAAGCCAAATGACTCCAAAACCTGTTCAGCTCCAGGAATAGGCCAGTGGTAATAGCAGACATCTTCCATTTGCAGCTTCTTTCCTCCTCGACGCAAGGCCATGGGATCTGATGCCACACCAACTCCAAAAGGGATCGGGCACTCAGTTTGAGATGCAATCTGAACCTGCAACAATGTGAGGAAAAACGGGGAGAAGTGAATATAACCATCAATTCAGTTACCTCTACATATAATATCACTATATAGCGTAAGACTGATAATTGGATTCTGCGCAAATTGACAAATCAAAGGACCAAGAAAAGCGAGTATTAAGAGCTATATATATATATCAGAGGTGTGGTGTGGTGTGGAATGCGAAGGAAATTATATATAGCATAAAGCTACATAGATCATCCAGATAGTAACTTTTTGGTACACGAATTAATATTACATCAATATTTAATTTATTTTCAACCCACCTCTTCTCATTAAACAATATAATAAAATAGAACAAATAAAATTACAAACAGAGAAACTAAATAAATAAGAAAAAGTTTGCATCACCTCCAAATGTAATTTCAAGAGGGGACAAGTGTAAGGGAGTTAAAAAATTTTAAATGTGAAGTACTATGCTTAACATTTAACATCTAATGCAGTCCATCACCATAGATTACAGGAAACCGGTTCTTTTAGAGGGAGATAGTTTTTCACTACTGCCTTGGCCAGGAATATGTCACAAATAACCAACGAAAAGATACCAACTAATGAGAATAATGAATGAAGTCATCAGTGCAACCTTTATAATTCATCTACAAATTCACTGCTGAAGTTTAATCAGCAATAAATACTTCATACTTGAAACCAGGACAGTCCCACGTCCTTTATACACATGGATTCTGAACTACTAGTGATGTATCCTGGAAAAACATTAAAATTTTGCATGCATGAATTAGAGTCCTAAACAATTAATTTCATTGGGATCTTCTCCACTTCTAGAGACAGACAAAAGCTTAGCACTGATTCATCAAACTACAAGAACATCAAGCACTTAGAAGAGTATTAAGCTCGCTTTGTTCTGAATACACTTCATATCCCAAATATGTAATATAAGAATCTTATCCCAAATATGTAGTATAAGAATCTTTTAACATAAATCTGGTCATCGTTGCACAAAAACAACATCGAATATTCAATGCTTGACACCTAAAGCAATCTAGTTACCTTTATTTTTGAGGTTGTGCCAAGTGTAATTATGTCTCCATTTGCAAGTTCAATTGGATCACCCCAATGTCTGCTTCCAGAATCAGGATGGTGGACCGCTCGAGTATTCAAGAGCGTTCCATTTAAACTACCCATGTCCACTATCTCCCATTTCAACTTCTGAAATAACTATACAAGTAAGAATTTTTCAAAGCACAGGGAATGAAAAGCTAAGAGCCCGCTTGGGATAGCTTTTCTGGGGCCAAAAATTACTTATGAATGATTATTCAAAAAGTTGTGCCCTTTGCATCAGCTTTTTCACAGTTTAAAAAAAAAATAATATATATATATATATAAACCTTCATGAAAAGCTCAAACGGGCTCTAAAAGGTTAACCAGATTGAATATCAAATTACATTCAAATTCCAGTTTATCAGTGCATGCTTCCCAGAAATCTCTGAATCCTTGAGCAATAAATCACTTGGAGAAACTCTTCCAAGTGTCAGTGGAAGCCTAGAAGTATCTGTTGACTGTATAGAACAACGAAGCCCAGAGGAAGGACCAGAGATAACCTCCAGAACGAGGCTGCTGCCTGAAATTCCTGCATTTCTAACAGAAAGATATGATTGGCATGTTTAACATATTCAGCGGATTGGGAAACACATGGAACATTACTCCCTTTGAGCATTGAGGATCTGTTTGATTCGCGGATTCAGAGAAGGAATATAAAAAAGGCACGGAAAACAAAAAAACAGAACTACTTCCCTTGTGTTTTCCTCTATGAAGCACTAGTGCTTCAAAAATGGTGCCGCAAGCGTACTTAGTGTGTAGGGAGTGCTTTAGTGCGCCTTAGTGCTTTTGTAGTGCTTTTGTGCAAGACTTCATTAACGCTTAATATTAATTTACTTGCTTGTGGTTTTGTCGATAGTTGAATTACATTGTTTATTATTAAGCAAGTAATTTAAGTGTATTTTGTGTCTTAATTAGAAAAAAATAGTGGTAGAATAGTTTGTATAGTATAATAGTAATATATAAATGCTATATAAAATATTTTTTTTAGTATTTTGATATAAGTACCCCCGCCGCACGCGCACTCTTCATTCTGAGAAAATTGCCGAACTCCCTACACTCGCGTCACCGTACTCGCGTCCCCGCATCTGCACTGGTGCTTCCTTGGTTTTCCTCCATGCTGAACTGAATTTAAATTACAACTTTTCAAAATATTACAATAACTTAAGAAAGGAGGAGGGAAAGTGACTAACCGAATAAAAATTTTATAATTGATTTTTCACCATAGTTCTTCTCCTTCCTATTTTCCTCACAGTTCTCCTTAATAAACAAACAAAAGAAAAACATTTTCCTTGGAATTTTTTTTTTCTTTTCCCTCATTAAATCCATGACCAAACAGAGCCTAAAGAAGTAAAAATAACTTTGAATTGTAATACCTTTGGTTACAAACTCTCTAAAGCTATTACAGTCAGAACCAAATTTTAAGTCATGACTTGTGTCTTTTTGTCTGCCATATTGCTGCTCCTCGGCGGGGTAGTTTGTCACCAACGGAGGCTTAAGTGTTTGACCAACCAAAATATCTTCGACATTAAGAATAAAGCTACCACCTAGACGAAGTGAGGAATACAAATTTGACCCCGTAAGTATGATATATTATGCACTAATTTAAAAAGGTAAATAAACCTTTAAGTGAACAATTACTTTGGGTCAACTGTGGACCAGTAGACGAAAGCCTTTGTTTATGAGCAAGCCCATGTACCCGAGGTGAGCCATAATGTCCTTCAATTGGATGACATGCCCCTTCTAGAGCACAATTTCTCACAAACTCATTGGTTTGGTTTCGAAATGAATTCAAATCTTCTGAAACAAGAGGTCTCTCTAAGTCATCAACCTACAAAATAAGTATTGCAACGTGATAACGTCATAAGAGTTGGGGCAGGGGCGAAAAACCAAGCATGGAAAACTACTCAAAATGCAAGGTTGACATAAATTATCCACATAGAAACATACGGAAGAAGAGATGAGCACAAAATAAACCAGTATTAATTTCTTGCACAATTTCCAAAACCGTAGCAGTAATAATTGATGATTTATTGCCTGATTCAACATCTCTATATCTTCATAATTCTTTGTCTCACCTTGAAGCCTTCCATCGAAGTTTAATAATGGGACTCTGCAAAGATCATCTCATCGCATTGCACTTATGTGACTATGTCTCACAGACGACCTCTGGAATGCATTGTTACGTAACTTATTTATCTAGGAGGAAGATTATAGGTCATAGTTGGTATTTGAAATGTCAGATTTTACATTTAATAAGTTACCCAAGATAAATAATATCTCCAAGATTTAGTAAGTAATCTTCTGAGCACATTAGATTTACTTCTACTTTAGCACTAGCAATTAGATGTCCTACGAATAAAATTGATTTTCGATTTACTTGTCATCCTATGTTGTGCAGTTTATTAATTGACTAGCTTTGTCATTTAAAAGCGGTAATGGTTGGTCAATCTCTATTGAATGTCAATGGTTGATCCCAGATCTGCAACATCAGCTTCTGGATCCCAGATCTGCAACATCAGTTTCTGGATACGTTACTTTGACTGAGATTCTCACAATCTACGTCAGAAAAATACTCAAATCTAAAAGCAAAATGTCGCATCTAGAGAATCAAATGGACGTTATTATATTAGCATGTGTCCTCCTGAGAGCATGGTACAAAGTATTAAGTATCGTCTGGAACCAAGATGTCTCGGGATGCTTGGTCAATGATACAAGACCTTAACTTGTACATAGTTATAGCGCGAAAAAAATAAAATAAATTTGCCTTGTTTAAGTTGGGGAAAGTATGAAAAGAATAAGGAAGATATTGATTAGATTGATGTCTACCAAGAATATTAATAAACTATTAGATTGCTTTTAAAATTTTATTTCTATACTACTGTAGGTAGTGGGTCCCACGTGACTACCACCTAATCCACACACAACGTATATGATCCACATCATCTGCCACGTGTCATCCCACCTGGAACAAGCAGCCCAAAGACCAAGTGCAAGAACAAACTGTGCAGCCGCTACAAGAAGCTCTCTGAGCTTGATGAAAACCCCAAGGGATTTGAGACTGTTGTCATGGTGGCTAGAATCAAGGGCTCTTTCTCAGTATGCGCCAAGGGCCACACTTTGACCAATCCTAAGAAAGATTTGTGCCCTTACACCTTAACCAAAGTCAACTTTTGTACACCTGATATAGTGATACTGCCCCTTCTTCTACTGTGCTACACGACAACCGCCTCGTACGGGATGTTGTCTTTTACCACGCCGGAAGATAAGGGAACCTTGGACAAAACCTGCTACCCGTTGCACCACGTGGTTGGTTGGCTAGTCAACTCAAGCTTGGACAGTCACCCACAAACATTCAATACCAATGAATCCGTAAGTCCAACTCTAGACTCACCTACATCGTTCCAATCCTCCATTGGCATTACTAGCGGTCCTCACTTTTGGGATTGCCTTGATTCTACCTCATATCTTGAGATCCCAGCCATTGTTGTTCCTCTTCTCCATCTCAGTAACAAGCAACGCACAATAACCATTAAAACTTGTCATAGACTTGTTCAATAATGCATGTATAGAAAATTAGACAATAATTTATGTAGTTGATGGACAAATTTTGTTAATATTTCCTGAATTTCCAGTTTTTAAAACTTTCTGAGTCCAATTATCCCTATTGTTGTGCATAGCTCAATACCGCATCATGATGTTGTGAGAGTCTCTCCAAATCTCCTGACACGGTGTTTGATACTGCAACTTTGAACCAAGCCTGAGACGCTAAATAACCAATATAGAGATAAGTTCCTAACCTATGAAACCTTAGTAATTGCGTCCTTCGAATTAAAAACATTAAACATAAGCATCATGAGGGGAAAAAAGTGACAAACATATCAGAAAACATTCTTCGGTTCTATTCTCATTTTACCTTCACAGCAGGACCGAACTGGGATTAGTTCACATATGACACGTGTTGTAAGGTAGCAATAGATATCTAACATGAGGAGATGAAGTTTAGTAGATATCAAACCATAGTGACATTTGAATTTAAAAATATAAGTGGTACACTTCGACATGACTTAGATAATGCTGTGGAGCCTTGTTCTATATCCTGATCAGTTATAAGTCTTCTTAGCATTTGCCAAATGGTTACCGGGATCTTGGTAACCCCCCATGGAACCACGATCCAGTTCTTGTGATCCAGATCGTGGTTCCTAGGGGATCCGAATCCTAAATTTCACGAACCAAACAAGAAGAAGATAAATAAAATCGAAACTGTGAAGAAGATAAATAAAATTCATACTTTTACAATGCTTGTTGGTTTTTCCTTGAGAGCTTCTAAGATATTTGCATTTGAGACTTAATTTGATAGAATTTTCCTGTACTTTTTCTGCTTGAAATTTGATTATGTGGAGTCATAGAATGATTTAGTACTACATATCTATGTATAATTATTCACATAAGTGCTAATCAAACCAAAAGTTCAACCGAAGCGAACCACGAACGTAAACGTGAACCAACTAAGACTCGAACCGAGGTAGTGTTCCAGGTAACATTGTGCCAAACTAGAGCTTCTTCTTCTTCTTCTTCTTCTTTTTTTTTTTTTTTTGGTCGAAAAAAGAAAAAGAAAAAGAAAAAGAAAAAGGAAAAGGAAAAGAAAAACTACAGCTCATAGTCAAAACATTAGACTGCATAAACTCTCCTCTATTTCGGACAATATCCAATCAAAAATGATTGACTAGCATGATTATGATAGACACAAAATGCGTCATTATATTATTGATTTAAACCCAAATTTTAGTTGAACCCTAATTTTAACAACAACGAATATATAACAAAGTTTTATATAGCAATCAGAGCCCGCCAAAGACTTATTATTAGTTTTAATCATCTATAATACACAGTTGACAAAAGTCAAAACTCAAACAATCCCAAAGAAAAAGCACATAAAGAGCCAATGCTTCCCATCCAAAATCGCGCACTTGTTACTTGTATTCCCTGAGACCCGTGAACACACATATTCAATCAATGATATTTGGGACAAGAAACAAACATGATTCCTTACTTACGATCAAAAGAACTGAAATAGATACATGTAACTCTACAAATATATATAAATTTGTATGCACATATATATATATATATATATATATATATATATAAGGGGGGATGGGAGGTAGAGAAGTACCTTGATCGTGCGGGTTTGGGTGAGGAGAGAAGAGCGAGAGAAGAATCGCCATGGCTTGCAGGCAAAGACGATGAGGAGGATGATGAGAAGCAGCATAAGAACAACACCAACAACGACGATGATCTCTAGCATCGCCTTCGCCATCGGTCCCTCTGCCTGTGGCTGTGATGAGAGAGAAAAACTCAGGTCGCCGAGAAGGCCGCTCCTTTGAAATGGTCGCATTTATTTTTGTTTGTTACCTTTTCCTTTTCCCCATCTAATAAATATATCATGAGCAAATCTTGTGACACAATCTTCCCACAACTTTTTATCCACCCTCCATAATGTATTATTTCTCTATGGAGTCTAAGAGATAAGACGCACTTTTGTGAGTTATAGATGAAAAGTTATGTGAAGCTTGTGAGTGGAGTTTTACTCTATTATCTTATATATGCATCCATCCTATATATGATTGTAAGAAGTGCATTTTTGCTCACCTCAAAATTGCTCACCCTCCTCTCCTATTGCCAACCTGTGGAACCCGAGCCCGATTTGTCAATAGTATATGTATAATTATTAGTTTATATACATATATATATATATATATATGTGTGTGTGTTTATAATCTTGTATTACATTTATATATTGACTCGAGAAGTAGGACATAACTGAAAGACCCTAAAAACGAATAAAAAATGGACAGTTGAAAGTAGCTTCTTCTCTTTATTTGCTAAAGTTAGAGACCAAAGATCACTTTTTGTTAGTTTTTAAGAATATTTTTAATCAATCAAACTTATTTCAGAAACAAAATAATGTGCTTTGTTGACTATTTAGCTGCAAACAGTCTTGAATCTTGATGCAGTGGAAATTATTTTCTCTGTGACGAGCTCGGGCAACTCGCGGACAAATTGATTTCAGCATGTGCGGATTTGGGTTGAGAAGTCCGGGTTCATGTCGTGCTAAGACTCGGGCTTGGACGGACTGTTTGAAATCATACAAAACTCTTCGAATCCCGCCCGAGTTGCACCCCTACATATAATCCAGCATAATCAAATTGAAAATACTTTTGTTCACCCAAAATATGGTACACCAATGCTCACTCAAGCATTCCATTGGCCAATGCAGTGGGACCCAGTATTACATTTGTTTAATCCTGGGATCCCACTACATTGGCCAATGGGATGCTTGGGTGAGCATTGGTGTACCATTTTTTAATGCTCTCAATCTTGATGCATTGGAAATTGTTTTCTCTGGAACAGGCTCGGGCAACTCGCGGACAAATTGATTTCACCACGTGCAGACTTGGGTTGAGAAGTTCGGGTTCATGTCGAGCTTGGGCTCAGGCTTAAACGGACTGCTTGAAATAAGACAAAACCTTGAATCCTGCCCGCACCCCTACATATAATCCAGCATAATCTAATTAAGTATCCAAAAAATAAAATAATAATAATAATAATAATAATAATAATAATAATAATAATAACCCGACATTGTAATTTTTTAGCTTTTAGATTTTCAGAAGCACATCCTACCAGCCACAAATAACTTAATTTTTAGGATTTGAATAGATTGTGAAAAGCTATAAGTCCTGTAGACACCCCATTTTGACCGGCCGCGACAAGTCTTACATTTATAAGTTACACAATATTTATTTCAACTTTTTATTTATTTATTTTTTTATTTTTTTTAAGTTATAGCATACGTAGTGGTGTAGTTGAGGCAGTCGAACTTTGCAAAACTTAACCAATCCGTTCCACGATGGTGTAGATAATGCAAATGGCGTACAACACTTAAACTTAGTAGAACCTAAGTTTATTGTTCAGCTAAGTTTCAATATACTATAGTGAAACGAAATAGGAAAAGCCAGCCCAAAAAAGCAAACGGACTATAAAGCACACACTGTGCTGGCCACCCACTAGAAGGCACACACTATGCCGGGCATTTTTCCCAAGGCACAGTGTGTGTCGTGCACTTCCTCATGGCTCACAGCACAGAGTGGTCCGACCACCAATCTCACGGCACATGTGCCATTTTCTTCTCTCATGGCATTCACATAGCCGTCCTACATTTTAGACAACTACAACGTACGTGCACCACTTTTGTATAACAATTAACTTAAATTTAACCAAGTTTTTACAACACCACTACAAATACACTTATAAGTTAAAGGTAAACTTTCAATTTTGAATAGCAAAAGAAAAAGACAAAAAAAGATAACTTGGAGAGAGGTAGAAAGAGACGGAGAGTATGATAGCATATGGTGGCAATGGGATCTCAAAATTTCAGTCCTACTAATGTTGTAGAATGAAATTGTAGGGTGAAATATAAATAGACTTGTTCCCTTCGTTTGTTTTGCAGGATTAAAGGCCCGATAGAGGATAAGACTATTAGTTTATTTTAATTTAATAGTTCAGTATTTGATTCGGTCACTTTGTACCGGACTATTAGTCCTTTTTAACTAATTAGTCACCCAAATGGGCCACTATTTTATCCCATAAGAGGCTGGTATTAATAGTCCCTCAAATAGTGAAGGGGAAAAGTGATCCCCTAATCCTGTCCAACGAAACAAATGTGACCTAAGAGTAATGCTATGTTTCTCAAATTTCTACATCAAAAGTGTCTAAATGATGTGGTAGTGGAGCTAGGTAAATAACTTTAAATCAAAATTTAACTGGTCCCATTGTATTAGATTTGTCACTGCCACATCATTTGAGAAACATTTTTATGATAGAAATTTAGGAAGCATAACATTACTCAAATAATAAATTGAATTTAGTGAAATGGCCTTTTCACCCTTTTGTTTTCGTTTTTTTAGAGCATTTTTTGCTCATTCTATTTTTGCTCACCCTTGCTCACTCAGGCCTCTACTGGGTGACATATGTCTCATTTTAGTAATTATATTGATGATATAGGAACAAAATAAGAATAAAATGGGACACATATACACAATGGATGCTTGGGGTGAGAAAAATATATTCTTATTTTTTTTTTTACCCTTTCCCTCTCTACCAAACTAAGAAAACTTTTTCATCCCGTCAATGTACTCCCTCTTTTCTTCTTCTCATCTATCTTCCTCCCTCTGTTCGAAACACTTAGGGTCTGTTTGGTTGTCCTTGAATGAAATAATTCCATTCAAATATTCATACACAATTTTATATAAAAATATGAAGAGCATGAATGGTTTCATTTAGAAAACAGAAGCTCGTCTAAAAAATGAGACTTGCAATCATGAATTTTGGCATTCTAGAAAAATGAACAAATTGCCTCATAAGAAGAAATATGATGAAATCTCCCATATTTGTAAATGGATTTATTCATGGTGATGAATTTTGCATTTACCTTCTATACAAAATTTGAATGGAACCATTCAATTTGAAGGGACAACCAAACAGGCCCTAATACTTGCACGGACAACATTTTAGTACCTTAAACTTTGGCCCCGTTTGGTTTGCATAGAAAGGATTCCAATGAAGGAAACTCATTCCCTAGAATCACTTTCTTATGTTTGGTACATTAAATGGTTTGGAATGCATAATGGAATTAATTCCATATGGAAGTAATTTCTTAGAAAAATAAGGAAACTAATTCCTTATCTAGAGGTGGTAATGAGATTTCTTTCCTTAGGAATTGAGAAAAAAAGCTAAATATTAGAGATCTTCAACCAACTTGATTCTTATCTTTTGACCTTATCTAATTATTTTTAAAATTTTGATTAAGTTATATTTTAAATTTTTTACTTTATTAGATTTCAATTTTGTGATCTTATTGATTAATATATGTATATATACGTTTATACATGTATGTGGTAAATATAGAGGGAGAATTTAGTTTACTTATTTAAATATTGTTTCAATTTCCGACTAAATTATCATAAACCAGACATATGAATTAGAATCTATCATATTTCCATTATCATATTCATTATTTACCCAAACAATATAATGGAATGTAAAACAGATTCCTTTCCATGAATTCTGATTACCTGAAATCTATTTACTTGTATACATTTCTTTCCATGCAAACCAAACGAGGCCTTTATGTAATTTTTTTTTTCTTGATAATGTTTGTACTCACCCAAAATTTGCTCACCTAAACATCCCATTGGGGGAGCATATGAGACTTATATAACTTTCTTTTGTTAATATCCAATTTATCCATGAAAAGTGATAGGCTCTACATGCTCATTTGGGTGGGTAATGGGTGAGCAAAATGCTATTTTCTTAAAAAAATATATATATTTATATATTATTATTATTATTATTATTATTTTCTTTCTACTATTTTAAAATACTATTGACCCATAGATAGTTACTTATATGCGCAAATCATTCACACTTCGAAACTTAGGAAAAATAAAATTAAGTGAAAAAATGTACCCATGTCATGGCTACGGAGCACACATGGACCAAAAGTGAAAAAGAAGGGAAGGCTGGAATAACATCACTGGGTCATTGGGCCGGGGTGAACTAAATTGAAACTTGGGGCAGGCCTACGGGAAGGCAAAGAGAAAAGTTTCGGCAAACTCTGATGAATGATTGAATATCAAATTGGGCTGGGGCTTGGGTTATTTTATTTTATTTTTTATTTTTTATTTTTTTATAAAAGGGTGGCTAGCCCAAAGATTTTAATTCCTCAATCTAAATTCTAAAATGAAAAAAGGAAATTTATACACTTGTGTTGTGAATTAGAATTGAATATATTTTGCTCACCCAAAATTCACCCATTAGTCAATGGGAGAGAAGGGTAAATAATTTTGGAATGAGCAAATCTGCACTCTTTTGAAATTGGAATCGTCATATGATGCTTTTTTTTACCCCCTGTGGTTAGACCTATTTCACATTACTCCCGTGGTTTAAAATTGGACACTTAACCCCCCTGTGGTTTCGGACTAAAGTAAAATTATTAAGATTTCCCTCAAAACTGATGAAAACTTTGAAATTAGCCAAACATATTAACACTTAGCCCCTTTGTGAGGTTAATTTTAGGATCAATCCTCTATTTGGAGATAATGCTGTCATTTAGCTCACATATGTGTGGCTAATTTTTAACACTTAATCCCTATGGGGGGCTCCTTTTGGGGTTAACTGCCTATGTACAGTTAATTTTGACACTTAAACTTTTTATGTGAGACTAATTTTAACACTAAATCCCCATATGAGGCTATTTTGAGAGAAATCTTAGCAGTTTCACTTTAATATCACAAGATGGTTAAGTGTCAACTTTTAAATCACATGAGGGTAAAATGAAAATGAATCTAACCACAAAAGGATAAAATATAATTAACTACTTTTTTTTATAACAAAGGAGTCTAAAACGCAAGTCAGTGCCAAATGAACCATACTTTGCATGAAAGGATTTCTTTTGACTTTCTCATTGTCTCTGTAATGGTCTTTAGGCCTTAGAACCTAAGAGTGGGCCTACTGCAAAGATCTATTGAGAGTTTCTTAGTATTTTTATTTTAAGGTGTCAACAATGGGATAATAATCCCAAAGCATATAACTATTGCCATAGATTTAAAAATGGAATTGTAAGCACACTCCTTTAAAATTTATACTTTTCTTTTTCTTATTGTCTTCTTAGAGAGTAATGCTACATTTCTAAATTTGAATACCAAATTTGGTTCTCAAATAAGTTAACACTTGTAACCTACGTTGTGGTAGTGATCAGTGGTATCAGGTGTCATTGCATATGATATAACTGACAAAACATATTATAAATCTCATTTGGAAAGTAGAGCCTTACTCTTTATTGGAATTTTTTTTAATAGAATTTTATTATTATTATTATTTTTTTTTTCGAAAAATGGTTAATTCTAAGTAGAGCCTTACTATTTCTTAGAATTCCTTTTCGCTTGATTCTTTGAATTTTTTAAAGGTTATTCAGAAACTCTACCAATTAATAAATCACAGGTTTTGTTAAAAAAAATGTCAATATACTGGAGAGTAAAAGAAGTGATTTAAGGCACAAGTCTACTCCCTTTGTATGCTTGTTGATGCACCCACGGAATCACGGATGAGATAGTTTTCACTTTTATTGGATAATGTTACACGCACACTTAAATCTCACACACATCCATTCGTATTCTAAAAGGGACCAATGGGAAAAAAAGATGTGGATACCAATAGACCTCACAGTCTCTCTGTTCTCTCCATTGGTCTACATCAGAGTGTGAATGGATAAATATAAGATTTGAATGTGGGTCTTGCATTACTCATATGTATTTGCCGAAAGCTGTTGTCTGATTTATCTCATTAATTCTAATCTTGCTATTTGGTGTGCTCGTAAATTTTCTTGGTTATTGAGGTCCATGCAGGGTGGCTCTGAGATGACAAAAATGGTTCGAGGCCTCAAGCGAATTTTCAAGCAAGGCCGACCCAAACGAGGGGCAAAAGCGGCAACCGCCCAGGGCCACCAAAGTTCACAAAATTTTGAGGGCCTCTATGTGTTGGATTAAAGTTGAGTTTTGGCCAATTTTAGGGTCAAATAAAAGTGGACCCACTTAGAGTTTAAGTGGGGTCCTTGTGAATTTGTGTTTTCCTCTATGAGGAGATGAAGTTTGGATATACACATGTCGAAAACTATTGATGGGTGAATGAGAAATTAATACTCAAAAGTTGCCCCTTACAAGGAGTTGTTGAAATGAAAAAGGTTCACAACTTGCCTTGTTCCACATAGGAAAAATTGAAGTAGTCTTTAGTGTATTTATAAGGCTACTTCATGTTTTGGGTTTGGGCTCCAAGGGGTACTCAGTTTTGTGGAAGGGAGAGATCCTAAGACCCTTTGGGTTTACTCCACACACGCGCGCCCCGCCGCTGCCGTCCGGTCGGCCGTGCTGAGCCGGGTGCGGCCCGCACGCATAAATTATTTCTTCTTCACACTTAACATGTGACAGAAATTGAAAGGTCTAAGAGTTACGGAACACCAAAAAGTTGTTGTTACAATACACACAGAAATACAAAGTTGTGACGACCCGTAAAAATAAAGCGTATTTCCATTGAAAAATAAAATGAATTACACTTGATTCTTTCAAATACAAATACAATATTTCTTTAAAACTCGTAGCAGACTCATATTCTCCACGGATCTCCTATATCATCCTTAACATTATCTCCCTTCCAGGCTTCGGTTACCAGCACTACCTGTATCTAAAAATCACACCGAGAAGTATACAATATGACAAAAATAATAAAGGCTCAAAAGGATAATAACAATTAAATAAATAGAACGACATCAAATCAATTGACCAGTCTCACAACCCAACTGCTCACACTACCCAAACACTCACACAAAGAGCATCATATCAGGTTCCTCTTGGTCATATAGCAAAAAGTCACCTCATCTCACCCGTCTCCAGTACGTCGGTCCCTGAGGCCTGTTGGACTGTTGGTAGATGCTCTTTGCTCATGACCATTTAGTCCCATAGCACTTAGCAATAAATACATACTCATTGATTTCAAATAAAAGCACAACCTAACTGCAAAAAGAGTACAAGTAGAGATAACAAAGAAATACTCCGGAGAATTTAGAAAGCACATTGTATACAACCCGATACCTATAAATGATGTTGAGCAACTCCCAAACACTTATCTTCTTCTTCTTCTTCCTCTAACTTTCTTTTAGAAATTTTCTTTAACCTCTATGAAATTTGGTGTAAAAGTAATGAAGCATATCATCCATATTTATAGGCTAAGCTTCTTGGTGGCCAAAATGAATTGGATGGCCATGATTGGTTAGCGTAGGTTAGGTAGTCTATTTGATGGTCAAAATAATTTAGGTTAGGTAGAAACTAAATATTTTGCTTGGTCCCCAAGTTAGTTGGATTTAAACTAGGTTAGTTAGGATTCAACTAAATGTGAAAAGTACTGAAACTCGTATATCTTCTAAACGAAGATCGAAAAATCTTAACTTCCAACACGAATACTAAATCATTTAATCTCACACAACTTTTTCCCAAAAATTATATTTTCAGTTCATGGCTTACAAAATTGAAAAAATTACCAAAATACCCTTGTGACCAATTTTCGTTAAAATCGCACACGGGGTCTAAATCGTCAATTTAAACATAAAAATAAGGGTTACTACAATCTACCCTTCTTAATAGAGATTTCATCCCGAAATCTAGAAATAAAAGTATTTGGTAAAAAAAAAACTTCATAAATTTCTTAAAACAATGTTTAAAATAAATCTAGTATGTTTTGTTTTGTAAAACAAATATTTTTTTCTACCTTCTCTGACTCCTCCCAGGCGATGTAGACTATTAAACCTCGATATAGTCCTACACTTCCGGTTGGGGACAGGCTCTGATACCATTTGTGACGACCCGCAAAAATAAAGCGTATTTCTATTGAAAAATAAAATGAATTACACTTGATACTTTCAAATACAAATACAGTATTTCCTTAAAACTCGTAGCAGACCCATATTCTCCACGGATCTCCTATATCATCCTTAACATTATCTCCCTTCTAGGCTTCGGTTACCAGCACTACCTGCATCTAAAAACCACACCGAAAAGTATACAATATGACAAGAATAATATAGGCTCAAAAGGATAATGACAATCAAATAAATAGAACGACATCAAATCAATTGACCAGTCTCACAACCCAACTGCTCACACTACCCAAACGCTCACACAAAGAGCATCATATCAAGTTCCTCTTGGTCATATAGCAAAGAGTCATCTCACCTCACCTCACCCGTCTCCAGTACGTCGGTCCCTGAGACCTGTTAGACTGTTGGTAGGTGCTCCTTACTCGTGATCATTTAGTCCCATAGCACTTAGCAATAAATATATACTCATTGATTTCAAATAAAAGCACAACCTAACTGCAAAAAGAGTACAAGTAGAGATAACAAAGAAATACTCCGGAGAATTTAGAAAGCATATTGTATACAACCCGGTACCTATAAATGATGTTGAGCAACTCCCAAACACTTATCTTCTTCTTTTTCTTCTTCCTCTAACTTTCTCTTAGAAATTCTCTTTGACCTCTATGAAATTTCGTGTAAAACTAATGAGCATAGCATCCCTATTTATAGGCTAAGCTTCTTGGTGGCCAAAATGAATTGGATGGTCACGATTGGTTAGCGTAGGTTAGGTAGTCTATTTGGTGGTCAAGATCATTTAGGTTAGGTAGTCTATTTGATGTTGAAGATCATTTAGGTTAGGTAGCAACTAAATATTTTGTTTGGTCCCCAAGTCAGTTGGATTTGAACTAGGTTAGTTAGGATTCAACTAAATGTGAAAAGTATTGAAACCGGTATATCTTCTAAACGGAGATCGAAAAATCTTAACTTCCAATACGAATACCAAATCATTAATCTCACACAACTTTTTCCCAAAAATTATATTTTCAGTTCATGACTTACAAAATTGGAAAAAATACCAAAATACCCCTGTGACCAATTTTCGATAAAGTCGCACACGGAGTCTAAATCGTCAATTTAAACATAAAAATACGGGTTACTACAAAAGTTCTTCTTCTTCCATATTTTCCTTCCTTGAGAGAGCACGAAGCATAGAAGTTCGCCAGAGCAGTTGTACACTGTGGCCGTTGTATCCTGGGAGACAAAAGCTGACGATTTCCTCAAGCACATCCGGTCAGGCGGCGAATATGTTTTAAGGAAACTGTGAAATATCACAGGCCTCAGTTTAATCAATTTTCAGTTTCTGCTATGTTTATATTTTTCTGTAATTTTCCTATTTTCATAAATTGTAATTTAGAATCTGTTTTTGTTTTTCCGATTATATCAATAAAATTTTCCCAATAATCTTAAAACAAACAGAATCATATATTTAAAAACGAAAACAGATTCGGATTTTGAAAAACAGAATTACTTTTGAAAAACAGTTTGGTTTTAGGAATACAAAAACTTCTACTGTAATTCTCATTTTTTGCCCAAACGGTGGAGAATCATAGAAAATAGCATTAGACAAAAAGTGTGCAGAATCGCGTTTTTCTTGGGACTACGTGAGCAGAATCTTAAAATTCCCTTGTTTTTTTTTTAATATTTCTTTGAAAACAAATTCTGTCACTGTTAAAGTTTAAAGGAAAAAATATTAGATTTAATTTCTTTTCTCCTTTGATAATTTTTTTCAGAAATGGAAAATGAGACCGTGAACACTGCTGCGAACCCTGTTGCAACCAACGGTGCTACTGGCTCCAACACCATGGTGATTGGTTCGATACCTGTGAAGGTTCCTTCAGTTCAGGTTCCTGTGAACCATGGGGAGAAACCCAAGAAATTCCAAGGCGTGGATTTCAAGAGGTGGTAACAAAAGATGCTATTCTACCTTACCACCTTGAACCTTGCGAGATTCTTGAAGGAAGAGGCTCCTGTGCCTAATGAAAATGAACAAAATCAGAAGATTGCCTTGCAAGTAGCTTCTGCCATTGATGCTTGGAAGCACTCGAATTTTCTATGTAGAAATTATGTTCTGAACGACTTGAACGATACAATCTATAATATGTATAGTGTCAAGAGCATTGCTAAGGAACTGTGGGAGTCCTTAGATGGAAAGTACAAAACCAAGGATGCCGGGTCAAAGAAATTTGTAGTGGGGAGATTCCTCGGCTACAAGATGGTGGATTCAAAGACTGTGATCAGTCAAATTCAGGAGCTGCAAGTAATCTTGCATGAAATCCATGCTGAAGGGATGACCTTGAGCGAAACTTTTCAAGTTGCTGCTATAATTGAAAAGCTACCCCCTGCTTGGAAGGGCTTCAAGAACTATTTGAAATACAAGTAAAAGGAGATAAAGATAGAAGATCTCATTGTCAGGCTTCGAATTGAAGAAGACAACAAAGGGGCTGACAGGAATTTGGGAAACTTTGGGGCCAAGGCAAATATGGTTGAACATGGTCAAAGTTCACATGGGAAGAAGAAATTTCCTTCTGACAAAGGGTCTAAATTAGGCCCAAAAGGCGGGATCACCAAGAAACCAAAGTTCCAGTTTCAAGGAAAATGCTACAACTGTGGCAAAACTGGACACCGTGTTTCTCAGTGTCGTCTGCCACAAAAGAAAGTAAAGAATAATTAGTTTAATATGACGGAGTTAGATTCTATTTCAAGGGATGTCTCTGACATTAATCTGTCTGCTGTGATTTTTGAAGTGACTTGGTGGATTCAAACCCAAGGGAGTGTTGGATAGACACTGGTACTACTTGCCACATATGCTCCGACAAAGCTATGTTCACTTCATTCGAACCAATTACAAGTGGTGAGAAGATGTATATGGAAAATTCTGCTTCCTCGGATGTTGAAGGCCAAGGGAAAATTACTTTGAAGATGACTTCAGGAAAGGAGCTGACTCTCAACAATGTCCTTTATGTACCGAAAATTTGCAAGAATTTGGTATCCGGATCTCTCCTGAGCAAGCATGGTTTTCGAATGGTCTTTGAGTCAGACAAGGTGGTGCTGACCAAAGCGGGAATGTATGTAGGGAAGGGGTATATGCGTAATGGGGTGTTCAAACTTAATGTAGCGACTGTATTCCCAAAGATTATATAAAATGAGTACCTCTTCTGTTTACTTGCTTGAGTCTTCCAATTTATGGCATGGTAGACTAGAGCATGTTACTTTTAATTCTTTGCGAAGATTAATTAAATTAGACCACATACCAAACTTCCATATTGACACAAGTTAGAAATGTGAAACTTGTGTTGAAGCAAAATTAACGAAGACTTCATTTCAATTAGTTGAAAGAAGCATTGAACCATTGAAATTAATCTACACTGATGTATGTGATTTAAAAATGGTTCAATCTAGAGGTAGCAATAAGTATTTTATTACTTTTGTTGATGATTGCACTAAATATTGTTATGTGTATTTGCTAAAAAGTAAGGATGAAGTTTTGGATAAATTCATTCTATACAAGACAAAGGTTGAGAATCAACTTGGCAAAAAGACTTAGGTGTTAAGAAGTGATAGAGGTGGTGAATATGTAGCACCATATGGTGACTATTGTGCACAAAATGAAATTATTCACCAAACCACTACACCTTATTCGCCTCCATCAAATGGAGTTGCTGAAAGGAAAAATCGTACCTTAAAAGAAATGATGAATGCTATGTTAATCAGTTCTGGATTGTCACAGAACTTGTGGGGGGAGGCGATTTTCTTTGCAAATTACATCTTAAATAAGGTACCTCGAAAGAAAGTTGATCAAACCCCGTATGAACAGTGGAATGGTCGAAAACCTTCCTATAAATTCTTACGAATGTGGGGGTGTCTTGCAAAGGTTCTTGTACCTACTCCTAAGAAAGAAAGGATAGGTCCAAAAACTATTGATTGTTTACTTATTGGCTATGCACGTAATAGTAGTGCGTATCGGTTCCTTGTACATAAATCTGAAAACCCAGATATACACAAAAACACGATCATGGAGCCTAGAAATGCGTCGTTCTTTGAGAATATATTTCCTTGTAAAGAGGAATATAGTTCTAAAAAATGCACATTCAAGACTGTTGGGAAAACTAGTAAAACCCAAGAAGAGAATGTTGATGTTAGCCTAGAGGTGGGAAACGAGCTAGGACCTCAAAATCTTTTGGTCCAGACTTTCTAACTTATGTTATCAAAAGTGAGCCTCAAAGCTATAATGAAGCTATTAGATCACCAGATGGCCCATTATGGAAAGAAGCAATCAAGAGTGAAATTGATTCTATCCTACAAAACCATACTTGGGAACTGGTAGATCTTCCTCCTGGTTGTAAGCCATTGGGCTACAAATGGATTTTTAAAAGGAAAATGAAGACGGATGATACTATTGATAAGTATAAGGCAAGGCTTATCATCAAAGGGTAAGACAAAAGGAGAGTCTAGACTACTTTGATACGTATTCTCCTGTTACGAGAATAACATCCATTCGTATGATTATTGCGATCGCAGCTTTGCGAGATCTCAAAATACATCAAATGGATGTTAAGACTATCTTCCTTAATGGAGAATTGAATGAAGAAATCTAAATGGAACAATCTGAAGGATTTTCTGCTCTGGGGCAAGAAAATAAAGTGTGTAAGCTTGTCAAATCATTGTATGGCTTAAAGCAAGCTCCAAAATAATGGCATGAAAAATTTGACAAAGCTATACCCTCTAGTGGATTTAAAATCAATGAGTATGATAAATGTGTTTATGTCAAAGACACAAATGAAGACTATGCCATCTTATGTCTATACGTTGATGACATGCTCATAGTGGGTAGTAATGATAAGATCATTAAATCTATTAAGAAAATGTTGAATTCTAAATTTGACATGAAAGATATGGGACTTGTTGATGTTATATTGGGCATCAAGATCGCTAGAAATACTAATGGACTTGTTCTGTCACAATCACATTATGTAGACAAGATTCTAGATAAGTTCAACAAGTCTGATACAAGTGTAGCCAGGATGCCTGTGGACTTAAGTCTACACCTATCTAAGAATACTGGTGAAAGTGTTTCTCAACTAGAATATTCTCGAGTGGTAGGAAGTTTGATGCACCTAATGGGTTGTACAAGGCCTAACATTGCTTATTCAGTTAGTAGACTGAGTAAATACACTAGTAATCTTAGCGCAGAACACTGGAAAGGGATAGTAAGGGTACTGCAGTACTTACGATATATATGTGATCAGGGATTGCAATACATGAGATATCCAGCTGTATTGGAAGGATACAGTGATGCAAACTGGATATCGGATATAAAAGATACAAAATCTACGAGTGGGTATGTTTACACGCTTGGTGGTGCAGCTGTGTCATGGAAATCTTCAAAATAAACTTGTATTGCTAGATCGACAATGGAATCTGAATTCATTGCGCTAGACAAGGCAGCTGAAGAGGCTGAATGACTTCACCATTTTGTAGAAGATATTCCTAGATGTTAAAACATGTGTCAGCTATTTGCATACACTGCGATAGCCAATCTACTATTGGAAGGGCACAAAGTAATATGTATAATGGTAATTCTAGACATGTTCATCGTAGACACAATACCATTAAACAACTACTCTCAAATGGGATTGTCTCAATTGACTATGTAAAGTTAAAGGACAATGTTGCGGATCTGCTAACCAAAGGGTTAAATCGAGAATTAGTTAATAAATCATTTAGAGGAATGGGACTAAAGCCAATGACATTACAAGGTACCGGAATGGAAACCCAACCTAGTTGACTGGAGATCCCAAGATCTTGGTTCAAAGTGACAACGTAATTTCATGTACCTTAAGAGAATCACTAAGGATAAATATTCTTCTGCCCATTTCTATGATACAACAATGATACCTGCATAGTGTGAGGGTAAGCTTAGCTTTTAATGACTATGTGCGTTGGTTTAACCAAGCGGAGTATAGCAAGATACTCTAAATAAGTCACCTATGTGAATGTGAAGTGGGGCCGCTTCTAAAAGAGTTTAAGAAAGGCGAAATTCTTTAATAAACATTCACTGAACCAGGCGAGTGATCAAGGCCAAAATGAACATAAGTGTAAGAACTAAACTATGTCTGGAGAGCTCCTGTGTGAGGTCTATCGGTTGTTTACACTAACGACAATCAGTTCAAGACTACACGTTCATTGGTCAGCCAGTAAATCTGATAGACTATCACAAGGGAAAGTTCAAAGCCAAAAGCTACCTATCCTTTTAGCAGGAGTGATCCGTAGTTCTCTCTCACGCTCTCTCTCTCTCTCTCTCTCTCTCTCTCTCTCTCTCTCTCTCTCTCTCTCTCTCGTATTCGTTGTCTCACATCGTTTTGATTAATTTCATTCATGTGGGGGATTGTTGGATTAAAGTTGAGTTTTGGCCAATTTTAGGGTCAAAAAAAGTGGGACCCACTTAGAGTTAAGTGGGGTCCTTGTGAATTTGTGTTCTCCTCCATGAGGAGATGAAGTTTGGATATACACATGTCCAAAACTATTGATGGGTGAATGAGAAATTAATGCTCAAAGATTGCCCCTTACAAGGAGTTGTTGAAATGAAAAAGGTTCACAACTTGCCTTGTCCCACATAGGAAAAATAGAAGTTGCCTTTAGTGTATTTATAAGGCTACTTCATGTTTTGGGCTTAGACCCCAAGGGGTACCCAATTTTGTGGAAAGGGGGAGGACCTAAGGCCCTTTGGGTTTACTCCACACACGCGCGCGTGCCGCCGCCGCCGTCCGGCCGGCCAGTTCGAGGTCGTGGGTGCGGGTGTGGCCCGCACAAAATATTTCTTTTTGGACCCCAGAACTTTCTTTCTGAACTGATTTGGATTAATCCACAGATATCAATCCACTCTCTCCTCTGTTTATATATTGAGCTCTTCTTCATTTGGAGATACACATAGAAATACAAAGTTCTTCTTCTTCCATATTTTCCTTTCTTGGTTTCCTGAGAGAGCACGAAGAATAGAAGTTCACCAGAGCAGTTGTACAATGTGCTAGTACTACTGTTAGAATCCGATGTATCCTGGGAGACAGACATCGGCGATTTCCTCAAGCATATCCGGTGAGGCGGCGAATCCGTTTTAAGGAAACTGTGAAATATCACAGGCCTCGGTTTGATCAATTTCTAGTTTCTGCTTTGTTGATATTTTTCTGTAATTTTCCTATTTTCATAAGTTGTAATTCAGAATCTGTTTTTGTTTTTCCGATTATAGCAATAAAATTTTTCAAAAACAATATGAAATTTTCATAATTACATTTTTACTGTGAGATTTTTAGTATTTTATATTTAGGCCTCTCCCAATGCCCAATTTAGTGTCATCAACTACATACATATTGATATACATGGATATAAAACTCAAAATCAAAGGACCTAGAATTTTGAAAATTACACTTTTAGTGTAAGAATTTTTTATTTTTAAAAATAGGCCCGTCTAGAATTTTGAAAGATGCCATACAATATTTAAGTTTCACAAATAGACTCATATTATAAGTAGACTCCAAAAAAATTGCCAATTATGCATAAGCAAACCCTATAAAAATTGTTAATTATGTATAAGTGGACCCCCAAAAAAATCGCCTTGGGGGCGCTGCCCCCAAACCTCCGTATAAGGGCCTCTCTTTTAGTAGTTCGTCCAGAGCCTTTGAATATTCAGGACCGGCCCTGCTTTCAAGGGGGCCTAAATATATGAGGTCTCTATACTATGTTTCATATAAATTAAGAAGAAATTAGAAGAAAATGAGCTTAAAAATGATAAATTTCATAAAAATTAAGAAAAAATTAGAGAAAAAAAATAGGCCTAAAAATGAGTCCTCATTTTGAGGCCCTATGCTAGCCCTGGGTCCATGTGACCATATGACAACCCCTGTGATCATTTTATTAATGTAAGACCCACAAAATACTCATATTACTAATAAAGTCACGACTCACAATAGCTCTAATAATGACTCATTGAGGGGCTCCTAGTTTTGCAGCCATGTATAGTAGCTCCAGTTGCAATATCTGCTATATCATATCACTTAGATTTGTACCACTACCACATAACTCGTCGTACTATCTAGCTTGTGACCTGAGAGAGGAGGCTATGAAGCTGCTGGCAATATGACTTTTTCTATCAATATTCTCTCTCTCTCACATGCACTAATAAGGATTAACCTCCGTATGCATCATCTTTTAGAAACCCCTTCTTTTAACCTCATGTGGCACAAATAGCTTTAATAAATCAATAATGCTAGATGTACACACTTTTGAATACACTGTTTTAAATACGCGTACCCTACACTGTGTAAGTGATCCACAAAAAAGTATAAAAAATTCAAACAGCATATATAAGATATATACATTTAAAGCACAGTGTGTCAAAAAGTGTGTACGAAAATGTGTATATTTAACATTATTGTATATATATCTATATAAATATAATAACCTACAATAATTTTTAAGACAAAAAAAATTGATCTTATGGTCTTAAATTTATCTTCATCTGACAAATTGCATTAATGCCGTCCACTAATTGGTTTGATTTCAAAAGTTTTCAAAACTCCTATCTGGAAACTCCCCCTCTCTCTCCAGTCTCCTGTCTCTTACTTCTCAGCTCTTCTGACTCTCTTCTCTCTCTACTCTCTAACGCAATCTCTCTTCTCTCCCTCATCACTTCTTTCATTTCTCTCTCATCCAACCATAACTATAACCACCGGCATGCTCATCTCACCCCGTAGGGAACCCACTTTTTCTCACTATAAATCGTCGGCTCTTTCTGCCTCTCGGTAATCTCTTCCCCCCCCTTCAAAGTGCATGTTTATGCCAAAGTGTGTGTGTGTGCCGGAGTTGTTATCTCTCTCACTTCCAGATTGTGAGTGTTTGTGTTTGTGTGGTAGTATGTCTCTACCGGAGTTGTCATCTCTCTCTCTTTGCACAACCCTAGATTTTCAACTTTTGGTATGTGTTTATTTGATTAAGTTTAGCAATCAAATTTGTTCATGTCACTGTAATCTACAGCTAATCCTTACTCTTTGTCAATTTTTGCATCTATTACAGTACCCCATGAAGTATGGGAAGTGAATCCCTTGAAATGTTATTAAATTTTTGCATCTAATACAGTCCCCCCTTAAATGTCATTGTTGGAATGACTATAGTGCTTATCCTTATGGAGTGTTTGGGCTTGCGAGATGTTCAAAAATACACTTCTACTAAGTAAGTTTTCTTTTGTCTTTTTCCTTCACTTTTTCGTAATCCTCTGTTTGGGTAAATTTTTCTTATTTATTCTTAATAAAAAAGTACACTTCTCTTTGATTGGTTGTTGGCTATCTTTTATCACTGTGAGTTTGGAAGGTTATTCCTTTTAGTTCCTTTCTTTCTTTCTTTTTTTCTTTTATTGTTGACATTCAATTGGACTGGCTATGCAGTTGAATATGAAAAGAAAAAGTAAAAGCAAAGAATGTGTGTGTGTGGGTTTGGCCTAAACAACATCATATACATTGCGCTTATAGAACATAGATAGCGGGATCATATGTCTTTCTTTTGTCTGTGAATTTGAATGGTTATTTTTTGCTTCAATTTTTTAGGTGATACATTTAGGGGACACCTTTATGACATGGAAGCATGACAGGAGGTATCATGAAATTTACTTTTATCCTATTATGAATTTTTATGTAGTAGAAAACTTTGTCATGGGGAAAGGATTATGTATCTATCTTTGCTTTAGTTTGGATAATTTTTTCTATTGGTTTCCAAAACTGCCCCTTATCGTGTTAGTTAAAAGAAGAAGAAGAATAAAACATAAACAAAACGGTGAACAAAATCCAAACAGCCCCTTATTGTGAAGTCTTGATTTAAATGCACAAGTTGAATTGGCTTTACCTTGATTGTGGTTGAGGCTTAACTGCTTGAGGTTGCATAATTTAAATAATTTTCACGAGAGGGTCAATTGTTGAAATTAACCTTTCGGGTTTTCATTTGAATTGGTAAACTTTGATCATATGGCAGAATTCTATGGTAATGGTCACTTCTAGCAGATTGTGCTTTGAGTTTCATCTTTTACCTTAATTCTACTCTCTCTTTTTTTTTTTGCGCCACCATGCCCACAGTCAATTTCTAAAAATACACAGCTGAAAACTGAACTTACCGATAAAAGAGAGCGATACTAGACAAAAACACGAAAAAGGAGGGACATTTCTGTTTCATCTAAGTGTGAGATGTTAGTAAAAATGGTTTTCAAGAACACATTTACGTTGGAGCAATTAAAAATAAATTTCTAAATTTCTAAAAGATACATATTTGTTTATTTTTACTTCAATGAAATTTGTGAGAATTGACTACACAATAATGAATCGTAAGAACGATTGTTTTTAGGCTTAATTAATTATGAGCATTGAAGTTTGACTCCTATCTTATTTTCTTCCCTGTAGTTTCAATTATATCAATTTGGTTCCTGAATATTTTAAATAAAAGCAATGTGGTCCAAATATCTCATATTCTTAGAAAAGATATTTATCCACATTCTGCCGCTCACTTTAAATAGCTCATTTTAACCTTCCAATTCATATTTACTTTTCTTGGTTCACTTTAACTTTAACCATGCAAACATAGTCCTGAAGGTATGGCTTTTGATATCAAGGGGGTCATTAATTTTTGAGAAAATTCTTTTATTAACTCTTTTTGTTTGGCTACTCATGTCAAAATCTGTTTCAGCAGTCACATGAACGATAAAAACTGACAATAGAAGTGATTTTACTTTGTTACGAGACAATGCAATTTTACTTCTCCCACCTCTCACTCACGCTATTTCTTTGTTTGGTTAATAAGGAAAACAATGGGAAAAGTAGGGGATAACACTTCCCTTTCTCTGCTCAATTGTAGGAGTTAACATTGATAGGTTGCATACTAATGTAGCTCTTTTTGCCTAATTTCTAGGATGCATTTAGGTGTTCAAATATGCACGTCCTTTTGACTATAAATAAAGTTGCATGTTAAAAGCTATGCTATTTGTTTTCTTTTCATGATCCTGTAATCGCTTCCTATTTGCAGCTTACTCTTCTTCCAACTTTGGTAGGATTTAACCTACATTATCAGAAGTGTGGTGGATGAACAATCATAAATTTATCAGGTTTTGCCCCATTTCTCAATTGATATTTTAGGTTCTTCATCAAATTTGGGCAGCATTGCAATACTATTTTTTCCGTTTCGGGTCTGAGTTTGATGGATATACTTTTGTTGGTGCCATTCATAGATATTGCTCACCAATCTGTTTTATTTTTGGAGAGTCATATGTTGAAGTATATGTGCCCACTCTGGCTTACAAAGTGGTGAAAAGTAACCTTTCGAGTAGAATTGTCTAATTTCTTTTCTAACTATTCTGTCTTACTCAAACCTTTTCTGTTAATTTTTTTTTACTCTTTCACTTTTGTGTATTTTTTCAATTGATATCCGTGCATTTAGTTTTTCAGTGTAAGAAACAATTGTGTATCAATTTGGACAAGGAAGTATTCATTTGGTCAACTTCTAGAGTAGAAAGCCAAGATTGTAAGTCTTTTCAACATTCTAAATTACTGCATAGTTGGTTGGTTAAATAAACAAATGATCGATAAAAGAACTAAACATTTCCACATGTTTTTTTTATATTATTATTATTATGCTTTTTCATAGTAAATGATAATTTTAAATAGAGAAAAATCAAATGAGAAGACAGTATTGACGCAAGCATGTAGATTTTCTTTATAAACAAATGATGGACAAAAGAACTACATATAGTGTTGTGAAGAGTTAAAACCAGTTTTACTGCTCATTTTAAACTTAAAAAACTTTTTTTCCCCTTCGGGTAGTGCCCTCGGGCACGGGACTTGGTTCATCCGTTGCGGAGATGATTCTCTTTTCCTTCATGTTTCAAGTTTGGTTCTCCTTCTTCTTTATTTTTTAATTTTTCATTATGACTTTTTTTTCTTGATTGTTTGCCCTTTTTTTTTAATTGCTTGAACTGTAACATAGTTTTTATGTGGGGAAGTTGGTCTCAATATCCTAATGTGTTGCTTATTAAACGTGTATTGAGTGGGTGGATGTTCATTGTTCATCTCTCATGCTATATGAAATGTGCAAACCAAACATCTAAGTTCAGCATTACTTTGAATTAGTTTTATGGTGCATGAGTAGGCATTTATATGTTTTTTTCTTTGCTTGCAGGAGACTTGGAACTCTTGCTGCAATATGGTCTCTAGAGAACCCCGACATGAATACGTCCTCAATATCTCCAATTGCACATGTAGATATCATTTTGATAGTATATATGTTCCAGTAAAGTAGGGATATTCTCAAAGGTCAATACTGTGTGTAACAGAGAGGTGAGAGTAGAAACACTCCATGAAACCTTTGATTTGTGGTTATCAAAAAAGAAAAAGAAAGAACAAAAAAATTGAGAAGTTAATTTTGGTGATTTACTAGGTCGCGGATTCACTATGTTCATGCCTTACTGTTTTGAAGGATAATCTTGCCAACTGTTGGTTTCTGGATCATAGAACTAATTGGACACATGCTCATGAAAGGTACTCTTAAACAGCAAGCAAATGCAAGGAAGAGTAAATGTGAAACTAGTCCTTTAATTTAGTTGAGTTTAGGTATGTAGATTGTCTTACTCCGTTCTGCCAAGCATCTTTCTCCAACTTTTCATCTCTCTAATTGTAAATAAATTTTTTTCGATGAACATTATTGTCACACCCGTTCCAGAAATTCATGGTTTTGAAAATGCATAACTTGAGATTGTGGAATTATTAATGTTATTAATAATTGGAGTTGAGTTGACGTGGGTTAACGGTGAGGTGTCAGTGAGGACACGAGAACATGGAATTTCACAGTTGCATTGGCATGACTAAATGACATTTATATGATTTAAATGTTATCTGACCTATCTGGTATTTTATGAATAGTAATTTTATCTGTGTTGTGAAAATTCTGGTAATCTTTGATATTGTTATATCATTTTGAAAACTGTGGTGAGAACGTGAGTGATCGTGATATAAAAAGGTAGGTGATTTAGAGATTCCACGAAGATTAGTTTTGGATCCTTGTTTTGGACCCAAACGGAACTTAGTCGGAAACTTCTGAAATTTACAATTTTCACTTGTAAAAACATAAAATGGACGTGTGCAAAATTTCATGGATTAATTAGAAGTTTTGAGAACTTGCGGGGAGGTAAACGCAATTTCTGAGAAGATTTTTTGCCATATATAAAAGCAGTAGCCAAAATTAACAGTGATTCAGTCGACCGATCAATGGTTCAGTCGACTGTTTTGATTACTATTCACTTTCAGTGTCTCAATCCCACGGGATCCAGTCGACTGATCTAGGGTCCAATCGACTGCTCCCCTACTGGGCAGTCCTGTGTGAAAATTAACAACTTAAAGCCTCCAAAACCAACGCCAACTCAAACACAATTAATCATTTACGATTTTTAAAACATCACTACAGGTGCTCAAATACAAAATACAATACTATTGACTTATTACCAAGGTTTAATTACAACATATTATTACAATATCCAAATCTTTACTACAAGTTTTGGAAAATGGAACAAAAGTATTAACATGGTGTGATTTCCCGGTGTTCCTCGTCCTCACTCCTCACGCCTCTTCTTATCTTTCTTATTGCCTGCAATGGAGTAAATCTCCATTGCTCAGCTATATGCTGAGTGCACAATTCCAAATGTATGATATATGAAAATATTCATGGTTTAAGCATCTAAAACACATAGAAATAGTCTCTAGGGTGAGTAGTACGCATTCATTCAGTCGATGTCGTAGGAGGCCCACCTCTCCCACACATCTCGTACATTGGTTGGGCCTTCCTCCATACCAGGTACCGTGTCCTGGTTGGGCCCACCTCCAATCCAGACACCACACAATCACAATTTACCATCTCAATCAAATCCTCAAGGTTCGAGGAGCTTACTCCGGATGAATTTGCACCAAACTCCCCTTTGACCCAAGTAGACACATAGCATGCTCACATAAACAGTTTTATACGTACTTTTCTAATAATTTCGCGTGCATAATTAACGGGCTTAATTAACACATGAATTTCGTCAGATCCAAAATCTCAAAATCGACATTCAAAACATGAAAATTTCATAAAATCATAGATCTAGAATTCATACCTCATGCGATCTCTCCGAAACTTTGAAGGATCGACTAGGGACCCGAATAAACGTCGGATTCCAAATTATACGCGATTCCTACGAGTTTTACCTGATTTTCCTCAATTTCTAAAAATTAGATTTTTCAGAAAAGTTTGCCAAACGTGGCCTAATTACTATCAAAACGTAGGTCTTACCTCCACGAGTTCAAATATGAAATCTGGAGAAAATCTGACGGACGAACGGTCGTCGATCGGCGTCGCAAAGCCCGTTGGCTCCAATCTCCCTTCTCTCTCCTCTCTCTAGATATTTTCTAACTTTTTGAGAAATGAAATCTTATCCTCTACTATTTATAGAAAATCTTCTCAGAAATTGCGTTTACCTCCCCGTAAGTTCTCAAAACTTCTAATTAACCCATGAAACTTCGCACACGTCCATTTTATGTTTTTACGAGTGAAAATTATAAATTTTAGAAGTTTCCGACTAAGTCCCGTTTGGGTCCAAAACAAGGATCCAAAACTAATCTTCGTGGAATCTCTAAATCACCTACCTTTTTATATCACGATCACTCACGTTCTAACCACAGTTTTCAAAATGATGTAACAATATCAAAGATTACCAGAATTTCCACAATACAGATAAAATTACTATTCATAAAATACCAGATAGGTTAAATAACATTTAAATCATATAAATGTCATTTAGTCATGCCAATGCAACTGTGAAATTCCATGTTCTCGTGTCCTCACTGACACCTCACCGTTGACCCACGTCAACTCAACTCCAATTATTAATAACATTAATAATTCCACAATCTCAAGTTATGCATTTTCAAAACCATGAATTTCTGGAACGGGTGTGACAACTCTCCCCTCCAAAAAGAAAGTTTGTCCCCAAACGAATATAGTGGAGGAACAAAACCAGTCGACTGTATCACCAATCAGTCGACTGGACCCCTTTTTTTAAATGTTGAATTTTGGTTCTGCATAACACAGTCGACTGGGGGAGTTATCAGTCGACTGAATTGTGCAGGCCCCAGTCGACTGGACCCCCGACACAGTTGACTGGAATGTCTGTTGAAACTTTAAAAACTATATGTTCGAAGGCCCCAGTCAACTGAGCCCCGATCCAGTCGACTGGACCTCTGTATTTTCAAATGGATTCTTGTGAACACTATCTAATTGGGAAAAACCTTTTTATAACTCTGATTCCAATGGATTTTTCAACTCAGAGGATAATGTTTCCTAAAATTTTAAAATACTCAGGGTTGTTTTAAAGTTCTTTCCGCTGCGTATATGTATATGATGTTTGGATGAGCCTTGGTGGCGTGCTACGTGGCCTATTTCCATGCGTAGTGGGATGGGTCGTGACAATTATTTCTGAAAAGCTACTTTATTTCTGGCAAGTGTCTCTCTCTCTCTTTCCAACTTTTCATCTCTACCTCTTTCCTATCACTGAATCACTGTGTTTCCATTGTTGTTCTCATCTCATGATCCAAGACATTGACAATTAATACGTGTACAATGTCACATGTCACAACAGCATTAATGAACCTACTTTTGATAATAGTAGGAAGAAAAACACAAAGAAGACGATAGTGTTTATAGGTTGTTAAACAAGCATCAAATTTTATCAACACAAATTCTAAGTATTGGATCCCAAAGAAAAGTCATGTATCCTAGGGGTGTACAAGAAAAACCGACCGACCGACCAAATCGAGGGCATTCGGTCGATTTTCAAACTTACAGTCTAAGAAGAAAACCGAATTGACCAAACGAAACACCCCAAAACTCTGACCGAACTGAGACTATTGGTCGGTTTTTTTATGTGGCAAAACCGAGGAAAACCGACCGTGAAGACCAAAATCGACCGTGAACACCCCTAATGTATGCCCAATTAGTTTTAAAAACAAAATTACTATAATAGCCTTTGTTTTGGTGAGTCATTAGGGGTATTTAATGAAAGATAAAATTGCATAAAATGCTATCTTACAATCATTGTGTTGTAAGATAGCAATTTCCACATATATATATATATATATATATATATAAGGAAATGCTCTTAGGTGTGCGCACTGGATTTTTAAGTCTAAAAAACTTGCGGGCTGTCCTGCTGACTCGTGCTCCGTCTTGTTGCCCCACTGATCCGCGAATTTTTTAGGCTTAAAAGTCCCTATATATGTATATATACATAGAGGCAGGGTCGAGTGCGCACTGGGTAAGTGCACTGGAGTTTTAAGCCTAAAACAATCGTGGAGCGCCCCGCTAACCCAGGTCCTATCCAGCTGCCCTACTGACCCGCGATTTTTTTAGGCTTAAATCTCTAGTGCGTTCACCTAGTGCGCACTGGAGCCAATCTGTATATATATATATATGTACCATGCTTTAGTTAATAGTTAATACTACTAGTTGGCTAGTGATTGCCAGTATCCAAGAGTTTTACCTTCCCGAGCCTCTTGTCATTTTACCCAGCCTCTGAGGATTGTCCCATTCATTAAAAAATATATACACATATATATATATATATATATATATGACACAATTCCAAAAATCAAGAACTCCCTCCGTCCCATTTTAAGAGTCTCTTTTGGGAATTCCAACTTATTAAGGGGACACCTTGATTTTTGTGAGATTTTCTAACTTTCCAATATTGCCCCTTTCGAAATTCAAAATTCTAGTGTCACATCAATGAAAGAGATGGAAAAGTTGTATGCAATAAAGGACAAACTTGGAAAGTGTGTATTAAAGTGCTTTGACTTTTCAAATGGGACAGAGGGAGTAGCACGGTATCTTTTATCATTAAGTAAGGTGAAAAAAATTGAACCAAACCAAACCACCAAACCGAACCGAACCGTACCGATTGATTAGGTCAGTTTTCATAGGTTAGGTATAGTGTAAAATTGAAAATCGAACCGAAAAATTATGCCTAAAATCGACAAAACCGAACCGAACCAAACTGATCAGTCAGTGGAAACCCCCCTCCCCCCCACCCAAAAAAAAAAAACCGACCAAATCGAACCAATTTCACCCCTATCATTAAGGAACCAACATTTCCAAAAATATCATAAGTCAAATTAATAAATAGAAATATAAGGTTTAGTCCCTCATAATGGGTCAAAGGAAAAATGAGTCCATTTGACTTTTAATTTTTGAAATTAGTCCTCTTACCATAAGGATAATTAGAAGTTGATCATTTTCCCTCTTTTGTATATTTTTTTCGGACTTATATGCCCTTGCTATATATTAGTTTGTGAAATTTATATTTTAGGAAGATAATACACATTTAATTAATTCTACAATTATTCGGTTAAGCTGGATCCACAAATCAAGGAGAATCTTAAATGGTTTCCTAACATATCTAAACATTTTATAATTTCAACAGATTTTAAAATTAACTAGTGTGAGATGAAAGCTATTTGTGTGTCTATCCGTTTGTTGTTGGCTGAATGTATAGAAGAGGTTATACCCCATAAATCAAGGATAATCATACCAAGTTTCCTAACTTATCTAAACATCTTCTAATTTGAATGACATTTGTATTTGTTTATCATGGAAAATTCAAAATTTCTCACTATTGTTCTTAGTAATCACTACTAAAGTTTCTCACTATTGGTTACACAAACTCATTTTGAAAGTTTTCATTATTGTTCATGTAAATCGCTACTCAAATTAATCACCCCTTTATGTGTGCGAGAATTACTCACTATGTTTAGTATGAAATTCTCAAAAAGTTAGTGAGAATTTATCACACCTTTATATCAGAGTACTACTCACACTGTTTTAGTGAATTTCTCACTATTTTATGTCAGAGAGAATTTATCACCAACTCTCATGTTAATTTTACACAATGTTTGTGAGAAATTCACACCATTTTATGTCTAAGAGAATTTATCACTAAGTCCCGTTAAATTATAGATGATCTTAACTAAATACACTTCTAACCTATTTCTCACTATTATGGATGATCTTAATTAAATTTCTCACTATTGTTTATGTAAGTCATTACTAAAGTTTTTCACTATTGGTTACACATACTCGTTTTGAAATTTCTCACTATTGTTTATGGGAAATTTTAATCCCAAATGTGTTTGGTAGGGTCAACATCTTTTTTTATTGGTGAGAATTTCTCATGTTAAAAAGTGAGAAGTTTGTGTTTTACCTTCATAGTGAGTTTCTCATGGCTTTACATACATGAAACTAAAAATAACATCAATGAAATTGGAAAAAGAAAAAGAAGAAGAAGAAGAAGAAAAAAAAGAAACAGAGATTGGAGATTGGTGCGATTCCGGTGAGATTAGGTGACTTTCGGCGGTGAAGGGTGAATCAGAGTCGCTTTTGAACACCGTTAATGATCGTCTAATTGAAATCGGCAGCCGATGGGTTGATTTGAACATGTTGAGATGGTGAATTGGTGATGATTCACAGTCACCAGCGGCCTAAACACGTCGAGGAAGAACATCGGCAGTAATAAGCCCTTTGAAAAATGACTTCTCTATATATATATATATATAGGTTTTGAATACTAATTTTAAAACCTTGATTGCATGCCTTTATATGGGGGATTAAACATTATGTGTGTATATGTATATATGTGTATATATACACATTTCTACAAAAAAAAAAACTACATAGGGGTATTTTGGTCCTAAAAATAGGTGGGGGACTAATTTCTAAAATGAATTTTGAAATGGACCTATTTTTATGCCCAATTGGTCTGAGGGGCTATATACTAAGTAACCCAATAATAAATTTCCTATGACTAATTTCCTATTGACTAATTTATGTACTGTCATTCTCTTTGTCTATTCGGTTTTATTATTATTATAATTATTTTTTTTTGATGGGTCTCACAGGCGCACGCATACACACTCACATACAAGTGGAACCGAACGCAGAGCGAGGCACGACTAGGAAGAGGCCAAATGCCCACTATTACATAAACCCTCACGCCCTTCATGCAAGAATCTCCCTGTAGGAAGATTCGAACCCTCCACCTAATAGGAGGCTAAGTGAAGGTAATACCTATAACACCCGTAAACGTGTGGTTGTATTTCATTATACTTGTCATGCATGATAATGTGGTGTGTTATGCGTTTGTGGCACATGTGTGAGTGAGTTGTGACTCACAAGTTGATTTGGGTGTCTGTGTAAGAGAACTCTCTGAGACTGTGTGAAATGAGTGTTTTGTGGTTATGATGTCTCTCCGAGATTGAGACGGTTATTGTGGAATACCCTAAATGTTTATATGAAAATAAATGTTTACTTGTGTATTTCACTCTGTATTATTATCTGGTTTAGAATATATTTCTGTTGGTAATTTTAATATCCTTGAGAGGACGAATTAACACGCCACATTATTGGTAAGCTAATTCGTAATTTCGTAATATCATGTGGAATCACATTTTAACAACCAAATGGAACTTTGTGAAAAATTAGTAAAGTTTGATATTTACTACTAGGGGTGTTAAATTGAAAGTTTAAGACCTTAAGGGGAGCTAAATGGTATTTTGAAAGGTAATGGCTATAAATACAAAGTGTGAGATATTTTTTTGTAGCAACATCCAATTTGACTTCAAAAAGGCGAAAAGAGAAGAGAAAGAATAGGGAGATTTGATCTTCGAGCTTGCGTCGCTCATTTTTGGTGATCCGTCCATTGATCAAAATATTTTATCGGATATTCGAACTCCTCGAGGTCAGACCGTCGTTTTGATATCTGTTAGGTTTTGTTTAGCTAAGTTTTTCGAAAACTCATTTTCTAGAATTTTTTTAAAAAGTTGATAATCGAACTTTTGATCGATAGGAATTATACTAGACGGACTTCTGCACGATCTTTGTACTCGGGTTTTCTTTGGATCGAATTTTAAGAGCGTTATTCGGAGGTGAGTGATTCAAGTATGTGTTTTGAAATGATTCCTTGACATGTATTCATGTTTTGTATGAAAAACATGTGTTAGTTTATAGATATTATAACACCCGTATTTATGTTATTGCATTTCATTACATTGTCATGCATGATAATGTGATGTGGCGTGTCTTAGGACACATGCTTGAGTGAGTTTTGACTCACAAGTCGATTTGGGTATCTGTGTTAGAGAACCCATTGAGACGGTGTTGAATGAGTGTTTTGTTGTTGTGAAGTCTCTCCGAGTATGAGACGTTCATTGTGGAATATCTTAAATGTTTATCTGGAAATAAATGTTTACCTGTGTATTTCACTATATGTATTATTTTCTAGTTTATAATATATTTTTGTTGTTAGTTTTAGTATCCTAGTAAGGATGAATTAACATGCTATTAATTTGGTAGGCTAATTAGCAACTTCGGAAAAGTCATGTAGAAATTTACGTTTTAGCAACCAAACGGAACTTAGTCGAAAACTTTTATAATTTTGAGGTTTCAGTTGTAAAGTTATGAATTAGCTGTGTAGAAAGTTTCAGAGACTGATTAGGAGTTTTGAAAACTCGGGGGGAGGTAAGCACAATTTTGGAAAGTGTTGCCTATACATAGATAGAGATGACTTTAGATATTTTATCAAAGCTTCTAACCTAAATCAAGAGGAGGCCAAAGGGAGATTTAGTTGCTTAGAGCTTCTCGACGCCAAACGACGCATGTTCGTCCACTGGTTTTTCACCAAATTTTGTATTCGAACTCCTCGAGGTAAGGCCGTCGTTTTGATACCTATTAGGCCATGTTTGGCTAAGTTTTTTGAAAAGTCTTTTTCTATAATTTTTCATAAAAGTTGATAATTAGAATTCTGATCCATAGGAGTTGTACTAGAAGGACTTCTGCACATTCTTTGTACTTGGGTTTTCAACTATGTTCTTGGAATGATTTCTTGACATGTATTCATGTTGTGATATGAAAAGTATGTGTTAGTAGAGATATATATATATATATATAAATTGTGTAGTTCATATTGGACGATTATATTGATAAGTATGCCCAATAACATGGTGAAATGTTTTGATTACTGAGAGCATGGTGATATGCAAATTGAGCATGTTGAGTTGTTATTTCAGTCAAAGGAGCACGTGGTTACTAAGCCATCTTGTGGAGCCGATATAGGCATTAAGGTCGTACGATTGAAGAAAAGAATCGTGAATCTTACCTTTTCGCGTGGACTAATTGGCGAGGAGTCGCGAATTAGGAGTATGGAACGTACACGTGAGTCTCCGGAGACTAGTATGAAATGTAGAGATGTGAATGCGAGCATGTTTATCATTCATGTGCATTTGTTGTTTAATTCACTAATCGTTAGCTTAAACAAATCGAATATGTGTGGTTATTCAAATAACCATTGCAGGTATTTGTACCGGTGAGGAATCGTAGAAGTGAACACGTGGGTTTGGGAGTTCACTTAGAAGGCGACTCATCTTGGTTATCTCGTAGTTATGAAATGTAACTGTTATAAGAAGAATTTCATGACTTCTAGTTATGTTTAACTTAGTATTTTGGAACGGATTAATGATGTTGTAATAGGCAGTAACTTCTTGTAATTATGTTTTAGTAATGTTATAATATAGTTGGGTTTTACCTTAGAATGTCTTTGGAGTGTGTGTTTGATCATTGATTGAATTCCAAAGCTTTTAAATTAAGAATTTCTACAGACGTGCTGCTGCAGGGGAATCAGTAGACCGGACCAAGTTTTAGTCGACTGGACCTCTGGGTACTTTTAGACACTGCATCAAATAATGGAAAAGCAGTCGTCTGGATCTCCAGACACAGTCGACTGGACAGTATTTCGAATCAGATATTTTTGCTAGGGCTTGACTTCAGTCGACCGGACGAGCCTAGTCGACTGAACTTTTGAAACATCAGTCGACCGGACTTTGGGTCAGTCGACTAAAGGTGGCTGTTGGAAATTTCTTATTCTCTGCAACTCCAAGTCAGTCGACTGGAGGCCCGACCCAGTCGACTGGTGTAATACCCGTACCCGAAAAAAGGTAGTAATATTTATTTTGCATACATTAATTAGAATAATTAATTGCATGTGATGATTTGGGTAAGATCCAATTACCCCGACGTGATAAGTTCTCGATAAAGGGCATAGTTGAAAGTTCTACTAGAGGTGGGACAGATATGAAAGTAGTATCTCTTTGACATCCAAACCACTGCAAGATCCGTTCAACCACCATGTGCCTCAGGTAATAATATTTTTATTATTTATTTGTATTTTATATGTAAGCAATTGAGATTTGACTATTGCACTGCACTGTAGCAATTGTCAACTATTCTAGTATATCACTGGAAATTTTCAGACTTTGGATTTAGCTACTAATAATGAACTAGAAATTTCTTGGATATTTGAATAACATTAAATGAGTTTATATATGTTTTAATAAGTACAAAATGTTTTGAAATCACATTTTTGGTAGAAGGAAAAAAAATGATTTATTGCGAATCAGGAAGTGTTACAAAATATTTTGATAAAGGAAGGTGGTTGGATTTGACCCAAATTGAGTAGAAGGGGGAAATTAGTGAAAATAATTTTAACGAAATATAGGTATTTCAATTGTTGTTTAAATGAGTTATTAATGGAAAATATTTCGAGATAGTTGTGTAAACGTTTTTATTTTATGTAGAGAGAGTTTAAATGAATACTATTGGGCTAGAAGCTCAACTGAGTACACTACCTTTACATATTAAATTTTTAAATGAATTCCAAATGACTTTGGTAAGAAAAAGGGTCTGAAAGTAACTTGTGATATTCTATGTATTATTCTGAATAATGTTTGTTGCGGATACATGATTTTGGTTAATGGGTTATAAGGAGTATCAATTTATTTATTGGGAATTGAGTTGGGATACTCTTGGTTATAAGGTGAGTATGACAGGGAGATGAAGCACTTTATTTTAAAGATATGTTCTGGATATAAGTAGGTATTGAGTTACAATAACTGGTGAGTATTGTATTCCTCGAACATATGATGGTGTTGCTTATTGATTGTAAGTGCTACAAGAAGGGGACAAATGAGTATCGATTTCTATATATTGGGGCTTAGACAGCATAAATCGAAAGATAAGTTCTACAATCTGAATAGTTTGAGAATTGTGAAACTTTGTCTTATGTTGAACAACTGGTGGATGAGTTGTGTTTCTGGAATATGTGATTTAAAAGGGATAGAGATTTTGTGAGTGTCGTTAGAAATTAATCAATCGGGACTTCTGAAGGTAACATGAATTTGAAGTTATGGGATTAACTGGGTATTATTAAAAATGTATTGAAGATTTCTTTCTGTACAAGGACGCGTGCGAAACAGTTACAATGAAGTTCTCAATAACCAAATAAAATCGATCTATGATGAGATTGGTATTATTATTGCAAGGATTTGTGTTGGGATTGGGTTATATGTTGATGCAACAGTAATTTATACTGCATATGGTTGAAATTTCATAGAATGGATTATCTGGTACAAGATTTAGAATTCATAGTATTCTTCTTATATTGAGCATTTGGCAGTAATATTCTTACAAGCTGGAAGTTTATATTAATGGTCGTGACTTGGAATGTTTAGTTATACAACGACAATTGAATACATAGTACAGAGAACAGTTGGAACTCATGATAGCTACAGTTTGAAATTTTATATTAATCAGGTGAAGACAAAATGGTTGTTAGTGCTCGAATCAGAAATTAACGGGGTTTAGTGTGCATATTGACCATTCAGAAAAGGATTTGAGTCAAGATTCAGAATTTATTAGAAATTAAATTTGTTCCAAAATTTGGGCAAAGAAGTTATGAAAATAAATTGAGGTCAACCTGTATTACTATAATAGATAAGCGGAAATTGACTTAAAGATCGATTTGAGTTTCTGCTTTAGAAATTTATGATAAATTATTGAAAGAAAAGTGATTGAACTATACTCTGTAGTAAAGTGTATCAAAATTTGAAGGTCATATATGTACTTTGAGTGAAGATAGCTCAAGAGAATGGGTTCAGAAGAAATAATGAAGTATATAATGAGATTTGAGTATATAATACGTTAGTAATTGGGTTTGCGACACTACTAATTGCATTTCATTAATATGATGACTTAGTAATTAGTTATAGGAACACAAGTCTTCTTGAAGATTGATTTGGCATTTAAGCTCTTTCAGGTAAAAGTTTTAACCAAGATGTTGAGAAAGCTGTCTTCAGATGAGGAAATGTAAAGCATTCTTTACGGTGCGTGGTATAAGGGCAGAATCAATGAAGGTTCGTGGGGTTATTGTGATTAATATTATCAACAATCTAAAATTGAATATTTATCGTAGTAAATTTCATGACGGGGGTAGCCAAAATCAACAAGAATTAGCCAGTGTCATATATATGATTTGTGGACAGGTTGATCCAATCAGATCGTGGTTACAAATTGAAACTGTAGATTTGCTGGGATTAAACAACCTATATGTGAAAAGAATTTGCGATATTATGTGGATACTAGCACTTGTCTTCTTAGAAGAAAGTAGTCGATTATGAAGAAGTTCTGAAATCTTGCAAGAAGCAATGAGAGTGGGACTGAACTTTTGCTAGATGTTTTATCACCCGCTGATATCTGGTGGGGAAATATAATAAAGGCAAGTGAGTTTTGAATGATTGGGGGGAAATGACTACTGTGGAAAAAAAATATTTCTAGAAGTTTTATCTTCAGAAGAAGGTATAGTTTGACAAACCGAGTAAGATTGAAATTCCAACATGCCAATTGGAAATATTGAAAAGAATGAGTACCAGTCGGTCGCGATTGTGATCACACCAGTGGGTATAATGTATTCTCTAATCATGTTGTTGCATATGAACCAGTAGAGTTTCGAGCGGAAATACTTACATCTATTTGATTCGTAAGGTGAGAAAAGTTTGGGGACAAACTTCCTAAAAGGGAGGGAGAGATGTAACACCCGTACCCGGAAAAAGGTAGTAATATTTATTTTGCATGCATTAATTAGTATAATTAATTGCATGTGATAATTTGGGTAAGATCTAGTTACCCCGACGTGATAAGTGATTGATAAAGGGCACAGTTGAAAGTTCTACTAGAGGTGGGACAGATATGAAAATGTGACCCAAGAGGGGTTTGGATAATATAAATTGCATAAATGTTCATTTATGTGATTAAATGATAGACATGTAAATGTAAATGTGTACATTATAATAGTTGTTGATGCTATATGATTGTTTAATTGATAAAATGTTCAGTATTTTAATATTCTATTATAGTTCATGATTATTTATGAGACGAGTTTGGGTACCCTTATGAGAGCGTAACTGGACACATGACATAATTAGTAGGCTAATTAATGCCTTCATATAATATTTGGAACTACATTTGGGGCTCATACTTGGTATAGATATAGACCTACTTAGATATTGAGATAGTAATATAATTAATTTGGGTGTTATAATAGGAGTTTAGAAACTTATGGGGGGTGTAAATCAGAATAGCATTAAGTGTGCATACACTGAGATGCACCATAGCATCTCCCATATATCCTTATCATCTTTAAACAAAAAAAAAAGTGAAAACGTGATTGTGCGTGTGTCGTGTAAGGCGGCGGCAACGGTTAGTCATTAGTGTATATTATATATATACATATATATATATATAGGGATTTGCTAACTTACAGCATAGGAGACTTTTAGCGACGAAAAAGCAAGGTTTTAGTGACGAAATTTTTCGTCGCTAAAAGTTGGAACCTTTAGCGACAAAAATTTCGTCGCTAAAAGCCTGTTTTTCGTCGCTAAAAGGGCTGTTGTATGCTGCTAACTTACAACCATCATGTTGTAAGTTAGCAGCCCCCATATATATATATCATATATTTAGTTACTTAAAAAAAAAAAGAAAAAGAAAAAGAATCAGATTAGATAATAGAGAGTGAGAGAGCCGAGAGCTGAGGAAACGAGGGGTATTCCGTCACTTTTGACGTCATAACTTCGTCGTACGTTGTCTAAATCGTGATATGAAGTTATATTTGGACTCGTGGGGGTAAGTTTAACCTTTTGGTATAATTTATTTTCAGTTTAATCGATAGATTTTTCGTGTCCCAAATTGGTTGGTAACATTTAGTTTACCAAAATTGTGTAGGATTAACTATAGGTTCATATGTGGGCTAAATCTAGGTGAAATTCGGGGTTTCTAGCTTTATTTAATTATTCGTACAGGTGAGTATCCTAATCCCAAAATTGGATGTTTAATGTGATTTATTTGTTAGTGAATGCTTAAATTGCTTAATTATGATTAAGTAGAAAAGCATGTGATTAATTATTATTTAAAAACATGTCCAAAAATGATAAAATTGCCATGTTGACATGTTGAGCTGCTTATGTGCTTATTTGGGTCAAAGGGTCTCAAGTGATAATCACCATTAGTTAGCCCATATATAAGGGACAGAGAGATGTTGAAATCCTCAGAGAAAAGGGGATAGTGGTGACGACCACAACGAATTGACTACGGTCACAAATGAATGAGAGTGATTTCGCTATATGTGACGGAAAAAGTGAGAATGGCCCGGAATCAGGGGTCCAGAACGATGGTGGTTGATTACTTGACACGCCTGCGACTATTTATTGTTGTAAATGTTTAATTGGTGTTATGAATCATTAAATAATCCAATTGCATGATTAGCACCACGTACTCACTAAGCGAAAGCTTATTCGACTTTTGTGGCTAATGACCACGCAGGTTCAGATGAATACCACAGTGAAAAATGATCGAGACTACGGGACTGGGTCTAGCTTGCTTATATGTTTATATGTGAGGAGTTGAGTAAGGTTGTAATAAATTTAAAGTTTATACTTTTAAATATGTTTAGAAATAGATGTTAGAATGAGTTTGTAATATTTATATTTAGTTGGGTTTTGATGTGTTTTGGAATATTTAAATAAATGAGTACAGCAGGGGTTAAAAATGTTTTAGTTTATGAAAACAGGGTGAATGGTGCTGTAATAGGGGAAACTTTGTCCGAGTACCATTCGATGGGTTTAAAACTTTATTTTATTTCTTTTTATTATTTTATTTGATACAAAGGATATTTTACCCCTGGTATTTCAATAAAAAAAAAGTAATTTTTGGAATGTTAAAATAATGATTGTTTGGTCCTTGGCTTTGTTACACGTGTCCTAGCCCGCGGGGGCGGGTTGGAGTGTGACAATTGGACTGCTAATTTTCAAAATGATTTCTTTTGTTCCGCTGCATGTATTCTTCAAACTAAATTTTGGGAATGTTAATGAATTGGTTTAGCCTCGATGGTGTGCCACGGGCTCTAGTTCAACTATTGTGGAACCGGGCTGTGATAGATATATATTGTATAGATTATATTAGGCGATTATATGGATAAGTAGGCCCACTTGTACGGTTAATTATGTCGAAAGCATGGTAATATGTTATTTGAGCATGTTTATCATTCATGTGCATTGTTGTTTTATTCACTAAGTGTTAGCTTCAACAAATCGAATATGTGTGGTTATTCAAATAACCATTTCAGGTGTAAATGCCGACGAGAAATCGGGAAAGTGATCGCGGGGTATTGGGAGTTCAACTAGAAGGCGTTTGAGCATGCTCACCATGTAGTATAAAATGGAAACGTTGAAATAAGGATTTTCGTTGTTTTTAACTCTGTTTAACTTAGAATCATGGAACGGATTCATAATGTTGTAATAGCTAGGAATTCTTAGTAATTACGCTTTAGAAATGTTATAATCCAGTGAGGATCACTTTGGAATGAGTTTGGAGTGTGTATTTAAACTCTGGTTGAATTCAGGAAGTTTTTAAACTTGGAAAAATTCTGCAGAATGCCCTGTAATGGGAACACAGTCGACTGGGTTTCATGTTTAGGCATTTTTCTTTCGGTTTTGCAGAGGATCAGTCGACTGATTCCTAGAAAACAGTCAACTGGAATCTGTCCAAAAACTAGACATTCTGATGGGTTGGGTTCAGTCGATCAGACGAGCCCAATCACCTGAAGATTTGAGGCATCAGTCGACCGGATCTCGGAGTGAGTCGACTGGAGTGGGCTGTTGGAGTTTTCTTGTTCTTTGCAACACCAAGTCAATCGACTGAGACCCTGATTCAGTCGACTGGATTGCAGTTTTAAAATGAATTATTTCTTTTCAGCTGCATGTTCTTAAACTAAATTTTTTGAGAACGTTAACGAATGGAGTTAGTCTCTGTGGCGTGCCACAGATTTCAGTTCCGCTATTGTGGGACTGGACTGTGACAATACCACAGGGGAAATTGGTCCCTGGTTGTCTATTCGGTTTTATATAGTACGGTTATTCATCAACAGTGGTGCATATATACACGCACATATATATATATAACAACCATATATATATATATATATGTATCTACTACAAATGCACAAAGTTTCAACATGTATATATCATCAAGAGCATGAAAATGACATAGCAGTACATTTATGGACCGATGATCAACATCATGCTTGCCAGTTGAGATTAGATCGAAGTACCTAGACATTGCCTGTAAAGTTAATCTTACATCTTGATGTCAACATATATACTACTAAAGTATTTTCCATGGTTTGGATGCTTAATATAGGCCTGTTGGGAATTCATAAAATAAGATTGGATTCAATCTCAGTTTCACTTTTTATTATTATTTTTTTACAATAAAAATTAAGGTTATGTTAGTGTGACAAATAAATTAACTAATTTTAAGAGAAATATTAGACTGTGTCATGGACAAAAAACAGATATTCACCAAACATTTTATCTTCCCAAGCAGCCCTTTATGTCTATCTATTAAGAAAAGTTTGGGTACATCTCTTTAGTTATATATATATTTTTTAGGGAGCTTCGGCCATAGCCCCTCCAAATAAAACTCTTCAAAGCTAAAACACATATTACATTTTTTTATCGCATTAGGCCCTTTTTACACTCAAATTGCTATAACTTTTGTTATACAAGTCCGTTTTTCGTAAAATTTGATATTTTGAAATCAACAAAATGAGATCTATCAAATGAGTTCAATATTGACCATGAAATACTGAGACAAAAAAAAAATTTAAACATCAAACAAATGTGAAAATTTGCATTTTTTCGCATACATATAATAAAAACATATTTCTTTCGTAAAATTTTTTTTTTTTATTAACAATAGTAAATTTTTATTGAATATCCAAATAGGCCAAATAGGATACATCAACCAAGGTACCCAAACAAAGCCTTAAAAAAGCCCCCCGAACCAGTCCCTTCGAACAAAACGTCCAAAACAAAACACCCCCAGAAAAACTAACCCCCCAAAACACTAGCAACCACATCATTACACAATCAAAAATTAAATAAAAAATGTGGTTCAAAGCCCCTAAATCAAACATCCAGCCAATGAATACTACACCAGCACATGGCACAACACTTTGGGCACTTATATCCTAAGAAAAGGCAACAAACACTCCATCACTAGTTGACAGAAATATCCTTCTACCAGCACAATTTGTGATCAGCCCTATAGCCACTGGTATTACTCCCATGAACTTGATTAGCATATCAAAGGAACAAGTTCTAGCAGCCTTCAACTTCATTTAACAGCCCAAAACCTTGACCTCAGGGGCAATATCTCATAAGCCCAAATTTAAATCACACCCTTGTGACATTCCATTTATTTCTAACAATTGGCATCATAGATGCATAGATCTTGAAAAAATACATGAAATCAAAAAAAAAATCACCCAAAAAACCCAAGAATTGAGAAAGTTATGGTAGTTTAAAGTTGACAGATAATATTATCTGTTAACAGATAATATTATCTGTTAGATAAAACCTCAAAATCAGGCTTCAACTTAATATTTTTTGGTCAAATTTTCACGCCCATTGCATAGATCTCAAAGAAATACATGAAATCAAAAAAAAAATCACCCAAAAAGCCCAAGAATTGAGAAAGTTATGGTAGTTTAAAGTTGACAAATAATATTATCTGTCAGTGTCAACAGATAATATTATTTGTCTGAAAGATAAAAATGAAAAACGAAGTTCTAAATTACTTTTTTTTTGTGTAATTTTCAAGCCCAATGCGTAGATCTCGAAAAAATACATGATATCAAAAAAAAAATCAACCAAAAAGGCCAAAAAACGAGTGAGTTATGATGGTTTAAAGTTCACAGATAATATTATCTGTGATAATATTATCTGTGAGCGGAAGGGCTTTTTACCAAATACGAAAAGTAGCGAGGGACTTTTCACAAAATTGCAAAAAACGTGGGTTTTTTACTACAACACATCATTTTAAAGGACCTATGACCTAATATCCCTATTTTTTACTGTTTTAACATGTAATTGATTCAAAATATACCTAAGATGCACAAGTGCCACACAAACGTGAATCCATATATGGCATCTTGAAACAATATGAAAACTGAGAAGGACAAAAAAAAATGTGTTCTTGTCCTTAGGAAACAAAATGACCGTGATGAACATGTTAGAGCGCGGTTTTCGTAGACTTTTCTTGTGATCACAAATTGCTATGAAAAAGATTAAGATATACATATATATATATATATGTATATATATACTAATACTAGGTGTCAAGCACGTGCTTCACACGTGCTTATCCCCTCATATTAGCTTTTTTGGCTTTTACAAAACGGGAAAAAGGAAAAAAGTCGTCATGCCAAAAGATGATCAATTTGTAAATTTTAATACAAAAATTGCACGTGTATATCCCCTCATATTAGCTTCTTTGGCTTCTACATCCATTTTTGTGAAGGTAAAAGGCGAAAAAGCCGCTGTCCCAAAAAATGATCTTGTAAAATTGACCTATATGTAAATATGATGTCAGCAGCCGTTTGTGTTGACTTATTTTTTAAGCCATTTGTAATTAAGGTTGAAAAAGTTGACTGAACCTAAAATATCCAGGCTAAATTTGACTTATGTTATAGGCATGTGCTTCGCACGTGTCTATCCCTTTATATTAGCTTCTTTGGCCTTTACAACGAATTTTGTAAAGGAGAACAAAAAAAAAAAGCCACTTGGGTTAAAAGATTATGCAATTTTTCTTACAAAAGTTGACATATATGTAAATGTGATGTAAGCAGACGTTTTTGTTGATTTTATTTTGAAGCTAATCGTTCTCATATTAGCTTCTTTGGCTTTTATAACCATTTTTGTAAAGGAAAAAGTCGTTGCTCCAAAAGATGTTCATTTTGTAATTTTTCTTACAAACATTGACATGCGTGTAAATATTGTGCCAAAAGATGACCATTTTGTAATTTTTGTTACAAAAAATGACCTATGTGTTAATAGTGTGCCAAAAGATGATCATTTTATAATTTTTCTTACAAATATTGACCTATATGAAAATATAAAGTCAACAACCCCTTTTGTTGACTATTTTTTGAAGTGGAGTGTAATTATTTTTGAAAAAGTTGATTAAAGTTGAAATATTTAAGCCAAAGTTGTTTGAATCCTCATTATTATATTAAATATAATTTCAAAAATTGACCTGAATGTAATTATTAGTCGACTTGAATGTAATTATTGTACAAATGACAGAATTAGCCTCACCCAAATTAATATATCCTTTTGTAGTTGTATACACGTACAAGCAATTATGGTATACTAAAGGGATATTATAGTATTTGAGTAATTATGCAATTACCGTAAAGTACAGAACAAATAGAGAAATACCGAAATTGGAGAAATCAATTTGAGATTTGGGCACGGAACCATAGGATTGTTAACTTCTTTTAGGTGAGAAGATATATATATATATATATATAATCTATATCTTATATCTATCTAGCTATAGAGTTATGCTTCAGAGCGCACTGGGTGAACGCACTGGACTTTTAAGTCTAACAAATCCGCGGAGCGCTCCACTGACCTACGCCCCATCCCGTCGTCCCGCTGGCCCGCAGATTTTTTAGGCTTTTCCAGTGCGTTCACCTAGTGCACTTACCCAGTGTGCACTGGAGCCTAGCTAACTCTCTATCTATAGTATGATATTAATAAGTGTTTTACACTTTTATCAATCGGTCCACTTTTACTTAACTAATTTTAAAGTTTTGATAAGTTTGGTATGTTATTTTTTTTTACGGTCCATATTGGTATGTTATATATACATATGGTTTAATTTTAAGAAATACACCTTCTATCCATGTTAATGTGTTATATATATGTTGTAAAAAAAAAGATATGTTTTATATAATATTATATACACAATTTAACATTAGAAAATACAACTTCTATTCTTAATGTGAGTCATACAGATATTGATTAAACCACTATTATCATCACAATTTATTTATTATTATTTTTTTTAACACGGTTCAAGCTAAGTGTCAAATGATTTAATTCAATCCAACTAAAAGTCATCCATTGTTGGTAAGACTCAACTATAAGTCTTATATTTTAATGTGTAATGTCTCCTACTTGTTTAATCATTGTAAATGCACCATGAATCATCTTTGTTAGACATATAAGTTTTGGCTTAGCATTAGAATGGATACTCATGTATTATTGACCACCAAATAAAAAAAACAAAAAAACAAAAAAAGAAAAAAAAGCATACCTAAAATAATGATTATTACCATAATATTAGAGTAATATTATGCTTCACAAATTTTATTTTGAATATGGTTACCAAGACATGTGGTAGTGAGCCAAATTTTATCCTTCGATTTGACTTAGCAAAAAAAAAACCTTCAATTTGTTATTGTTAGTAGTATGCCCTAAAAGCCAATTAGATTGGAGTAGTATTTTAGGAATATTACCTTGTAATAATAGTTTCATATTAATAAATGGCAAGTTTATTATTATCATTATTGTTGTTTTTTTTTTTTATATGATATGTCCACATAATTAAAGTTGAGAAGGTATGTACTTAAAGAGTTAAGGAACAAGATCATATATTTCTTAGTTGCTTTATTCTAAAATTGTTTTTAGTCGTAGAATTATTAAATTGGGCATTTAATAATCCAATTAGACTAATATGTGTCATGTTTATTTTATTTGATAACATATGGCTAGTCTTAAGTCATCAGTGTGGGGACGCTGGAACAGACACATGGGTGCTTGTTATAGAACAAGTTCACTGAACGTGATCAACTATTAGGAAAATCCAAATGGAGTTTTACTTATCTATCAATGGATTGTTCTTAGTTACAGTGGTACAAGTAATCCTTAACCCTGAGATATTACTGTTGTCTTGTGTATGAGATATTATGCTTTAACGTGCACGGTGTTTATATTTTAATTAAGGGCATATTCATGTATTGTTGGATATAGTAAGTCATACATGGAGACATGTGAATATACAACAAGGAATCTATCACTCTCAAGTGAGGGAGTGAATATCTTATGTGATCTTCTATGATATATCTCAAGTAAAGCTCCCTGGCCAGAGCAGGCTGCAGGGTGAGAATTAGAAAGAATTTTCTAATTTCACCAAATAGAGAAATATCAATTAGTTCGAGAACATATAATTAAATCTGGGTTTGATAATATGTCAATTACCCAAGAGATTTAATTGGGACATTGTTTGATAGAAAGATTGAATTGTATGATAATTGTTAACGGAAAAGTTCACTAATTTTCAGACTGTCTAGGGTGTGTCATGATATACTGCTAGATGTCACTCATGACTAGTGGAAGCCCAGAAATAATAAATATTAATATTAATTATTTCTACAAGGGAGAATTAGAAGATGTTCTAATTTAAATTAATTAGAAAGGGTTTTAATTGTAATACTTTAAAGTATTAGTACCTACTACCAGATTACTATGTAAGGGGTCACACACAAAAGGGCAATGTGCAATTAGAAGAAGTTGTGAGGGTCTACTTGATATTAAGTTGTTAATATGGAAGTAGTATAATAATACAATTAGTTTATATTTAATTTAAGAAAGTCTTCCAATCAAATATAGTTTCCTAATTAGATTAGGAAATGGACTTATAACATTATTATATATATGAGATATGAGAAACTAAGTGGGATACTAGTACACCCAAGTTTCTCCCAAAACTCTCAATCCATTACATCCGTAAGGTCAAAAGAGTTTTTGATCTATTCACCTTTTGTCTTCTTCACTTTATTAGAAGAAGAAAAAGTTTTCTTCTAGTGTGCATTGCTTGTGTGGATACTTTTAGAGATCGGACGCTTGGACGATTTGGTGAACTGTTCATGGGACAAAAGGGAATTAATATTTTGTAAAGCACGCTTCCAGGATAACTATTCGATTAACCCTCTATGGATGTTGTATGTATTTTGTATATATCATAGACTTGATCATGGAATTAGTAAACCATTAAATTTTTTGTTTTCCGCTGCACGAACCTTAAAGGATTCCACATGGTTTTCTTTCAGTTATTATCTATCCTCTTGTGCACTAACCACGTGCTTTAAGACTAGTATATTTATAGGTCTGCTTTATTCATGTGCTGGTGTAAGCCACGAACTGGATTCTCCTGTCTTTGTTTAATTAATATATATTAATAAAGCCCTTTGTAGCTGCAAAACTATGAAATAGAGAGAAATATAAAAGAGCAATTTTTATGATTCATGTCAGGCCAAGAGTAGATGATGTATTAATAGTTAAAAATTCTTCATTTGCTTTGCTTTAAGTAAACAAAAATAAAAGAAACATCGGTGGATTCTGATGCAAATTTGATACCCTTCTCTCCTCCCTCTAATTGGGCACTGAATTTAATTTAAACTCTCTCTCTCTCTCTCTCTCTCTCTCTATATATATATATATATATATATGTTAAAATTAAAGAAGCTCGGAACTTTTGATGCAAAGTACACTCTAGCTCATCACACACACATAAGGGATCCCTAGGTGTGTTATTGCTAGTGATGCAAACAAAGAAGCTTTTTGTACTTTGAAAGAAAAGGGCTTGAAAAGCATATGGTCGCTTAGAACCACCAAAGGTTACTAATTAAGCTTATTGGTTTTGTACCTATTTGATATTCAGTTATTTAACATTACTAGCTATAATATTTAATCAAAATTTTTTGGTGTTAGTATGATATTTTGATTTTTAAAATAATGTAAAAGAAAAAAGTTAATAAATCACAGGTGATAAAAAATCCTACCATGATCGTATAGTTTTGGTGGTAGTATTTTTATATCTAGATCATATATGTGTGTGTATGCAATCAATGGTGTATTGGGTATTGATGTTAATAATGAGGTGCTTATAATAATTTAATGAGCAAAATTTTAAATTTTTTCTAACATTGCCTCTCTTTGTACCATATGATACTTGAGGCTTCCATATTATAATAATATAATAAGATTTGTAAAAATTGAGCTAATTTGATAACCAAGTTTTTATGGTTATTGAAAAATCAGATTTTTCAAAAAAGTTGTAACAAAGATTAATCTAAAATTAGCAGTATGAAGTTTCTTGGAAAGCTCAAAAATCTTTAATTTTCATAATAATACGAAATACTAATTAAACAACTTTTAAAAAAAAATATCTTTTCGACAAATCTCTTATTCCCATAGAGACCCAAACGGACTTTTAGGCTTTGTTTGGCTGATGGATTCAGTGAGGGAAAAGAAAAATAAAAGATGAAAACTTTTCTGTTCGCTTGGTTAATAAGGGAAACAATGAGGAAAACACGAATGAAAAGAAAATAATTAAGCTGAAAAAATAACTTAAATATTTTAAATGTTGTGAGTTATTTTTCTTCTATTTTCTTCTTCTTCTTCTTCTTCTTCTTAGGTTATAATTATATTTTTAAAAATTTTGAATTTATATTATTTAAGCACGGAGAAAATATAAAGGAACTATTTTTCTCTCTAAATCTGCAAACCAAACAGAGCATTAATGGGGTGTGCTTTGTTGGATGCAATGGAAAAGAATCTTCAATAAACGACTAAACTTAAGATTGAAGCACATATGAATACGTTGTCCGAAAAATAAGTTTACGTCCCACACCCCGTTGTTTTGTGGACTACGATGCATTGTTCTCGAGGATACTACGATCTAACAATTGAAAGTTCCTTACGCTTGTGCTTGAGATAGCTTTTGAATTCTTTCCACAAAGGCAGCAACTTCTCAATTATGGACGACACTTGAAACGGTTCCCTAATTGTCATCCCCTCTAAGATGATTTGATTGATGATCACTTGAATCTCTTCTAATTGCTTGACCATCGAAATTGAGTCCACCATTTTAAAATCTAAAGATCTGCCCACAATGAACTTCTTTGTACCAGCATCCTCGGTCTTGTATTTTTTCTCCAAGGATTCCCATAATTCTTTGGCGGTAGAGTAGTCGAATAGACATTGTAGAGAACATCTTCCATCCCATTTAGGATGTAATTACGACATAGAAAATCAGAATGGTTCCATGCTTCCAATACGGCTTGCTGTTCCTTTGACGAATTTTCTGCAGGAACCACCGACTTCTCTTGTCGTAGGATATGCGCAAGATTGAGACTTATGAGATAGAAGAGCATCTTCAGTTGCCATCATTTGAAGTCTTCTCCCTTGAACTTTTCGGGCTTCTCGACATGAGTATTCTTCACAATAGTTGTAGTAGAAGTAGATTCTCAGGCCATTATTCCAACTATAAACTTGTTTTTTGATTGTTGGATGCAATGGAAAAGAATCTTCAATAAAACAACAACTACATTTAAGATCGAAGCACGTATGAATACGTTGTCTGAAAAACAAGTTTACGTCCCACACCCCGTTGTTTTGTGGACTACGATGCCTTGTTCTTGATGATACTACGATCTAACAATTGAAGTACAATTCAACTTCAATTGTTCTGCAGAATTGTATGTATATGAATTGCTCTCAATTGACTCTAGAATCGATGAAGAACAAACTAACACCTATACACTACATATATAACAGTATATATAGAGGTGCCTATTGGGTAAGAGATGTCTCTCTACAAAAATGGTTGTGTCCCAATACCTATACACTATATATATAACAGTATATACACGTTTATCAGTCATTAGAATAGGTGAAGTACAAACAAATTTGAATGTCTACATGAAAAGTTGTAACCCTTCACAAACTGGGTCCAGTAGACAGATCGAACAGGGCCGGTCGACCGGTCTGCTAGAATTTGTTTAAAACTTCTTATAGCCGTTGACCTGGTCGATCGGTCGAAAACCCCTCTGCTAGAATCTTGAAACTTAATGTTCCATCATTTCGTTGAGCATTGAGCTGGTTCATAGCAATCCTAACGATCCCCTTGAGCTTACATAAGCTCCCATTCACACTCCGAATCTAACATGCTTTAATTAGGACCACATAAGCACTTTTAAGCTTCAACTTGTATCTATGGGCTCAGATCATAGGTACTCACATGTTTGTCCCAAAAAAATAATAATTAGGCACTTAAATGAACACCTTTCGCTCTCGCTTTTGTTTTTGTCTTTTATTTTCTTGTTTTCTTTTCTTTTCTGATGTTTTTTACTATGTTATTACTGATTTTATAATAGCCCTACTTGTCTTAATCATGTAAGCCCAATACTTGTTTTTGGTAATCCCGCAAATAGTTTTAGTGATCACATTTCAAATCCTTTTCTCTTTTCATTCCTTTTCTTTTTGGTCATCCATTTATCAATCTAATTCTCCTTTAAATTGTTTATAGGTCTCAAACTGTCTTAATCCTACTGAGGAATTTCAACCTTAAGGCTTGTTTTGTTTTCGAATTTATTGAAGAAAAAAAAAAAGGAAATTTTTTCCTTTGTTTGGTTAATAAGAAAAACAATGAGGAAAATAGAAAGGAAAAAAAAAAAGCGAACAAGTTGAATAAATAATTTAACATCTTTAATGTTGTGATCCATTTCCCTTCCTTTTTTCATGTTACAATTACATTTTAGAAAAATTTAATTTTTAGTGCTATTTAAGTAAGGAAAATGCGAGAAAACTAGTTTTCATTTCCCTTTTCTTTTTCTTTATGAAATCGTTGAACCAAACAGAGCCTAAGTAGGAGATCGAGTGGTTAAGAATTAAAAAATTAAGTACATATGCTCCAATGGTACATGCTAAAAGAAATGTTATTCCCATGTTTGTATTGGAAGGAGATGCTAAATTGCTCTTTATTTGGCATTTTGGCATGGAGATGTGCTTCATGAGGGTCATGCCGCAATTTTAAATAACCTTCCAATGTAAAACAAAGGAATTATATATATATTTTGGTCATGTAACATTGGAGCTAGGGATGTCCAAAAAAGCCCGAAACCCGAACCGACCGACTGGACCTGACACACCCGTTTCAGAATTTGCATGTTTTAAAATAAGACAGAGTGGTAACACGTGAAAATATTAATGTTTATTAATATTGAGTTGAGGTTGACAGTGAGTCAACAGTAAGGTGTCAGTGAGGACACGGGAACATGGCACTTCATGTTGCATTGGCATGGTTAAATGACATTTACATGATTTAAATATTATGTGAAATATCTGGTATTTCGTGAATAGTGAATTATACCTGTGTAGTATAATTTCTGGTAATCTCGATATCGTTATATATCATTTTGAGAACTATGGTGAGAACGTGAGTGACACGTTAAATAAAAAGGTAGGTTGTGTAGAGATTCCACGGAATTTAGCTTTCGGACGTTATTTTTGGACCCAAACGAGACTTAGTCGAAAACTTTTGTAAATTATAATTTTCACTCGTAAAGTTATAAAATGGACGTGGGTGAAGTGTCAGGAATTTATTAGATGGTTGAGAAACTTGCGGGGAGGTAAACACGATTTTCGAGAAGATTTTCTATAAATAGTGGAGGATAAGATTTCATTTCTTCAAAAGTTGGAAAATATCTAGAGAGAGGAGAGAGAAAGGGAGATTGTTGCCACGAGCTTCCCGACGACAAACGACGACCGTTCGTCCATCAGTTTTTCACCAAATTCAAGATTTGAACTCGTGGAGGTAAAATCTACGTTTTGATACTACTTAAGCCGTGTTTGGCCAATTTTTGTAAAATCTTAGTTCTAGACTTTTGGGGAAAATCCAGTAAAATTTGTAGGAATCGTCTCAAATTTGAAATCCGACGATTAATTAGCCTCTTAGTCGATCCTTCAAAGTTTGGGAGAAATCGCACGAGGTATGAAGTTCTAACTTGTGAAATATAGAGAAATACATGTTTTATATTTCGACGATGAAATTGAGATCCGGGCAAAATCCATGCGTTAATTGTAGGCCCGTTAATTATGCACGCGCTAAATTGTGAAAAGCATGTCTAAATTTACGCGAGCACGTTGAGTTGTCTATGTGGATCAAAGGGGGATCTTATACAAATTCATGCCGGAGTAAGCTTCTCGTTGTTTGAGAATTTTAGTAGCGACGGCTACTGTGCATGGTTTAAGGCTTGGACTTGCCAGGGCACTTGGGGGATGTAATGGTTGTAGGCTTGGACTAGCCATTAACATCGCGGTTTAAGGCTTGGACTTGCCGCTACCGGATGAAGGCGTATTTTTCTCCCTAGAGACTATTGATATGATTTATGAGATTAAAACATGTTTTGTTATATATTGCATATGTTAGACTTGTGCACTCAGCATATAGCTAAGTAGTGGAGTTTACTCCATTTCAGGTAAAAAGAAAGACAACAAGAAGTGTGATGAGTGAGGCCGAGGAATACCGGGGAACCACAATTGTATATGTTTTTGTTTTAATCCTAAACTTGTGTAAGGATTGGTAAATTGTAAAACATTGTAATAGAATCATGGATTAGTTCCGTAGTATGGAAATCTTGTAATTGAACTCCTGTAGTTGTGTTTTAAAACGTTGCAAGTTAGTGGTGGTTGTGATTATTGTTGATGTGGAGAAGCATGAGTTGTAATAGCAAGCAACAGGGCTGCCCAGCAGGGGAGCAGTCGACTGGACCCTGGATCAGTCGACTGGATCCCGTGGCATTTAGACACTGAAAGTGAATAGTGTCAAGATCAGTCGATTGGACCATTCTTCAGTCGACTGGACCACTGTAGATTTTAGCTACTGATCCAAATAGTAACCAATTCAGTCGACTGGGTTCCCTGATCAGTCGACTGGACACCTGATGAGAAATGTGAGTTTTGGTTTCTACTAGGCATAGTCGACTAGACCCTATCACAGTCGACTGAACCTCTGTTTTCAAAGCTGTTTTCCTTTGGACAGGTTTCAATTGAACAAACTTTTTATAACTCTGATTTTAATGGATTTTAATAATGTTTTCCGCTTCTATTTGACTTTAATGGAACTGGATAAGCCTTGATGGCATGCCACATGTCCTATTTCCGCGCGTAGCGGGATGGGTCGTGACAGGATCGACCCGAACCGGACAAAAAATTCGGGTGTGTTGGGCTTGTGGTCGGTTGTAGAGTGAGCAGAAACCGACCGATCAGTTCAGCATACGGTGGGAACTTTTGTTGGGCCGAACCTAACTGGTATTGTCATGACCCATCCTGCTAATGTGCGGAAACAGGACACATGGCACGCCACCAAGGCTCAGCAAATAACTATACGCAGCGGAAAGAACTTTAAACAACCTTGAGTATATAAAACTTTTGGAAATATTACCCTCCGAGTTGTGAAATCCGTATAAAATTGAAAACGTAATTATATTTCGAAACGAATGATTTTATGTTGAAAGGAATCCCAAAGATACCCTAAGAACCAATCAAAACCTTTTAAAAATTTCCAGAAGAGGTATAAAAAGAATTCTGGCAGGGGGTATTTCGACCGGTCGAACGACCCCCTTCGACCGATCGAATGACCCTTTAACAGAATTCCCTCAATGACGCAGAATTTGCTTAAGACATCCAACCTTCACCATTTTACACCATTCCAAACATGCATACTAATTCCAACTACACAAGCTATAACATACTATCCAAACAAGGTTTAGGCTTACTAACCATGAACAAAAAACTAAAGCGGAACAAGCTAAGACTTGTTTGGCGCAATTCACAAAACTCTATCCATATTCCTTTAAACCTCAAATTTGATAATGCAAGCATTCAAAACACGAATCCACGAGTTCAGATTCATTACCCCATAACCCCAAAGAGTTTTAATATCAATTACAACATCAGGAAATCCACATTAAAACCTCCAAGTTAAATCCATGGTTCTAGCTATTCAAAAGCTCATTATTACAATGATTGGCAAAGAAGACAAAACATGTACAAGAGGATCCCCGGCATTCCCATCGGCCTCACTCTTCTCGCTTCCTCTTGCCTTTCTTCATACTTGCAATGGAGTAAATCTCCATTGCTCAGCTATATGCTGAGTGCACAATTTCAAACATATGCATATATGACAAATCATGCTTTAATCTCATCATAACACATAACTATTGGTCTCTAGGGAATAAGTGCACATTCACAAATCCAAAGTCTTACAACTCAACCATGACCCATGCCCCTTCGACATATCGCGTTAATGCCTTTCTCGGCAAGTGACCGTCGTCACTACTAATCCTCCCCCTTCGAGAGGACGTCTCAAGGTGAATTAGCACAAATCCTCCTTTAACTCACATAGGGACATAAACATACTCATTTAACACATATACGTGCTTGTATAAAATTAGACATGCTTTTTACATTTAAGCGCGTGCATAATTAACGGGCCTAAGATTGACACATGGATTTTGCCTGGATCACAAGTTCCTCATCGAAATATAAAACATGTATTTTACCTATATAACATAGGCTAGAAATTCATACCTCGAGCTATCGTCGTATAACTTTGAGTGAACGACTAGAAGCCCGATTAAACGAAAAAACTCTGATCCTACGCGAAACCTACAAGTTTACACGTATTTTTCTCAAATTCCTAGATTTAGAAATTTATAAAAACTTAGCCAAACATAGCCTAAAAGCTATCAAAACGTATAGCCCTTACCTTGGGGAGTTCAAATATGAATTTTGGTTGAAAACAATCAGACGAAAGGTCGCGGATCGTTGTCGCAAAGCCCGTGGTAATAATCTCCCTTTTCTCTCTCCTCTCCAACAATAATTTTATAAGTTTTTGCAAATGAAATCTCCACCCTCACCTATTTATAGAAAAACTTCCTAGAAATCGCATTTACTACCCCACGAGTTCTCAGAACATCTAATTAACTCCTGAAATGTTGCACACGTCCATTTTATGCCTTTACGAGTGAAAATTAAAATCTACAAAAGTTTTCGACTAAGTCTTGTTTGTCGCCGTAATTACGTTCCGAAAACTATTTCCCGTGGATTCTCTAGATAACCTACCTATTTAGCAACGTAACACTCACGTTCTCACCACAGTGTTCAAACGATCTAAAACTAGATCAAAACTATCAGAAATTATACTACACATGTATAATTACTATTCATGAAAATACCAGATAAGTCAAATAACATTTAAATCACATAAATCTCATTTAGCTATGCCAATGCAACATGATTTTTCATGTTCCCGTGTCCTCTCTTGACATCTTCCGTTGACCCATGGTCAACCTCATCCACAATTATTAAACCACGTTAATAATTCCATTTAAGACATTTATGCCTTTAAAATAAAAAGATTTTTCGGGACGGATATGATAGATATAGCAGGAAGAGATATATATACATATCATATATACAACTAATAAGAGGGTTTCTCATCTCATTTTCTCTCTATCTTCTCTCTCTCTCTCTCTCTCTCTCTCTCTCTCTTTCTCTCTCTCTCTCTCTCTCTCTCTCTCACACACACACACACACACATCTCATATAACTCTCTGTCTCTCGATCGTTCTCTCTCACTCTCTTAATCCCTCTCGGGTCTCACTGATCAGTCTCTCAAGAATAAAGATGGAGGCTATAATCTCCCAATCCCTCTATCTAGCCAAATCATCAGAAACCCTAACCTTTCAAGTTGAAAGCTATAATGTCTCAATTGAAAAATCTCCAAGTCTCCGACCATACATCGCCGGACTGTCGAGTATGGGAACGAAAGAGAAGGGGCGGGCAAGGGAAAATCTCGACTATAAATTGCTGAATTGCCAACCAAGGTATTGGTCTCGATCTCTCTCGATTTCTTTCTCCATATTTTGGATCTTGGATCTTTTTTTGGTTTTGGCATTTTTGCCTCTCCGATTTGGCCTCTATAATCTGACTGGTTTGTAGAAAACCCTGGTGCTCAACCTTTATTATTTCTTGTGGAATTATTTTTGGAGTTTTTGTTTCTTACCATGATAATTGTGAATTGGGACTAAATTAAATGGAGGATTCTCTAAGAAATTGAAACCCTAGTCTCAATCTTTGATGATTTCTTGCCTACCCCGAACACCCCGACTACCCCAATCGAAATCGACGACAACTGAAATCGACTGACACCGATACCATGTTGGTCAGTTCGGTGCTGCCTTTTAGAGAACCGACCACCTTGGTTCGATCCCAACATGTAAGGAATCCCCGATCGAAAGCGACCGATAGGAGCACATATGTCATGACTTGCTAAAGAGTACTGCAATGGTTCCCAAATTTGGGATATTCCAAATGCTACGAGAATAGTATCACATGTAGTGGGTTGTGGTACCATGACCACTGCTTATGTGATACCACTATATCAAAAGAGCACATTTCTAACGACAAATTTCCGTTAGGAAAATTATTATTAACGTAAATAATCTGTTAGTATTTGGGGTGGGTAATATTTTACTAACGGCTATAGTCCGTTAGTAATGTCCAAATAAATTCCAAAAAAAAAATTAAAATTTTAATGGTTTTAACCGTTAGAAATTCCATTAGTAACGGCTATAATCAGTTAGTAATTCCCAAGTAAATTAAATATGGGAAATGCTAACTTATAGCACGGTGCCCTTTTAGTGACAAAAAAGGATTTTTGCGATGAAAAATGCAACTTACAATATAGCCCCTTCTATTGACAAAAAAATGCATTTAGCGACGAAATTTTTCGTCACGAAAAACATTTTTTTTCATCGCTAAAAGCTAGAGTACGCACTGCTAACCTACAACCATCGTGCTATAGGTTACGTAACCCCCATTACACATATAGGTTATATATGTAATCCATACCAAACACAAAAACAACTAGTTGAGTAAGAAGTTCCAATAATGAAAATTATGATTACTTATCAATGTGATTACACTTGGGCGAGAACTGAAAATTCCAATTCAACCATATAATGATTATACTTGGGTGAGAAATGAAAATTCCAATTCCAGTGTTCCCCCTCAAGTTGCTCCACTTCATTGGATCTCTTTGGCATCCTCCTTTTCACATATGAAGCATCTTGTAATAGCAAGCTTCGCCTTGGAAGTTAAATCCAATCATTACAAGCAATCATTAGTATGGAAGCAATCATTACAAGCAACAATTAGGAAGAAGTCATTACAAACACCAATTAGAACAAAAAATAACACATACAACATCCTTGTAATAGCAAGCCTCGCCTTATATCCAATTTTTTCTAAAGCAAATCCAACCATTCGTTTCCTTCCTTTCTTGTTACCAAACACAACGGGAATCACACTTCTTATTTTCCTAATGTGGTACTTAAAAGGAGAATGAACACGTGGCATACAATGCAAACAATTCTCAAGTATTAAATTCTTGTGTAAACAATGAAATACATATGATAATATGCTAATACTTACAAAATTGCATATATGACAATTGACCAAGTTGAGGAGCTAATGTTCCCATAGAGGTTTTTATTTAGCAATCGGGTACATTTCTAAGACAACGTGGTAGGCATAGCACAAGGTAGAGCTCTAGCATGACCCAATAAATTATTCGATAAAATTACTCTGTAACACTTTATTCCATGTTTTTCTAAGTTTTATATATGTGATTAGTGGACAAACTCACATGATAACAATACTACTGTAAACCACACTATTATAACCCAAAACTTATATGCATGTGTAGTTAGGAAATATCCAAGTAATATATATATATATATAGTTAGGAGGCTTACCAATCAATTGAACCATTATTACATTCCACCCAATCCATAAACCAAATCGATGTTCCTCGAAACCTTTTGTAATACCCTGTATTTTGGAGTATATATTATTAATAAGACTTCGTATTTGTACTTGTATAACCCTTACCCTTCATTTGGTAAACCAATCGATTATTTTTTTTATACCAATCGATTGCCACTATTTGCATACCAATCGATTTCCATTTTCCCCAATCATTGCCATCCTGCCGACCTGAATTCATTACGTGGCATCTACCAATCGATTTCCCTTGACTCATAATCGATTGCCATCAAATATCTATAACCAATCGATTGCTATTGCTTCTGCTTCCAATCGATTGCCATCTGCAGAGATAAGTTTTCAACTTTGATTTGTGTGTTGACACATGGCATCCCATTTCTCTATATATATGAGCCCAATTTGTCCATTTGAAACTCTTTCATCAGTTTGGGTTAAGAGTGATTGATATATATATATATATATCATATATACAACCACACATCCATATATATATATACACACACACACATACACACAACCATACACACACACTCTCTGGAGGAAGAAGAGAGGAACAGAAAGAAGAGGAGATAAAGAAGAAGGGAAAGAGAAGCTGAGTGACAAGCGACGGATATTGTATATCCGGGAGCGCTAATAAGAGTAATTATACATTTTTTTCTCCCTAATTATAAAGACTTATGCTTATTTCAATACGATTACATAAATAAGACATTACTGCTAATATTTGCGTAAGTACACTGTTTTGCAGAATAGAAAAGCATAAAGAAGATGAAGTGCATGATGGCACAAGAGAGAAAGTTGATTAGAAGAACAAAAAGAAGAAGATCCTGAAAATTGACCAGGACCGGTCCCAACAAAAGGGCAGGACCGATCCTGAACATAGCGAGACCGGTCACGCTCGTCAGAATTGCGAGAAACAGAGATTTTCGGTTTTGAAACTTCTAAACCTATATATATTAGGATAGATCGTCCAAACTTGATACAATATACATTATATACGAGTTTTAGAGGAGATACAGGAGATCCTAGGGTTCTTAAAACCCTAGTTTTGATTCAAGCAAATAGTTGAGGATTTCAAGTCCTAAATTGAAGATTTCTCTAATACAAGTGTTCTATAATCATTCAACTCGGGTTTTTTTTTAGTTTTTATTCAGATCTTACTTTTCAGATCTATTTTGTGAATACTTTTTATTATGTTTTCCATTAATATGATGTTTAGATTCAATTTTACTATGTTAGGCTAAACTCTTAGTTAGGAAAGAGCAATGAAGTGGTATATAACTTGATTTCCATGCATGTTTTCATTGGGCAGCTCATAATCCAAGGATCAATGGATGTTTAAGTAAAGTTTCATAGGATTTTATGTTCTCTAATATGAATAATGTTAACGAGCATGACGTTAATGGATCTTAACTTGAATTTTCAATAGTTTGTGAACTTGTTTCATGGTTTTAGTTTAGATTAGTTAGTTAATTTATTTTCAAGCATTATAGGGTAGTTTTCGCCATGAATCATGCTCATAAGCAATTTGCCCAGTGGCGGAGCCACATGGAGGCCAAGGCCCCCCCAAAATTTTCAAGAATTCTCATTATGCTCCTAATTTTTTTGGATATTATACATTTTGGCCCCTACAAATGAAATGAATTTATATATTCACCCCTCAAATTTTTATTTTTTATGTAATGAACTATGTAAATGTACATATTGCACCACTAATTCTGATTTTGCCTCTAAATTTTTGGGTAATATACATCTTGGCCCCTACAAATGAATTAATACGATCTATGTAAATGTGTGTATTGCACTACTAATTCTATGCAAATATGTAATTGTTTTGACATAGAATCCTACCAAAAAATATGGATAAATACTAAATAGACCAAAAAAAAAATTCCTCGAGGGCGCTGCCCCCGACCGTAAGAAAAGCTCGGCCCCCCAAGTGTATATTCTTGGCTCCGCCACTGAATTTGCCCATACTTCATTAAAATGGTAAAATTGAACTGCTTCTATATCTTTACACCGATCAAAAGGTATTTTATTATTTTAATTGAACCTATACACTTGAGGCATGACTTTGGATGAACGGGAGTGTCTTATCTTTCCATAGGCATGGGAATTAAGGAGTTTACCGTGGATTTGTGATTTCCTAGCACTTCTCTCATATTTAGAAGTAACTTAATTTAATTTTTTGCTTTAATCAACTTTCGTTAATTGTTAATTTACTTAGTTAAATTAATTTAGAATTCCAAATTAGGCCATAATTAATTAGTAGTTTTGTTTAGTAAGTAAATTTCATTAGTTTAAAATTACTACCAATTAGTTAAGAGTTTTAATAATTCTCAGTAGTTTATAATTTTACTTTCATTAGCAAACTAGTTAAAACAAATTTAAAAAAGAAATCTTTTTTTCCTTTATTTTTAACCCTAATAAATAAAGTAAAACTAATCAATTCAAATTATTCCTTTCCCTTGGGTTGGACCTAGGCTTACTAGAAATATATTACGATCACCTATACTTGGCTATAGCATTTAGAGCACACAATTTTATTCATGTCACTAAGAGAGAGAGAGAGAGAGAGAGAGAGAGAGAGAGAGAGAGAGAGAGAGAGAGAGAGAGAGAGAGAAAGAAAGAAAGCTTGAAGAGTTTTCAAGCCAAGCACACCCAACAACCCTAGGTGAGTTCTAAACTCACTTGGTCTCACTATATAATGTTTTTACAAGTTTAAATGAAGGTTAGACGTATTAAATATGTCCTTAAGTCGTTAAATATTCTGTTTATTTTCTGCTGGAGGAGACAAAGTACCAATCAATTGGACTTTTCTTAATCGATTGACATCAGTTGAGTCCCAATCGATTGGGAATCGATTGCCATTATTTGTAACCCATTTGATTGCCAAGTTAGCAACGATTAACATTGTTTTGGATTCAATCGATTGACATGTTTTCCCAATCGGTTGTTACATATTTTATCCCAATCGATTGACCCTTGTCCCAATCGATTGGCATTAGCAGAACATGGATTGTTTCTTTTGTTTATTGCATAAAGGATTCAATTATTCGATTCTCGATTTGGACTTCTATTAAGCGATTATGGGTTGATCAAAGATAATGTGACAACAAAGATAAGTATGATTAAGAATAACAGATTAATGTGGTGACGTTAGATACTATGCGGTTCATGTATGAGTTTGATATCCGTTCATTTCAATCAGAGTAGTCAGGCCATGTTGGAATTGTCATGTGTCAGTATTAGTATTGAGCTTAAATAGGTTTGATAAGTTTGGAAAATGGTATATGGGTGGACGCCTAGTCATGATATGCTTTTACATGCGGTGGATGGTTTATATCCTTAACGAGTAGTGTGCAAGACCATGTAGTCCTAAGATAGCCAGATAATCTATGTTATATTCTTAACGAGCAGTGAATGGGTTATATCCTTAACAGGCAGTGGATAGGGATCACTGGTATACTTTGATGAGTCGTGGCAATAGATTTAATATGTTGTTATTCGAAGCGTTGTATCCCTGACATGCGGTGGATGTGTTATATCCTTAACGAACAGGAAATGGACTGACGTGGTGTCCATGACATGCGATGGATGATATATATCCTTAACGAACGATGGACATAATGATGGTATGTTATATAAGTTAAACGATTGAGTCTGTTCTTTCAGTCGAAGTATGTTGGTTATCCTGTCGATTATCGGTTTTAGGATAATAAGACGATAAGGGTTGAGTAACGACGTTGAATAAAGAGAAGATATTACTTAGTAGAACTATATCTTATGTCTTTCATAACTTGTTATTACAGTATACAATTAGTACGTTGTGAGCTTCTATTCACTCAGCTCTTAGTAAGTTGACGGTTGTTATTGCCTGGACATTCTCCGTCCAGACTACCATGTCCCTCTTAATGCAGATAATGGAGCTTATAACGACGGCTACTACCCTGAAAGGGAATATGCAGAGGATGGCCCCACTGATGCTGGTTATGCTAGAGAAGACTGTTACACTGACGACTACCCTTACGCCATCTAGAAATGGAGATTAATATTTTGTTTTATATTTCCGTTAAACCTTATTAATTAACGGGTACTTGGGCATATGTTGTCTTCAGGCCTGTTGTGATCCTGAGGACTCCTCTGATATTATAATAGATAGAGTTGTTATTATATTCAGTTCGATTATGTTGCTATTCTTATTCTTTGTTTGACTGATATTGTATGGTGTGGATAATTAGTGACATTCACCCGTCATTCCCTATGGACCTAAAATTTATTTTTCTCTATTTTTGCTGCTCCGGGGCGTGACACCTTCAATAGACCAAAATCAAATGATGATAGAAGAATGTAAAATGAACTTACACTAACATAAGAAGATATGTTAATCCGAGAAAGTTGGGCTTTCTTTAGCAGCAATCTAAAATATTTCATTAGCAGCAAAACCTAGAATCAAATTTTCTTTCTATTGTGAAGTTTAGGAATTACATACTATTGGTTACAAAGAAATGAGGGGCCAATATAACCTTCTAAAAAAGTATGTCCTGCATAGTAGAACTAGTGGGGACGCCCTCTGGCTTTCACATATGCAATGTCAATGCTTCTTTCTACCTTCAAGTTCTTTCCAGACAAGATTCTGCAATCAAAAGGGGTTTAGAGGAACTATATTACACGTAGATTTATCTAAATGCTTCCAAGATGTTTGCCAATGTTTTTACTAATAGCAAGTAAATAAATGCTCATGCTTATACATATGTCGTGTTCTTATACTTAATACTACCAAAACCTTACGATCTTTATAGCTCAAAACATTGAATTTCACCAACTCAAGATATCGAATAGCCATTACCGACTCTATATGCACAATCTAGAGACACATGTTCATGAACATAATTAATCCGAGAAAATACTGAACGATAGTAAGCTGGAAAAAAGGAATTTGATAATACATAACAATTAGTTGGAAAAAATACTACATTATAGAAGTTGATCTTTCGCGTATGCAACAAGTATCTAACGCAATTTCTATTGCACACCAAAATAGTAAATACAAGAGCCCTAATCATCGATGATTCACCAATGCAACAAAGAAAAATCCATCTCAAATACTAGAAATTGTGCTTACATTTGCCAATTTAATGGCCAATTCGACAACAGAGAGCCTGACATTGCACTCCTTCAACATTCTCTTTGAATCATACTCTTTGATCCTCTTACGTGCATGTTCTTAAGATATGTTTTCGGAAAGAGTTAACAACATTGAAAGTCACGCAAACAAGGAGAAAATAGGGAAAGAAAAGAGAATTAAGAAAAACTATGTAAGAAAAAATCGTTGAAAATTATCGAAGATGAGATTTTCTCTTTGCCTTGCCCCTTTATCAGTACGGATGCATACTTGTTGGACTTAATACATATCTGTAGTCATGGCCGGTCCAAAGGGGGGGTAAAAAGGGCAACCGCTCCGGGCCACCAAAGTTCACAAAATTTTGCCCCATGAAATTTTTATAATTACATTTTTACCTTGAGATTTTTAGAATTTTACATTTAGGCCTCCCCAATGCCCAATTTAGAGTCATCAATTACATATATATTTATATACATGTCCATAAAATTCAAAAAAGACCCTAGAATTTTGAAAATAACACTTTTAGTATAAGATTTTTGAGTTTTAGAAATAGGCCCCTCTAGAATTTTGAAAGATACTATACAATGTGTAAGTTTCACAAATAGACTCATATTATAAGTAGACCCCCAAAAAATCACCAATTACATATAAGTAAACCTTAAAAAAAAAATAGCCAATAATATTGTATAAGTAGGCCCCCCAAAAATTTGCATTTTAGTAGTTTGTCCCGGGCCTCCAAATACTCGGGACCGGTCTTGTCAGTAGTCAATGTAAGGAAAATTTTATTTATTTATTTATTTTTGGATAAGAAAGCAAGAGACATTAAGTAATTAAAAAAGGTATTACATCAAGAGGGACTATATCCCGAGTGAATTGGAAATCCATCATTTAACTCCACTAATATTAGAGCACAACATTTCTAGAGCTGCTAGTAACATCATTTTCGAGTGAATTGGAATTTGGAATCCACTGAATCACTGCATCTTAGACGATATGTGGTTCCATATTTTAGCAGTATAGATAAATTCATAGCATTCTAGGAGGGAGGGATCGAGAGGGAAATGGTATCTTCAAATTCTAATGTTATTTGTCGCCCATTCTACTCGCATATTATATACACTACACCAAAAACGCGAAACTGGCACTGTTTTAAACAGTGCCTGACCAAATCTGGCACTGTTCTTTTCAGTGCCAAATATGGGGGATCCAATTTTTTGCCAGATTTTGGTCAAAGGGTACCAGATTTAGAGATTTGACACCCTTTTTTGGCACTATTTAAAACAGTGCCAGAATTTCAAGATAGCTAGTTAACACGTGGCAACTTTGGGTCTCACCACGTGTACATGTCCAGTACATTAATCTAGTACGCTTTTGGCACTGCTTAAAACAGTGCCAGTTTTTATTGAGTATAAAAAAAAAATTCACCTAGCACTCAGATTTATTTTCAAGGAGAACCAAAATTTGGAAGCATCGTAGTAATATATAAAATACTAATAACACCTGTATCAAAAATGACATTTATAATAACAACTACGTACAAGAAGCAATCAATATTATAATAAATCCCCAACAGAAAATAAAACTATAGCCATCCAATGTATAGTGTGTACATGAAACATAATAAACCAACATATAATCCAAAATAAAGTTCCTGAGACAAAATAAAACCATAGAAATCAAGTATAGAACTACTTCATTCTTGATCAGTATTTGGGGGGGGGGGGGGGGGGGGGGTATAGGTAGGTGTGGCATTTGTAGGAGTCACAACACTTGTTTGAGTTGTGTGACTCGTGTTGAGGCTATCTACCTTCTTCCTCCAATCATCGTGATCTGTGTTGACTTCTTGAAGCATTTCTCGTGCAATGCTGAAGCCATCACAGCCTGCCTTGAAATTGTAGACCCTCATTGCAAGATTGCTTTCAACAACTTCTATGCTAATTGAACAAGCAACAAAGGGAAGAATTAAAACAAATCAACTACGAAATATGAAGGATAAAAGCCAAGACAAACCTAACAATACAATCAGACAAATCCTTATCGATATTAAAGCATGTAGCTACACTAACAAAGCATATGATCATACCAATGATTAAAGGATATTAAGTACATAATCACATAATATATATGATATAAAGTACGGTTAAACAACCCACAATTAAGTAGTCTGATCTTAATAATACAACAAATCAATAGTTGAAAAAAAGGCCTAATCCATTCGGAACAATAATTCAAAGACAATGCCAATATACCTATGTAATTCTATACACATAAATAGTGGAAATCTAGCCACATCGAACGTTTAAGCAGGTCTTAAGTGCAATAGAAGAAGAATCTCACAACTCCGTACCTACATCAATCTTAGATCATTCAAAAATCATAAAGAACACAAACTATCAAAACAATGTCAAGTTTTTAGACATGCCAAATTAAACCACACCATCAAATGAAGAAGAAGAAGAAGAAGAAGAAGAAGAAGAAGAAGAAAATTAATTAATAATTTCCAATTGTATTCTGTTTGGCAGCACAAAAAATGTTAGGAAAAGGAGTAAACTTTGGAAAATTCGGTAAACTTATATAGCTAGCTCCTAGAAAATATGAATAGCAAAATATTGATAACAAATCTTGAAGACAATGCATGATCTCCCTCAATAGCATAATTAAAGTGCCATAGTGAAAAAAATGTGTTTCTCATGCTGAACTGTAAGCCTTGGTTGCAAAAAAAAAGAAAAAAGAAAAAAGAAAAAAGAAAAAACAGAGTCAAGAAGACAATAAATGAGATTGCAAAACTCATCACGAAAACAAATTGTATGAAGCATTTATTACATGAGGAAAGATTTATAAGCCAAAATAGTGAGGGATTTACTGAGGGAGGGTACAACGAGGCTACAAAGAGTGAATTGAAGTCAAGAGGAAGAAACAAAAAAATGTTTTAGGGACAGTGTGATGCTAATGAAATAAACTATATGCTCTAAGAAGTCAAAGGAAACCTAGACAACTAAGCGTTTGAATTGAGAAATAAAAACTCTCACAGCACTTTTTGGGTGTACAAAAGTGAACATTTGTGAATTGTCCATCATATTTCCAAGTTTAGTTCTTGAGCAAATAATCAAGAACAACCTTGAGGAGTTTCTGCTGCTAAGAATTGGCAATCATCTTGAGGGTCTTGGGTTAGTAATCTTGTGTAACTTTGTCTAACAAAAATAAGTTTATTTCTTAAATAAATAAATGGTGAAACTGAAACTTGATGCATTTAATCTCACAGCACTTTTTGGGTTACAAAAGTGAACATTTGTCAATTGTCCATCATATTTCCAAGTTTAGTTCTTGAGCAAATAATCAAGAATAACCTTGAGGAGTTTCTGCTGCTAAGAATTGGCAATCATCTTGAGGGTCTTGGGTTTGTAATTTTGTGTAACTTTGTCTAACAAAAATAAGCTTAATTCTTAAATAAATAAATGGTGAAACTGTAACTTGATGCATTTAATAACTTTTTTCGCCCATTACCCAATTATGTATCACATATTCAAACACTAAAAGTGCTCTATTTAGCTGGAGGTTATTTCAATGGACCAATTCCATCATAGTATGGTTCATTCAAGAGCAACCAAAATCCCCAAGGCCCCATGACTTCAAAGGCTCAAGCTAGAAAGAATGTGCTTAACACAAAACAACCTCAGCGTGCGAAACTTTGTTCCTTCCTGCAATTTTTTTTTTTCTGTATTCTTTCTTTGTCATGAAACCCATTAGGCTTATGCTTCCACCTTTATCGACCAAATCAATAGACAAAAATTTTACTTGAGCCCAAGAATCTATAGACATCAGCAAGTTAATTCCAAGAATCTATAGTGCAAAACTTAGAATCCCATACAACTCATTAGCTTTATTTTTACTCCGCATTTTGCATCTTACATTCAAGTTTTCAACTTTGTGCATGTAATGGACAATTACATAGACAGACAAACATGAAAGATAGAGGGATAAATTAAATGAAAGCTCAAATAAAAATCGAAACATAGGGGGAAAAAATGGCATTCAATGCTTCAACACTCTAGCTCAAATAAAATCAAGGAAAGACATAGAGGGCAGGAAATCAAAACACACCTCCAAGTGAGATAGTTTGGACACATCTACGCGACAAAGTTTTTAGCCACTGCTTTTCTTCGGAGACCACAACAAGAACTCTACCCAACCTGTAAAAAGAAAAAGGCTATGTATGAGTGTCTGAGAGAGAGAGAGAGAGAGAGAGAGAGAGAGAGAGAGAGAGAGAGAGAGAGAGACATGTACATTGAGAGCTTCAATGTGTTAGGATTTAGACAAAGTGCAAGAAAAAACAACATTAAGCTAGAACTCATGAACCATTAATCCACTAAGCAGCCAAGAAGCAGAAACAAAAAACTAAAAACTAAAAAAAAAACCCAAAAACCAAAGAGACATACCTGGAATTAAGCTCGGTTTAATAAATAAATAACAATCACAAAGGATAGTGATAAAATGATAAATAACTCATCAACAATTTAGATAGATAAACAAAGAAATCATTCACTTGAACCTCATGTAATTTTCAGACACTTTAGGTATAACCTTAGAACGTAGAATTCAAGAAGAAAATAAAATGATCGAATATGGGAACCAAAAATAATTCACAGGTTCGCATTAGCTATCACACGTGTTGGAACCAATTTATGCCATCATTATCAAATTCACTTTCCATTCAACAAAGCTTAGATAAAGGATGTACTAAAAAGAAAATCATTCAGCACAAGTGAAGAACATCAGTAAGAACCAAAGTGACGATTTCCAAACAAATTAAAGAAAAACAGATTCAAAACACAATTTTTTTTTCAAAACAGATTCAGCTTTACTTTTTTTTTTCCAAGACATATTCAAAAAGGGTTTCAATTTTGACATTAGATTCACAACAGAATTTTTTTTTTATTTTAAAAAGACAGATTGACAACCATATAAAAAATAGATTCATTTTTTTTTTTGTGCTTTCTTTCAAAACAGATTTAAAAAGGGTTTCAATAGAGTTTTTAAGGAACAACAAAAAAAGCCCACGGTTTTTTTCTTCAATTGAGAATGGACTACGGGTTTCCTCCAAAATACAAAAACAATGATAAAAAATGGAGAGAGAGAGAAGTTTTTTTTTTTAATTAAAATAAAATCTAAAATAAAATCTAGATATTACCAAAGATGAGAAACAACACACAAAAAAAAAAATTCTACATATTACCATCGTGACAAATTGGTCAACTGAGACTCCCAATCATTTCTTCGACTTCGTCGGCGCCGCTCCTGTAGACCGACCCAAATAGCCAAGTGCTCATGAACCCTAACTGCGAGTGTGAGAGGTTACCGATCATGGGACAAGGAAGGGGCTGCAGGCGGTGGCCTGATGGTGGATTGGTGACGATGGCTTGGTGATGGCAGAGAGACAATGGCCTGGTGATGGCGGAGAGAGAGAGAGAGAGAGAGAGAGAGAGAGAGAGAGGAGGGGGGGGGGGGGGGGGGGGGGGGGGGGGGGGGGGGGGGGGGGGAGGATCGGTGGGTGAGGAGAAGAGGGGGGGGGAGAGAGCTTGAGGTTTGGGGGGGGAAGGCTCTCAACTCTAAAGTCAGATATCAAAAGATTAGGGTTTGGGAGGGATTTGGGAAATTTGGCGAAAAATATGCGAGGGAAATTTAGTCAACATTTCCCCTAGTTATTAGGTGTATTTGGCACAGCCTTTATTTTGTTTTTGGTCAAATTGGCACTGCCCAAAATGGTGTCAAATTTGGCACTATTTTAAACAGTGCCAGATTGGCCTAAAATCGTGCCAAATTTTGGCACTGTTTTAAACAGTGCCAGATAAAATTCGCGAAAGGGTGCCAAATTGACCATTTTGGTGTAGTGTATAGATTATATGTTATTTTGAACGATGATGCATGTTGAAGGCAGGCAACTCTTTTAATTAGTGACTGAAATGCATGTAAAACAAGTCTAATGAGAATAATAGATATAAAGTAAAAAGAAGTTCCTTTGGACTCTTTAGTGACTGAAGCCCACAATGGAAGTGGAAGATCTAAACTTTAAACTCCTCAACGTACAAAAGATTACATAGCTTTGAATATTGTGTAATTAATTTTTCCTTCAATTCGGAAACAGGCAAATTACCATGGCCATGTTTGCATAATAGGTCTCTCAATATAACTTGATCCAACATGAGATTCTCGGACCACTAATAAAGTCCACGTCTAAGGTTTAGTTTGGTCCCCACGTGGCTTTTTAAAAGGAGTTTATGAAATTTATTATTAAATTATTTGATAATTTTTTACAAGTGACACATTCATTACTCTTCAAAAAAATATCATAAAACCAAAAATCAACCTTGAACTTTTAAAAGCTCCATTCTAGAGCTTTTAAAAGCTCCCTCCAAAGAAGCCCTAAGTTCAATTTTTGCAAAGCTCATAAACTAGTTACAAAATAAATTAACATGAAATTGTGCATTAAAAAAGAGAAGCACCAAAATAGGGGCCAAAATAAGCCTAAGTCGATATGTCTTCAAATTTGCAAAATACTTTGATGCTCCAAAAAATTTTAAAAAGCAGCATGCATAAGTAATATAGCATAAAGTACTGCTCAATAAGAAAAATGAACATCCATAATAATAATAATAATAATAACAATGAACACTTCCATTGGCCAAAAAAAAAAACTCTTTGGTGCGTTTTGAAGATCCTAGTCTTTGTTTTACGCTTCCAGAGTAGATATCTTTTTGTTTTTTTTCTTCTCAAGTTTAGATATGGCTACTGCATCACCTAGACTTATTATGGACTTAACATTGACTTACTTTGGACGTAGTGGCTGCTGTTATACTTTGACTATTCACTGTGTTGCTTTACAGAATGCAATGAAACATAAGCATATAATTTCTTTTCAATTTTAGTTAATTAATTAATTAAAAAAGGTATTACATCAAGAGGGACGTACTATTCATTCATGAGTAATGTTTGGTGCACAACTCAATCTTACAATCATGATCTCACAACTATCTCTATCTTTTTCTTAGGTAGCAAGTGAGGTCCATATATTGAAATTAATCGGATCTCACAGTGCCACCCAGGAAATCGAGAGATAGAGATAATGAGTGGGTTGTGCGCCTAACTAGCTATCATTGTTGATTAATTAGTTAATTAAACAATAAAATTGAGAGATGTACTCTAATATAAGCATCTGCTCTTACATCACCTCTACTCGAACCAAATCCACATATAAACAATTAAAAAAAAAAAAAAAAACCCTACTGAAATGACATTTTAAATAGTGCAGAATACAGAAAGAGTAAACCAAAATTTCTCAAAGAAAAAATAACAATTAGAACTGACTTGAAGAAGCACAAACTACAGATTATTAAAAATAGTTTCAAAGTGCTAAATTAAACCTGGTTGTAGCTGCATAATTGTAGATGACCTGAAACAAAGAATAATAAATAAATTAATTAAGACAAACTCAAGCATAATTTGAGAAGATCATTACAGCAACAAAACTATTATAAGCAAAATGTGGTGTTTCGAGAGGAAACTCCCACATCCAAACTAAATCAACACCACCAGCCACCTACATCCCCACCGTTACCGCTCAAAATTGACACCACCAGCTACATCCGATTCCACTCACATCTAGAACTACCGACAATTATGGCATCCAAGACATAAATTCAATATTTTTTTTTTAACAAGTGTTCCCTTTCAAATGGCCGAAGTTATTGATGTCTAACCAAGGGTCCCACTTAAAAGACAAAATAAAAGACTCCAATAATGCAAGTAATTAGTCAATGAGGAGGGTTTGACACAGAGACAATTTTGTGACCCAACTAAGTTATAGGTTTATTTATTTATTATTTTTATCAACAAATACGTTGCAAGTTTTGAATAAGAGTAATTCTTTGGTGATAATTTTCATACAACTTTCATACAACATTTTAAAATGATGTGTCTATCTCTCTCCTGTGACGTAACTGGACCCCACAATGACACAAGAGAGAGATAGACACATCTTTTAGGAGGTTGTATGAAAGTTGTCACCAAAGAATTACTCTTTGAACAACGGAGAAGAAGAAACTCAAGTCCAGAACAAACAAAACTTCAGAAATAGAAACACAACGAAATTTGCACCGAAACCCAATATCACGCGCTACACCATATGGGCCAATTTCTAACGGGAATATCCGTTAGGAAAAATATTACTAACGAAAAAAAAAAAACCGTTAGAAATACAGCTTGAGGAATAGTTGTAATGGATTTATTAACGGATATTTTTGTTAGTAAAATTATACTTTCTAACAATTACATCTGTTAGTAATTTAGTTCTAACGGTTTTTTTTTTATCAACACTTGTTGAGAGTTCAGATTTGATATTAACAGTTTTGAGAAGGTTTACTAACAAATATATCCGTTGGAAATTCCAAAAAAAAAAAAAAATATTACTAACGGGTATATCCGTTAGTAATTTTAATAAAAAAATTGATTTGTATGATTCCCAATTTTTATTTGCACCTAATTCACAAGCATAATAATTCATATCAAACATAAAAGTAACAAGCTCAACACAACAAAAGTCCATCCATGTCTAACCAACACAACAAAAAGTTCATCCACATCTTTAACACAACAACCCAACCCAACAAAAATAGTTCATAGTAATAATAAGTAAAACGTTCATCCATCCAAACCTAAATAAACAAACAAAATATATCTGAAATTTAAAGAGTTGTTGGAAACTAAGATGATCGGAGTCAAAACATATTTTAACCAACACTCAAGTCAAATGACAAATCTCCCTTAAACAAAGCTGGCCAAAGTCTTGTAGCCCCCTTGAGGAGGCTTCCACAATATAAACCTTTCGTTGAAGACAACTGACAAAACACTTAGAAATCAAATTTGGAGTCATATAGCATTACTCTATGATAAAATGTAGCATTTTAACAAGTACTCTAGTAATATCAAAATATAGCTTTTGTATGAGGTTGGGTCAATAAGGCCAAAAGGACAACCCAAAATTCATTCACCTCAAAAGCACATCTATTTTTCTATCCTCTTCTTTTTTGGGGGGCTTAAGTCTCTCATTTTAATTTTGCATGTATTTTTCTTGACGAATACTTACCCTTCCCCATTGTATGTGTCGCGTTGATGTTAACGTTGAAATTTTATTTATTTATTATTATTTTTTGATATGTTTTTCAAACTTTTTTTTGTAAAAAAAATAAAAAATCTGTCGTCAAACTTTTGAAATGTCTCTAAAAAAAAGTTTAGAGACATTTCTCCCACAATGTCTCTAAATTTTCCAAATTCAAAGACATTTTCGAAAATATTTTTAGAGACTTTTTTTTCATAGAATTAATGTGTCTGAATTTCTTGGTTTCAGAGACATTTGGATGTCTCTGAATTTTTCAAATTTAGAGACATTTTCATATAAATGTATCTAACATTTTCGATTTTAGAGACATTTTGTCCCGAATTTTCTTTCTTTTTTTAGAGGCACTTTCTAAAATAAAAAAATTCAGAGACATTCCAGAACAAAATGTCTCTGAATTTTTTAGAGATATTTCAAAAGTTGACATCAACTAATTTTTTTTTTCTTTTTTAAAAAAAAAAAGAAAAACTTCGAAAAAAAGCATTAAAAAAAAATACGTCTCTGAAATTTTCATTTCTAGAGAGATATTTCAAAAGTTGATGTAAGATAAAAAAAAAATCTAAAAATTTCAAAATTTTTTAAAATAAATAAGTAAAAATTTAGTCCTTGATGTCAGTACAGCAGGTGCGATGAGCTTTTTTATCCTAAAAAATATTAAAAACCTTAAAAGGTGTAAAAAAACTTTGTAAACCTAGTTAGTTAAATATTACTCCTAGTGATCAGGAACCTTAGACCAAGTGCCCCAATAAAATGATAATGGGATCATGGAACAAGATGCATATAAAATATAGATATGGCAGATTACACAAAACCATTAGAATATATTCCGATTTATTGCTCAGTGAAGCCGGTGCATGCTTTTCCAATTCTTCAATCCTATGAGTTGCGACAGTCACCAATACTTCTATAACTGGAAATCACTATCACAAGTCCGGCCATCAAGTGGAATGAATATTCCTAAACGGCAACCTTAGGCTTTTTTGGTAATGAACCTTGGCTTTACCTTTTTTTTTTAAAAAAAATATTTAAAACACATTTAATTAGTTAGGGTCGGTCATTTTGTCCACCACATGGCTAACTCAATTAAGTGGGTCCAACTCAACCTTCATTTATTTGATGTTTATATAGAGTAATATTTGGGGTACAATTAAACTCATAATTTTTTGCACACAATCTCTATTTTGTGTCTATCTCTCTCTTGATGGGTCCCACAGTACTAGTGACCCCACAGTGCCCACTAGGAGAGAGATAGACACAAAATAAAAATTATGAGTAATAAATTATGAGTTTAATTGTGCCCCAAATATTACCCGTTTATATAAATGAAAATTGATAAACTTACCGGCTCAAAGCCACCGAAAAAAGGCACCGGCACATGTGGCATTTGACTTGGGAATGTATTATGTATATTAACTGGGTGGGGCCAGCAAAACTTATAACTTTTGTCCTGACCTTCATTCCAATCACGTTAAAAGCTCCATTCATTACTCAAATCCAATTCTCAGTTCCCAATTGATTAATGGATCCTTTCATATCTCTCTCTCTCATTCACTCATACATTATATATTAGACGAGTTAATGCTATTTTTTTCAAATTTGATACTCAAATATTTTAATAATTATACATACCATATGGTGTGACAGTATCCAATGGTATCATAAATAATTTTAAAATTCAAATTTGATAATTATAACATTATTATTTTTAATCGTAACAGATCCTTACTCCAAATATAATTTATTTGTCTTGAGTTTTTCCTAGTTAGAATAATTTGTCACAACCGAGATTAAGGTATAGACAGAAAAGTGATCTTTCAAATGACAATGCGAGAAAGGTAAGAATTAGTTTCCTTAATTCTAAACACTGAGTTTGGCCTGGCCATGAATACGTGAGGCACAGGCAGGGGCGGATTAAGGAGTTTTGTTCAGCGGGCAGAAACTTATACCGGTTTAATTTTATTTTTTTTTGGTAAAGTTGAGGGATAATTAATGGACAAAAATGAATAAAATATGAAATATATATGGTAAAGAATTATTTTGAAAAATTGAGGGGACAAATAAGGGACAAAAATGAATAAAGTATTAAATATATAAGATAAAAGAGTGATTTTAAAAAAATTGAAGAGACAATTAAGAGAGAAAAATAAATACTGTATAAATTTTATAGGGTAATTTAATAATTTTAAAAAGTTAAAGGAGAATAACTACCCTCTTGTCCTAACGTGCATCCGCCCCCTGAACGCAGGTAGCCTCTTTACGTCAGTCGGTAACACGTTGCTGTAAGTAATTCCGGTATCCTTAGCAGTACTCATATAAATTGTGTGTTTGTGTGTGTATGGATGGAGACTCCGAGAGAGAGAGAGAGAGAGAGAGAGAGAGGACTAGATGTTCATAGGTGAACACCTAACCGACAAACAAAAGCAGTGTCTTAGTGGATGATGATTTCATAACCTTTTTGAAGTGCTGTAGTATATTTTTATACAAAGTCTTTTTAATTTGCCTTCTGCGTAAGCTTTCCGTACAATTAAATGTGATTTCTAAACTAGTTTGGCTTTAGTGGAAAGCTACACCAAGAATTCTGAACTAAGTGAATGCCACACCAAGAACAGAATTGTGTAAAACAATAGCCAAACAAAACCAATTTAAATTTTTGGTACATAAAAGTTGGACGTTTACAGAATTACCATATATTTTTGTGTTTCAAATTGGGTAAATGGAATGGATCGTTGAGTCAATTCACATAAGCAAAAAGAATTTTTTTAGGGTACATACCTTAATTAAGGGTACCTCATGACAATTCTAAGTGGTACTATAAAGTCAATGAGAGAGAGTTTTGTGGGTGACGGGAGCCATCTATGTGGAGTATAGGTCCCAGTAGCAGTGGGATTTTAAGTACTACTATTAAAACTCACTCCCACAAGGCAGCATAGCTCAAATGGTATTTAGAGCTCTCTTGTGTATTTAAATTTTATGTTCGAACCTTCCCCTCCCACATGTAATCCAAAAAAAAGCAAATTAACCTCATTCCCGCACACTGCAAATATGGTGAAGCAGCTAGGCTTTGTTTGGTTCATGAATTTCATGAGAGAAAAGAGAGGTGAAACCAAATTCATGTACCAAACAAAGGCTTGGGGGCATGGATAATATGAATTTAGTGACTCCCACTTCCCAGAAATTTCAAAGAGTGTGGGCTGTGTCGTCACTTATCTTTCTTCACTTTGAAATTTTGAATGCTAAGTTTTGACCCTCGAGGGAATATGAATCATACATGCAACGATTGGATTGTTTTCTAAAATAAAAGTCAAAAAATGTGGAGAGAGAGAAGCAATCACTTTCAAGAAATATTTCGGAGAATCATTTTGTTTTCATGCTATTTTGTTGGCTTTCTTTTGGAAGTAAAAGGAAAACGAATAGTGAAAGCTGGTTATTTTGGAGCAATATTAGAAAACACCTTACGATGTCCCCTCTTCTACTACATTCAATCTACCTATGAAAAAACAAAATACTATTATTCTGGTGACGTGGTATAAGTACAACCAAGTAACCAACTAATAAGAGATAACTATTTAAGTCAAAAATGCTATATTCATATTAAATTTTATATCCAATACATTTTGACCATTGATTTTTATGGATCCCGTGTAGGACTCATGTGGAATCTATTAGAATTAAGAGCCAAGATTATGAGTAAATTAAAGATTGGAACACATTCAAAGACACAATTTTTAATTGGGACACAACTCAAAAGATGTGTTTATATCTCTCCTGTAATATCACTGGACGAAACAGTGACACAAGAGAGAGATAGATATATATTTTGAATTATGTTCTAAAAGTTGTGTCTTTGGGTGTGCTCCAAGTATTATCCCAAGATTATTAAGTACGAAATTCAGTGTGAGTGTACATCCATCTCAGTTATAATTTAAAAAAAAAAAAAAAAAACAATGTGCATTTATGTGTTGAAAATAGTGCCGTCACGGTTGTATTGAATTTTTACTTCATCTCCCCAGGAGTCTATCTGCATGAGATACGAAAAAGTTCAAATTCTGTAGATTTTCACACAAAATGCAACAACAAAAAAAATTTAAATAAATAAATAAAATTGATGTAAGAGAATATTCTTTTACTCCACACTTTTTCTTTCTTTTTTTTTTTTCCTTTTTTTTTTTTCAAGTGTGTGGCAGATTTATAATTGAAAAATTCAAGTGGTGTAAAAAGTTTCCCCTCTGTCTCTTTCTCTCTCTCCAAAGAAGACATCCAAGGCACTTTTGGGTTGACTACAAATACACACACACCCAACTCCTCACTTATCCCTCATGTTTCAATCCCATCTCTCACCTCTCTCTCTCTCTCTCTCTCTCTCTCTCTCTCTCTCTCTCTCTCTCTAACCATATGTACCCTTTCCACCATACTCAAAACTCTCCAAAAGCTCAACTCCTCTGTTTTTTTTTTTTCCCCTTCCTTTGCAAGCCTCACTTGTTGAATCCTCTGTTTCTTAACATTTCTATAACTGGGTAAGCTATCATCACAACTATGTCCACAGTTGTGTGTCAAGGATTGCAGCCATGTCTTGAGTCCCAGCTCATGGAAACAAGGACACTCAGGCTCAAATTGGCCCCACCAAAGCCCCAATTCTCTGAATCCATTGGCTCACCCAAAAGACCTTCCATGTTAGAAAATTCCCATTATGATGACCCAAACAAGCCCATACCCTCAAATCCTCAATTGGGTGGTTTTAATTTCCTCCAAACAATCCCCAATTACTCCCAATTTCCCAAACAAGACTTTGAGAAAGAAACAACCCAGTATGTGCCTCCAATGGCTAAGAGATCTTTGTCCATGCTTAGTGAGAGAAGCTTGGAATTGTGTACTGAGAATTTGGGCAGCGAGACTGGCTCTGAGACCATTGAAAGCACCTTCTTTTCTCTCTCTTCCACCGATTTTGGGATTGAAAGATCACCAAGAAAAGAGAAAAGAATGAAACCCAAGAAAGAAAAATCTCCCAATTTTCCTCCCCCCTTGACCAGCTCGAATTCCCTCCAAGTCCGGTCCCACCGCGAAGGCGGTAGGTTGATCATCAAGGCCGTGGAGACACCAAAAATACATACATATCTACATACAGAACGTAGCAATGGCCGCCTTAGGCTAAGCTTTTTGACTGAATGTAATGCCACTGATTTTGACTCTGAAGTGGAAACAGAGGAGAGAGAAGAAGAAAAGGGTGTTGTAGACTGTGAAAAAGACGGATTTGAAAATGAGGCCAATAATGGTGAAGAAGAAGAAAAAGAAGAAGAAGATGAAGCATGTGTGAGTGGGGACATGGATGGGAATAGTTATGATGTTGAGGTTGGAATGGGGATGGAGAAGTTTCAAAGGCCAAGCAGGTGCAAGGAAAGTGGGCATGGCAATGACAGATTGTGTGATTGGAAACCTTTTTGGGTGGCTACTTCTTAATGTTCCATAATTGGATATCTCTAAATATTTTCAAATTTCTTAAACTTTTTTTTTTTTTTTTGCCCTTTTCTTTTGTCCTTTACCCTTTTTGTCCCTTTTTTTTTTTTTTTTTTTTTGGGGGGGTGGGGGAGGTGTTTTAATTCCATTGTTTATTAAAATATGCTCATGGTTGGTAGTTATTATCGTTACTTGAACTTGGCCTCTCTCTCTCACACACACACACTCCATTTTTTTTTTTTTTTTGACATTTGTGCCATGGTCTGAATCTAGCACTTTTTGATGGATTTGAGTATTTTTTTTTTAGATTCAAATCCATATCTAGATCCGTTTAAAATGCTAGATTCACGGATCGGATATGGTTTTGTGGTATTCGATCCGCTTAATACCCGAATTACATACAATACACTAGATAGGATTACTATTACATGTAAAATTGAACAACGTATTGTAGAGTATATATTATATTATACAGAGTACAAAATTAAATCTCAGTAGTACATTATTTTGATTAAAAGATAGGATTTTTGTATATAATCAAGTGTTTTGATGGGTTATTGATTTTTGTGTATGTATTGAGAAAAATAATATATATATATATATATAATTTTTGCTATTACTAGAATACATATAAGCAGTTAAGTTGCCGTTTTAGATCCGATAAACAAATCTGAAAATTCTTGTCTAATCAAATCTGGATATAATAAGCCAAATTCGACGGATAAATGGACAGGATCTGGATCTGAATTTTGTGAATCCGATCTAGATCCGATCCATTTATATGCATACTGTGGATGCTGCATGTTTTAGCATTTCATTGGTCTAAATAATAATGTTCGCATAAGCAACACATTAGTAATATAATACTCCAGTTTTTATGGACCAATAAGGTGCTAAAACAGCATCTACATGACCTAAGCAACAACACTAAAGTGCTTACCCTTTTGTTAGTGAATGATGTGTCATCGATAATTTTGAAATCAAAATTAAAAATTATGCATGCCCTTTTAAGTTGTAATGAAATAGGAGTAAAGACTTTTAATTATCCACTTCATTCGGTGATTTTTTTAATTAACTTTTTTAGTTGCGCGCAGATTACTCTGATAAAAGATAATGCTTCCTATATGAAAGAGATGAGAAAGATGGAGAACTTAACAATTTATTTGTAGAGAAGGTGTTTTGGCTGGAGTTATAATGGTTAAAATTGTTAAGATATTTTAATAATCATGAACAGTGCATGTGATCTTCCAACTAGGCTTTGTGCTATGATTGGTAACTTGGTCCTAACATGTATTCTCAGTTGTGATTTATATCATAGTGATAAAGATGGATCTGAAGTGATCTTAAACTTGCTAATTGATGAATTGCATTCAAAATGTATGATTGCTGCCAAGCAGAGCTAAATGGCAAACTGAGATTCTGCATATTCACTTCAGACAACTATACAACAGATTTGAATTTACATTCAATGTTTAAAGTTTAGCCAAACCAATGGTGGAGCCAAGTTTTTGTAGTGGGACTGAGTGTGGAAGGCACACATATAGTAGTGGATTTAAACGGGGATTCGGGGATAGCTCCTCCGAGATTTTTTTATTTATTTTTATTTTTTATTCTCATATCTTTTATTCGAATTTTCGGTATATAACTTTTTTTTCAATTATAAGGATTGATTGCTTAATTGTAATTTGTAAAATTTGACTGATCGCACGTAACTTATGTTGAGCTAAATTGAAAAATAAGAAGAAAATGTGATAGAACAAATATTTAACATTGCTGAATTACAAAAGATCAACAAATTACACAAAAAAAAAAAAAATCAAACTTTGAGAGGACTAATTACACACATTAAATACTATAAATTACTTTTTTTTTCCCATAAAAAAATTTGGGGAGGGGCCCTCCCTGCCCTCCACCCTTAAGCAGCCAAACTACAACTTTTGGGGTTTATGACTTAATTTCTCTCACCACTTGCTATTTTCTTGTGCAATTTTAGGAGTTTCTAAACGCAGTTACAGCTTTTCTTTCTACGCGGGCATGTGGGTGTAGAGAGTACTATTTTGTGGGTGCACTTAGAAGCTCTCTGCAATTCATAGTATAGAAATGATTGAGTTAAAGAATCTCTTTTTAGTGCAAGTATGAGTAATGATTAGTGCACATTAAGTGTGCACATAAAGATTTGGCCTATTCATTTTGGTGGGTCAATGGTCCAAATCTTTATGTACACACTTTATGTGCACATAGTATTACCCTACAAGTATTTGTACTTGTGCTTTTACATCTTAGAGCAGCTCCAACGCTACCATCAAATTCACTGCCAAAGTCAATAATTGGTAGCTCTATCATATTTAGTCACTCCAACGCTGGGTCATTTGACCTACCAAAAAATGACTTTGTCATTTTGGTTGTCAAATTTGAGAGCTTTTAAACCAAAAGCTATATTTGCAAAAGAGTGGGCCCATGAGAATAATGGGAGCTGCCACCGGCTATTTGCAAAACCAACGGCTAGTTTTTGTAATTTTATTTTTATACCCTCCTAAATGTCTATAAATATAAAACTTGTACTCATTTTCTATATTGTGCTTTCTTGTCCAATTTTATTATATTGTTTTCTTCCTTAAAATTTTTTACAATTTTTTATTTTTTATTATTAATTTTTTTTTATGATTAATGAAAATGTTAAGTTCTTGTTGAATTCATTAAGCTGTAGAGATTCATAGATAAACATTTTATTACAAACATGCATACTAGGAGAATGGTAGCTGACCCAAAATTTGATAGTTTGGATGAAATCTACCATTGGAGGAGTATTGTCAAAATATAGTTTTTTGATACTGTAGCAGTGTCAAATTATAGCTTTAAAATGGAAAAAATAGCTTTTTACATTGGAGATACTCTTAGTCTCTCATAAGCACTTACACTTCGGAAAGATTGACACTCTCAAACCAAGTGGGTGGCTCCACAAACATAAATTTGGGAAGCCAGATAATAGAGGAATAAACTTTCTCCGTTTTGACATGAATGTTAAGAGTTCAAATCTCAGAAATTATCTCTCTGTCACCAATTATATATACATATACACATATATATATATATATATATATATGGGTGGACCTACATGAATTTAGGGGTGGCATAGGCCTCTATAGATTTTTTACAAAATTACAAAATCATATATAATAATTTATAGATTTTAAAATTAGATCTTCCTAAATATGGAGTCTTGTACTTAAATAATTAAATGTGATACTTGTATAGTTTGGGATTATAATTCGTATTGTGTGTCTAAAATTATTAGTGAATGAATACTAGCTACGTACGAACTCATACGATAGAGGCAAGCAATACTCAATATCTAAATAAACAATCTCAATTCTCTAACTCCCAAACCTTGTGGAAATTAGAGCAAGAATCTCAATTTTCTATGTCCTAGCCTAGAAAATTAATGGTATAATTCTAAATGATATGACTAGATTCCTCACATCGTTATCAAATCTAACGACTGACATACTTTTTTTAAGCTTGGCCATCCATGTGTTTGAGTATTCCAATACCAATATTGTTGCCCCAATTACCAAATTGTCTATGACCCTCCATAAATAAATAAATATCTATATATATATATATATATTAATGCACTATAAATATTCGATAAAAATGAGAAGAAACTTCGACTAATTAACCTGCGATGCAATTCAAGTTAAATCATAATTAAATTGACAGATTAATTAATGATACGATGAGTACAAGTGGTATATACCTGCACATCAAAAATCGATAACACGATCATACGAAGATTTTGTGTATATATATATATACACACACGTCGAAGTTATAAGCAAGGCTACAGATATATTGAGACCATCTTAATTTAAGAATAAGCTACCAGATATCTTAATTTAAGGCTACAGATATGTTGCTAATTTATCAACAACTGTTAACACATTACCAAGATAGCCAACCTTCTAGATTGGGGATAAAATTACAAGTTTATGAGAATAGCACTTGTTCACGATTCACAACCTAACTTAAACAAACACAACACTATATATTTATATACACACCGCAAATGCTTATTTTTATTTTTATTTTTGTAACCGTGGGTGTCTGGGCCAGCTTGAGCGCACCTCAACTAATTTCACGAGGCCAGGGCGTCCGGGTAAATCACCTGTGGTCATCCCCTTGAGATTCGAATTTGAGACCTCTGGGTATAACACCCGGAGCTTATCTACTACATCTATTTTCTTCATCTTCTTCTTTTTATTTATATATATATATATATCAGTCAGATTCTAAAGAAGGCGTCCTCTCTTTATTGAAGAGATGTCCTCTGTTTTGGCCGTAAGATCGTGTTTAAAAACGGTAAAATGACAACACTGCCCCTAATGAAAAGACGGTCTGTCGGCCAAAACAGAGGCCCTCTCTTTATTAAAGAGAGGGCGCCATCTTTAGAGAATTATATATATGTATATATATATATATATATATATCATTAGTGTAGTGGTAACGAGCAAGGATCTACTACATCTATCTAAATTCGAAAAAGCACATACTTCTTTCGTCCCTTAAAAATAGTCTATGTTTTTTTTTTTTTTGGGATGTCCTAAAATTTTTTACCGCTTTATTAAATTAGTTTATAGTAATTTTTACTTACTTTTTAAACTACCCTTCCTTGAAATCTGCACTAAAACAAAACTAAAAAAAAATTTATTCTAATGATTAGAGGCAATTGTGGAAAGTAATGTGCAGATTCTTTTGCTCCCTAAAAAGTTGAGTTCCCACTAGTGAGAGCACATTTTTTTAGGAAAAATTTTTAGATACATTGCGTGTACCACATAACACCCTACCACATTGGAGTGGATTTTTTGAATGGGACTCTCACCTAAAAGTTGGAGTAAAGTGTGGGTCCCACCCAAAATACTCATTGCTATTGGTTACGTGGTACCCTAAAGGTACCTAGAAACTCCTGTTTTTTAGACAAAAAAGCTTATACCACCTCATTAAAGTGATGGAATTACTTGGATCTTACAAAAAAGGGTTAATTACATTTTACTCTTACGATTAGGCACATTTTCACTTTACACCCATGTGATTTAAAAGTAGACACTTAATCCCCTGGCCTGGTGGTTTTGAACTAAAGTAAAATTACCAAGATATCTCACAAAATAGTCCCACATGGGTATTAAAATTAGCTCCTCGTAGAAGAGTTTAAGTGTCAAAATTAACCTCCAAAATTGCCCCCCAAAGGGGTTAAGTGTTAAAAACTAGCTCCACATAAGTGGGTTAAATATTGGCAGCACTATCCTCACATAGGGGATTAACCCCAAAATTAACTTTACAAAGGCGGTTAAATGTTTTTGGTCAATTTTAGAATTTTCATCAATTTTGAGAAAAATCTTAATAGTTTCACTTTAGTGTAATTTTGAGGAGAATAGAAGGTACATTAGAGATGTAATTTTTTTTTAGTATTTATGCTTTAATCAGATTATTTATAGCACGAAGGATTAATAAGGTGCAACCGTGCAATGGAAAAAGCACTTAATACTTCTCGTTATAAAATTATTCCAGTAATTGACAGGAGCTTTTTTTTGTCAATTCAAATTTGAACACAATATATATTACTTAATTGGGTAGCAAATGCCAAATATATATTGTAATTCTCCGAGCCAACTGCCCCCAACAACTTGGAAGAAATATCTAAGAACGTGGTTCAAAATGCTAATTAATCCCATGTTATAACTGGCAAGTCTGTGATGGTTTTATAAGCATGCTATTGTTGTCCGATATCACACACGTATACACGAGCAATGTTATGTTTCTCATATTTGGTTTTTCATTGCTTTATCATTTGTACCACTTGTAATGGTATATAGTATCACTAATTACTGTCATAATATATATTACAATTGTTGTTAAAATATTATAATGCTAAAAGTTAAGTAATAAAAAAATTTACATGCTGAATTTCTAGTACAAAAATTAATGTTTCAAGTACTGAAATAGAAATCGTTCAATGATATTTTTGTTTAAAAAAAAAAAGAAAAAAACCTTAAATAGACTTTTGACTACTTTTCAGTTCATTAGTACATTATTGAACGTATTCAAATAAAATAAGTAACAAATTCTTTTATTATCAACACTTAATAGTGTATCAAAAACATCCTAAAATTGATATATTATAGCATTACTCTGTACATAGAGTTATAAGTATACGGACAATGTGTACCCAGGGCCCGGCCCTGAGATGTCAAAAATTATCCGTGGCCTCAAGCGAATTTTTATAGGGGCCGAAAAAATTAGGCCTCTATGCTAAGTTTCATTGAAATTAAGAAGAAATTAGGCCTAGAAATGATAAGTTTCATAGAAAATAGAAAGAAAATAGGCTTCAAAAGGATAAGTTTCATAAAAATTAGGAAGAAATTAGGAAAAAAAACAGGCCTAAAAATAAGACCTAAAATTGAGGCCCTATGCGATTACTTCGCAAAATTGGCTCAAGACCGGCCCTGTGTGTACCTATACGAAGAGTAAATATTAAATACAACAGGGATATCACGTCAACAAAATAACCCACAAATGTGATATTTGTGCTTATATGAATGAGATTTTCTTTAAAAAAAATACAATAAGAGGTGCAGAAAAATAAATAAAAAATTTAAATTTAATTATTATACCACATTAATAAAATAACTATTACAATAAATATTTTCTGCAATACATAGTTGCAAGCATAATTGGGGGCGGTGGCAAGTGGCAACAGGTCATCTCGTACGTATATATATATATATATATATATTCATGTGTGGCTGATCACTTTTGGGATATGAAAACAGTACATGTGATGATGTGTATGAGTGTATCTAACAGCAAGGATTTTGTACCAGTTCCGTACGCAATTTGGGACCAACATATCTGTACCCTCTCAAATTTTCACGTGTACCCACTAAAAAGTGCTAGCCCACTGGCCTCCTAAAAAGATAACCTTGAAACACACAACACAGAGACCATATATTTATTGTAGATTTATACATGTGCATATAGATTTAGGGCGTGTCTATTGACACCCTATGGATTACTAATGATACTTTTTTAGTCCCATAATAAGCGTTTACTTGTATTTTACATATTATTTAATAAAGTTGTATTTTATTAGTTTTTTGAGTTTATTAAATGGTCAATTTTCAATTTTATCCTTAGATGTGATGGGTGTTTGACTTTTTATTTATTTTGAGACCACAAATAAATGCTACTTTGTCTTTATTATAAGGGTAGTTTTGGAAAGTAAATAAAAGCTATATGCCAATTTAGAAAGTTGACACTTATTGTAGGATATCCAAAAAAGGAAATATGGACACTTATTATGGGACGGAGGGAGTATTTTATACGTTACATTAATTGTATAGTATTACATATATTGAATATGCTATTATAGAGTATCAATGATAACTTTTAAAGTGCCAATAATAATTACTTAGATTTATATTTTATATATATATATATATATATAGAGAGAGAGAGAGAGAGAGAGAGAGAGAGAGATGTGTTTCATAATACTGAAAATTAAGTGCTAAACATAGACTGCATTCAGTTATTATTTTTAGTAGAAAATTTTCATTTAAAATTTTTAGTAGATTTTTGGTTTCTTTTTCAATTAAATGTTGCATTATCAAACGCACTGAAAAAAAGTGCTAAAACTTTTCATTTTCAGCACTTTTCTGCACATAATGAGGTTATCAAAATCACCCTACAACTTTAAAAGTCTAGTGGTGCAAGTTGGTACTACGAAATGATCAAACCATAAATCAAGTCACCTATGTGTTGAGTTAAGTGCTCAATTTTAAGTACTGAAAATTTTAAATAATTGAATTTGCAATACTTAAAAAAGTGCATTCAGTAATGAAATAGACTGCATTTAATGATTATTTTTAGTAAAAAAATTCCACTAAAAATTTTTAGTAGATTTTGGTTGCTTTTTCAATTAAATGTTGCACTCATCAAACATACTTAAAAAAAAAAAAATAAGTGCTGAAACTTTTCATTTTCAGCACTTAATGAAGTTATCAAACACACCCTACAACTTTATAAGTCTAGTGGTGCAAGTTGGTACTACGAAATCATCAAAACATATACCAAGTCACCGGTGTGTTGAATTAAGTGCTGAATATGAAATATTGAAAATTTTAAGCGATTGAGTTTACAGTATTGAAAAAGTGTATTCAGTAATGAAATAGACTGCATTCAGTGATTATTTTTAGTATAAAATTTTCACTTAAAATTTTTAATTGATTTTTGGTTTCTTTTTCAATAAAATGTTGCGTTAATCAAACGTACTGAAAAATAAATGCTAAAACTTTTCATTTTCAGCATTTAACGAGATTTTCAAACACACCCTGCAACTTTATAAGTTTAGTGGTGCAAGTTGGTACTACAAAAAAAACCATATACCAAGTCACATGCGTGTTGTGGGCCTTGTAGGATCGGATCGGTTCTGTCAAATTACTAATATAACCTCATAATTTTTACTTACTTTCAATATTGTTTTTCTTTTCAAATTTCTAAAAGGGAAAAAAATATTCCATTCAACAATTATTTTCATGATGCAATATCACAAGCCAATGGAATTTCAAATTTTAAACATATGTGTATCCAAACATTGTGAAAAACAAGCTTACTCAGAAACACTATATATATACCCATCATATTAGTATGGTTACACTAAATATTCTCCACTAAAACAGCCTCGGTTTAGATCAGAAATTTGTTTTGTTTTATTTTATTTTATTTGGAAAATGAATGTTGGTTATGTCACCGACTCACCAATCACCATCTTTGAGGAGAAACAAAGCTTAGAAGGATAAAGTGTTGCAAAACGGATACAATAATAGATATACATTACTGGTGCCTAAAGATATAATGGATTTATTAATCTTGTGAATACCTCATATGATAAGTGTGCTTAGACTTATTTTTTTTAATCGGACTTAAGGACAGTTGCTTAGGCTCTGTTTAACTCATAAAGTTAGTGACCAAAAAGGGAAGAAAAAAAAAAAAAACAAAAAAAAACAGTGGAGGAAAATATTAGAGAAACAATTTTTACTTCTCGCTTTCCTTTTCTTACTCAAAATTTATAAAACAAACAGAATCTTTTGTGCGTTTGATGAAATCCACTTCCAGTGAAACTTAAGCTAAAAATTAGAAATTTTCAAGTAGCATCTTTCGTATTCCCAAAAAGAAAAAAGAGAGAGCATGTTTTCATAGTGTTGTAAAGATATACTAATTTTCTACTTAAACTAACTAGCAAGCTGTTTAGAAAAAGCAAAGAAACGGTTATATGGTTCATAAGTGAATTGGTTATATAAATTCAAGTATTGGTGAATGTCAATTGCTTGCATAGGCAGACTCCATTTCCAGTTTAACAAAACTCTCTTAAAACTGGTTATTTGTCAAGCCAACATTACCCTGGTTCTCACAAGAAACAGATAAAAAGTAAAATATGGACTAAACCTGGTACACTTTTATAGACTTTAATTTCCAACAAAAGTCATCACTAAAATGCATTACATGGTTGATGGTCCTATCCATGCTCTTACTAAGAGAAACTCCATAAAAGGCCTAAAACCTGCAATATTCTACTGGGTATTTTGGTCATTTTGTTGAATATGTCGGGGAGGATATTTTGGTCACATGCAATATGTTGGTGAGAGGAAGGCAGTGTTTGATCGTGGAGTTAGGGCATCCATTCAATAACAATAATGCCATATGATGGAGTTTTTTTTGGGATTTTCCAAAACATCACCTTCAATACTGTCATACTGCCTTTAACATGGTTCTTAGTACTAGACATATAGTTGATATTTTCAGGACTTTTTGTTATCTAAAAAATTTCCAAAATAATTCTCTTCTTTTTTGGAAAAAATAACATCAAATTTCCAACATTTTAGATATCAATGTAGAAGAAAAGAAAGGTTCTTTCCAAGGAATTCTAGTACTAGAGGACCAGAAATTATCTCGTATGTCTGTCACACCCATTTGAGTTCTACTATAATTTAAATATTTTGTGAGTTTCACGTGGATCCTAAAGTAATGAAGAGATAGTAGGGCTAGCTCATTAGCCAACAAGGGTAAGGCCCCGTATAGCTAGGTCAATTAAATGTTGAAAATAAGTTCTTATACGAAGTTGAACCGATTGATGATCGAACGGTTTGATTGAAGGGCATTGAACTCATTGATACAAATTAGGTGCAGCAATATTTGTGGACTAGTAGTGAACCGCATTCCATCATTCTCAATTTCAAATTTGAAACATATTATGCATATGAGCGTAAATCTTTGCTTGAATCTCATTACTAGCTAGTACGTAGTAGTAAGAAAAGAAAAGGAAGAGGAAGAAAGATATTAAATAACATTCCATCATTGATTAGATGACAATGTTAATTAGTAAAGAGGATGTTTTTTGTTTATTTTTTATTGAGTAATGTTAGGTACACTTAAACGGGACACCTAAACTATCTACTGGTTAATGAGTCGTGGCATTTTTTATATTAATTCAAACTTTTTTTTAGTAATAAGGCATCGTTTGCTTCGCAGGATTAAGGAGGGGATAGTGGGGAATTGGATTAATAGTCCCTTTAATTGAAAAGTCCAGTGCTTGGCAAGACCACTTTGCTCGGGACTAATTGTCCATTTTAAAAGAATAGTCTCCCATATGGGGGACTAAATTATACCATGGGGGAGGTGGTATTATTTGTCCCGGGACTATCAATTAAATGAGACTAATTATCCAATCTCCCCTCCGCCATCCAAACGTGGCCTAAAAGAATTTGGAGAAGTGATACTTTTATTACTGTACATCACCAGTATATTTAGCATTACAAGGTGGAAAAAGAAAGGAAAGAAAATAAACAGAAAGGGAAAGAAAATAAACTCCTTAAATGTGGTCAACATGACCCATAAATAAAAATATAAAAACCGGGATACAATCCCTTAATTTCAACAGTAATTGATGAATAAATTTGGAAATCCACATCAACAGGTGGATAGTTTAGGTGACCCATTTTGGTGTACCTAGCATTACTCTTTTTTTATTACATCAATCTAGAAAATAAAAAAGTGTATTTTTCAAAAACTTAGTATAAAAAGGAATGAACCTAGAACTCCATATTTTAGAAGTAGATATTATTTTCCTTGGAGCTAAGGTTCGTAGTATGGAGAATGGAAACAAGTATTTCCAACTCGACCACGGAGTCAATTTTGTTCCACTTAATTTCTTTTTCATGGCCACATATCTTCCGGACTAAGAAATTGAGAAATCTCTCTCCTATTACATCTCTACCCAATTTCCATAATTCCATCCCAAGTTTCCAACTCTCAATACAAATTAGAACCATGAGTTTTGTTATGTATGTACCATCTGTTCTTGTTGACCAAAATGTTTGGGTGGATTAAAATTTCTTAATCATATGCACTCAACATATTAGACTATATATGTTTGGGCATTAGAACTGGTTCTCTAGTGTAGTTAAGAAAAAACCAGTCCTAGATAGTATTTTTTTTATGTTTGTATAATTTTTTGGGTAATTCTATTGGCACCCACCTTATTCGCTCTTCACACCCACTTACTCTTCACACCCACCATTCCAATTAAAATTAAAACAACCTACTCTCTACACTCACCCCCTTATTCCTAAAATAACCCTAACTACTTTATACACCCTCCTTTGTATCTCTCATTTCATTTACTCTCTACAACCACCATATTCATCATCATCATCATCATCTTCCCTTCAAACCCTAACTAATTACTAATGAAAACCAGATGAGAGGTTTGATGGTGGTAGAAGCGGAAATGAACTGATGAAAACCCACTTTTAGATCAAAGTGAATTACAAACCCTAAATGAATATCTAAAGAGGCATATAGCAAAAGACTAGAAAAAATGAATTTGAAACCCAATATGAGAATGCATATAAGTACACACACATACAAATTGTATTACTAATAAATATCAGATTGATTTAGGCAGTGGTGATATGTATTATATGTATCATGGTCAATTGGTCATATACACATAGATGTATATATGTGTATCGTATTTCATTTGGGCTATGGTGGTACCATCTCAGTGGGGGTGACGGATATTTTTGAGTCATGACAAGGGTGCTACAGAGGAATGAAGTAGAAGTACAGGTGCTGAACGTAGAGGAGTATAGAGACAAGAAAGGAGAGAGAAGATATGTCCTTCAATGTCATTTTGTAGAGGGGTGAAATTGTAATAAAAAAGTATCGTTGAGTGGTGGGTGTAGAGAGCAAACTAGGCAAGTGTCAATAGAATTACCCTAATTACTTTCTGATTACGTTAGAGTCCATTTATGTTATTACTGGGTATACCTAGCTAGTTTCAATGGCGTGACTCAGGTTTCACTTTGCAGTCTTGTAATGTTTTCTTGATTGAAATACATTTTTATTGGTTTTTAAAAATAAATATAAAAAAAATTCATAAAAAGTAAATAAAAGTAAGACTTGGTCTAGACATGGTCTTACTGTAAGCATTCCCAAACAACCCTTGGGATTGTGACAAAGGGAAAGAAACAAGTGGGGTTCCACTAGTGCATTAATCTCTCGTTGATTTTATGAATCCTTTTAGAAGAAGGAATTACACATTCTTAGTGATTAAGGACTCTAAAAGGTTTGTGATCTCATTTGTTGGTCCCCAATTAAAGTCTAAGTTCCACAATCTAGCTGTTTTCCAAAAATGTACCTTGTGAAAGGCAAATGTAAAACAACACTTATCCAATAATACCTTTTTCTCTTCTTTTTTTTTTCTTTCCCCTTTCGTTCATATATGCTTGGTGGTGTTTTTTGATTGGGTTTTTCTAAGCAATTATTGCTTTAATCTAAAGGGAAATTTTTTTATTTTTTATTTTAAAAAGCATGTCTTTTAAGTCATATAAAGTTAATGTCTCGATGAATAATCATATAATTAATCTTTATATGGCAATAGTATTTTAAAAGTTTTAAGCTATAAATTTGTTAAAACTTAGGTCACATTGATCATACACCAATAAAATCAGCAGCCATTAGATAATTACCCACTACCCAAAAAGTCATGTATATCAACTTGCTTTCTTCTTCTCATTAATTACTGTTGGTCTTTAAGACTCCATACTCGTGTAGATCATGAAACATATATTCTTCAAAATTCACGTAAACATTGAAAAACAAGCATTTATTTTAAGTTGTGATGAATAATATGGCTTGGGCTATTTTCGCATTCTATGCATTGCACCTAGATGGAATTTGTCCCTTTTATGCTTCCCAAACTTATATTCGAAAATGCTTCCCCAATGATGTGGCAATAAGGTCAAGTAAACAACTTCTAATCAAAATTCAATTGGTCCCACTGTATTAGACATGGCCCCACTGCCACGTCATTTGGGAAGCACGTTTAGGATAGAAATTTGGAAATCATATATATACTCTACTTATAATGATCTTTTTAAAAGTAATGCTATGATTCTCAAAATCAAATCTCACATCCTCATCCCAAATGGTGTGGCACCAATCAAAATTCCATAGGCCCATTGACAACTGTGGGGTTAATTCAACATCCTCCAATCAACATCCTTAGTGGGCCCATTCACAACTATTGAGTCAATTCAATATTCTCCGATCAAAATACTCAGTGGGTTCATTGACAACTATGGGGTCAATTCAACAACCTACAATCAAATCCACTGATCCCAGTACTACCACATCAAGTACTACCACATCAAGGATGGAGATTTGATATTTGAATTTGGGAAGTGTAACATTACTTTCTTTTCAATCCAACGGTTTATTTATTTTTGAACTATTTTAGGCTAAAAACATCATTATAGAAATACAACTATGTTAAAACAAAAATATGGGCAAAGTGTTACCATTTTATTGAAAGAATATAAATTTCAAAAAAAAAGTCCTCATATTGGATTATTTGAATTAAAAGACACCCCATTATTTTAGTTTGGTCAAACGACCATAAATAGTGAAACATAATCAAATCAAATACTTACGTTAGAAAATTTTACATAACTAGTTATGTGAAATATTGAATAGACCTTTTACAAAAAAAAAAAAAAAAAAAAAGATTGGCCCTCAGGCCAAAAAATTGTGTAAATTTTCAATTTCACATATGTAATTACATGAAATTTTTTTATTGAGAGACTTTTCACCCAAATGAAAAACGGGTTGAACTTAAGACCAAAAAAATGTTTTCTATACGAATTTTGAAAGAAAAAAAATCTCTTAAAAAATGTCATTAGCTCCAAATGGGGAAAATCGTATAACTTTTTATCTCAAAAACCTTGAGTAATTTTATTTTTTTTAAACAATTTTTTCCAACATCAAAAGAATCACATTAATTATGCCACATATGCGATAAGTGGCCTTATTTTTTTCCCTGGTCACTAGTCAATATTGTGGAACCATCAAATTTCTTCGTAAAATAGATTGTCGGCGTCCGTTGGAGCAGGTAATTAATTAAATAGAACACTCAAATAACACAGATAAATGATGAAATTTCCACGCGGTGGTCCTCCTGAATCTATCTATATGCATACATATATATACATATATACAGACACATATCTACATATATATATATGTATAAGAATGCAATTTGTGTTGAAATTAAGGAAAAACATGCATCATCAAAACATGATGGGTGATCTTGAAAAATATAAAGGGAAAAAAGGCGTTGTCTCTGTTAGATTTGCTCAACCATGTACAGCATCACCTATAAAAGTTATACTCCTATTGTAAGTGACGATGAAAAGCAACCATTAAAGGATCTAAAACCCCACCACTGCCCACCCAAGCTTGGACAAAAATAAAACCAACCCAAAAGTACCACAACACCTAGTTATTGACTTATATTTGCTTCTTTGGTTTTGGATAACACTGTCGATTCATTAGCCCCCACCTCTCTGTTGCTAACAAACAGAATATTTTAATTAAAAGAATAAGGGTAAATCACACTTTATACCCTTAGAACTCGTTTGTTTCGCAAGATTAAAGATATGATAGTGGGAGATAGTGGGAGATTGAACTAATAGTCCATTTTAATTTAATAGTCCGGTGTTTGGCGCGATCATTCTGCCTGGGACTAATTGTCTATTTTAAAATAATAGTCCCCCATATGGGGGGACTAAGTTATACCATGGGGGATGTGGTATTATTACTCCAGAGACTGTCAATTAAAAGGAACTAATTGTTCAATCCCCTACCTGTCATCCAAACGTGGCCTTAGGCCATGTTTGGCAGACAGGATAAGGAGGTCGGATTAGATAACTTTTATCCAATTCACTGTTTGGGGCACACACTGAATAGGATTATTTTATCTCAAACTCTCATTTAATCTCAATGAGTTCATAATAACTCAATACCAAAAGGGGGGTGGTAGTAGGTGGGATAAGGGAGTTTGGGAGAACTCTTGGGACCTTTTTTTTTTTTTCCGATTTTTCTTCTTTTATTTTTTTTCCAGATCTCTTCTTCTTCTTTTTTTCCCCCAAATTTGTTTCTTTTTTTCCCCAGATCTTCTTTTTATTTGGTTTTCACAACTCTGTTTTTTTTCCTCCTTTTTCCATGTTTGCTTTTTTCTTCTTTTTTTTTTAGATTTTCTTTTTTAAAAAAAAAAACTTTCAAATACCCTAGATATGTTTGTGTGTTTGTTTTTTCCTTTCCAATTTTTTTTTTTATTAATTTTGATTTTTTCCCCCCAAATTGCTTCTTCTTTTTTCTCTTCCCTAGATCTTCTTTTTTATATCATTTTCAGATCTTTTTTTTCCCTTTCCAAATTTGCTTTATTTTTATTTTTATTTTTACTTTTTTAAGATTTGCTTTATTAAAAAAAAACTTTTAGGTCTTTTTTTCCCCTTTAGGTCTCTCTCTCTCTTTTTTTTTTTTTTTTTGGTATCAGAGCCATAAGTGTTGTCTCCTGTTGATTTCTGTTTACTGTTATTGTTTTTTGCACCTATACCCAAGTCGCATTATTCCCCCATTGAAGTGTCCGTCGTTGCCGTGATCAGGCATTTAGGACCAATCCAGGGTTTGTTGATAGTAGGGTAAGTTCTCACTGTACCAGTATTTAGAATGAAAACATTAGTCATGTACTTTGGATCTAGTACTAAGGTTGAGCAAGACACTATTCCTAAGAACATGGATCTTAACAATATTAAAAACATGGATGAGACTACTATTGAAAATATGGGAAATTTTTTAAAAAATTCGAAAATGCCTTCAATTCCTATTGATGAGTACTTTATTATCTCAGACCTTTTTACCAGATTAAATCTTATGAGATCAAAACAATTGAAACTACGCATCAAGTTACAAATGCCAATCGGAGTTTCAAAATGTTATCTCCACAGGCAATTTCTAAATATCTTTTGTGAGGATTTAAATATCTTCATGTAGGACTTGTTCAAGTTAATATTAAACTTATGACAGCAAAAGGTTTAGATACTTTCCTTTTGGCATGTCTTAGAGATGCTAGATACTTTCCTTTTGGCATCTCCATTTCACAAATTCCTTACTAGGAATGATTGAGTTTAGTCTTTGCCATGGACCAGTTTATTTTAACTGGTATCCTGATTTTACTGTTAGTTTGATAGATCCCCATATTCTAGATGTTCTTACCTTGAATATTCAAACCCAAAGGAATAACATGAAACAAGGAAGATCTTATTTTTTGTTTGATTTTCAGAACTCTGCTTTTTTTTTTTTGCCTCCCTTTTCCATATTTGCTTTTTTTTTTTTAAGATTTTCTTTTTAAAAAAAACTTTCAAATACCCTAGATTTGTTTGTGCTTTTTTTTTTTGGGGGGGGGGGGGGGGGGGGGGGGGGGGGGGGGTGAGAGGGGATTAAAAAGTAATAATTTAGTTATTATCCGGAATTTATATCTGGACATAACCAAACACAAGATTAGGATATAACAGCTTATTTGACAATTGTATCTAGCACGTTCAAAATACAGGACAATACAATAGCTAATCCGATAGGATTACTAATCCAGTCTGATCCTGCCTTATCCAATCTAATTCGACAGTTTTATCCGGCCTGCCAAACGAGGCCTTATAGTTTGGCTGTGATGTCACTTTGGTACTGTAGTTTCAATTTTGTCATTTTGGTCTTTGTTGTTTCAGTTTAGGTTCAATGTAGTCCATATATCAAATTTTCTTACAATTTTTGACAGATTTAGGTTCAATATAGGCAGTCAGACTCTAAGGAGGGCACCCTCTTTTTATTAAAGAGAGGACTTCTCTTTTAACTGTCGGATCGTATTGAAAAACTGTGAAATTACAGCACTACCCTTAATGAAAACACGATCTGACGGCTAAAACAGAGGTCCTCTCTTTAATAAAGAGAGGTGGTCCTCTTTAGAGAATCTTTGTCAATATAGGTGTGTAAAATATAATTTCTCTAAATAGATTTACCATTATGACCCTAATGATACCTCACGTGTGCATCGCATAACCTATTTCTATAAAAAAAAAATTATAGAAAATTTTCATGAATGGACTACATTGAACCTAAAGTGAAACTGCATGGACCAAAATGACAAAATTAAAACTACAAGGACCAAAGTGATATCATACCCAAACTACAAGGGTGTAAAGTATAATTCACCCAAAGAATAATGATTTACTTTTCAAATATGAATCCCAAATTTGGTTCCTAAATGACTGACAGTTGTACCACTTACCGTGACGTGATCAATGATAACATATGTCACTGCATCTGGTACATTTGACAAAGTATTTGAGAATCAAATTGGAGAAACATACCTTTAAATCTAATTAAAAAATAGTTCTCTAACCCACTAGTCATTTGTGAGAGTAAGAGATTTTATAAAAATGAATTTTTAAATGGTTGTTTAACGTTTAGTATTGTTGTGAAAATAATAATAATAATAATAATAATAATAATAATAATAATAATAATAATAATAATGTTAATTCCAATTTCTTAAAGAAAAAAAAACAATTTTCTCAAATCTTCTTTTTTTTTTATAGCTTTTTTAAAAAGTTGTAAAAAGTTGATAAACAAATTCAAATTTTTCAATAATCTTGAACAATTAGTTACCAACTTGGTACTAAGTTCCCTCTATGGAACACGAAAGTCTTGTTGTGCGGGTGGACCCCAATTCTCCATAATCAATATCACATCCACTTGTTAAAGATAATTCACATATGATAACAAGAGTAAAGTATAACATCCAACACAAGAATAAACAACAACAAACCAAGCGAAGACACATTGATTTTTTCTAAGTAGTTCAGGTCAACCAACATGCCTACGTCCACACGGCTTCTTTTATTCATAAGCATTCATTACAAGCCTCTCTCTCACCACCACTCACCACCCATTCATTAATTGTTGGACATTATCAAGGCTCCAACCCACCTCTATCATCCTTGTTGAACTTAAGGTTCCAACCCAACATTCTCATCCATTATTAACGTTACAATCTACAAAGGACTTTGCGTATAGCCATACGTTCACCATCACCATAGCATTGCAGTCTTGTTGCAGCACCTCGATGGCCGCCTCCACAATGTTTCTGCACCTAACAACAATGAGCACCTACTAGGCCATGCCCATTATCTACCCGGTGGGCAGAAGCCTACCGATACACGATCTCTTCCTTGGGTTCTCCCAAAAATCTTGACTCTCCCTTTCTGTAACACCCGTATCCGGAGAACGGGTGAATTATTGTATTAATATGCATTAATTAGTATAATTAGTGTATAAACGGATTAAGGGGAGGCTTGGACTCGCCCATGTAAAAAGTGTCAGAGAGGAACACTAGTTGGAAAAGTCCCTAGAGAGGTGGGACAGGTATTGAAATTTAACCCAATGAAGGGTAAATTGGTAATTTGCATTTTAAATGATTAAATGCATTTAATGTGACTACATGAATATGTGCTTATATGATTTCATATTACGTGTTGATTTATGTGTAGCATTTGGGGTTATAAGGGTATAAATGAAAAAGAATTAAAATTAGTAGGTGCGATAGAAATTTCACAAAGTATGTGGGACCCACGTTGGGACCCATACGGAACTTAGACAAACACTCATTAAGTAATTGGGTAGTTAATGGAATGTTTGGGGAAGTTCATAATAAGAACTTAAGAAATCCCGGGAGTGTGAATGGGAAAAAGGCAAAATAATGACACCACAGACTTGCATGTGTGTGTATGTGTCAAGAGGGAATGAGAGTCTCTCATTTACAGCAGAAAATCAAAAGAAAAAGAAAAGAGATCACCGGGAGAGAAGAAGAGTTCGAGACTCCGACGTCGAAATTTCACCGTTCCGTCGCCGTCGTTCGTCGGATTCGCGAACCGAAGCCGTTTTCGGACTCGTGAAGGTAAGACGAACGTTTCTATATTTTTAATTTACGTTTATATTGTCGGATTTTGGTAGCTCACACTAATCGGTGAGACGCCGTTTACCGAATACTTGTAGGATTCTTGTTGGAGTAGAAATTGAGCTTCAATTTGGGGAAATTCTGCATAATTTGGCTTAATTTGGGTAAAATATGTGGGAGGTGAGTTTTCTACACCAAAAAGTGATTGTGTTTAATATATTCAAAGCTTCATGTGATATAAGAGGTGGTAACTATTGTGTAGGAGCAAATATATATTGTTGATGTCAATTCTATGGAAATTTTATGTATTGGCACATGTATATGTGCTTACATGTCTATGTGGTAGTCAATGAGCACCGGGGAAATGGTTCATTGTTGGGAGTAATAAGGGTGGTGTAGAGGAAGAATCCGATAAAACAACGGAAGTCCAAGGAATAGAAGTGGCCACGGGACCAAGGGAGGTCTTCGGGTCTGAATGAACCATATAACCGGTGACTCGGCGACTACGGTTGTGTTTTTATGTGTTAATTATAGCATTGCACGTGTTAAACATACAATCATGTTTAGAATGCTCACTAAGCAAATTTCTTAAGAAAACCGTTTTCCTATTTCTGTTGTGGTACATAACAACCACCGTAGGTTCGGAGCCTTATCCGGAGAGCAAATGACGCGCGAGTTGGGAGAGATGGGAGAGATGGGGGAGATTTGTGCCTTATGCTTGTGAATTTCTTTTGAACTTGTAAAATGATGTAAATTATGGTTTCTTTTATGTTGATGTTCATATTTGGGTTGTAGAAAAAGAGTTTGAATCCTAAATTAGTATTTTGGTAGTTGAAAGTGAATTTGGGAACTAATGTGTAATATCTCTTGTTTTGCTCAAGTGTGGTAAAAGTAATGGATTTGACCATCTCGGCAAGTCCGGATGTGTCCCTAGTGTCTTAAACATGCTTCATTAGTGTTCACAATTCTAGTTACAACCTTGAGTTGATTCCCAACAAGTTTCATGAATTTTGAATGAGAATTGAGTTTCAAAGTTTAAAAGTTTGTTGTAGTTCAAATAAAATGAGTTCATGGTGGATTTGATCAAATGATGAATGTGAATGTGTGATTCATGCTTAACTTGAGATTAAAAATGTTTGGGAGAGTGTTGGAAATGTTTTCCCAAAGTTTTATAAGGTTTCCATGTGAATTGGTGGTGTTTTGGTAAGTTGAGAACTTGTTTGACAGCAAAAGCTTAGCAGCAGAACTTGTTCTGCAGGACGCGGATCGATCCACATTTGTGAAGGGATCGATCCGGCCTTTATCAGGGACATTCTGCTTGTGGCTCATATAAATGGATCGATCTGGGCCGTATGAAGGGATCGATCCGCTTGAAATTTTCACAGCACGTCCGCTTTTACGGAAACGTGCATAACTCTTTCTAGAAAACTCGGATTCGCGCGCTGTTTTTTGCGTTGGAACCGAGACTCATAAATCTAACTTTTGGTTTAAAAAATTTACATACTTTCTTAATGACCATTTTGCCCTTGGGGGCTGTTTTGTCACAGTGGGGTTCTTTAGAGTTGTTTCTCCACATTTTCTTTCCAATTAGTGTGTATTTTGGGTGCGGTTACTCTTGTTACACATGTCCTAATCCACCGGGAGTGGGTTGGGGTATGACACTTTCCCTCTCTAAGTTTAAGATTCAAGATTCTTTCTACACATCATATCATCTTATATATAGATATACACATTCCTAATCCTAGTAGAAGAAAGACACATCAACATGGAAAAATTTCTTCACGAAGAAACCAATATACACAAGTGATTCTATATATTATGAGACTAATCATCTTTGGAAACTTACCCAAAAATGCTCTCCTACATCATTTAGGAAAGCTGCCCTCGCACTGATTTCCCATTTCCGCTCACGTGGTTCACTGGGTGGGCGACATTTCAGTTTCCAACCATTCCATCCTCGCCTGAAGGCCCGCTCGAGCAGCATTCTAGGTTTGAGAAATTTTGCCCAATTTCCAACAAGTCTTCTCCTCAGAAACATTGATTTGCTTATGTAAACTTGGAGATTTTGCATGCAAGTCACTGGCAAAAAATTGTACACTTTTGAATTCATTCTTGCAATTTAAAACCACCATCTGAACTAATCTCCAATTTAATTTATTTTGCAAATATCATAACTAACTTTTTATTCTCATATTTCTGCCTGATTCTGAGGCTAGTTTCTGATTCCACTCTTAAATTACTAGTAATCCTAATATTTTGCTATGTTTGGTTCATGGATTATTTATTAAATTATATTAAATTTTACTAGGATTTGCTATAATTTTTTACAATGCCTAAAATTTGCCCTCATATTGGCGAAGAGTGTTTCAAATATTACAATTAATGTCATTAGATATTTTAAGTTATTAAAGATATAATTAGTTTTGACATGAATTTTTGTCCTCCTTTTTGCTTAACATTCATAGCAACTTCATCATCCACTGTTAGAGCATCAATAATGTGTTTGTCTTATAGGATAACTTAGTAGAACTTAAGTTAAAGCCATTAGCAATGGGTCTGTTTTAGCTAATGTATAGGATAACCGAAGTTACGAAAACTTATCTTTGTGGTAGCACTATGTTCGAGCTAATGTATAGAGTAACGGCACATACAAAGCTGTGGGATTTGAGATGGCAAAGAGTAAGCTGTGACCATCACCAAATGGAACACAGAGTGCCGCCCCACCCACACGGCACAATTTGTACCATCCACACCTACACCCACACGGCACGATGTGTGTCACCACATTGCACACGATACAATGTTGCCACCCCATAAATGGCACAATGTGTGCCATTCCCTTATTCCCTCATTGCTAGCACCCTCTCCCATGTACAACAACTTTGCTTAAGTTTATCTTAAGTTCCACGAACGCATTGTGGATGCTCTTACCCCCAAAAGTGCGTTCACTTCAACAAAAATTACACCCCTCTTGCATTTTCCACTATTTTGTACTCATAGTTTTGTGATTTTGTACTTAAACTGATTTTTCACCTATCTTTTGTGAATCACGGACTTGTCAAACATTAGAATTCTAAACATAAGTTTCATGACTTTGGAACTAGAAGTCAACCAACGTTTCTCATTCTTTTACTTGACCATTGTGAATAGACAATGTATATATTTATCAATCAATGACATTAGCACTGGATATTTCCGGTAGAGGGCACGTATCGTCTCAAGAGAGCGTTTCACGCCTCATCCCAATCACCTTCTTATTGATTCTATATTATATAGAGGAATTGACGGAGATTCTAGTACCAGTGGATTCTTTTGAAGGTCATTATTTTTATTTATTGTCCAACATTAGCAATTCTTATTATTCTCTTGATCACCTCCAATTTTTTTTTTTTCATAACATAAACATCATTAATTCATTAGAGCATATTCTAAAAAGGAACCAATACAAGCAAAGAATGGAGGAAAATACATAAAAATGCAATTACACAAACTTCTAGGTTGCACTACAAAACTCCCCAATCGTTGATGAAATGGTCTGTGATGTAGTTCAAGATGAGCCGACTGAGGGAGGGAGCTCTCAAAATGCCCCCACAAATGTAGATAGCTCCAAAACACGTCGTGATTGTGAAGAGCCACTAAAACACCCGATCTGACAAAAATATCATCTAATTTGATAAATATCGCGCCAAATCTGCATGAGTAGATCATCGGACCTGAAGAAACAAAGTTGCATATGTGAAAATGAGTAATCGGATCTAACCCAAACACAAAGAGATGAAGAGATCTAGAGTGAGAATGAGAAGACACTCCGATTGTTAGGAACTGCGTTCCCAGAATCCATTGACAGCGCGTATAAGTTGGTACTGCAAAAAAAATTACGTGAAAACTACAATAACCCTACAAAGGCGAAACTAGGGTTACCATAAACTGCTAAAACGGATTGCTGTAGTAGATGAATCGAGAACACGGGCTCGATAACAGCTCACGATCTTCTACCGTATTCCTTTGCTGCCAGAATATCGAACTGAGTGTGGGCTCTTTTGAAAACCTTTTAATTTTCTGCTCTTCCCTCTTTACGTTCTGTTTTCTATTCCCAGTTATAACACTCTCTTTGATTGTTGTGACGATTCAATCCCGATCACATTGATCCGACAAAGATGTGTTCGTCAGGAGGACTAAACGATCTCCGATTTACTTGAATTTTTAACAGCAGCTCCGTCTCGACGTCAGGAACGTTGTGTAAAAAATTCAGCAACTTTCGATCAGTATCGAGCAGTCCGAAGCTCTTTTAGTGAGCGTTGTCCGATGCTAGCAATCTTCACTCCTACGTCTCTTGAATGCTCACAGAGACTAGGGTTTGGTGGAAACCCTTCTAGAAGAATGCTAGGAGGTCAAGGGAAGCTTAGAATATGAAATCATGCAACCTGAGAGAAGAGCCAAGGCAGCATATATATAGGCTACGATAGGGACCATAAGAAGTCAATAAGAAATAGGCTTCCTTATGGAATTAGGAAACCCTAATTCGAACTGAATCAGATTCCTATTTCCATAAATTATAATTCATACCACTAAAGAATTATAATTGCACTCCTACCCTTATCTCAAAAATATATTTCGAGCTTCATGTTATTAAATGCTTATTATCTCCCCATGTTAAGATTAAAGATATTCATTAATTAAATATAATTACTGACAATCATATTTAATTAATTTCTTAAAATTCCTTGAGATCCTGTGCTTAACTTATCGGATATGTCGGATACAAAATCCACCTGCAGGGTTTGACATAATCAAAACTTATAAGCTTTCTCAAGGGGATATCATCAATCCCAAATTGAGACATGGATTCCATCATTAATTAATATCCACCACACAATTAATATTGTCACCCAATCCAATGAGATATTGACCCATTTAAGGATCTCACCCTTTTAGGGATCAAAGTGTAAATAACAAATGTACGTGTCTACAAATTAACTTAGGATTTAGAGCATAAGCACTCATAATAGCCATGAGGTATTAATTATCTTATAAGTCAGTATAAAGATAATTACCCCAAGTCAGTCGCGTTTAATACACAAAATGTACCAGCATAGTGAGTTGAAACTATACCGTTTTCCGTAGTCAAGATAAACCTATTACAACACCATGCTGCAGTCCTACCGATGGTATGCCCAATCCCATCTAAGACTGTAAACCAAAATCTTACATTCTATAATATCTGATGGCCTGATCTTCCGTGTGTAAGCCGAACTCTACACACCAAACCACCTACTATATAGAATGAGAGACACACATGCATAATATTAAATAAATAATATAATACAAATATTGCCCACACAGATTCTCATAAAAATGGATTAACTGATTTTATTAAATGAATAATAAATCAACTACATAAAACATAGCTTTTAGTATATATCCCTAACAATCTCCCACTTAGACTCAAAGCCATGATGCGACACACCTCACACCTAACCCTTCTACATGACTGTCAAAAGTCTTGGCCGGTAAGCTCTTGGTGAAAGGATCTGTCAGGTTATTTGCTGATGCTATCTTGGTCACTTCAACATCACCTCTTTGCACGATCTCTCGTATCAGGTGATACTTACGCTCAATGTGTTTTCCCTTCTTATGGGCCCTTGGTTCCTTTGAGTTAGCAACCGCTCCGCTATTATTGCAATAAAGGGTAATAGCCAATTGTACCGCAGGTACCACTCTTAGATCCATAAGGAAGTTTCTGAGCCAAACGGCCTCCTTAGCGGCTTCTGAAGCAGCCACATACTCGGCTTCCATGGTGGAATCAGCAATACATGACTGCTTGATACTCCTCCAAGTAATGGCTCCACCTCCAAGGGTAAATACATATCCTGAGGTAGACTTTCTGGAATCCCTATCTGACATGAAATCAGAATCTGTGTACCCAATGGGTACAAGACTGTCTGCTTGGTAAACTAACATATAGTCTCGAGTCCTTTTCAAGTACTTGAGAATATTTTTCACCGCAGTCCAATGTTCTTGCCCTGGATTAGACTGATATCTACTAACCATGCCAACAGCAAAGCAGATGTCAGGTTTAGTACATAGCATAGCATACATTAGGCTTCCTACTGCCGAGGCATAAGGAACTGCCTTCATCTTCTCTATCTCATCAGGTGTCTTAGGACACTGATCCTTAGATAGAGTAATTCCGTGTCTGAAGGGAAGGAATCCTTTCTTGGAATCTTACATGCTAAACCTTGCAAGAATATTGTCAATACAAGTGCCTTGTGACAAGCCCAACATCCTATTCTTGCGATTTCGCATAAGCTTGATCCCTAGGATGTGACCGGCTTCTCCCAAGTCCTTCATATCGAATTGACTGGACAACCATACCCTTACAGAAGATAATACCCCCACATCGTTACCGATTAGCAAGATATCATCCACATATAGTACTAAGAACACCACCACGCTTCCATCATGTTTCTTGTACACACAGGATTCATCCGCACATTGATCAAAACCAAAAGACTTGATTGCTTGATCAAAGCGGATATTCCAAGACCTAGATGCCTGCTTAAGTCCATAAATGGACTTCTTAAGCTTGCACAACATGTGTTCTTGGCCCTTTGCGATGAACCCGTCTGGTTGCACCATATAGATGCACTCGTCAAGATTCCCATTAAGAAATGCTGTCTTGACATCCATTTGCCAAATTTCATAATCAAAATGTGCAGCAATGGACAAGAGAATCCGGATAGACTTCAGCATTGCCACCGGCGAAAAAGTTTCCTCATAATCGATTCCTTCTTTTTGAGTGAACCCTTTCGCAACAAGCCTAGCTTTAAAGGTTTCCACCTTACCATCTGCTCCTCTCTTTTTCTTATAGATCCACTTGCATCCAATGGGTTTTATTTCATTGGGTGGTTCTACAAGATCCCATACTTGATTGGAGTACATAGACTCCATTTCAGATTTTATAGCCTTTTGCCAAAGATCTGCATCTTTATCTTGGAGTGCTTCATTGTAGTTACAGGGGTCGGTACCTTGTTCATCAGGGACCCGATCATAAGACTCTCCCAAGAACATATACCGGTTAGGTTGAATAATAACCCTCCCACTACGATGAGGCACAACTCGTTTCTATGTATCACTGATATTTCGTTGTGAAGATTCTGAACTTAATACACCATTATCTACACGTTGTACTGGTTCAGGAACCTGCGTGTTAATGGTTAGTTCGGGATCTACACGAATTTCGATAATCCTCCCACTACGACGTGGTAATGGAATATCGATAACTCTTTCTTGTGGTGTTTCTTCTCATACCGTTGGAATCGAAGAAGTATGTCTCGGTGTCTCTCCTCTCATTTCCTCTAGAACAATACGACTTCTGGGCTTGTGGTCCATAACATAGTCCTTTTCTAAGAATGTGGCATTGGTGCTAACAATAACCTTCTGATCCTTAGGACTATAAAACAGACCACCTTTAGTTCTGTCACGACCCCAAAATTCGACTTCAAAATTTTAGGCTCGAGACCGGCCTCTTCGTAATTAAATAGAGCTCTAGCGGAAGCAATCATAGCTTAAATCCATTTATATATCGAAGTCTACATGAATCTTGAAAATATTATTACATTGAAGGTATAACTCTTCTAAATGTTCTACATATCTAACAATCATCTACTCCTCATTTGCATCAAGAATATATTCTTTCTCTTCTATTGAAGTGTTCTGTTCTTCTAAGGGATCTATAATAGCCTATCATCGTCACTTTGTCACCTGAAAAGGGTTTTAAAAATATTTGGAGAGTGTGAGCTGAAGGCTCAGTGAATGAACATAACCTTTGAAATAATCATTTAAAAGATTTGCCTTTTTAGAATAGATAAGATAATAACATTAAAATTTCATGCAATAAAATAAAAATATAATGACAGGTTCTATTTGCATGGAAAACAGCATTTTTACATAAATGTCAGATTACCAACCACCCACTCACACACACGTTCCTTTCATTACATGGCACAGTGATCAAAGTACAACCCTGCTAGTCGGGTTCATGGGTCCAAAGGACCAGCCACTTGGGCTTCATTTCATCGCATACATAGGCTATACTTTATAATTTGCTGTGGTGGTAATCGGCACTTTAAATAAATGAATAGTTTAAATGATGGCATTTCAAAAGATACATGACATTGGAATAAATTGACACATTTGAGAATAATAAGTTTGAATGCTAAAACCCTTCCAGGAACCAAGAAAGATGTTCCGAAAATATCTTTAGTAATTTTGATACTTTACATATCATTAAAATCATAGTAAAATTCACTCATTATATATTGAGTTAATATAGAGTTTGAGAAAAGGTAATAAACACTCACATATAGAGTTGAGTTAAATACAGGATACGAACACTCACCTTGGTGACTTAGGAATTGACGATGAAACAGTTCCTACATCAATACAGGTAAAAGAAACTAGACATTTAATCATAGGTTGTAAGCCTAAGGGTATAACTGCAATTAAGGCTTTTCTAGGGTATTTCTATAAATATGCTAAAACTATGTCAAACATTCACTATAATATTCCTTACACTATACTAAGTTCAACTTCACTAACTGGACTCAATTTGGAGTCCGTAGCAGGTCCTACTTCAAAACTACATAAACGTGGATTTTACAAATAAGCTGTATTTTAGATAATGTCGGGTTGTCTCCAAACTTTTAAATACGATACTAGACGTTATTTTGAGACTATAGAAATTGACGGCGCATTTTTCTGAGTTATAGATTATTTACTTACAATTTTGGAAGTTAAAATACTATTTTTAAATAGTTACTATTGAGCCGTAAAGCACATGTATAATTTCCATAAGGGTGAGAATTGATTCGTCAAACTATTCTTTATAAAATCATAATATTAATTGCGTATTACATTTCTTTTACTAATTTTATTACCCAAGAACATACAGGAATTACTAGTTATTCGTACTAAGTACTCCAATATTTCTAATTGTAATATCTATTTGCTATATCCTAATGATACAGAATAATACTGAAATATAAGGGATTTTATTTATTTAATTTATAATCTGACAAGGCCTAACTTATTTACTAACACTAATTTTAAAATAGTCATAACAGGACCGTAATTCCATTTTCATATCCAAATACCATAATTTAAGTGTGGGACTATTTTTAATGGTCATAAAATGCCATAAGAACATTTTTGTATTTTTCCCATAGTTTAAGAAATATAATAGCTATGATAAAATAATCAACCTTTATTTAAATCAATTGATAAGTAGTAAGATTTATTATTCTATGGTTTTATAATTAACAAATTTATAAAACAGTATATATTATCATAATATCATTATAGAATATATAAATGATTTATAATGAGTTTACAAAATCCCAGAATGACCAAAAATACCCTTTTTAAAAGTTTAGGGGTCATTCTGTAAATATACCAAAATATAAGAATTATCAGAAACTGAAAAATTAATACTTCAGATGGAAATAAACATAATTAGAAGTACTAAGTTTGAAATCGTGATCAAATCCGATGTCGGAAGACCTCTATACATTCGTTTAAAGTTTCGGGGGTGTAAATGAAATTTTTGGAATAAATCTGGGCAGAATGCCCTGTTTTGGACAGATTGTAATTCTAAACTTCTAATGGCCATAATTCACTCATTTCTTAACCTTTTTAAGTGAAATCAGTGTCTATCTTGAGTGAAATTTTGTGGAGAATCCAAATCGAAAGTCGATTTTAGCAAAGTCGAATTACAGAATGCGAAATGACCAATTTACCCTTTAAAATGAATCTTCAATAAAAACCCAAACGGTACAAGCAAATCAAAAACTGTTTTAAGGGTAGTTTCATGGGTATTTTAAGAGACTACCCTTAAAATTTGAAAGCTATAGCTGGTCGGAGTAATGAGTTACACTAATTCTACTATTTTGGATCAAACCGAGCTATTTTCTAGAGGTTCCTAATTCTATTTACTCCATATAACAATACTACTAAAAACAGTAAATAGAAACTATTTATTACATGAAATAATATGTATGAATTACTTACCAATATGAAGAATAAAACTAGAACTCAAAACTCCCTTTTTTTTCTTCTATCCACTTCTATTTTCCTTTCTCTTTCTCTTTGAATGTTTGAAACTTTGTGTGTGTGCGTATAAGGCTGTGGAAGTGGGGATGATATAGGATAGCAATTAGACTTATTAGGAGTGGTATAAGTTAGGTAGGTTAGCTAGGTGATTGGTCATGAGGTTGTGGAAGTGGGGATGATATAGGATAGCAATTAGACTTATTAGGAGTGGTATAAGTTAGGTAGGTTAGCTAGGATTTTTATTTTATTAGATATGTTAGGCTTAGTTAAATAACTAGCATCAATATACATCTATATGACTATATCTAATCTATGTATGTATATTTACACATTTAAATTACAGTTATTAAATATAGAATAATAATTATTTTAACATAAATTCCATTAAGGGAATTACAAGGTGCTACAATTAAGATTTCTATTAAAGACTATTTTTTTTTTTCGGTAAATTAGAAGTGCTAGTGAACTTCGGGTTATTACAAGTTCCTCTTGGATACCCAACAAAGAAACATACTTCTGTTCTCGATTCCAACTTTTCTACGTTCCCTTTCAGCACATGTGCTGGACTACCCCAGATCCGAACATGCCGCAGACTAGGCTTTCGCCCAGTCCACAATTCCGTGGGAGTAGTAGGTACTGACTTAGATGGTACCAAATTTAGAATGTATGAGGCTGTCTCTAATGCGTGTCCCCAAAATGAAATTGGTAAATCCGAATAACTCATCATAGATCTGTCACACCCGTCCCGGAAAATGCATTCATTTTAAAATGCATATTTGAATTATGAGAATTATTAAGGTTGATTAATAATTGAGGAATTGGTTGACCATGGTCAACGAAGGGTGTCAAGTGAGGACACGGTGATTCGATATCCATTGAGGCATTCGTAAGAATTAAATGACATTTATGTGATTAAACGTTATTTGAAATATCTGGTATTTTATGAATAGTAATTTACCTGTGTAGTGTAATTTCTGGTAGTTTTGATCTGGTCTTAGATCATTTTTGAATACTGTGGTGAGAACGTGAGTGACACGTTATATATAAGGTAGGTTGTGTAAGAGATTTCACTGAATTTAGTTTTCGGACGTGATTTTGGACCCAAACGAAACTTAGTCGGAAACTTTTGAAATTTATAATTTTCACTCGTAAAGGCATAAAATGGACGTGTGCGAAGTTTCAAGGATTAATTAGAAGATTTGAGAAACTTGCGGGGAGGTAAGCGTAATTTCCATAACTTTTGCCTATATATAGATGAGGATGAGAATTCATTCTCATCCAAATCCAAACAAATATCTAGAGAGAGGAGAGAGAAGGGAGATTTAGTTGCCACGGGCTTTGCGACGACAAACGGCGACCGTTCGTCTGTCAGATTTTCACCAAATTCAAGATTTGAACTCATGAAGGTGAGATCTACGTTTTGACACTACTTAGGCCACGTTTGGCAAAGTTTTTCTGAAAAGTTAATTTTAAGAATCTGGGAAAAACATGTCTATACTTGTAGGAATCATTTAAGATCGGAGATCTGACGTTTATTTGGTCTTCTTGTACTTCTCCTAAAGTTTGAGAGCCATAGCTCGAGGTATGAATTCCGAACCTATGTAATATAGACAATTTTGGATATTTTAGATATTTTGTATGATTCGTGATCCGGGCAAACTATTGTGTTAAATTAGGCCCGTTAAATTTAGCAAGTACGTATAGAAAAGCACGGTGACATGATTATGTGAGTATGCTAAATGTCTATGTGGGTCAAAGGGGAGTTTGATATAATTTTACGCCGGTGCACGCCTCTCGATGTTTGAGAGTTTACAGTAGTGACGACTACTTGCTTGGTGTGGGAAGTGGCCAACCAGAGCAGATGGATGCAATGGTTGAGTGATTCTTGGCTAACCATTGGCATCGCGGTTTAAGATTTAAGACTTGCCGATATACTGGGTGAATGCGTATCTCTCTCCCCGGAGACTAAATTATGTGGATTAGATATTTAAAACATGAATTGCCCATATGCATTTGTTTAGAATTGTACGCTCAGCATATAGCTGAGCAGTGGAGATGTACTCCATTGCAGGTGAAAAGAAAAAGGGCAAGAAGAAGCGTGAGGAGTAAGGCCGAGGAACGCCGGGGGAAAACATTTGTATATGTTTTTGTTTTAAATCCTAAACTCGTAATAAGGATTTGGATTTTCGTAATATGTTGTAATAAGAACTTTAGTTTTGGATGTTGTAATTGAACGCCTATAATTAAGTTTTAAAGGTTAAAATCAGTTGTGGTTGTGTTGGTGTTGGAATTAAGAAGTATGAGTTGTTAGTATTTTCAACACAGGATGTCCAGCAGGGGAGCAGTCGACTGGACCCAGGGTCAGTCGACTGGACATCGTGGGATTGAGACACTGAGAGTATATTATAGAAAAGCAGTCGACTGGACCCCTTGAACAGTCGACTGAGCACTGTTGATTTTGGCTACTGCTTCTTATAATTGAAAAGCAGTCGACTGGATCCCCATATCAGTCGACTGGACCCCTTTGCAATATGTTGTATTTTTTGTTCTGCTTGACACAGTCGACGGAGCAGTCGACTGGACCCTAGTGCAGTCGACGGGGCAGTCGACTGAGCCTCTGTTTTCAAAACTATTTTCTTTTGAATGTGTTTTCAATGGCCAAAACTTTTTATAACTCTGATTTCAATGTATTTCACAAACTCAGAGGGGAATGTTTCCTAAGTTTTAACTACCAGAGTTGTTTTAAGGAAGTTCTTTTCGCTGCATATTATTAGATGATGCTTGGATGAGCCTTGGTGGCGTGCCACGTGTCCTGTTTCCACGCGTAGTGGGATGGGTCGTGACAAGATCTTACCATGTCCATAAGAGTCCTATTCCTTCTTTCTGCTACACCGTTCTGCTGAGGCATACAGGGTGTAGACAATTGGGATGTAATCCCTTGCTCCAATAAGTATTCCCTAAACTCTCCCAAGAGGTACTCTCCACCACGATCAGATCGTAGTGTCTTGATACATTTACTTAGACGCTTCTCCGTTTCAGCCTTGAAGTCTTTGAATTTCTCAAAGCATTCAGACTTACGCCGCATCAAGTAAATGTACCCATACCTTGAGTAATCATCGATGAAAGTGACAAAGTACTCAAATCCCCCTCTTGCTTGGACAGTCATAGGACCACACAAATCAAAGTGAACCAGTTCCAACGGCTCTTTAGCTCTATAGCCCTTGGCCGAGAATGGCCTCTTGGTCATTTTACCTTCCAAGCAGGATTCACAAACTAGAAGTGCCTCCACTTCCAATGAGCCTAATGGCCCATTTTGAACCAGTCTTTGAATCCTTTTCAAATTAATATGACCAAGGCGTAAGTGCCAAAGATGCGTTTGGTTCATCCTCGAAGGTTCTTTTCTCTTAAATGGCAAACTATTTGTGTTATTCAATTCATTAAGTTGCAGTATAGGAGAGATAGGATTTATAAAGATCATCCACCAATTGGCCAGAACAAATAAAACGTTTATTTTATTTAATAACTACTACTTTATTAAAATAAACCGAATATCCATTCTTTACTAAACTAGAAACTGAAACTAAATTCCTTCTAATAGAAGGTACATAAAAGCAATTTCTTAATATTAAAATCCTATCTCTACCAAAACTAAGATGTAAATCTCCTACTGCAACTGCTGCTACTCTCGTAGCATTTCCCATATATAGATAAATATTTCCATCATTGAGCTGTCTGGTTCCCTGGAACCCCTGCAAAGAATTGCATACATGATCAGTGGCTCCCGTATCTACACACCAGGTACCGGTAGATCGGACCGCTAAACATGTTTCAACGACTAGTAAATGAGATTTACCTTGATTGTTCTGTCTGGCGAGATAAACTGGACATTGCTTCTTCCAGTGTCCTGGCTGCTTGCAAACAAAACATTTGCCTTTAGGCTTTCCCGGTTGTCCTCGTGGCCTTTGGATTGGCAGAGGACCCGCGGCCTTCTTTTGAGCCTTTTTCATTTTCCTCTTGCCTTTCGACTTTGAAGCAGAACCTTTCTCAAACACAAGAGCACTCCCTGACTTTCTGTTGAGACCCTCAGCTGCCTGGAGTTCTTTAAGCAGCTCCGTCAAGGTACATTTAAATTTATTCATGTTGTAATTGAGGCGGAATTGCTTAAAAGACTCTGGCAGTGACTGGAGTACGATATCGACCTGGGTTTCCCCGTCGATTTCAGCTCCAAGGATCTCTAGTTCATTAAGAAGAGATATCATCTTAAGAACATGATCCCTTACAGGCGTTGTCACAACCCAAGTCTCGCTCAGTAAGATATTGTCCGCTTTGGGCCCAAGCCCGCACGGATTTGTTCTTAGGTCACTACCCAAAAGGCCTCTTACTAGGGAGACTTAGAATCACACATATATAGCACATTACTTTTCCACACCCAGGCGATGTGGGACGAACTTCCCATAGTGTGTAGCCTGCCAGCACATACTGCAGCCTCAAAGGCACCTACAGCAGCCCGCCCACAACACCAGGGTCGTTACATTCCACCCCCCTTAGGGCCCAACGTCCGCGTTGGCACACTTCCGGCTGGGTCTAGCTCTGATACCATTCTGTCACAACCCAAGTCTCGCTCAGTAAGATATTGTCCGCTTTGGGCCCAAGCCCGCACGGATTTGTTCTTAGGTCACTACCCAAAAGGCCTCTTACTAGGGAGACTTAGAATCACACATATATAGCACATTACTTTTCCACACCCAGGCGATGTGGGACGAACTTCCCATAGTGTGTAGCCTGCCAGCACATACTGCAGCCTCAAAGGCACCTACAGCAGCCCGCCCACAACACCAGGGTCGTTACAGGCGTCCCCTCAGCCATGGTTGTGCTCATCAAGTCTTTCATAGCAACCTGCCTAGCAGCACGACTTTGATCCCCGAACATCTCTCGGAGGCTCTCCATCATGTCATAGGCACTGGTCATTGACTGATGCTGATGTTGCAGAACATTTGACATGGATGCCAAAATGTAACACCGCACCATCTCATCAGCCTTGATCCATTTCTTGTGAGCCTGGGTTTCCTCAGCAGTTCCCCCCTCACCAGGTTGCTCAGGACATTCTTAAGTAAGCACAAACTTGTACTCTTCAGCAGTTAACACAATATCCAAATTCCTTTTCCAGTCCATATAGTTTGGTCCAGTAAGTTTGTTTTCTTTAAGTATAACAGCAAGTGGATTGAAAGTACCCATTTGAAAGCCTGAGAATCACATAACATAAATAATTACGTTTGGGCAAAAATTTCTATGGATTCGAGTTGAAAATATTGGTTCCCTCTACCATATTTGAAAGGAATCCGCCAGCAACCTGATACACCGCGAATAGTATGAATCGATGGGAAGCCATATACTATCCATCATTTGTTCAGATAGACAATTGCCTTTTTATTTTACTATCCAGGCAATGTACTTTGCCTAATAAAATTAAACTACTGACTTGCTTTGGTCCTATAAATAATAACAGTGACTCAGATGGAGAGGATATTAATATTTATAACTAAGTGTATACCATCACTTAATTCTAGGTCAAGAGTTCCATGAGGAACACCTCTGATGGAGAGGTGACCCACACCAACAATCACCCAAAACATTCTTTTAAAGAAGTTTGTACTGATGATTCCATGATCAACTACATCCGATAGGGAGGATGACACTAGAGCCATCACACAAAATTAATCATATCATCTACAAACCAGTGATGGAAACCATGGGATTTATACTTGATAAATTCCCTCTCCCACTTAGAATTTTAAAAAAATTTGAGGGTTATAATTTTTTAGAAAAACTTTTTAATTTAATTAATAAAAAATAATGGAATACTTGACAAGGATTAATTCATCCTTACTTGTGAAACCCACATGTGTAGATAATAAAATTATTCTATTCTCATGATTTTAGAAAATAAATACTTATGTTTTCAAATTATGGAATTAGTTTTATTTCTAAATACACATGTAGTTGTCCATCATTTTAAATTAATATAAATTAAACATGCAGCTAGACATCTGAAATAGGTCTAGGAACAATTATTCATGTTGTCCTATTCATTAAACATAAAACAATAATAATCATTCAATCACACATAAATAAGGAAACCACAATAAAATAGGAATCCCACTATTATGGTCAAGCTGCAACTCTTGTGAAGAAATTTTCATTGAACCCGATTAGCTCTATGTCGCCACTACGCACGGGGGTCGAGCTGCCCGGTCAGAACTGTTTTCTGAAACAGCCTTCAGAAACTGCCTCCAGATTGCTTTCTGAAACTGCTTGTAAACTGTCTTCACGAACTGTCTTCACGGATTTACTTGAGATATATTACACAAACCCTATGCCTCCATAAAGGAGTTCACATGCTATTTCTTTGCAGTAAATTAACCACACATCAATCAAGCGTGGGATCCAATACACACAAATCCTATGCCTCCATAAAGGAGTTCACATGCTTTATTAAAACAGCAAAATTAACCACGGATAAAACCATCGTGGGATCCAATCACACAAAATCAGTGACCATAATAGTGGAATAAGAACACTGCAAAACAAGGGTTAGCACAGTTCTACGTTCTATCCATCCATCAACACACGCATAAGATCTGTTTTATTGGACAACATGGTTGCGTCCAACCCATACGCAGAATCAACGTTGCTCTGATACCACTGTTAGGAAACTCCGTTCCCAGAATCCATTGACAGCGCGTATAAGTTGGTACTGCAAAAAAAATTACGTGAAAACTACAATAACTCTACAAGGGCGAAACTAGGGTTACCTTAAACTGCTAAAACGGATTGATGTAGTAGACGAATCGAGAACACGGGCTTGATAACAGCTCACGATCTTCTACCTATTCCTTTGCTGCCAGAATATCAAACTGAGTGTGGGCTCTTTCGAAATCCTTTTAGTTTTCTGCTCTTCCCTCTTTACGTTCTGTTTTCTATTCCCAGTTATAACACTCTCTTTGATTGCTGTGACGATTCAATCCCGATCACATTGATCCGACAAAGATGTGTTCGTCAGGAGGACTAAACGATCTCCGATTTACTGAATTTTTAACAGCAGCTCCATCTCGACATCAGGAACGCTGTGTAAAAAATTCAGCAACTTTCGATCAGTATCGAGTAGTCCGAAGCTTTTTTAGTGAGCGTTGTCCGACGCTAGCAATCTTCACTCCTATGTCTCTTGAATGCTCACAGAGACTAGGGTTTGGTGGAAACCCTTCTAGAAGAAAGCTAGGAGGTCAAGGGAAGCTTAGAATATGATATCATGCAACCTGAGAGAAAAGCCAAGGCAACATATATATAGGCTACGATAGGGACCATAAGAAGTCAATAAGAAATAGGCTTCCTTATGGAATTAGGAAACCCTAATTCGAACTGAATCAGATTCCTATTTCCATAAATTATAATTCATACCACTAAAGAATTATAATTGCACTCCTACCCTTATCTCAAAAATATATTTCGAGCTCCATGTTATTAAATGCTTATTATCTCCCCATGTTAAGATTACAGATATTCATTAATTAAATATAATTACTGACAATCATATTTAATTAATTTCTTAAAATTCCTTGAGATCCTGTGCTTAACTTATCGGATATGTCGGATACAAAATCCACCTGCAGGGTTTGACATAATCAAAACTTATAAGCTTTCTCAAGGGGATATCATCAATCCCAAAATTGAGACATGGATTCCATCATTAATTAATATCCACCACACCATTAATATTGCCACCCAATCCAATGAGATATTGACCCATTTAAGGATCTCACCCTTTTAGGGATCAAAGTGTAAATAACAAATGTACGTGTCTACAAATTAACTTAGGATTTAGAGCATAAGCACTCATAATAGCCATGAGGTATTAATTATCTTATAAGTCAGTATAAAGATAATTACCCCAAGTCAGTCCCGTTTAATACACAAAATGTACCAGCATAGTGAGTTGAAACTATACCGTTTTCCATAGTCAAGATAAACCTACTACAACACCATGCTGCAGTCCTACCGATGGTATGTCCAATCCCATCTAAGACTGTAAACCAAAATCTTACATTCTATAATATCTGATGGCCTGATCTTCCGTGTGTAAGCCGAACTCTACACACCAAACCACCTACTATATAGAATGAGAGACACACATGCATAATATTAAATAAATAATATAATACAAACATTGCCCACACAGATTCTCATAAAAAATGGATTAACTGGTTTTATTAAATGAATAATAAATCAACTACATAAAGCATGGCTTTTAGTATATATCCCTAAAACCGATTTTGACCGACCGTCGAATTCAGAGGATGATTACCTCTAAACCAATGATGATAATGTCTGACGGAATTCAAGGGTCTTTAAAGCAATTCAGTTTCTTCATAAAGCTTCTCAATCTCCAAAATGATAAAATTTGAAGAAAAAGAAAGTAAAAGGAATTTTGTGTGTGAAAATACGCATGGCAGAAAATAAATTTGGTTATATATTCGTATATATGTGTTTATTTAAGAAAATAAATTTTGTTCTTAAATTTATGGAAAGGAAAAGAAAAAAAAGAAAAAGAATTTTGATTTAGAAAAAAAAAAAAAAGAATTTCAAAAAGAAAAAGGAAAAAAAGAATATATATATATATATATACACATATATATAACTGCGAGCCGGCACACGGCAGTCGCAGCGGTACTCGCTGAGTGCCATGCCGGCAGTCAATGAGTGCCAGACCGACACTCAGTGAGTGCCGTAGCCGATTCGCTGAGTGCCGCCCGTTGTAACTGTTTTTTTTTTAAAGTACGTATTGAACACCCAATATCACTCTTCACATGCAAGATTACTTCGAAACTACTAATTTGACGTCTCCCAATAGGTCTATATAAAGAGGTTTATGTCTCCATTGGAGAGGAGGCCTTGGAAATTGAAGAATTTTGGGATAATTAAGAGTGAATTTGGTGAGAATTGGAAGGAGAAACCATGAAAGCTTAAGAAGCTTTGAAGAAGAACTTGAAGATTGTTGAAGATCTTCATCAAAAACCTATAAAATCTGAGGATATTTAGAGGTATTCCTCTAATCTCAATTAGTTTTTAGCCTAAATTCAATCACAATTCATAGAATTCTAGGTTCTTTTACACAATTTTCAAAAAGTCTCTTCCCACCTCATTTCATCACACACCACTTGAATTGTGATTGAATTCTCATTCATAGTTGTTGATTTGGATCTTAATAACCTTAGATTTAATGCAAAATAAGTTTTCAAAAGGAAATTTGATTTGGATTATGAATTGGGTTTAAATTTTGGCTCTCTTTGTTCATACTTTTTTCTAAGTAATCATGAGATCTTTAATATCCCACTTGATTCCTTTGAGTTTGATCCTCCAATTTTTTTTAAATTTATGATTTATATGAGAATTGGAGTTGATTGTGATCATATCCTTTTACAATTTGTGGATCTAAGTCCTATATTCATGATTTGGACCCATTAATTTGGAGGTTTCATGAAGTTCTTCACATTTCATTGAAATCTATGGAGGCTGAATTCTTAATCCTCTAGGATCATTAATTTGGGAGAGAAGTCAAAGGAAATAGGTTATGAATCCTCAAGGACCATTAATTTGAGAGGGGAATTAGACTTAGATGAAGTTGATTTTATAAGTTGATTGTTGGATTCAAGTGAACTCAAGTGTCTTGAGTTCATAGGATTGAGTTGTCCTTGAAATCTATTTCTCTTATGAGGTCTATGTTAGGATTTATCCAAGGCTAAGTCCATGAATTCCCTTTTTATAATTTGGTGATTATAGTCATACTTAATCTAAATTCTCCATAGAATTATAGATCAAGTTTGGTTTGAATCATGGACATTAATTCATCCATGGTGCAGTGACATCAATGGCAATCTGTGATCAAAGATTTTTAATTAAATCATGATCCATTGAAATTGGATGAGACCAATTGGAATGTGTTCATGACACAAAGATCTACCACTGCAATTTTTATTTTGATGAAATTTCATAGTTAACATGGTTTGATCTTAGATTTGTGAACTATTTACTCTCTGTCCAAAATTTCATAATAGTAAGTCATTTTTTATATGAATAGATCAAAGCCTTGAACAAGTATTTTAAGCTTTAAATTATTTTTTCTGTGAAGTTAAATTTGTTGATAAGAACACCTAAAAAGATTTAAGTAATTCAGATTCGTTTACTATTTTTAAAAAATCATATAAAATCTCTGGATAGAGAGTTGATAAAACCTAAGTGTTGTCTGGTCTTGGTCCAATTCCCAGAGATTGGACCGCTTGATTTTTTATTTTATTTTTGAATTAGAAACTAGACTCACAAAAGCATATCATATCCAAAAATCATTAAGATCAAACCATGGGAACTATGATTTTTCTATTTTTGAAAATCTGGTCTGCTCTTTATAATTTCTAGAATTTTGTGATAAATTTCATAAACCTTGTAAATGATTATCCAAATGGTTTTTCTATGACTTAAACTATGTTTTGAACAAAGTTAATTAAACTTAAATCCAAAGGCTAAATGATCTAAATCAATGACTGGTTCTTAGTTTATTTATGTTCATGCATTCATTATCATCACATGTGCATTGATTCTTGCAATTAGGGCATTGTTTTGTATATATGATACGCTATATTTGGTTGAGTTTAGTCATGGGTTCCTTGTTTTCATGTTGAGATTGTACCATTTCTAAATGGACATCCATTGGCTCCTAGTTGAAACTTGTATATCTATAGAGGTGTTGTGATTTCAACAAATTGGAAGGAATTCATGATTTTGTCAACTTTTCCCATTTTTGTTAGATTTAGGTTTAGGCTAAAATTGGGTCTAACACTTAGGATTTAATATTATATTGTATTCAAAGCATGTGGACTAACCTTTGTTTTGTAGCACTATTGAGGTACGATTTTTCGACTTTTCTCTAGTTTATTTTATTTCTTGATTTTATTAATTTTCGACCCCATGTGCGACATATTAGTTTAGGGTTTGCCTTATGTGTATATATGTGTTAGAGATTCTTTTTCTAGGGTTTTCTATTTTTGTATGCATTGCATATTTCTATATAGCAGCTGAATCCCAGATAAGTTTCCTTGTTCTCTATTTGCATATCATTTTGCTTGCTATTTGAACTATATGGTTTTGTATGCCGTTTTATCGTTAGCAATTTTACACCTTGTAGGTAATGGTTGATAAGTCACACGGTTTGACTGACACACACTACTCCACTTATATCTAATATCATCACCAACTAATGGGCCTCACTTATAACCATTAGTTCACTGCGTACCAAATCCAGCAACCCATTCTGAGGCCCACTCCAGAGTATGTCTACTCCAAATCCAGTGACCCATTCTGATGCCCACTTCAAAGTAAAGCATGTCCACTATGAAAGAGCTCATTCAAACCAGAATACTCACATCGAAGCCCACCTCGGAGTATTCACTCGAGGCCTACTGCGAATGAGCCCACCCCAAAGCAGAGCAAAGCGGCCCCATTTTACCTACTGCCCTCTCCACTCACTCCACCACCACCCATTTGGCACGCGGATATTATCTCTAACTTAAACCTCATATGGTCAACCCATCGATCACTAATCAACGCTTGTCATCGCTTGAAATGACCATCCTTGCCATCGCTCAGAATGACCATTCGTGCTATCGCTTGGAATGACCACTCGCTGTCAAACACGTCACTCGCAATCTTCACGCACCGCAACAGATCTCTCCTCGATACTCCCCACAAACATTGTACTACACACAAGCACACACTTGCACGTGGATTCTCCACCCTTGGCCATAAAGCAGTACTAAGGGTGGCCATGTCCACTGGGAATTCGAGAGCTCGTGGCTCGGTGGCTAGAACCAGGGGCACCTCCCTACCTAAACGCCTCACGGACAAAGCTAGGGTTGGTCCCAAAGAGAAAGAGAGACACGTGACCATCGATCACGTGCCCTACCCTTCCAGCCTCACAACCAATTAGAGAGACCCATGGCCACAAAGACCAGCTGGAACCCTTGACTCTCACCCTACCTAATCGCTTTAACCTCGCTGAGTATTCTACAAGCCAATAGCATGACCTCGAATAACCCCAATGCTTAACCTGGCTGAGTATTCTGTAAGCCAATAGCATGACCTCGAATAACCCCAATGCTTAACCTTCTACACCAGTAGAAACCATCGCTACACAACACTGAATCGTCACTCCAAGAAACAATGCATCTTGCCAAACCAATAGAAAAGCCTTGATATTTTTCCCTTGCTTAAACCCCTGCACAAATAGCATTCATCCCCTTTTGTCTCCCTTTGACCAACCAATGGCATTTGTTCACCATCAAACATCAATACCTCGTCTCGCCTTCTCAATACACTGCCTTGTCCACATCCCCATTTAATGACCCCAACTACCTCAAACATACGCATTTAAGTCCCTATCTACCTCAAACAGACGAACCACTCTAAAGATGCCAATTCAGCTACTTCCAGTTGTACCAAGAACCTCATAAACTATGTATAAATACCAACCTCAATCAATACATCCAACAACCGAGTTCAACCTAGAACTTCAGCTTTATCCCTATCTTAAGATGCGTCTCCAAGCACTTAAGGCAATTACCGTCTTCTCCGAAATCCCCAAAACACAACCCTCAGCCATTACTCAACCTTTCCCTACCTCTCCTCTAGCTTCATAGAAAGTTTTCTTCCACACACTAGTCTCCACCCGAGAAACGACCATTTACTGCTTTTTCTCTCTCTTATTTGGGACTACTTTGATTCTCATTCGAACCACGTACTCTCCAAGTCCCATTGGTTATCCACATATATATATATATATATATTATCTTATTAAACTTTCACTTTTCCATCGCATAGCATCACTTGTTGCTCCAGTTAGCACTAACCAGCTTACGTGCCATACTATCCCTCACACATCATCCATATCAAATAAAGAGCCCACACACACACACCCTTTTCGACATGCTTTTGGAATGTGTATACATATGTATTAGTTGAGAGCATGCTTAGATTAATAATTCGATTAAAAATGATGTTGAGTAGAGGCCTATCACGAGGCAGAATGAGAGGGGGTGTTTTAGTCCACCGGGCTCCTTCCCCTCTCATTCCATAATCCCCGGACCTAAAAATCTCTGGTTTCTAAAAGATCTGTTTGCTTTTAAAATAGTTTCTTAATTCTCCTTTAAAAATTAAGTGGCGACTCGTATTTTGAATTTGAAAAAGTTAAAACGTGGCTAGCTTGCGATATCCACAGAATGTCACGCCCCAGAGTAGCCAAAATAGAAAAAATTTAATTAATTTCTCTTTTGGGTCCGTAGGTCCGTGGCAAGTTGAATACCTCATGATTGTCCACAACATTAAAGAACCGATATCATAAATAACAAGCAGTAGTAATAAACATACTGGTCTAGGCATGCTTATTTATTAAACATCAGAGTATTAAAATCCACTTAGTACAACCCACAGAAAGGAAAGAAAATAACATTGTCTTGGGCATAAGCCCTACATAAAATATAAACATGGTCGGCATCTAGTGCCTCCAAATACTAACAAAAGGTAATAAATAAAAGCCCCGCTCCCTGGCTCGCTAAGCCATAGCCTTCTTCGGCATACTCTTCTTACGGATATTCGACCTCTGCAAGATCTGGACATTTGATTGTCTAGGATATGAAAGTCGTCATGCAAGCTAAATGAGTAAACCTACTACACTGAACAGGCTCAAAAAACACTTGTTAATCCGTTTTAGAAGTAAAACGTTCCATTTTTATACTTTAGAAAAACATTAACATTATGTCTTGCTTAATCTCAATCTCATCGTGACTCGTACATTAGGAAGCACTCAACGACATTATTCATACTTGGAAGTACAGCTGACATCAGCCGATTGATCACTTTGAACTGTTGGTCCAATCTGACGTGACGATTCCACTTTGAACCACACGTTCAATCTCTTAAGACTCGACTTACTTTGGACCACTGATCCAATATTTACTTTACTTTGGACTACATATCCAATCTATATAGATTTGACTCTTTGCATGCATTCTGACACGAATGTCGTTGGCCTAGAATATCATAGCCCAACATGGCCTATGGGTTACCCTCTTATCATCTTTAGCCCAACTGGCCACTTACTTGTTATCTCTTGTCATCTTTAGCCCATTGACCACTTACTTGACATCTTAGCCCAAACTGACCTCATTACTGAATAACCTGCATCTTATTCCATTCTGCCTAGGTTAACTTGTCATCATAGCCCCAAATGGCCCACTTGCTTGGTATCTAAGCTTAAATGGCATGTTAACCATCTCAACGCAATTGACCTTGATAGTACCAACGAGGTATTACAATCACTCGTGCCACCCTGGCATCTATAACAAACAGTATCGCTAAGGTACGACTACTCTTGCCACCGTTGCCCTTATGACCACAGCGACATCTCGACAACATCACAGACTCATTACTCTTTTATGGACAAGGCACAAGAATCAGACCAACATATACTATCATCTCGTTAATATCCTTGTTATCGCAACCTGCGCATCATCAACTAACGCGCGCAGCAGAAGACGTTAATGCGCCTTATTCACGGATTATCGTACTTAAGTACATCTCATATTATTCTTGGATTTTACGCATGTCACATATATGTGTATACTAGTTTAATTCATCCTTTACTTACTATAGGAACATAGTCTTTGTTAATCCAGTGAGCTTAAGCTCTCACCTTCGTAAATTTCTAGAATCCTTCTTCTTTACATTATATAAGTTGTACATATATGAAAGTAACTTCTATATAATACATGCAAGTGTACATAGTAAGTATATCTCAGGGTACAACTATCTCAGCTCATTGTACTATTATACATCTCATGGATCATCTTAAATATAACATGCAACAACAAATCCTCTAAGTACTGCTAAACTCGAGCGCTCGGGCCTCTCGAATTCTTAGGCCTGACCTGCTCGTTGGGCTCGAGCACTCGCGCTTGGTCCGAGCACTCAGGTTTAGCAGTTTCAAAACAGTAACTAGTTTAGTAACTCAAATTTATCTTAGATCTTCATGCATGTTACATGCATGGCCTTTGAATGTCAAAATAACTTAAATAAACATGTTTATGAGTTAGTAAGAGTACTCACAAGGATCTAGATGATGATCTAGTGCTAGGATGATGAAAATATGATGAAATATGTATGTATATGCTTGATCAAACTTCCAAGTACTTCAATCCAAGCTCCAAGAGTCTTGATCCTTCAAAATCCTCATTGATCCTTCTTGAACTTCATAGTGGTGGTCATGCATGTGTTCGTGTGTGTTGATCAGGAAATGGAAGACATGCAAGGATGATTATGTGTGTGTTTGTGTATGCATAGGAACTCTAATACTCTCTCTCTCTCAAAGGCACTCTCTGTTAAACAGAGTTTCCAACGCCCAAAATGTTGAGAAATGGTGGGTATTTATAGACTTTTTGAGACCTAGGGGCAAAATAGTCATTTTACCCCTTTTTAATCTCGAGCGCTCCCGAGGTCCGAACACTCGGGCCTCCTGGTTCAACAATCCTTCTTTTGTTTTAAAGGTTCAAGGCTCAAGGAAATAAACATCCATACTAACTCTCATCAACGTTCATCCATAAACATTCGTATCTTACATATAAGGATACGAAAATATGAAAATACATTCATATATTGATAAATACAGATAAAAGGGTCGGTGTTACAAAGAACCCAAAATAAAAAAACAAAACTCTCATAAAGAGAGAAAAGCACCCCCATAAAGAATGAAATAGAGTGAAATTATTCAAACAAAGAGAAAAGAACCAATGGCTGTCCCATGGAGGGAGAGCTCCAGAATGAGCACTGGTGGTGTGTGTGTTTGTAGATAGAAGGGAGAAGCTTTCTAGAAAGAGAGTAATCACCTCCAATTTTAGAGGGGTAATACTTGAAACACACCCAAAGACAGCGTTTGGGACACAACCCAAGAGATGTGTCTATCTCTCTCTTGTGTCACTATGGGGTCCAGTGACTCACAATCTTTACTCATTTTACAGATGTGATAATTTGAATCTTAAAGCAACTCCAACCACATTACCCATATTCACTTCTCCATTTGGGAAACCCCATTTTGGTTCTTCCACATTAGAGAATTTTTAGGTATATGGTTGGAGATGCTCTTAGCACATCATTTGTTTTAGCATTCGAGGATAATTTAGGTGTTTAGAAAAATTCTTATTTTAAGTTTCTTGCCCTAAACAAACGCTTGATTATAAATTTAACTAGGATTTCACTAGTGAACCAAACACACTGTAAGGATTCAGATTCCTATCAACTAAAATTATCTGTGAACCAAACAGCCCTTTAATGTGAGAGGAGCAAGCTTAGCTGGCAACAAATTTGTAACACGGGTACAAGTACGGATAAAATAAAAGGGGGGAGGGGAAAAAAAGTGATATATATATATATGTAAACTTTTTTCCCCGGAAAATGAATCACCGAAAATGCGGAAAAATATTGAATGTAACTGGGATACCACGTCACTTGTATCACCCTAATGCACATAGATATGATGCTTACATGTAACAATAATATTTTTTATATACATAAATATACAGATTTTATTAACTTGTTATACCACATTATTAAAATAAGGGAAAATTACACTGACACCCCCTGAGGTTTGCCGCTTTATCACTCACACCCCCTGAGGTTTCTGACATGACACTAACACCCCCTGTCAGAGTTATCTACTTTAACGCCGTTAGAAACTATTGTCAAAAGACTATATTACCCTCTCTGATTGTTCATCTTCTTCTACTCTTTCTTCACTCTCGCCCCTAACTTTCGTATTTTAATGGCGGCTTCTAGTAGTGATGTTGCTACGATCCGGCCACCTGGATCAACTCCACCACCAAGAAGTTTCATCGTTTCATCACTTAGCTGGAAAAATCATTGCAAAGAAACCCACTTCTATGAAGATTGATGAGAATCTTGTTCTGAATTCTAATTTTCTCAGAAATAGAACCTTAATTGATATTGAGATTTTTCAAAGCCCTAATCTTCGATAGTCATGGGGTTTTTCTAATTTGGTTTCTAATTTGGGGTCTGGAGAGATGGGTTGGATCACTCTGATTTTGTTCTCTCTCTCTCTCTCTACTCACATATATATACACACACACACACATATAATCCCTTTTAATTTGTGGGGTTTATATGTTTTCTCTCTAATACCAGAGAGATGGGATGTTTGGTTGCCCCTCTCTGTAAAACTCGAGATCCGACCATTGGAGCCGATGAATTCATCTCAAAATCAACAGTCCTTCTCTCTCTCTCTCTCTCTCTCTCTCTCTCTCTCTCTCTATCTGAACTAGAGAAGTTTTTCAGTCTGATAGATTGATATATATATATATATAAGCATATTTGTGTGTGTGTGTGTGTGTGTGTACTTGTGTTTGGCGATAGTGGTGGTGCTGATGTTGTATCGCCCAAAAAAAAAATTTTTGATCACTCTGATTTTGTTCTCTCTCTCTCTCTCTCTCTCTCTCTCTCTCTCTCTCTCTACTCACATACATATATATATATATATACACACATATAACCCCTTTTAATTTGTGGGTTTTGATGATCTCAGAATAAGGCTAATACCAGAGAGATGGGATGTTTGGTTGCCCCTCTCTGTAAAACTTGAGATCCGATCATCGGAGCCGATGAATTCATCTCAAAATCAACAGCCCTTCTCTCTCTCTCTCGATCGATCGATCTGAACTGGAGAAATTTTTCAGTCCGATAGAAATTTTTCGATCTCTGTGTGTGTGTGTGTGTGTGTGTGTGTGTGTGTGCGTGTGTTTGGCAGTGGTGGTGGTGTTGATGTTGTATCGCCCAAAAAAAAAATTTTTGAGGCCGTGATGATGGATTCTGAGTAGATCAGCGGCTGACAATGGAGTTCGTGTCTTGGCGGGGCAACTCAGAGCGCCTTTGGGAGATTCATCTTCTCTCTTAGTCAAACTGTTTTTGCAGCCATGGCGGAGTCTATATTTGTCATGTAAGATACATCTGAGCCTTCTTTTATTCACACATCTACATATATATGTATGTATATCTGTGTGTGAATTTAGTTGGTGATATACATATCGAAAAAATTTCTTGGTTTGCTTCTTGTTTTTGTGCTATACTCAGTTATAGATCTATGAACATATATTTGTATGTGTGTGTGTGTGTGGAAGAAGAAGAAGATAAGGGCATTTTGGACATTTTAAAAAATTAACTTACGAATGTTAGTCAGTTTTTAACGCCAGTTAATAGCAGGGAGTGTCAGTGTTACCAACCCACAAATCTGAAGGGAGGTCAGTGTAACCTAAAAAACCTCAGGGGGTGTAAGTGATAAAGCGGCAAACCTCAGGGGGTGTCAGTGTAATTTTCCCTTAAAATAATCATCATATGAAATATTTTCTCTTGAAAACACGTGGTCGCCCTCGTTGTTCAAACACCACAATTGAATTCTTGCTGGTGGATGTAACATCATATTATAATTTCTTTCATAATAGTGACCGGCGACGGCTCAGCTGCAGTCTACATTGTATGTGAGTCTGTGACTTTATTCAACCCACAAACTCTTTCATAGACAACCATAGTCTTTTTGGGTTGCATGAAATCCTAAAATCCCTTTGTTTACTTGGTGACATATAAATTATGTAAAAGCCATTCCATCCAAAATAGAATAAAATAAATTTTGCAAGGTGATTGTTTAGTTTAGTTTAAACCAGCCTTGTGTATTACACAGAAGAACTTGAAACTTAAGAAGAAAAAAAAAAAAGAGTAATGCTATACTTTCCAAAATTTAAATCTCAAATACTTTTTAAATACATGTGACAATATGCACACTACTCAGGGAAAAATTGGTAGTCACCCTATTTCAAGACCTATGTAATAGCAAAAACAGATATGAAAGGAATCACACAAAATAACCAAATTTATGTGATTCACTAAAATGAGGATACGTCCACGATGTTACTACGATTGTGCTTTATATACTCAAATGCAAAAAACTAAGACTACAAAATGATGGTCATTCCTATATACAACATAAAATTAGAGGAAATTCTATTTACACTCACCTATTTTACTCTCCACTTTAATTTATTTAAAATAAAGATTTGTTGAGAAATGTTGGTAAGCTAGGATTTATTGAGGTGGGTGGATGTAGAGAATAACTTTTTATAACCTTTAAATTAATTTATCCTCTCATGTCATTTTCTATAGAGAAATAATTTAATTGTAACGAGAAAAATCATTATTTTGTAGAAAGTAAAATAGGTGTGTAATTAGAATTACCCTAAAATTAGGGCTATAGACTAAGAGCGCAAATTATTGCCAAAATACCTCCTCAACTATGGGACTAAGCAAACATTAAAATCATGGTCCACACACCCATCAAGAAAATGACTAATGACTATGAGCCCATGGAAGAGTTCATAAAGTTGTTTTCAATCATATCCACTAGGACTCCCTGAGCTTATCCTTTCAATTCGGTTCCATGGCTGTGGGTGTGTAAGACATGGAACACTTGTTCTTTAAAGGGTCCTTTAATAATTTTGTCAAGACGGACAAAGAAAGAGATGGCTTACTCAATATTAGAATTTAAATTTTCCTTTCATGGGTAGAAAAAAGTTAAAGCAATCATAATATCATTTTAAATTTTAATGGACAAAAAAGAGAAAGAGAGGGAACCATCTCAGCTTAAAGTAAAATCATAACCACCAGGAATATTCTACCATGCAGATTTTAAATTAGAGATTGTCTTTCTTTCTCCTTTTTTTTTTTTTTTTTTTTAACCTATAGGAAACAAACCTACCAATCAAACCCATTTATGACATGACATGTGGTCACGTTGTAATCCTGAATCTCTCACATGGCATTTTTGCGACGAATTTTAATTTTCTCATCCGGTGAATGCAGGGGCGGAGCTTCTTGGGGATAGGCAGGCCATGGTCTCTCCAAGAATTTGAGATTTTTCTTACTCCGTAATACATATCCATTTATAAGGGAAATTTTAGAATGTTAAATGGTTGCCCCCCCCCCCCCAAAATATATCCTTATTCCTACCTTACCAAATAATGCTATGTTTTTCAAATTTTAAAACTCAAATTTGGTATGCAAATGGCTTAACAATTATACCACATGATGTAATATAATTGATGGTACCACTTGCCAATGCATGTGGTACAAGTAATAAAGCATTTGAGAACCAAATTTCGGATTCAAATTCGGAAAGCATAGCATCACTATACCTTAACCCTACCATATAAATTAAAACAAAAGAGACCAAATTAAACATGTAATATTTGTCTTCTTTTCAATATTCCCACAAATCCCACCGCCAATGCAAAATTATATAACATATTGAGTAACATGTAATAAGTATTAGCCCTTTCAAATGATTAACTTTAATAGAATGATCACGCCATGTACATATTACAATTTGTCAATTTACCCTAAACCAAATAAAGAGCATGGATTCTAAATACAAAGCAAAACCAAATTATAATCCAATTCATATTAAATTTTTGATCCGACACATTTTCTTTTCATTTTGTAGTTTAGCCTAATCCAAATTGATTTATCAGTTCAAACTTTACAGATTACAATATGCGATTAGACTTTAGTATAAAATTAAATTAAATTAAAAAAAAAAGTGACAATATATGCAAATAAACTAAAAACTTTTTGTATAACTCTGTATAAACATACCCCCCAAAAAATCACTTTGAGGGTGGTGCCCCCAAATTCCCATGTGGGCCTTTTACTAGGGACCGTAAACTCGGCCCCCCAAGTGAAACTTTTTGGCTCCGCCCCTGAGTGAATGGGCAAGATGGTCACAGGGTTCGACTTGGGGCCTTACCAGACCTATCGTAAAGCCCCAATCACATAGTCTACCCTTTTGGATTAAATTAGAAATTAGCTCTGTGTGTGTGTATGAACGTGTACTTGCGAACGGATTTTCCTTTGCGAATCAAATGAGATTTTTTTTTTCCCATCGTATTGATCTCCACAATCCACATAGCCCGGGTCTTTCCCACCAAAAGATTCTCTTTTAATTGCAAAAAGAGGAAAAAGAAATGTCCACCCCATCAAATGTTTTGATGCACTTTAATAATCTGTTTCCTACCATTCTAACAACATATGCCTTTAGTCACTATTTTCTTCCATGCAATGTCCAAAAGAGCTATACGAAAATTCTAGCAATCTTTGACCTCAACAACCAACTCAAATACACTTGCTGGTATATATTGAATTTTGGGTGGAATCAAATGGGATTTTCTTGGGATTTTGGTCATCATTTTGATGGGAAAACTTTAGGCACAAAAGCATTATAATGTAAATCCATTTGGAAACATGAGGATCGCTTACGTGGCAGCCTCTGTCTTCCTTGAATATCTACATCAATCATTCCATGCCAAACTCATGTTTTTCTTTGACTTCAATAAACCAACCAAAAGCCTGCAAGTTACGTCAACTAATTTTCATATATTGTGGGTAGATCTGAATTGGCTACATTCCATGCATTAGGACCCAAAAAATGTGCATAATTGGAAATTTGGATGTATGTGTAGGCGGAAAAATATTAATATCATCATAAAATGACAATATATGTGTTGTGCTACAACTAGACTCCATTCACTATTTTCTCTTATTCACAGCAGGCTAGGTTTTCTTTTTCATTTATTTTGCCGGATTAGCGACGATCAGCTGTTGTCAACTCCAAATTGACCACCAAGTTTTCACTAACCCAAATCTAGTTTTTGGCAAGCAGCAAGCTATTTTTTTATTTTTTTTTATTTTTTTAAAGGTAGCTTGGAAGGTGAAGACTCTGTTCCACAAGCATAACCAAAAAGGCAACTTTCATCTTCAACTATATTTTGTTAAAACACAAAACAAAATAGACTACATTTGCTCAATAAAAGGAATTACACTAACAAATATCACAGAGGAACTTTACACAAGAATTTCAAAGTAGAGAAACAAACTAAGTTCATATTTTTTCTTTAAGGCCAGTTAGAAAATTGACAACAATAAGCAATAAAACTGACAATTTGAACAATTATCCGAAAAACTATTTAATCTTCTATGAGTAAAATGAACTTCGATTGGACTCTTTTCAGTCAATGTAGGAGCCTCCCAAAACTCCCCAACCAATCGGGAGTTGTTTGCAATTTACTATAGGGCCACCCTCAACCCCATCTGAGAGCACTTCTAGGAGGGACGAGTAAAGCTGAAAATTGCTATCCAGCCTATCCTCGTATTACCTTTTGTCAAATGCCAAAACCACAAACGCAAAAAAATGCTTCCAACAAGCGGATTTGCTGAAACAAATGTTTACAACATTCTATCTCTATCTCACTCATTATATTAGACGAACATTTCCAAATTTGAAACCCAAGCTCAAAGATGCTATTTTCATAATCCGCGATAACATACATGTTACAAAACTTATCTTTAAGAAAAGAAAGGCCACATAGATACAGTTTGTATAATATTTCATGAACCACTCGAACTCAATACAATGCGGTGGGTGGCCACACTTCCTACAATTCACGCAAATATGGCTAGAAGCCACTCTTTCTTTGTTATTTGATAATATTTTCACTGATAAAAAGATACATACATACATTAACACTTGATGAGGGGCATGATTTCCTGCAGTGCACCGGCATAGATATGAATTCTGATACATCCATTCATATAAATTGTGAACGCAAATCACAACCTTCTTGCTGTCTTCCTCTCTCTCTATAATTTGACCCTTCAAATCAAAGATAACATCCTTCCCTCCTATACCTAGCAGTTTTATTTGTCATGCTCCCAGAAGGGCACAAGAGACGGAATCAAGAGTGGCATGTTTTTTTTCCTTGTTCTACAAGGCATAAAAAACACACAATTATTTACCTGGAAAGGCAAACCTTAACCGATCTTTCTGCCGATTTACAATTCTGTCCTTTGGGGATGATGTCTTTACCACTCCTGCCTGACGCATTATCTCTGCAGCATTCAATTTTGAATATCAACCCCCAGAAGATGTAAATATATTTGAAGTCAGTAACCTAACCTTCACCCATAACTCATAAACACAATCATACAGCTAATGAAAACCTAAAGCCCATGGTTTCTTTCTCCTGCTTTAGCAAGTGTCATCAATATATGCACACACTATCTAACGTTATTAATTTACAAGATTCATTGATGCTACCACATTATTCAACAATAAACCATCTATATTTGACAGGTAAGAGCTTGTGAGTTTGTTTCTGGTAAACGAAGGAGCACACCACATCCCACTATTGGCTTTTGGAATTTTGTACATTGATTTTTGAAAAACAAACAAAATGGTGAAAACAGAGGACATGCTGTCATGTGTCACTGCACCATATATAGCAAATTCAAGGGATCACTATTTCCTTCAAGAAACAAGATAGAAGAAATCTTTTCACCAGGCACAAGAAGAATTCCTGATAAGTCCCATTATTATTCTGAAGAGACAATTATAGACAGAGCAAATTGTAGCACCATGGTGTGCATCAGTGCCTAAAAAGTAGAAAACTCTTGGTTCAACTGGGCCAAGTGTTTGCAGCATGGGATTGAACTTATAGTCTTAAATGTTAGTCCAAATCCAAATGATATGATAGATGGAAGGACCGAAGGAATGAAGGGTGTGGAGTTGCAACAACTGAGAGCAGAAGGAAACTCTGAAAATAAGATATCTTAGAGGCAACTTATTGACCTCCTTTGGCTTTCAACCAACAGCCCGTTCGGGTTAGCTTTTAAAGTAATCATTTTTTGGAATAAGAGATTTTTTAAGAAGCTACAAATTGGAGCTTTTTTATTTTTATTTTTTTGGCAGTTTTAAAGGGTCAGGTTAATTTAGATGGCCACAGCTTTTTTAAAAATTAAAACAATCACTTCTAAGTGAATGTTGCCCCAAAAAAAACCACGCCAAATGGGCTGTAAGTGCAATACTTTAGTTGGGAAACTCAAAAACTTAATAGTCCTACAAGCTTAGAGATCAGAGGTCCTGACAATCACTCTAGGTGAATACTTCTTCGGATTCACACCTCAGAAACATCGACTCAACCACAATTGTTCGAGTTTAATGTGCACTAAGCAGACAGTGACTGAAGTCCTCGATTTCTTCCATCCGAAGCAAACATTTGGCAGTAAAGCAGAGAGTTCTTGGTCTCAGTTGTTCATTCAGCAACATGTAACAAGAGCATTCTCTCACTCCTTAAACGAGTGAACCTGCCTACTGGCAGGTATCGTCGGAGTTCACATCAGTACTTCGCAGGAAGGGTAATCTATATTCCCAAACAAGACTCTTTACCTTTTATAATGCTGTTACCTAAGAGCAGTTCACCAAGTCATAACAGAATCAACAGATTAAGCTTTGAGTCTTGAAATGATTTGCAATTCCAGGGCCTAGAATCCAAGCAGTGGAGCTAGAACATACCATGGAAAGGTCTCAAAGAAACAAGATTATTAGTAGAAAAAAGATAAAACTAAAACTTACCTCGTTTTCTCTCTAGTTCTTCATCAAGCTCTTCTTTCCACTTTCTTTGTCTCTCAGAGAAGGTTGCACTGCCAATAGAACATTTTTCGCCGCCAAGTTACAGAAGGATCACACACAATCCATTAAGAAACACGAACTATATCAGGCATCAGACTGCAATATACATACACTGGACTAGCTGGCCCCGGCTGAGTGTCAATAAGATGCTCTTTCCATTCACTACGCCCAGATGACTGAACTTCCTGCACAGTTTGATTACTCGCACCGCCCACATTCGATACACGTTTAGAATGAGAACCGGGGCTGGTGCTGTACGCAACATCAACAGCTGTAGAAAATCTTCTACTAGACATCCTTTTGGGGGATCTGCTTTTAGGAGGTAAGTTCATATTACTAGTAAAATTTTCTTTATTTTCTCTCTCTAGAGAACTCGGAGAACCCGCTGCATTCAATGAGTTGTAAAACTCTTCGTATAGAGGTGTTTGCAGTTTCTTCAGATCTAAAGCCTAAAACAGATCATCAGAAAACAAGAGATTAAGATTTCTGTCTTACAACTCCCTTAAGATAGAAGCACCGCGCAAGTTAATATCATGATAGACTGATAGTTCTCGTCCGTCTTTTCTTTCAAGAATAGAAAACCTGCGTCAAAGAAAATTATACCTTTTCAACGAGGAAGGCTCTAATTTTTGTCTCAGTAACTTCGTCATCATACTCGGCTCCTAACGGCCCACTTGGAAATGTGAAGTCATTGTCCACCTTGCCAGCAGCCTCATTTATTGTTTGACCAGAAACTGAATTCACTCGACTACTGCTCAACTCTGGACTATCATCAAACTTGCATGGCCAGTCATCATTGGGCTCAGACATAGGATTAAAACTCTTAAGTCAAAAGAAACACACCTGTAAATTATTAGAACTTTCTATCCAGTCAAAAAAAAATTACAGAAGGAGATAAAGACAATTTATAACCTTATTGAGATCATCAGAGAGTAAAACTGAACCGAACTTTGGTGATGTATCAACCACAAGATCATCATCTATCTGACACATGTCATCGTCGTAATTACTTAGTCCCCAATCGGATTCTGTTCCAAACAACTTCTCCGGATACATAGTTGAGCACCTAACACTGCCCAAATCATGAGCATCCTTCAATCTCGTGCAGGTTGTGCTGATACCAGAGTTCATGCAGCAACACCAACACCCCCAAGAGTCATGATTGAAGACAACTGGCAATAAAGTATTTAATCGCATCTAATGTCACAAAATAGAAATACTCACGAGTTTTTAAGATCCATCCCAGGTGCTACCATCCGGTTTCCAGAATTTTCCTGATAATTATGGTACTAAGATTACGAGAAATGGTCAACAAAAGCTACAAAATTAGAGCTAGGAAAGCTTCATGCAATTGTACTGACCATAACCGAAGTGCGAAACACAGGATGGGTTTCCTGATACTCCCCAATAACGAATGGATGCTACACATTATCAACCACATAAGGGGGGGGGGGGGGGGGGGGGGGGGCGAATCAGTGGAAAAGTGCTTGCTTATACATACATACATATACAGGAGGAGGGATTCATTTCCTCTCAGTTTTACACCTCTTAATGGCTTTTTTGTTGTATTCACCTTTTTGCAAACCCAACCAGTGGATTACCTATTTATTTTATGTCATCATACACACCAAATTCCAAGTCAACATCTGATACAAATATTCAAATCTTTGTATTATTTATAGTCACAATTTGGAGCGTTATTTGAATGAGAACTCTCCCGATTCTAGATTGACCTGAAATTTGAAGCATGATAAAATGAACTATATAGTTAAACCACTGGTTAATTTTTGAAAATGTTAACTTAATAAAAAGTTTTACGCCAGGTGTAAATGATCCCTGCTGTATATACGATTTTTGTGCGTGTGCGATGGCTCAGTTTATAAATGATTGATAAGAAAAAATAGTCAGCAGTGTAGAAATACCTTCAGTAAATCTGATGCAGTAGGACGCAAGTCTGGTTCCCTGCCGCCACAATTTGGACAGAAAAGTATTAGAAATAATAATAAGTACAAACATAGAGCATTAATTTGTACATTTTATGTCAACAGACAACAGATTCCAGCCAAGGATGAAACAGCTCTCATAGGCTATACAAGTAAAAAAGTGAGGACAGGATAAATAAAAAAATACTAGTAGAAATCAGAACGCACTTCTGTAAGCATTTTAACAAAAAATCTATCGCCTCAACAGAGAGATGCTCAGGGATGGGTGGATGAGACTTTGTTGTCCCAATATGGAATAGAGCAGCAACCTGAAAGAGACACCAACCACTGTTTCAATTTCTTATCAACCAACAAACAGATGCTTAAGTAGGAAGGAAAATAAGAGGAGGGTACTCTAAAGTTTTGTACCTCCTGATATTGCTGGCTCCAAGGCGGCTTTCCCGTAGCCATCTCGATTACAGTACATCCAACACTCCATATATCAGCAGAGCTAAGACATTTTTATGTCAAAACTAATGAGCTCAGAAAACACAAGGAGTGCACTCCATGTACGATATACCAGCAAAGCTAAAACATCTTTAGATCAAAACTAATGAGCTAAAACGATCACAAGATTAGCAGTGCACTAATGTAGTACATGTGTGTGTGTGTGTGTGTGTGTTTTTGCTCAAGTGCAAAGAGCACAAGCATATAAGCATATAAGGCACTAGTGAGGAAGGGTGACATGGTCCACAATCCTAATTAGGGGCATTGTTATGGCCATGAAATATTAAGGAAAGTCATGAACTGAGATATTAAGGAAAGTCATTGACACGTGTCATATTATCAAATATATGACCTTAGAGGCTTGACAAGGAAAACGTTATAATAGGATTGACATCCCCATAATCTGACTGCAAAGAGTAATGATGAGTTATGCACTGTATAATCAACTGTGAGGGTACATTAACAGCACGGATATTATTCCAAATGAGAATTCTCCAACCTAAACTATATTGGTACGATCCAAGCATGTAATTTTACTACCAAGACAGTTTCTTTACATTCAACTCTTTTCAATGGTAAAATCAACATAACTAAACTAACAATCAGTTCTGTAAACTTGTAAATTACTAAAACTAAAGGCCAAAAGCCACTGTACCCCCATCTATGCCGGATGCTAGCAGGTGGACTAGACATAGACCAAACACATGCCATAGTTTTTAATAAAGTTGATTGCTCTCAGGCTCAGATACCTGCTCTCACTATTGGCAACCAGATAATAAATTGCAGTGGGCAGTGGCCCCAATAAGTCATCAGGAAATGTGAAGTATAAAAATCAGTGACTTTCAGTGACATCCATTCTGATTACTACCAAATAAATGAATAACAGAAGATAATTTGAAGTCTGACCGATAAAGTTTAATACAACTATTGAATGTGTAAATAAATTCCAAACTAAGCTAAAAAAAAACACAACAATCTCTCTGGCAAGACGAAAAATACAGAGAGACGGGGAGAAACATGATGAAGACAGTGATACAATTATTTGCATCTTTATGGAAAACTATAATTGAACATCACAGTGCAGAAAAATAATTTCCAAAAACAACATAGAAACGGCACTGGTTTTTTACTACCGGAGTAAGCATGCTCAAGGTCACAGTAATGGACTTTGTCTTAGGAGGCTTAGTATTAAACACTCCGTTCATGAAATTGTGTCGCATCGCAGTAGAGGCAATACATAATAATGTGCTACAATTACGATTTGAATAATGAGACCATTTTTGCTCACCCTATTTTGGTCATCATTGCTCACCCAGGCCTCCACTGAGTGATATGTGTCTAATTTCAGTAATTATATTGATAGTACAGGGGCAAAACGGGAATAAAATCATTTCAATAATTATGTTGATAGTATAGGGGCAAAATGGGAATAAAATGGGACACGTCACCCAGTGGAAGCCTGAGTGAGCAATGGGGTGAGCAAAAATGCTCTCTTGAATAATTCTGATAAAACTATGAAATTTCAGAAAATAAGAAGAAATTGGGTACCGTACAACAAATAAACAAAATACACCATCTACCACCTATAACACTCAAATTATTCAATCTAGAGCTACTGAATAGTTAATATCATACCGCATGAGAGTTTAGTTAAAAATGTTCCATAAACACTTATGTTTACAAAGTAATCTACACAATGTTTGAACTTTTACCTCCAGCATTTCACAATAAACCTATATGTAAAATTTCGTACACCATTCCCCACTAAGATAACCTCCATATCTCTCAGCAGACAATTGTTTGTTGAAACATCATCATTCCAAAGAATCCAAACAATATTACTGGAGTAGGGTATGAGTATTGGGGTACGTGTACAAGGATCAGACTTTCCAAATTCCTGAATCTAGGGACATGGGAACCCAGCCAATAATCTATATATTGTTCTTGTATTCTAAAGTAAAATTTTGTTTTTATGAAATAAGAGTTTAATTAGAGCATTCGATCCATTGTGAAGGACTTTGTGGCCACGGTTATTATTAGAGACTTAGTGTACTATAATACAAGTAGCCAACATGCTTCTTCGCGTGTGACCAACCAAAAGCATAAAACACATGTCTTGTACCCATATCCAAGTGTGGAGTGTCTGACATAGGTACTTCAATTTATTAAGAAGAGTCCATGCATTAGAGATTCCAAATACCTGTCTCTAGATGAGCCTTTTATAAGGAATTGGATAATATTATTTACCTTGAAAGGTGGATTCCGACCCAAAGAAGCAAATTGGTTAACAATATTCTTGGCTACGCGGGATCTTCATGTGAATAGGCATCAGTTGATAAAATATTGACAAATATAATTGTAAAGAGTGATGGGAATATCTTGTATATTCAACATAACAAAAGAGAATACAATGAGCCTTTATATAGGCTTGGTCTAACCTATAGACTGTTTACACTTTAACCGATGTGGGACAACCACATATATATATATATATATACTATATTTACACATACCCTTTAACACTCCCCCTCAAGTTGGAGCATACATATCATATGCACCCAGCTTATTATAAATATATTTCACACGTGTCCCTCCCAATGCTTTAGTAAACAAATCCGCTAATTGGTCTGCAGATTTAACATGAACTGTATTAATCACTTTCTGTAGGAGTTTTTCACAAAGAAAGTGACAATCAACTTCAATGTATTTCGTCCTCTCATGAAACACAGGATTAGAAGCAATATGAATCGCTCCCTGGTTATCACAAAATAGGTTCATATGCTCAGACTGAGTGAACCCAAGTTCCTCCAACAAATGCTTCATCCATAGTAACTCACATGTAGTATGCGCCATAGCCCTATATTCTGACTTAGCACTAAATCTAGCAACAACGGTTTGTTTCTTGCTTTTCCAAGACACAAGATTTCCTCCAATAAGTACATTGTCATAGCCCAGTCCCACAATAGCGGAACCGAAGCCCGTGGCATGCCACCGAGGCTCGCCCAAATCAATTTAAGTAAACAGCAGCGGAATAAACAACTGTAGAAATCCACAATTTAGACTATAAAAGTTTTGCCCAATTGAAACACTTAAAGAAACACCTCTTGAGAAAACCGTGATCCAGTCGACTGATCAAAGGTCCAGTCGACTGGAAATGCAAACTACAGAGAGCTCAAAAATCTTCACACCCGTCCAGTCAACTGCGCCCCAAGTCCAGTCAACTGGGGTGAAAAATTATCAATCGACGGGTACTGTCCGATCGATTGAAATCCAGTTCAAGCAAAAAGATCTGATTCTGAAACACAATCCAATCGACTGTGTCGGGGGAGCCGGTCGACTGTTTTTCACAAAACGAGGCAGTGAATTGCTCACAAAAGGCTCCAATCGACTATTTTCATATACCAATCGACTAGTTTCATTGCACCAGCACAATCTGCAGAATTCCAAGTTAAAAGCTTTTCTGAATTCAACCAGAAACCAAACACCCACTCCAAACTCATCCCCAAGTGATCCTAACTGGATTATAACATTACCAAAACATAATTACAAAAGAGACTATTACAACATCACGAATCCGTTCTAAGATTCTGAGATAAACATAGATTAAAGTCATGAAATCCTTATTACAACATTTCCATTTCCATTTCCAAAACTACGGGGTAAACATACTCCATTGCCTCCTAACTGAACCCCCCAACATCCCGTGATTACTTTCCCGATTCATCACCGGCATTCACACCTGCAATGGTTATTTGAATAACCACACATAATTCGATTTGTTTAGCTAACGCTTGGTGGATAAAACAATAATGCACATGAATGATAAACATGCTCGCATTCATATTCTCTACATTTCATACTAGTCTCCGGAGTCTCACGTGTACGTTCCACACTCCTAGTCAGCGACTCCTCACTAATAAATCCACACGACTAGGTAAGACGTGTTTCTTTCTTTAAACGTGCGACCTTATGCCTATAACGGCTCCACAAGATGGCTTGGTACCACGTGCTCCTTTGACCCAAATAGCAACTAAACATGCTCAAACACATTTCACCGTGCTTTCGACATAATCAAAACATTTCACCGTACAATTGGGCCTACTTATTAATATAATCACACAATATGAACTACGCAATATATATCTATGAACTAACACATGCTTTTCATACAAAACATGAAAACATGTCAAGAAATCATTCCAAAACACATAGTTGAATCACTCACCTCCGATTAACGCTCCTCAAATTCTTTCCAAGGAAAACCCGAGCACAAAGATCATGCAAAATTCTGTCTAGTACAATCCCTATCGATCAAAAGTCCGATTAACAACTTTTTAGAAAAATTCTAAAAAAACAAGTTTTCAAAAAATTTAGCCAAACAAGTCCTAGTGGATATCAAAACGAAGGTCTTACCTTGAGGAGTTCAAATATGAAATTTAGAAGAAAACAAAAGGGCAAAAGTCCGTCGATGGTCGCCGTGAAGCTCAAAGAACCAATCTCTCTTTTTCCCCCCTTTTGATTTTAGGTTAGAAACTTTATAAAAATATCTAAGTCACCTCTATATATATAGGCACAACTCTCGAAAATTGTGTTTACCTCCCCACGAGTTCTCAAAACTCCTAATTATTCTCCGAAACGTCTTACACGTCTAATTCATTGCTTCATAAGTGAAAACTAAAAATTATAATAGTTTTCGTCAAAGTTCCGTTTGGTTGCTAAAACGCAACTTCACATGATTTTACGAAATTACTAATTAGCCTACCAATTATGTAGCGTGTTAATTCATCCTCACCAGGATACTAAAATTAACAACAGAAACATAATCTAAACCAGATAATAATACAGATAGTGAAATACACAAATAAACAATTATTTTGGATAAACATTTAAGGTATTCCACAATGACCGTCTCAATCTCGGACAGACGTCATTACAACAAAACATTCATTTCACACAGTCTCAAGGATTCTCTTACACAGACACTCAAATCGACTCGTGAGTCACAACTCACTCCCACATGTGCCACAAATGCACATCACCTCACATTATCATGCATAACAAATGTAATGAAATGTAACAAAAAAGCACACAGGTGTTATTTACACAGTACCCTGTGTAGTAAACCTCCTATCACTAGGAGATCCGACCCAATCTGCATCTGTGTAGCTCGCAACGCGAATGTGACCATGATCCTTATACAACAAACCACAACCTGGGGCCCCCTTGAGGTACCTCAAGACTCATATCACTGCATCCCAATGTGTAGTTCGAGGAGAGTCCATAAACTGACTAATTACACTAACTGCAAAGGCAACATCAGGTCTCGTGACCGTTAGGTAGTTAAGTTTCCCAACTAAGCGTATATACTGTCCTGGATTATCAAGTAGCTCCCCCTGATCTGGCAATAATTTGGAATTGAGATCCATAGGAGTATCCAAACGTTTTGATCCTAACATTCCAGTCTCAGTCAGCAAATGAAGAACATATTTTCTCTGAGATAAGCAGATCCATTCACTAGACCTGGCCACCTCAATGCCTAAGAAATACCTAAGCTTCCCCAAGTCTTTGGTCTAAAACTTGACTTGTAAAAAGGATTTCAACTCCTGAATGCCCTTAGAATCATCACCAGTAATGACGATATCATCAACATAAATAATTAACAAGATTTTCCCCGCTACAGTGTATCTATAGAAAACAAAATGGTCAACACATCTCTGAAGACTGAACTCAGCAATCACATCACTGTACCTGCCAAACCAAGCACGAGGGGACTGCTTTAAACCATAGAGAGACTTTTTTAATTTGCAAACCAGACTAGACTCCCCCTGAGCAACAAACCCAGGTGGTCGCTCCATGTAAACCTCCTCAAGAAGAATACCATTCAGAAACACGTTCTTAACATCCAACTGATGAAGGGGCAGTGATAAGTAGTGGCAAGAGAGATAAAAAGACGAATTGATGAAATTTGGCCACTGGGGATAAAGTTTCTGAGTAGTTAAGTCCATACACTTGAGTGTAGCCTTTGGCGAGCCTTCAACCTGTCCAAAGTGTCATCCGAATGAACCTTAACTGCATACACCCAACGGCAACCAACCATAGATTTTCCTGGCGGGAGAAGGACCAAGTCCCAAGTACCAGTCTCTTTAAGAGCACACATTTCATCTTGCATAGCTTGGTTCCAACCGAAATGGGCAAGTGCTTCTGCAACAGTGTTAGTGTTGAAGCTTGATATACATTGTTGGGCTCATTCTCTAACAGCTTAAGCTTTTGGCAACTTAACATGGTATCAAAGCCTTGTTTGTGGGAAGTCCTGGGTTCGACTCTCCATCCCCGCTTTGTTGTGCATATTTGCACTTTGTTATTTGTGTCCACTATGATGGAGTTTGGTTTGTTTGCTCTCCACGTGCAAATCGCGGTTGCACGTGAGGGAGGGTGTTGAAGCTTGATATACATTGTTGGGCCCATTCTCTAACAGCTTAGGCTTTTGGCAACTTAACATGGTATCAAAGCCTTGTTTGTGGGAAGTCCTGGGTTCGACTCTCCATCCCCGCTTTGTTGTGCATATTTGCACTTTGTTATTTGTCTCCACTATGATAGAGTTTGGTTTGTTTGCTCTGCACGTGCAAATCGCGGTTGCACGTGAGGGAGGGTGTTGAAGCTTGATATACATTGTTGGGCCCATTCTCTAACAGCTTAAGCTTTTGGAGTAGTTGGTAACTTAACATTCTTGTAAGGCCCATCCCATTCAACTCCTTAAAACCCAGGTGTTAAGGAGAAGGAAACTAAGACCTTATAAACCACACAGGCAACAACACATCTAAGCGATGTGGGACGACAACACGCCTCCGCACGTGTGGCAAAGGCTCACACGTGAATTACAGAGATAGGGGACAAACAAGGCTCTGATACCACTTGTAAGGCCAGCTCATTCAACTCCTTAAAACCCAGGTGTTAAGGAGAGAGGAAATAAGGCATTATAAACCGCACAGGCAACAATACATCTAAGCGATGTGGAATGACAACACGCTCCTGCACGTGTGGCAAAGGCACACATGTGGATTACAGAGATAGGGACAAACAAGGCTCTGATACCACTTGTAAGGCCCAGCCCATTCAACTCTTTAAAACCCAAGTGTTAAGGAGAAGGAAACTAAGACCTTATAAACCGCACAGGCAACAACACATCTAAGTGATATGCGACGACAACAGTTAAATAGAAATGGAAGACACAGATGCAACAAATGAAGAAAAAGTGGGTGACAAACTATCATAAGAGACATAGTTAGAAATAGGATGCGAAGTGGTACAAGAACAGTTACCTTTCCTAAGAGCAATGGGAAGGTCTAAATCTGCCTATTCTGGATGAGAAAACGGCGGATCTGAGGACACAAAAGGCGGAGGCGGAGGCGGAGCAAAGGAGTCCGGAATACGTGCTGGAGCTAGACGACGGGTATAAACCAGCAAATCAGGACGAGACAAGTGAGTGGAAGCATCGAAGACTGGAAGATGAACAGGCAGTATAAAATCCATATCAGTGGCCGAGTGAGACTCAGAATAAAAAGGTGTCGATTCAAAAAAACGTAACATCAGCAGAGATAAAGTACCTATGAAGGGAGGGACTATAACAACGATACCCTTTCTGAGTCCTAGAATAACCTAAGAAAACACACCGAATTGCCCGTGGTCGTGGGTCTAATTTATCAGTACCAGGAGTCAACTGGTGTACAAAGCAAACACACCCAAAATGTAATACCCTGTATTTTCAGTAATTATTAATACAAAGAGATTCCATATACTTCCCTTGACCATACTTGAAGTTTCACTTTCAATCAATCGAAGTCCTTTCAAGCGATCGAGCATTTCTGAGTTCAAGTGATCGAACCCTGTTCTATCGATTGAAACCTTGCCGACATGAATTTATTACATGTTCCCCACTTCAATCAATCAAACCCCTTTTCAATCGATCAAAACTGGCCGATTTGCTCTCCAGCAATCGAAGTAGCTTCGATCGATCGAACGCGCCTGGATTTCTATTTCACAGTTCACGCAAACATTGCCACCTGCCCTACCCTCTCTTCTATATATATATATATATATATATGTCCAAATTGTGTGTGGGAGGTTTGTTGGTTTGAGAGAGTTGAGAGTATAGTGAGAGAGAAGGAGTGTGTGTTTATATTTATATATATACACATCTATATATATATGCACACACATAGCTATATATATAGTTAGAGAGACAGACAGACAGAAGAAGAAGAAGGAGAACAGAAGTAGAGGAGACAGAGAGAGAGAGAACAGAGACAGAGGCAGAGAAGGGAGAGGAGGCCATTGGAGGGAGCCCAAGAGCTCAAGCTTGCCAAACGCGCCCTTACGATCTTTCAGTGAGTTCCAAACTCACTTAGTAGCATTAGTGTAAAGTTTTACAAGTTTTTGGACATTTAATATGGACCCAAACACAGCCTAACAGGTTCTGGACGTTCACTGCCAAGAATCTGGAGAAGACGACTTTCGAGCGATTGAACTAGGTTCAATCGATCGAACACACTTCAATCAATCGAGACCAATTTCACTTCAATCGATCGAGAATACTTCAATCGAGCGAACTTCACTTTCTTCAAGCGATTGAGATGATTTCAATCGATCGAACTGAACAGAACTTGGTTGTTCCTTTAAGTTTATAATTTATAATGCTTAGCTGTTTAATTGATGTTCTATGTTCTATTATGCGATATTATGGATTACGAGAGTAATGGGATACGATAATGAGACTGAGATAATATGGTGAGAAACGTAGTAGGGTTTGGAACGTTAGTAATAATACGACGCGATAACGAGATAAGGTTTGAGTTATGATGGTGGGTAACCTTGGATATCCTGGTGACTAAGTCAGCGGGATATTAGTTGCTTTCGGTGCAAGTATGTCAGTGTCAGGGATTGATCATGAACACATCTGCGTGGGATGTGAGGGTTATGTATTGTACTCGCACGGATTCGTACAAGCATTGAATAAGAGTACTAATACATATTGATTATGAACGGACGATACTCACAAGCGTTCTTAAAAGCGGTGAACAGTAAGAGTTCTTAAAAGCGGTGAACAAGAGTATTGGTGCGTCCATAAACTAGTAGTTATCTTGGGAGCTATGGGTGTACAGTACTCGCAAGCGTTCTTAAAAGCGGTGAACAGTAAGAGTTCTTAAAAGCGGTGAACAAGAGTATTAGTACGTCCATAGACTAGTTGTTATATGAGAATGATGTCTAGTGTTCACAAGAATTCTTAAAAGCGGTGAACAGTAAGAGTTCTAAAAAGCGGTGAACAAGAACACTAGTATGTCGTGATGATATAATCAGTTCGGTATAGTGAGTCGGGATTGGTATTTGGTACAGTCAGTCTTAAAGTTAGAAGACGATGAGAATTGGATAATGTGGGGTCTGAATAAAAGAGGAGAAGATATTATTAGTATCATTACTTTATATCGTGCATAACTGGTAAGGACTTTATACCTATGATACTGTGGGGGTTTCTATTCACTCAGCTGAAGTAAGCTGACGGCGTTTATGCCTGGACAGGGATCTATTCACTCAGCTGAAGTAAGCTGACGGCGTTTATGCCTGGACATTCCCTGTCCAGACTACCCTGTCCCTATTAATGCAAGTGATGGAGCCTACGATGATGACTACTACCCAGAGTTGGATTATGTAGAGAGTGGCCCCACTACTGATGATTATGTCGGGGAAGATTACTATGCTGACAACTATCCTTACGCCAGCTAGAAATGAAGAAGTTATATTTAGTTTATATTCTGTTATTTCTGTTAAACTTTTGTAACGTGTACTTGGGCATATGTTGTCTCCAGACTTCTTGTGATCCTGAGGACCACTCTGATATTGTAATGGATAGGATTGTTTTTATATACAGTTGTTTATTGTTCCTGTTTATTTAGTTGGACTAGTACTGTGCGGTGTGGACAATTAGTGACATTCACCCATCATTTCCTATGGACCCAAAAAGGAAATTTATTTTTCTCTATTTTTGTTGCTCCGGGGTGTAACACAAAAACTCGTGGATTCACTGAGAAAATAGACCCAGTAGGAAACAAAGTAGAGTGTGGTGTGTGGCCATTAAGAACTGATTATGGCATACAATTAATCAAGTGACAAGCAGTTAGGACAGCATCCCCCCAAAAAATCTTTAGAACACGCATTTCAAACAAGGCGCATGTAACTTCTAACAAATGTCTATTTTTCCATTCTGCAACACCATTTTGTTGCAGTGTATGCACATAGGAAGACTGATGAATCATTCCATGATGGGCCATATAAATTCTAAAAGGGTAAGAGAAATATTCTTGTGCATTATCACTTCGAAGAACACGAACAGAGGCATCAAATTGAGTTTTAATTTCAGCACAAAAGGCACAAAAAATATAAAATAACTCATAACGATTTTTCATTAAATAAAGCCAAATTACTCTTGAATAATCATCCACAAAGGTAACAAAATACCGATACCCCTTTTGGGGAGTTCTAATTTCAGCACAAAAGGACCACATACATCATAATGCAATAACTGAAAAGGACTAGACGCTCTTTTATTGACTCGGGGAGCAAATTGAACACGGTGATGCTTCCCCAACTAACACGACTCACACTCTAAAGACTGCAAAGAACTTAAACTAAGCTTCAAACTAGCCAATGAAGGATGACCAAGCCGGCAATGGATCTGATGAGGTGAAACAGTAGCAAGACAGGCAGTTGGTGAAGGAGCAGGGACAGGATCACCATCAAAGTAAATTGGACTCATGCATGACGCCAATCGTCTTCCGAGTCGTCAAATCGTGAATAATAACAGAATCAGGAGAAAAAGAGACACAACAGTTAAGATCCTTAGTCAACTGACCAACAGACATTAAATTAAAGGACGAACGAGGTACATACAAAACAGAAGACAAGGATGAAGATAAAGAGGGTTGAGGCGTCCCGATTCCTTCAACAGGAGTCGAGGACCCATCCGTTAAAGTGACTGGGGAAAGAGACGATGACAACCAGATAGATGTAAAAAGACTAGATATACCTGTCAAATGATTACAAGCTCCAAAATCAATTACCCATGGGGAAGAACCTAAAGCAATGCAAGCAGTATGTGTACCTCCATGCTGAGCTAAGGAAGCAGATGAAGTGGACGCTTGGTGTGCTGCTTGATACTGAACCAACCGAGTGTATTCCTCGCGAGAAACATAAATAGTATCCATAGGAACAGTAGCAAAAGAGTACCCAGAATCAGAGATGTCAGCATTCGCAACCTGGGGGGGACAACCATGGAGCTGTTAGCATGGGTCCTTGCTATGTCCATCCCAAAAACAATAGGTGCACTGGAGAGTCTGGCCTCCACCACGGCCAGGACGACCACCCCGAAATCCTTCTCCGCATCTACCACGGTTAGATCGACCACCCCTACCAGGAGTCGGTGGAGTCTGAGTAATAAGCGCGGAGAGATCAACAAGCGAAGGGGATGGAGGGGTCTCCCGAGGGTTGCTCCGTAGAACACGCTGATATATCTCGGCAAAAGTAGGAAGAGTATCACTCCCAAGGATTTGAGACCGAATAGCCTCATATTCAGGTTTGAGACCGACAAGAAACTTCATAACCAACATCGGCTCCCGCTGTTTCTATTGTTTCTGAACATTGGTGGTAGGGGGCATAACAGTATTCAACTCTTCATGTAGCCGCTTCATAGCAGCAAAATAATCGGTAACAGACAAATCATTTTGCTCAATACTGAGAGCACAAATCATACATCCTCGTTAAGTTACTAGAGTAAAAGAGGTGGAGATGCTCACAAAGTGTCTTAACCGAGCCCAAGTGATTACATAGATCGGCAACATCCGATTCCATGGCATTCCAGAGAAGAGTCACAAGTTGAGCGTCCAATTGTTTCCACGCCTAAGCGGCTTTTTCATCGTCGGTGGGTGGAGACTCAGTAAGATGTGCATCGTGACCTAAGCCAGTAAGAGATATGGTAATAGCATTGGACCACTAAAGAAAATTATTACCATTTAACTTGCGAGTAGTGAGTTGGGTAAGAGTTTTGGACTCCATAATCTTGATCTGTTTACCTAGATCTGCTGATGTAGAGAAATGGAGCAGATCTGAAACCAAAGGCGGGCGGAAGCATCAAAGGGAAAGTTCAGATCTGAAGAGAGGCAACAGGGGAGTCGCCGGAGTGAAAGGAGGCAGTAGGGGGGGCTGCCGGGGTGAAAGAGGGACTGTGGAGGCTCACCGGAGTTCTGGGAAGGTCGCCGAAGGTGCGGCGAGTGTCGCCGGTCAGAGACAAAGATCGCTGGAGGTCGTTGAAGGGTGGACTGGTCGGCGAGAGGGTGGGCTGCTGCCTGCTGGTGGGAGGTCATGACGGCTAGGGTTTGTGCGAAGAGTTCCTTCGTGAATTGTTTGGTTTTATTTTATTTTTTTTATTTTTTTTTTTTGGGATGGGAAAAGGAAAATCAAAGGGGAAAAAAAATTATATATATATATATATATACCAACAAGGAACGATCTGAACTTCTTTGATCACGAAGAAGGCGGAGAATGAAGGAGCAATCCCTGAGATGGGAGGCTTGATACCATGTAAAGAGTGATGGGAATATCTTGTATATTCAACATAACAAAGAGAATACAATGAGCCTTTATATAGGCTTGGTCTAACCTAGACTGTTTACACTTTAACCGATGTGGGCCAACCATATATATATATATATATACACTATATTTACACATATACCCTTTAACAATAATAACCAGCCATCCAGATGTCAATTAACCATAAAGATTCAGTTTTTAGATGAACAAAGACAGCATAACACTTCTTCACGTGTCTCGGGGGTGATATAACACTTCCAACTCTCCTTCTATGTTGGACATTTTACACGAATATAAAACAAGAGAGCATAGAGTCTTGCTTCCGATTCAAGAGACAAAAAGGGACTCTCCTAGTTGCTAACCATAGGCGGTAGAATTATTAGGCCTATTTATTTTATATTTGGAATAACCTTAGGCTTCGTAAGGGTGTTTAAGGCATAGCCCATGCAGAATCTTGTGGGAGTTTTATAAGTGGAACCATTTCAAACTTTTCAAAAGAGTTTTTTGAAAATATATCATTAATGTAGATAAGTAAATTGTCTCGTCAAGGTAGCAGTTGGAACTTGGAACTGGTCAGCTCTAGGCAAAGATTTTTGGATTGTACTTACAAGCTATGGCCAGTCTGGAGAATAACTTCAGGAGCCATCCAATACGGGGTACCCTTCATTGATTTTGCACCTGTCATTGTAGCCTGTAGGACAAATGATTTTAGTTATGAGTCTTATGATGCCATATTTGACTGTTTCTACAACAATGAAAATAAAGAACAGGGATATGAATAAAAAAATATACACAGATAAAAAATGTTTTTACCAGTTCAACCACTTTCTTGGATGCACCAAAGTCTGCCAATTTAATGCACCCCTTGTTATCAACAAGGATATTTGCCCCCTAATTGAAACATGCCACTTATAAAACTGTCAGAGAGAGATAGAGAGAGCTCTGTTAGGCACTGTATGCACTAATTGAAATTACCTTGATGTCCCTGTGCATAATTACATTCCTGTGAAGGTATTCTAATCCCAACAACAACTGCTTCGTGTACATTCTTATAACCTGCAGCATATGGATTCATTGAAGAACTTCAGATTGTAAGCCAAAACATATTTGGTCTAGAAAACAGGTATGCAGTTCCAACAGCAGTTGTTTTACATAATTTCTCATGGCCTGCTTCGCAAACGGGTGGAGAAATTTTAATATTCTAATCAATGAATTATACTTCAATGAGCAGACTTCATTTCTAGATAAACAGTTATACATAATTATAATCCATTGAAAGAGAGATCAGGGGAAACTTCAATACGGCAACGAATGGAAAAAAAATTTGTGCATATAGTGCAATCACTTACAGATTCTGGGAAGGACCCAAATTTTCCCAGAAGTGACGAAATGGACCCACCCGGTACAAATTCCAACAGTATATTCAACGATTCCTCCTCTCTAGCTGTTCCCAGATATCTCTAAAAGAGAGAGAACACAAACAGTTAGAAAAACTAGCAACCAATGTTTGAATGAAATGAAAAAAGACCATACTCACGACTATGTTAGGATGTGAGAGGTTCTTTAGAAGCTTCACTTCTTCTTCAAGCTCTCTGATGTGAGCCTATCGAGGCAAAAGAACTCAAATGCAGTCAAATTCCACAAAAGAATAAATAATCGCCAAATCAACCACCGTAAAACTTTAAAAATATGAAATTTAAACCTCCAGTGGCAAACACACAGTGCTTCAAGCAAAGTGGCCAATGCAGATCACAAAAAACCACTAAATAACATTATTTTTGCAGTGAATTTAACTACAAAGAAACTCAATAAGTCATTAACTAAATTAGATCTTTACTTGTGTTTTTTCCTTGGAAGCACTATTTACAGTAATCGAAACCTGTCAAAGAGAACACCAACAAGGTCACTCACAACCAATCCACAATTGTCATTTATAGTAGCAAAAAATTTCCAAAATGCAATCCAAAAAAAAAGTGGGAAAATTGACCTGCTTGACAGCAATGAGCTCTCCAGAATCGAGATTCATCCCCATATAGACTCGGCCAAACGCACCACAACCGATCAATTCACCTTTCCTCCACCGGATCGGCGGTGCACTGTCCTTGTGGATTTTATTCCCATCGGCCTTGGCGATCGATGGCAGTGATGGAAGCGGCGGCTTGGAGAAGAGACCGATCCTCGATTTGCGAATGCTGGAACCGATTTTATCGACGAAGCCTCCAAAGCCACCACCGTCATCATCATCTCCGCCGGAGGGTTTGAAGACTAGCGATCGGCGAACTGAGCCAATGAAGTCTTGCACTGGTGCTGTGGTTTGTTGTTCTTACTAGGTTAGTATGTGATTCTGTGAAAGATTTGGTCTGAATGCAAAATCTAGGGTTTACTGAGTTTCATTTTACTAATTTTAGTGACAGTGGAAGACACAGAGACAAAGAGAGAGAGAGAGAGAGAGAGAGAGAGAGTGACTGAGAGAGGGGGAAAAGGGTTAGGGATCCTTTTTTCAAAAATAAAATAAAGGGTTATGTAATTATAAAAAAAATATGTACTTGTGCTCGCTGCAATCAAATATTTTAGAAATACACCCCTCATAAATTTGCTGTTTTACAATTTCATCCACCAATTTAAAAGTTGTAACCTTACAGCCTTGTAGGCCTCTATGCCCCTGCTTTGTTTTTCATCTTGTTCTTTAGGGTAATTCTGTGATTCTATCTACTCCAACTTGCGTTTTTCTTTATACTAGTTGTTCTTTTTTGGGGGTGAAATGGCCTTCTTTCTTTTTTCCTCATTTAAAAAATAATAATATATATATATACACACACACAAAATGCCCCTTCTTTCTTTTTTTTTTTTTTGTGTATTACATGGGTAAGGCTAAGGTTCGAACATAGAACTTAAATACACAGAAGGGCACTAAGTGTCAACTCTTTACCACTTGAGTTATACGTCTTTGTCAAAATGCCCATTCTTTCAAATGCACCATAATGTGAAAGAACGATGACTGAGCAAAAAGCTTTTAACTAAAAATGGGATGAAAAACATAGGATTATGGGAATTTTGAAATTGCATGTAATTGAGTTATTATTCATAGTATCATACTTGTTTCTTCGTTGTTGGTAGGGGTGTTCAAGAAAATTAAAAAATTAAAAATTGACTGAAACCAAATTAACCAAATACCAATTGGTCGGTTTTCAAAGTAAAGCACAAGCTCAAACTGACCAAAAAACGACTGACACCACCTAAAACTGACTTATCAAATAAAAATGATCGGTTTTAAAATCACTAAACAATCAATAAATCGACTACAAATACCCCTAGTTGTTGGTTTGTTTCCAAAGGTTTAGTAATAAACTTATTATTCATCACCACTCACTGTGAAAACAATGGGTAAAAAATATGTTGCCTAGGCTACGCATCTAGTTTTGGAAGATGATTGAATGTTACGGCACTCTTATTAATATTTTTGGTGTTGATAAGAAGACTAACATCATGTTACTTTGACAATTTGTGGAAGGTGTTAGTGATGATAGAGAGAGGCAAAATACACGCGTCAATGGCCGGGTACTACGAGAGTAAGACTCAAATGTAGTCAAGGCGAGAGAAAGAGAGAGCAGTATGCTGGAAGTGTCAGAGTCTTGTTCATGTATAAATGTGTTCACCTTCTCATTTACCCCTGTTAGTGCAATTCCCTCATTAAATGCGGGGTATAATCATATTAAATGGCATTAATGGTAATGGGAATACGGAAGGACATCGGCAGATTTTCTTAACATTAAATGTCAAGACTCGATTGATTCGAACATGGTTAGCACGTGTCTTGAACACGTCTCTCTCTCTCTCTCTCTCTCTCTCTCTCTCTCTCTCTCTCTCTCTCTCTCTCTCTCTCTCTCTCTCTCTCTGTGGACCCGGATCTAGTATTATCCACATAGGTTGTTATTAGATGTAGACACCCCAATTTTGACTGACCGTCGAATTCAGGAAATGATTACCTCTAAAATCGATGACGACAATATCCGACAGAATTCGAAGATCTTTAAAACGATTCAAGCTCTTCGGAAGGTTCTTCAGTCTCAATAAAAATTTCACAGAAAGAGAGAGAAACAGGGGAATTCTTGGGTGTAGAATACGTATGAGAAGAGTATAAAAATAAGTCTGAAAATATGTAACACCCGTACCCGGAGAACGGGTTAGTTATCATGTTAATATGCATTAATTAATTTAATTACTGTATAAAACGGATTAAGGGAAGGCTTGAACTGGCCCGTGGGAAAGTGTTCAGAGCCATTTGGAAAAGTCCCCTGTGAGAAGGGACAGTTAGTGAAGTGGGATCCAATGAAGGGTCAAGTAAAATAATTGCATTTTAAATGATTAGATGCATTTATGTGATTACATGAATATTTGTTTAAATTCTTCCATATTATATAATGATATATGTGTTAACATTTGGTGATAGCTTGGACACCCAAGTAAGCGTATAAATGAAAAAATTCATAATTAGTAGGTGCAATAGCAACTTCGCAAAATAAATGGGACCCACATTGGGACCCATACGGAACTTAGACAAACACTCATTAGGTAATTGGATAGTTAATAGAATGTTTGGGGATTTCATAATAAGAACTTAAAAGATCCGGGGGTGTAAATAAAAAAATATAAAAATAAGGCTAAGACACCTCATGCTCAATGCATGTGTGTGTGTCAAGTGATGGAATAGTCTCCATTTTCAGAAAATCAAAGAAAAGAAAGAGAGAGCTTAGAGAGAGAACGGAGAAACCGTCGCAGACGTCGTTTTTCCGCCGTCTTGTCGTCGTCGTTCGTCCAATTCGCGAACCGAAATTGTTTTCGGACTCGTGGAGGTGAGACAATCGTTCCTATACCTTTAATTTACATTTTTAGTCATCGTAGTTTTGGTAGCTCATACTAATCGGTGAGACATCGTCTACTGAGTTCATGTAGGAATCTCTTTAGAGTAGGAATTGAGCCTGAATTTGTTAGAATTTTGCATTCTTGGACTGTTTTGGGTAGAATTTGTGAGAGGTGAGCTTTCTAACTAAAATTGATTGGGGTTTTATATGTTTAATGCTTCAATGTTGATTAGTGTTGATCATTCATGTCTAGAAAACATGGAAATACTAGATTGTGAATTGCATGTTAATTATATGGAAATCTTTGTGCTCGTATGTTATGTGCTTATATGTTTACATGGTAATCAATGAACTCCGGGGAAATGACTCATTTTTTGGAGTAATAAATGAGGAGAAGAGGAAGAATCCGATAAATATGGAAGTCTACGGAATAGAAGTGACCACGAGACCAAGGGAAGGTCTTCGGGTTTGAATGAGTCATTGAACCGGTGATTTGGCGATTACGAATATGAGATATGTGGTTAAATTGTTGCATTGCATATGTTAAACATTCAATCACTAACTGAGTGTCGCGCTGGCACTGGCAGTCCGTTAGTGCCGGACCGACACTCACTGAGTGCCGCCCGCTGTAACAGACTATTTTTCTTTTAAATACGTATTAAACAAACAAAGATGGCATGACACATGCATAATTTCCCCGAAATTACCCAATTGACCTCCCTTGTTTTGTCTATATAAAGAGATGTTTATCTCCATTACAAGGGGTAAAAGAAAAAGGTTGAATCATATATACAATTTAGAGAGAATTTTGAAGAAAATTCAAGAGATTGAAAAAGGATCTTGAAGAAGAGCTTGAAGATACTATTTGAGGATTTTTGCAGGTAATCCTCTAATTTTAGTTAGTTTTAGTCTAAATTCAATCACAATTCATAGAATTCTAGGATCTTTTACATAATTTTTAAACGGTCTATTCTCACCTCATTTTATCACACACCACTTGAATTGTGATTAAATTTCTTATTGTATTTGTTTGTGTTGGATCTAGATAGCTTTAAGTTTAAGATAAAACAATTTTTCAAAGTAAAATTCAATTTAGATATCAATTGGGTTTTGATTTCATCACTTTTTTTTCATGCTCTTCTCTAGGGAATCATGGGTTCTTCAATATCCCACTTGAATATCTTGAGATTGATCCCTTAATTTTCTATAAATTTATGATTTACAAGAGAATTAAGGTTGATCTAAACTATATTTATGAATAATTGATGGATCTGAGTCTCATAATGTCACGACCCATCCCGCTAACGCGCAGAAATAGGACAAGTGGCATGCCATCAAGGCTTATCCAGTTCATTAAAGTATGAATAGTAACGGAAACATAAGTCAAATTTATTTAAAATCAGAGTTATAAAAGTTTTGCCCAATTGGAAACATTTCCAAAAGAATTCAGTTTTGAAAACAAAGGTCCAGTCGACTGATCGAGGGTTCGGTCGACTGGAAACCTGTCACACCCGTTCCAGAAAGTTATGATTTTGAAATGCATCAATTGAAATTTTGAAATTATTAATGTTATTAATAATTTGAGTTGGGGTTGATTGTGAGTCAACGGTAAGGTGTCAGTGAGGACACGAGAACATGTCAGTTCACATTTCATGAGCATGACTAAATGACATTTATATGATTTAAATGCTATTTGACTTTATCTGGTATTCCTGTGAATAGTAATTATACCTGTGTAGTATAATTTCTGATATTTTCGATACTGTTAGATATCATTTTGAGAACTGTGGTGAGAACGTGAGTGATACGTTAATTAAAAAGGTAGGTTGTGTAGAGATTCCACAGAATTTAGTTTTCAGATGTTATTTTGGACCCAAACGAAACTTAGTCGAAAACTTTTGGAAATTGTAATTTTCACTCGTGAAGGCATAAAATGGACGTGTGCGAAGTTTCGAGGGATAATTAGAAGTTTGAGAAACTTGCGGGGAGGTAAACGTAATTTTCAGAACTCTTGTCTATATATAGATGAGGATGAGATTCATTCTCATCCAAACTTGCCAAAAATATCTAGAGATAGAGGAGAGAGAAAGGAGATTTGTTCTTCGGGCTTTGCGACGACAAACGACGACCGTTCGTCTGTCAGATTTTCACCAAATTCAAGATTTGAACTCGTGAAGGTGAGATCTACGTTTTGGTACTACTTAGGCTGTGTTTGGCCAATTTTTGTAAAAATCTTAATTCTAGACTTTTGGGGAAAACCAAGTAAAACTTGTAGGAATCGTCTCAAATTTGGAATCTGACGTTTAATTAGTTCCCTAGACGATCCTTCAAAGTTTGAAGAGATTCGCACGAGGTATGAATTCTAGATCTATGAAATATATGGATTTTCATGTTTTGGACATCACTTTTGATATTCTTAGATCCGGGCGAAATTCATGTATTAGTTAGGCCCGTTAATTATGCACGTGAAATTATGATAAAAGCACGTATAACTGTTTATGTGAGCATGTTATGTGTTTACTTGGGTCAAAAGGGAGTTTGGTGCAAATTCATCCGGGGTAAGCTCCTCGAACCTTGAGGATTGTGATTGTGATTGAAATGGAATTGGAATTGTGGTTGTGTCTGGATTGGAGGTGGGCCCAACCAGTACACGGTACCTGGTATGGAGGAAAGCCCAACCAGTGTACGAGATGCGTGGGAGAGGTGGGCCTCCTACGGCATCGACCGGATGAATGCGTACCACTCACCCTAGAGACTAATGCTATGTGTTTCAGATGCTTAAACCATGAATTGTCATATAAGCATACATTTAGAATTGTGCACTCAGCATATAGCTGAGCAGTGGAGATGTACTCCATTGCAGGTAAGAAGAAAGACAAGAAGAAGCACGATGAGTGAGGGCGATGAACGCCGGGGAAATCACACTTGTACATGTTTTTGTTTAAATCCTAAACTTGTGTAAGGATTTGAATATTGTAGTATGTTGTAATAGAAACATGGATTAGTTTCACAATGTTGTTATATTGTAATTGAACGTCTGTAGTTATGTGTTTTACTGTTGGAATCAATTGTGGTTGTGTTTGGTGTTGGGTGTGGAGAAGCTTGGGTTGTTAATATTTCATTTCAGGCTGCCCAGCAGGGGAGCAGTCGACTGGACCCAGGGTCAGTCGACTGGATCTCGTTGAGTTGAGACACTGAAAGTGAATAGTAGGAGAAGCAGTCGACTGGACCCTTGATCAGTCGACTGAACCCCTGTAGGTTTTGGCTACTGCTTCTATTTATGGAAAAGCAGTCGATTGGGTCCCAAGATCAGTCGACTGGACCTTCTTGCAGTCGACTGGGCAGTCGACTGAACCTCTGTTTTCAAAACTGTTTCTTTTGAAAGGTTTCAATTGGCCAAATCTTTTTCTGACTCTGATTTCAATGGATTTTACAACTCAGAGGGGAATGTTTCCTAAGTTTTAAAATACCCAGGGTTGTTTTAAAGTTCTTTCCGCTGCGTATAATTATATTGTTGATGGATGAGCCTTGGTGGCGTGCCACATGTCCTATTTCCACGCATAGTGGGATGGGTCGTGACAAAACTTGAGGCAGAAAGTTTCCAAAGATCAACAGGTCGTCCAGTCGACTAACTCCACCCAGTCGAATGAGGCTATTACATAAACAAAATCAACATTTTATGTTCAGTTATCCAGTTGACTGAAACATGGACCAGTTGACTGGTTTTGCCACATTAAAAGTAGTTTCTAAAATGATACAGTGGTTCAATCGACCAAAGCCTAGTCCAGTCGACTGATCCCCTGTCAGTTTACTAAGTTGTGCAATTCAACAACCTAAAGTTCTCCAAATCCAAAACCAATACAACTACCACTATATTACAACGGTTTAAAACATAAATACAGGAGTTTGAATACAAAATTATAGTACTACGAAACTACCCCATGGTTCTATTATAACATATTACACCTCCCCAAATCCTTATATATGTTTAGGAAAAGAGAAAGAAAGATATAAACAAATGTGATTCCCCGACATTCCTCAGCCTCACTCCTCACGATTCTTCTTGCCTTTCTTCTTCTCACCTACAATGGAGTACAGCTCCATTGCTCAACTATATGTTGAGTGTACAAATTCTAACATATGCATATATGACCAAAACATGCTTTAATCTCATAATCACATCAATAGTGGCTACGGAGAAAAATGCGCCTTCATCCGGTAGCGTCAAGTCCAAGCATTAAACCGCGATGTCAATGGCTAGTCCAAGCCTACAACCATTAGATCCCCAAGTACCCTGACAAGTCCAAGCCTTAAACTATGCACAGTAGTCGTCGCTACTAAAATTCTCAAACATCGAGAAGCTTACTTCGGCATGAATTTGTATGAGTCCCCCCTTTGACCTACATAGACAACTCAACGTGCTCGTGTAAATTTAGACATGCTTTTCACATTTATGCGCGTGCATAATTAACAGCCCTAAGATTAACACATGAATTTTCTCTGAATTACAATTTCGTCGTCGAAATCTAAAATATGTATTTCCCTATATATCATAGGTTAGGATTTCATACCTCGTGCAAATTCTCTCAAACTTTGAGGGAAGTACTACGGAGGCAATTAAACGTCGGATCTCCATTTTTAGATGATTCCTACAAGTTTATACCTGTTTTCCCAGATTTCTAGAAAATTAGATTTTTACAAAAGTTTGCCAAACGAGGCCTAAGAAGTATCAAAATGAAGCTCTTGCCTCGGGGAGTTAAAATCTCAAATCTGAAGAAAATCTGACTGACGAACGGTCGTTGATCGGCGTCGTGAAACTCGAAGGATCAAATCTCCATTTTTTTCTCTCCTCTCTCAAGATATTTGTAAAGTATTGTAACTAATGACAAAATCATCCACTTTTATTTATAGGAAAACTTTCTAGAAATCACGTTTACCTCTCCGCGAGTTCTCAAAACTTATAATTAACTCCTGAAACGTCACACACGTCCATTATATGCCTTTACGAGTGAAAACTATAAATTTCAGAAGTTTTTTACTAAGTCTCGTTTGGATCCAAAATTACGTTCGTAAACTAAATTCTGTAGAATTTCTGTACAACCTACCTTTTATTTAACGTGTCACTCACGTTCTCACCACATTGTTTAAAATGATCTACAACGATAACAAAACTACTAAAAATTATACTACACATGTATAATTCTCTATTCATAAAATACCAGATATTTCAAATAACATTTAGCTCACATAAATGCCATTTACTCATGATAATGCAAGCTCGCTTTCCAAATTCCCGTGTCCTTATTGACACCTTACCGTTGATTCACAGTCAACCACATTCACCATTATCAAATAACATTGATAATTTACAAAAGTTAAAAATACATGATAAAACCATGAAATTTTGTAACGGGTATGACACATAATCATGACTTGGGTCTTTCAATTTGAAGTTTTATGGGATCTTCTTCATATCCTATTGAAATGCATAGGTATTAGTGCTTTTGATCTCTAAGGACCATTAACTTGGGAGAAGAATTGAATAAAATGAGTTTATATTCCTCAAGCATCATCAACTTGGGAGAGGAATTGTCATACCCCAACCTACCTTGTGTAGATTAAGACACGTGTAACAATACTACAAGCGCTCAGTTATATTAATTTGCAAAGAAACATGCGAATTACTAGGAAACGGATGTATTAATCAACATAAAATAACTCTATTGTTAGAAAACAGCCCCCAAGGGGAAAATGGCATTTAATAAGGTATAGAAAATTTTGTACCAAAATATAGGTCTTTGAGTCCCAATTCCAACGAAAAAAATGGCGCGCGAATTCGAGTTTTCTAGAGAGAGTTATGACCATTTTCGTAAAAGTCGACAGTGCAGCAAAATGGCCTACGGATCGATCCACCCCAAAACCGGATCGATCCGGTTTTGACAGAGCTTCGTTTTTGGCCCTCTAGAAGTGCCGTATCGACCCACTCAAGACCCGGATCGATCCAAATTCTGCAGCACCCATTTTGACAGCAAAAACCGCTGTTTTACAAGTCTTAACACAACCAAATCACAACCAAACCTTATGAAACTTTAAGATATCATTTCAAAACCATTTATAAACACGTTTAAATATTTCCAAACATAAATCCAAGCTCTTTCAAACATTCAAAACACTATCATGACCTCATTTGGATCAAAACAAGTGATTACAACCAAATTCTTTCAAGAACAACCATATACATGAAACTTTCCGAAAAGGATTCCAAAACCATTCAAACCACTTAGTTACAAAAATGAACTTATCCAAAAGAGTTGCGACGCATATCTGGATTTGTCGGAAAGGTCCATTTCTACCCAACTTATACACATCCATAGTAATAACTTAAGGATACATATATAGAATTTACAAAACAACCTTCAAATCCTCCAACTTCTTATCCAAAACTAACTACTAACATAGAGAATTACATAAGTTTCCTCAAATATACATTAAACACATAAATTATAGAATCCCAAATAGTTCTCAATCTCTCCAACTCTACAACCACGAGTCGAGGCTTCAAGCCACAAGTTAAGGATACCAAGTCACAAGTTAAATTGTAATACAAGTTATAAACATAACTACAAGTCGCAAAACTCTCCCCCATTTCCGAACACGTTACTTCCTTTCCGGATATTATTCCATACCTGCAGTGGTTGTTATTTACCACAACAGAAATAGAAAACGATTTTCTTAAGCATTACACTTAGTGAGAAATCTAAACATGATTGAATGTTTAACATATGCAATGCTACAATTAACGCATAATTCATATCAGTAATCGTCGAGTCACCGTTTCAATGATTCATTCAGACCCGAAGACCTCCCTTGGTCCCGTGGTCACTTCTATTCCTTGGACTTCCGTATTTCTCGGATTCTTCCTCTTTACCACCCTTATTACTCCCAACTAATGAATCATTTTTCCGGTGCTCATTGAGTACCACATAGATATATAAACATGTAGGCAAATAATCATAGCAACTTTTCATTTAATGGACATGCAATTCACAATTTAACAACTCTATAACTCCTAAGCGTGATTTCCATAACTTAAAACATAAATAGAATCGTTGAACACCTTAAACTACAATCACTTTTTGGTTAGAAAACTCACCTTAGCAAGATTATACCCAAATTAAGCTAGAAAATATTGAATTGCACCAAATCTAAGCTCAATTTCTACCCTAAAATGAATCCTATATAGTTTTGGTACAATAAATATTGTCTATCAAGAACGATTACTGGAAAAATGTTGCCAGAAATAAAAACAAGTTATGTGCATGTGATCCTCTTACCTCCACGAGTCCAAAAGTGGTCTCGGATCGTAAATCCGGAGAACGGCGGCGACGGAACGGCGAAAAACGTCGTTGGTGACGGTTTCGTCTTCTCTCCCAAGCTCCTTCTTTCTCTTGTTTAATTTCAGCAAATATGAGACAAGTATCATGTTTTGACACACACACACTCATGCACAAGCATGAGGTGTCATCATCCAATTTTTCCCTATTTTCGTTTATACCCCCGAAATTTCTTAAGTTCCTATTATGAAATCCCCCAAACATTCCATTAACTACCCAATTATCTAATAGGTGTTTGTCTAAGTTCCGTCTGGGTTCCAACGTGGGTACCACATATTTTGTGAAATTGCTATCGCATCTACTAATTATAAATTCTTTTCATTTATACCCTTATTTGGGTGTCCAAACTAGTACCAAATGCTAACACATAAATTATCATATAATATGAAAGCATTTAAGCAAATATTTAAGTAATCACATAAATACATTTAACATATAAAATGCAATTTCATTTTATCCGGGCCCTTCACTGGGTCCCATTCCAATACCTGTCCCACCTCACTGGGGACTTTTCCAAATGATGTTCTTCTCTTAACACTTTTCATACGAGCGAGTCCAAGCCTCCCCTTAATCCATGTTATACACTAATTATATTAATTAATAAATATAAAATGATAATTAACCTCTTTTTTCGGGTACGGGTGTTACAGGAATCAAGCATAATCCTAAGTTGGATTCATTGTTGGATTCAAATTGGGTTCAAATATTTTAAGTTCAACCATGGATTGGGTAAGTCCTTAGAGCTCATTTGTGGATTGTATCACAAGGTCTAATTTGAGGTCTCTTCAAGGCTAAGTCCATGATGTCTTTCATGTTTTGGTTAGTATTCATGATTGACACTTTGCCCAAATTCTCTCTAGAATTTTGGATCAAGTAAAAATCAAGTGATGAATATCAATCTAATAATGGTGCAGTGAATTCAATAACCAGTTGTGATCAAAGAGTTTTAATTAAGTCACGATCCATAGGAAATTAAATGAGACCAATTGGAATGTGTTCATAACACAAAGATCTACCACTGAATTTTCTATTTTGTCTTAATTACGTGGTTAGGATGGTTTGATCTTAGGATTTGTGAACTAGTCACTCTCTATCCAAAATTTCAAAACAGTAAGTCAGTTTTAATTTGATTAGATCAGAGTCTTAAACAAGTATTTTTGCTTCAAATAAATTTTCTTATGAAGTTTCATGAGTTAATAAGATCCCCTAAAGAGATTGAAGTAATTCAGATTCGTCTACTATTTTTAAAAAATCACACAAGATCTCTGAATAGAGATTTTATAAATTCTTAGTAGAGTGTAGTTATGGTCTAATTCTCGGATATTGGACCATTTGATCTTTGGTTTTCTTTTTAGGTTAGAAACTAGACTCACAGAGACATGACATACTCAAATATCATTAAGATCAAACTATGGGAACTGTGCTTTTCCTATTTTTGAAAGTCTGATTTGCTCTTTGTAATTCCTGGAATTCTATTATAGATTTGTTAGACTTTACAAATGGTTATCCAAATGACTTTTCTATAACTTAAGACTTAAAGTATGTTTTGAAAAAAGTTAATTAAGCTTAAATCCAGAGGCTAAATGATCCAAATCAATGAATGATTTCCAGTTTGTTCATGTTCATTACCATCACATGTGTATTGATTCTTGTAATTTAGAACATTATTTTGTATTGTGATAAGTCATAATTGGTTGAGTTAGTCATGGATTCCTTTTAATCATGTTGAGATTGTATCATCTCTATATGGACATTACATTGGCTCCTAGTTGAGACTTGCATATCTATAAGGATGTTATGGTTTCAACATATTAGAAGGAATTCATGATTTTGCCAACTTTCTCCATTTTTGTTAGATTTAAGCTAGGAGTTTGGTATAATATTTAAGATTTGATGTTATATTATGTTCAAAGCATGCGGACTAACCTTGTTTTGCAACGCTATTGAGGTATGATTTCTTGACTCTTCACTCGTTTAATTCGTTTCTTGATTGATTTTATTGATTTTTGACTCCATGCACGACATCTTAGACTAGGGTTTTTGCCTTATATGTATATATGGATTAGAGACTCTTTTTCCAGGTTTTTCTATTTATTTGTATGCATTGCACGTTTCCTTTCGCGGCTGGATCCTGAGTAAGTTTCCTCGTTCCTTAATATCATTTTGCTTGCTATTTGAACTATGTGATTTTGCATGTCGTTTTATCGTTAGCAATCTTGCACCCCTTTTAACATGATTTTGGAATGTGTATATGTGTGTATTAATTGAGGGCATGCTTAGATTAATAATTCGATTAAAAAAGATGTTTAGTAGAGGCCTATCACGAGATAAGATGAGAGGGGTGTTTTAGTCCGCTGGACTCCTTCCCCTTTCATTCCATAATCCCTAGACCTAGAAATCTCTGGTTTCCAAAAGATCATTTTGCTTTTAAAATGGTTTCTTAATTTTTCTTTAAAAATTAAGTGGCGACTCGTAAATGAATTTGAAAAAGTTAAAACATGGCTAGCTTGCGATATTCACAATCTAGCGACCCTGTTGAGGATCGAACCCAGAATCTCTAGTTTCATAGAATTTTCTGATTTGGGTTCACTCGAGGATTAGACTTGAAATGTCACGAACCATCCCACTACGCATGGAAATAGGACACGTGGCACGCCATCAAGGCTTATCCAGTTCCTTTAAAGTAAAATAGCAGCAGAAAAACATAAGTAAAATCCATTAAAAACCAAGGTGAAAAAAAGTTTTGCCCAATTGAAAACACTTCCAAAAGAATACATTTTGAAGAACAGAGGTCTAGTCGACTAGGTAGGGACTCAGTCGACTGAAGACCTAAGCAGTGAAAAAAATCCACAGCCCGTCCAATTGATTGTGACTGGAGTCCATTCGACTGGGGCCTTCATTTCTCAGTCGACTGACTCCTCCCAGTCGACTGTGCCTCTAGCAGAATCAAAATCAACATTTTTCGTCAGTTCTCTAGTTGACTGAAACATGAGCCAGTTGACTTGTTTTGCCACATTTAAAAGCAGTAGCCAAAAACGCATAGTGTCCAGTCGACTGACACATGGACCAGTCGACTGATCCCTTGGCAGTTCACAAGTTATGCAGTTCAACAACCCAAGGTTTTCCAAACTAATACCAATACAAATACGACGATATAATAACGTTTAAAAACATGATTACAAGTGTTTGGAAACAAAGTTACATTACTATGAAACTACCCTAAAGTTCTATTACCATATATTACACTTCCCAATTCCATATACAAGTTTAGGAAAGAAACGAAAAAAATAAACAAGAGTGATTTCCCCCGCGTTCCTTGACCTCACTCCTCACGCTTCTTCTTGCCTTTCTTCTTATCACCTGCAATGGAGTACAGTTCCACTACTCAGTTATATGCTGAGTGCACAAATTCTAACATATGCATATATGATAAAACATGCTTTAATCTCATAAATCACATCAATAGTCTATAGGAAGAAAAATATGCATTCATCCGATAGCGGCAAGTCCAAGTCGTAGACTGCGATGTCAATGGTAGTCTAAACCTACAACCATTACATCCCCAAGTGCCCTGGCAAGGCAAGTCCACGCCTTAAACCATGCACAGTAGCCGTTGCTACTAAAATTCTCAAATATCGAGAAGTTTACTCTGGCATGAATTTGTATAAGTCCCGCCTTTGACCTACATAGACAACTCAACGTGCTCGTGTAAATTTAGACATGTTTTTCACATTTTGAGCGTGTGCATAATTAACGGGCCTAAGATTAACACATGAATTTTGCTCGAATCACAATTTCATCTTCGAAATCTAAAATATGCATTTCACCTATATAACACAAGTTAGGATTTCATACCTCGTGCGATTTCTCCCAAACTTTGAAGGATCAACTAGAGAGCCGATTAAACGCCGGATCTCAGATTTCAAGCGATTTCTACAAGTTTTACTGGGTTTTTCCCAAAAGTCTAGAAATTATATTTTTACAAAAGTTAACCAAACGAGGCCTAAGAGGTATCAAAACATAGATCTTACCTCCAAGAGTCTAAGCATGAAATTTGGTGAAAAACTGGCAGACGAAAAGTCACCGATCGTTGTCGCAAAGCTCGAGGAATCAAATCTCCTTTCTCTCTCCTCTCTCTAGATATTTATAAAGTTATAACTAATGAAATCCCACCCCCTCCTATTTATAGGAAAATTTCCTAGAAATAGCATTTACCACCCCGCAAGTTTCTCAAACTTCTAATTAATTAACTCCTGAAACATCACGTATGTCCATTTTATGCCTTTACGAGTGAAAGCTATAAATTAAAAATTTTCAACTAAGTCTCGTTTGAGTCCAAAATTACGTTCGAAAACTAAATTCTGTGGAATTTCTACACAACCTACCTTTTATTTAACGTGTCACTCAAGTTCTCCCGCAGTGTTCAAAATGCTCCACAGCGATAACAAAACTACCAAAAATTATATTACACAGGTATAATTTACTATTCATAAAAATACCAGATATTTCAAATAACATTTAGCTCACATAAATGCCATTTACTCATGCCAATGCAATCTCGATTACTAATTTCCCGTGTCCTTATTGACACCTTATCGTTGACTCACAGTCAACCTCATTCACCATTATCAAATAACATTGATAATTTTCAAAAGTTAAAAATGCATGATAAAACCATGAAAATTTGAAATGAGTGTGACAACTTTCACCTCCAAAAAGGAAGTTTGTCTCCAAACTTATACCTCATACGTCGAATAGGTGCGGATACTCATTCTTCATTTCTTCATCACTTTCCTATGTAGCCTCTTTAATCATATGGCTATGCCATAACACTTTCACCATCGGAATTATCTTCGCTCTCAACACTCGTTATTCCAATCTAGTATCTCCATGGGATGTTCTATATAGGTTAAGTCTTCTTGAATCTGTAATGGTTCTAACACTACGATCTTACTCGTATCTGTCATACATCGTCTCAGCATCGATACATGAAAAACATTGTGTACATGTTCTAACTCTGACGACAACGCCTATCGGTAAGTCACTGGTCCTATTTTCTCTAGGATCTCAAAATGTCCAATAAATCTCCGATTGAGCTTTCCCCTCTTTCTGAATCGTACAATGCCTTTCGAATGCAATACTCGCGAGTATACAAAATCTCCTACTTCGAATGTCATCGATCGTCGTTAAGAGTCCGCATAGCTCTTATAACGACTCTGAGCTACCATAAGTCGCTCTTGGATTAGCTTTACCTTCTCAATAGTCACCTATATTAACTCAGGTCCTAGTAACTTCTGTTCTCCAACCTCGGTCCAACAAAGAGGTGAACGTCACCTTCGACCATATAAAGCTTCATACGGTGCCATCCCAATACTTGACTGAAACCCGCTATTGTAAGAAAATTCGATTAACGGTAAGTGTTTTTCCCAGTCACTCCCAAAATCTAAAACATAAAGTCTCAACATATCCTCTAATGTCTGAATCATGCGCTCTGATTGTCCGTCGGTTTGAAGATGAAATGCAGTACTGAAACTCAGCTTAGTACCTATAGCTCGTTGTAAACTTCCCCAAAATCTTGATGTAAAACTACTATCACGATCCGATACTATCACTGCTGGAACCTCATGTAGTCTTACAATCTCTTTTACGTACAATTCTCCCAACCTCGAAGGTTTAGTTGTCTTGATCGGTAAAAAATGAGCTGACTTTGTTAATCGGTCAACTATAACCCAAATCTTGTCATTCTTGTTAGGCGATATTCATGGAAAACCAGATATAAAATCCATCGTGATCTTATCCTATTTATACTCTGAGATAGGCAATGGTTGCAGTAGTCCTGCAGGTACTTGTCTTTCTGCTTTCACTTGCTGACATGCTGAACACTTAGAAACATACTTAGCAATCAATTTCACGCTTCATACCTTTCCACCAAAAGTTTTCCCGCAAGTTCCGGTATATTTTGTTAATTCTTAGATGCACTGAGTATCTAGTACTATGTGTTTCTTCTAGAATTCTCTATTTCAAGCCTTTCTTATTTGGTACTGTCACACCCGTTCCAGAATTTCATGGTTTTAAAATATGCATAAATTGAGATTTTGGAATTATTAATGTTATTAATAATTTGAGTTGTGGTTGACGGTGAGTCAACGGCGAGGTGTCTAGTGGAGACACGAGGAATTGGTAACACCTGTTGCATTGGCATGATTAAATGACATTTATATGACTTAAATGTTATTTGACTTTATCTGGTATTTTGTGAATAGTAATTTTACCTGTGTTTGGTAAATTGTAGTGAACTTTGACATTGTTATATCATTTTGAGAACTGTGGTGAGAACGTGAGCGATCGTGATATTAAAAAGATAGGTTGTGTAGAGATTTCACAGAATTAGTTTTCGAACGTGATTTTGGACCCAAACGAGACTTAGTCGAAAACTTTTGGAATTTATAATTTTCACTCGTAAAGGCATAAAATGAACGTGTGCAACGTTTCGTGGGTTAATTAGAAGTTTTGAGAAACTTGTGGGGAGGTAAACGTAATTTCCCGAAAGTTTGCCTATATATAGATTGGGATGAGATTTCAATCTCATCCAAACATTTGCCAAATATCTAGAGAGAGGAGAGAGAAAGGAGATTGAGTTCTACGGGCTTTGCGACGCCGATCGACGACCGTTCGTCTGTCAGATTTTCTCCAGATTTCAGATTTGAACTCGTGGAGGTAAGACCTACGTTTTGACACTACTTAGGCCATGTTTGGCAACTTTTTGTGAAAATGTTAATTCTAGACTTTTGGGAAAAATCAGGTAAAACTCGTAGGAATCGCGTATAATTCGAAATCCAGCGATTATTTAGCCCCCTAGACGATCCTTCAAAGTTTGAAGAAATTCGCACGAGGTATGAATTCTAGATCTATGAAATATATGGATTTTCATGTTTTGGACATCATTTTTGATATTCTTGGATCCGGGCGAAATTCATGTATTAGTTAGGCCCGTTAATTATGCACGTGAAATTATGATAAAAGCACGTATAACTGTTTATGTGAGCATGTTATGTGTCTACTTGGGTCAAAGGGGAGTTTGGTGCAAATTCATCCGGGGTAAGCTCCTCGAACCTTGAGGATTGTGATTGTGATTGAAATGGAATTGAAATTGTGGTTGTGTCTGGATTGGAGGTGGGCCCAACCAGTACACGGTACCTGGTATGGAGGAAGGCCCAACCAGTGTACGAGATGCGTGGGAGAGGTGGGCCTCCTACGGCATCGACCGGATGAATGCGTACCACTCACCCTAGAGACTATTACTATGTGTTTTAGATGCTTAAACCATGAACTGTCATATAAGCATACATTTAGAATTGTACGCTCAGCATATAGCTGAGCAGTGGAGATGTACTCCATTGCAGGTAAGAAGAAGGACAAGAAGAAGTGTGTTGAGTGAGGACGAAGAACGCCGGGGGATTCACCTTGTATATGTTTTTGTGTTTAATCCTAACTTGTATAAGGATTGGGTATTGTAATAATGTGTTGTAATAGAACCATAGGTTCGTTTCATAGTATTGTAATCTTGTATTGGAACGTCTGTAGTTATATCTGACATGTTGGAATTAGTGTTGGTTGTGTTCATTGTTGGTATGGAGTAGTAGGACTTGTTAATTTTTCAACACAGGCTGCCCAGCAGGGGAGCAGTCGACTGGACCCAGGGACAGTCGACTGGACCTCGTGGGTTTGAGACACTGAAAGTGAATAGTAAGGAAAGCAGTCGACTGGCCCCTTGGACAGTCGACTGAACACTGTAGATTTTTGGCTACTGCTTCTATTAATGGAAAAGCAGTCGACTGGATCCCCAGATCAGTCGACTGGACCCCTTTGCAAATGTGGTATTTATGGTTCTGCTTGACACAGTCGACTGAGCAGTCGACTGGACCTCTGTTGAGAGTTTAGGATTTTAGGTTCTGCTAGGCACAGTCGACTGAACCACTAGTGCAGTCGACTGGGCAGTCGACTGAACCTCTGAATTCTGAATTGATTCTTTGAAATGTGTTTTCACTTGGCCAAAACTTTTATAACTCCGACTTTATTGGATATTTCAACTCAGAGGGGATGTTTCCTAAGTTTTAAAATACCAGGGTTGTTTTGTAAGTTCTTTCCGCTGCGTATCTTTGTTTGTTGTTGTTGTCGGATGAGCCTTGGTGGCGTGCCACGTGTCCTATTTCCACGCGTAGTGGGATGGGTCGTGACAGGTACACACAATCGTTTCTCAAGCTTCAACGTTCCTTGTTTCAATACAAAACCAGGTCACTTTCCCAAAGGTATCTCGTCTCTCATTTTGCACAAGTAGACATCCTTAAGCTATTCCCTCTTGATCTCATCAATAATATCTGGGTGTGCTATAATCGCCATTATTAAGCCATCACTAGTCTCGCTAATCTCTGGTATCATATCCAATTCAAAACGTTCCATCTCCTTTACCAAATCTTTTTGTTGTGTTAGCTTATCGGCTAAGTTCATTGGCGTCTTCCGGCTTAGTGCATCGGCTACTACGTTAGCCTTTCCCAGATGGTACTCAATCGAAAGATCGTAATCCTTCAGTAACTCTAACCATCTTCTCTGTCTTATGTTCAAGTCTCATTATGTGAATAGGTATTTTAAGCTCTTGTGGTCTATGAAGATCTCATACTTTTCCCCGTACAAATAGTGTCGTCAAATCTTCAAAGCGTAGATTACTGTGGCCAATTCCAGATCATGAGTCGGATAATTAACCTCGTCGTGTCTTCAACTGTCTAGAAGCAGAGGGAATTACGTTACCCCTTTGCATAAGTACTCATCCTAAACCCTGCTGTGACGCATCGCTATAAATCACAAATCCTTCAGTTCCGGATGGTATTGTCAGAATAAGTGCTCTCGTTAGTCGTGCCTTCAACTCTCGAAAACTGTCATCATACTCTTGACTCCAAGATAGGAGAAATTATGCTTTAGACATCCCTGTGCTATCACCCTCTCAAAATCCCATGGGATGAGCCTGCCTGCTCTCAAGACTAGGGGCAAACTTCGTTTGCTGAAATCCTTATTTTACCGTTGAAGCAAGCCCCCAAGTCTCTTTCAAACTAGGGGCAAACTTTGTTTATCAAAAGCCCTCTATGCCAAAGACAAGTTCTTAAGTCACCAAGTTTGTTTTAAAATGCTTTAAAATGGAGTGTCTTTTATTCTCTAGGCTAAGCATTAATTTAAAGGACACTCTGGATAGGAAAAGAATCAACTGAAAAAAGGGGATAAATTATCAAAGTTTGGATTTATCAATGAAATACTACCATAAGAAGATGAGGGGTAAACAAAAAGGTGAGATGCTACATTTATTCACGATGTAAGCACAACAATTCAGAGTATGGTTCAATCACCTTGTGTCTGTTGAGTCTGTCCTCATCTGATGAGCCAATAATGGTCTCAAATGTGTTGGTTTAAGATAATGAATAAATATTTGAAAAGTCTCCATAAGCATCCCAATAGCAATGCGAGCAAAAGTTTCAAACAGTCGACTGGAAGTTCGGTCCTCCAGTTGACCAGAAGTGGAAGGCAGTCGACTGGATTGGGCTGTTGAGAGTTCTGAATCCTGAGATCTTCAAAGTAGTCGACTGGGTCCTCGAATAGTAGATTGGTTTGCTTATTTTCAAAACGAAGTATTTCTACAAGTGTTGTAACGATGAAAATTCTGGTATAACTTTGGTTTTTATAATCAATTGAATGTTTGGGAGTAGATTTATCATTGTTCTACTTATATTTATTCCGCTGCTATGTTGTAATTGGATTGGATGAGCCTTGGTGGCATACCACATGTCCTATTTCTATTCGTAGCAGGATGGGTCATGACAGTACAATTCACGGGTGGGCATCAAACGATACAAGAGCCTTCAGTTTCTTCTAAAGTAGAACACCTCTTCTTTCCACACAAGGGTTACTAACCCTCACTCTTTACAAATGATTTGAATACAAACGATAACTCTCTTGAAGAGTAGATAATACAATTGAAGCTCACTACAATTTGCTCTAATAACAATTACAATTAAAAATCTAGACCAAATTGATTTTTCACTAAAACTAGGGCTCAAATATGAATGTTGATTAAGCAAGATGTTTGAATTATTTTTCTCTCATACCAAACACTTAAAATCATCCATATATATCACTTTTTAATATATATATATATATATATATGACCGTTGGGAGTAGTTGGGGGGTGTAAAAATAATTTTTAGAGAGTATAGAAAACTATCCGTTATGCTGTTTTGCGCAATTGACTGGATAAGTATGTCAGTACATAGCTACCTATTAGAAACACAAAATAGTCAATCGTTTTTACAATCGACTGGATTTACAATCCAGTCGACTGTGTTGACTGTTTTGGCAGACTGTCACCTCTTTACTAAAATAGACGTAACTCTCTCTACAAAACTTGAATTTGCAATCTGTTTGAAGATTTAGAAACTATTTCAAATACCTTTCCAACCACATAAAATTCAACATCTACATCATTACTATTTAAACCAGTTTTGCCTTTAAAGATGACCCATTTGCAAAGAGTTGTTCATTTTGACTTAACCACTTGAAAACTTTTGTGAAATGAATTTAAGTGAGTAGTCTAAGTATATTTAGGTCCTTGAAAGTATTTTATACATGAACAAGGATCCTAAAGTCCAACTAAGGTCTCTTGAGCCATGAGCAATTGAGAGATCAAGATGAATTATAATTATGTCATGCACTCAAGCAAGGATCCTAAAGTCTTCAAAGACTTCAAGCTTGATCCTTTGTGAGCTTGACATGTTCTGCCATTCTTGAGCTCCTTCAATAACAATCCCATGGAATCGAACAAAGTTAGAATATTTAAGTGCATAATTCAAGAGATTAGCACAATAAAAATGACTTGATAATGGTTTAGAATAGAACAATTAAGAATATGCTATTATCAATAGATTTGTAATTATCAAAATAAATATAAATAATACCTTAAAAAAATTAAAGGCTAGCAAAAACTGTTGTCCAACACCCTTTTACTCATTTTATTATAGGAAATATAAGATGATCTGTTCTTTATATATCTTTTGGCCTGACCTAATAGGCTGTTAGCCTGTTAATATTAATCAAACAATTTTGAATGCTATCTAATGAAACAATAAAAAAAAAAAAGTGAAAAAAGCTTTTAATGCGTAATAATAGTGTACCAACCTTTTGACTTCATACAACAGGACCAATTATGTTTTGAACAAACGTTCTTGGACCGAAAATCACTCAATTGAACGAATTTTCGACTAAGATAACAATAATGCTATGATTTCAATTTCGAATTTCCTGCTTAATTTTTAAACGATATAACAGTCGTATTGCATGTAATGACATGTGAGATCACTAATCTCTATTAATATATAGTGTAATGGTTAAAGTATTTGAAAAAAAAATCAAATTTTAGTGTTCACGTTATAACATTACTCGTAAGATAATATTACGTCTTAAACTCATATACCAAAATTACTTTCAGTGCCTCCATGTATCATGTTTGATCTGAAAATATAGTTGAATTTGTTCTAAATAATAAAAAAAAAACGTATATTTATGACTTCAAAGTATTTTCTAAGCAAAGATTTAGCAAAGTTGGTAAAAAAGCTTGCTACGCTATGCTCATACCAAAATTCAAATTTCTGATGAACACTGAGCTATAAGACCGCTACACTAAATATAATTCTTTTTTTAAAAAAACTCCCAAGTATTTATTAAAATTTATCTAAGACTTACAAAATAGACTCTTGAAATTTAATTTTTGTGTCATTTTAGTCTTTGTAGTTTTAATTGCGTCAATATGGTCCATGAAGTTTTAAATAGAAGCAATTTGATTCAAATGTCCCATTCTGTGAGAAAATTTGATAGAATTTATCCACTGTTATGCACAATTACGCTGATAGACGGGTTGAGAGATTAGTGGTATTCTATTTTTACCTCTAAAAAGTGTGACAGTGCATTATACAGTATATAAGTAAATTCTGTCAACTTTTTTTTTGTTGATTGAATTGGACATTTAGATCAAATAAATTATACTTATAACTTCAATGACAAATTAATACAATTGAAATTATAAGAACTAAAATGATACAAAAGACTAAATTGAGTATAAGCATAAGCGTTGTGAAGTCCACAAGCAACGTTTGACTTTTGGGGAGTCTTCGCGTTTGAGGAGTGCTTCCAAAGGGAAGACTCGTGGCATGCTTCATTGACCAAAGCTGAAAACACGTTCTAAAGCCCAAACGCAATAAAAGCAAAAGCTGGAGTGGAAAAAAGGCCCAAGTCCATGTAAATTGCCGCGGGTTGACGGGTCAACAGACGCCGTCCAACGCCTCCGTAGCAACGTGAAAACCCTTTTCGAAAGAGAGAGAGAGAGACAGAGAATTCCCTCACGTTTCCGAATCCCAATACACAGCACATTACATTACATATAATAATATAATAATAACGACCCCCCCCTCAATTTCGTGTGCCCATCCCCCTCTCTCTCTCTCTCTCTCTCTCGATCTGTTTACGAGATTACGACTGCAAGTCTGCAACTAAAGCTCTCTTATATATATATATATATACCTCGGCCAAAACTCAGACCAAACCGTACTCTGCTTAGTTTTTGGGGCCATCGAAACTAGTAATAAATTTTCCAGATTTGATTATTGAGGTTGTAGAAGAGTAGTAGTAATAAGTATGGCGTTTGATATGGAATCGTTGGCGGAGGCAACATCTGGGGCAATTGGAGCATTGGTGAGCACAACCATTTTATATCCTTTAGATACCTGCAAGACCAAGTACCAGGCCGAAGTTCGAGCTCACCATCACCAAAAATACAGGTTCCTCGATTGATTTGCTAATTTTGCTTTGTTTGTTTTTCTCCATACTCCATATATTATTATTGGGCCCCCACTTGTTCGTAGTTCAATTATATAATTTTCGTTTTCTCAATAGGGTATATATATATATGTACATGCGTATATAGTTTGTATGATTTTGATTGGTAGGAGTTGGGTTTGGATTTCAATTTGGGACTTGGGAGTGATTGAATTATTTTAGAGAAAATCTATTTTGGAGTAGAGTAGCCGAACCGAATATATGTATGGACTGATTTAGGACTTAAAAAGAACAGCAGTTCTGGTAATTGAAATCTTTAGAAAGCTTTCCCTTTTCGGGCTACATATATATATTTTATTGTTCTTATTGTGAAATACTTGGAGATAGATTTGACCTAGTTTAAGTGCACACTTGAGTGTGACACTATGCCCAATGTTCTAATATTAACTCTCTGCAGGTTTTGAATAGGTCTAGTTGGAATTTGGGAAAATTTGTCTAGAAGTTTCATTGGGACTCATCCTATGATGAACTAATACCCTTTTTGGTATATTTGGTAGTGATTTTATAGCTTCAACCTTGTAGATTTCTGCCAGCTGATGTTGTGTCGAGGCTTAAAGAGAGCTATAATTAAATTTATCAATATGCACTCACTATGGAGAGTTCGTGTAACTTGAGTAATATTCTAAGCCTCTTGACTAAACCCATTTTGTTTGTGTTAAAGTTACCAACTACTTCAAAAGATTAAGCTATTAGAGAATGAGCCCAACAATATATATCAAGCTTCAATACCCTCCCTCACGAACCCCAACTTGCACGTAGAGAGCAAACAAACCAAACTCCATCATATTGAGACAAATAACAAAGTGCAAATATGCACAACAAAGCGGGGATGGAGAGACGAACCCAGGACCTCTCACAAACAAGGCTCTGATACCATGTTAAGTTACCAACTACTCCAAAAGCTAAAGCTATTATAGAATGGGCCCAACAATGTATATCAAGCTTCAACACCCTCCCGCACGTGCAACCCCGACTTGCACGTGAAGAGCAAGCAAACCAAACTCCATCATAGTGGAGACAAATAACAAGTGCAAATATGGACAACAAAGCGGGGATGAAGAGTCGAACCTAGGACCTCCCACAAACAAGGCTCTGATACCATGTTAAGTTACCAACTACTCCACAGTTTCCACAAGCTGAAGCTGTTAGAGAATGGGCCAACAATGAATGTAAAGCTTCAATAGCTTGAACCAGAATTTGAAGCGTGGTTAAATTCTAAGGACATTTTGGTGTTTTACTAGTCGAAACACATACCTTTTGGGGGGCGCATTGGAAGTTGAGAGTTATTTGGTGCTTTGGACATGACATACCCTTTCTGTCTGTCTTTCCCGATCAAAATGGGGCCACTTGATGCTCCTTTGCTAGTGCTACCATTGCGAATTAGTCATGAGTGAACTAGTATTTTTTTCCCTATTCAACAATTAAGTTTGTCGTTTAGTCGTTCATCTCATTGAAACCAATATTGCGTGGTCTGTTTGAAGATTTCCTGGGGAAAAATGAAATTATGCTGCCACAAGTATGTACTGTTTACCGTTTGTATAATATTAGTTGCTCTAGTAATTGGAGAAAAAAGAGGAATAGGAGATTTCTTTAAATTGCTGACAATATTTTTCTAGGAAGGAAGTTTCAAATAAGAATTTCTATCTTCTCCATTTCAATTGTTCTCCCAATGACCAATTGAATGGCTCTTCTGTCTTATTTGAAGAAAATGTGAGTGAAATATAAAGTTTGAGAAAGTCATCTAATTCCAGTTGCTCTGGGTTATGCAGAAACATTTCCGACGTTCTCTGGGAAGCAATTTCTACAGGTCGGGTTCTTTCGCTGTACCAAGGCCTGGGAACAAAGAACTTGCAGTCCTTTATTTCACAGTTTGTTTACTTCTATGGGTACAGCTTCTTTAAGAGACTATACCTGGAGAAAAGTGGATCCAAATCCATTGGAACAAAAGCTAACTTGATTGTTGCCGCCGCTGCTGGGGCCTGTACTGTAATAGTTACACACGTAAGTCATATTTGCTACAATATTTTTTAATGTTCTAAAACTCGCTAGGCGCTAGTCGGGCGGTGGAGAGAGCGCCTAGAGGCCTAGTCGGGCGCCTAGGCGGAAAAATTATTTTAAAGCAAAATTAATAATATAGAGACAATTTATTAAAAAAAGACACATTAACACACATCATACACACACAGCCATAAATAAAAAAAATTAACACACATTATATACACACACAGCCACTGATACACACACATACAGTGATATAAACAAGTTCTGAAATAAATAAAAAATAAAAAAATTAACACATTATACACACACAACCACTACACACACATACACTGATATAAATATAAACAAGTTTTGAACTAAAAATAAAATAAAAATATTTACACACATTTAATTTATAAACAATTTCTGCACAGACGCCTAGCCGCCTAGGACCCGCCTAACAAATTAGGCGATTTTAGAAACGCCTAGGTGAAACTCTGGGCCGTGGGGGGCCGCCTAGCCCGAGTTTTAGAACACTATTATTTTTGCTCCTTAAGGGTTTAGTAGTAGACTAGTTGTAGATTTGGACAAAACTGTATTTGCTAACCAACTGGATGCTTTATTCATGAGATCTTTGTCTAAAAAAAAAAATTCTAATTACTAATTCTCCTATTCAGCCTCTTGACACAGCATCTTCAAAGATGCAAACAAGTGCATTTGGGAAGTCCAAAGGTCTATGGAAAACCCTTTCAGAGGGCATCTGGAGTGAGGCCTTTGATGGTCTAGGCATCTCTCTTCTTCTCACAGCAAATCCATCTATTCAGGTACGTCACTATTGAACAGTAGATGTATGCGTTCCATATTGTGTAAAACCAAGAGCCAAAAATGCAAAATAAGATGAATAAAACTAAGAGTCTATAATGTTATGCAGTATACTGTATTTGATCAGCTGAAACTCAGACTACTGAAGAGGCAAATGAGTAAAAAAAGTGGTACAGAGTTGTCTCCTGATGCTCTTTCTGCTTTTTCTGCTTTCGTGTTGGGAGCAGTCTCGAAGTGTTTCGCCACTTGCTTAACTTACCCAGCTATAAGGTGAATTGTCTATCTAACTATTCACCTTCTTGGATTCACTTATGGCATGATTGGGCATCCCGTGAATTTGACCGGCTTTATTCCCAAATTGTAAAGCATTTTTTTTAGTATAAAGATCGATTATCGTGAATTAGTTCATCGTGGAAAAGTAGAATACTGCATCATATCTCTTCATAAGTGGTCATTCTTAGTTTTTCTTAAGAAGATATAATATATGGTTTTTCAGGCATAACTTTTTGCATTTCCAAATGAACCCATTCTTCAAGATGATGAATTTCTAGCTCAAGATGCTTTACAATCTAACAGTTACTCCATTCAAATTCACGGGACGCAAAAACATTCCATTCATCATAAACCTTATAATAATGAATCAGATCCTGTTTGTTTTAACAACTATACGAACAGGTGTAAGGTTATGCTTCAGTCAGCTGATTCGGATGAAGATGGTCCCATGGAAGCTCAATCAAAATCCCGAAAAACAGTGTCCGATGCATTTTATGCTATTTGGAGAAGGGAAGGCCCACTGGGTTTCTTCAAAGGATTACAGGCCCAGATCCTGAAGACTGTGCTAAGCTCAGCGTTACTTTTGATGATAAAGGAGAAGATCACAAAGACAACATGGGTTCTAATGCTTGCACTTCGAAGGTATCTGTTTCAAACCAGGACAAGATTAAAGAGTGCTTAAATTAGTTTAAACTCTCCACATAAAAAAGGCTCCCCTTTAAGGTTTTCATCTTGCAAATGGTTTACCGAATGCGAGAAATATGAGGGGACAATGGGACCAAGTTTAATTTATCAGGGAGGAGAGTTTAAACTGCAGTATAGAAGATTTATTTCGTTTTTCCCCCACTCTCCATTGCAAGTGGTGTTTGGTAATAATATTGTACTAGTTGTCCTAGCCTTGTAAATATTTTTAGTAGCTTATTTGTAGGTCTTTGGACTTCATTTGTAGCTTTATCATTGAAAGTGGTTTTGATTCCATTTAATAACTCAGGCTGTTTATTCCTCGCATTCTTACCTCAAAATTTCACCGTTGTTTAAACATGTATGGTTTTTGCATGAATAATTTTCTGCCTCTCTTCTGGTCTGAATGAAGATCTTTGGAATTAGATATGAAAAATACATGTTTGTACCTGTAGTTACCAAAGCTCTGGTGTCATCAAGACCCCAACCAATTCGTAGATCAATGGGAAAAGAAATGAAGCTGAAAATAAAAAATTTCTAATTTGAATGATAATTTAATATGATCCTACTGGTTTTTTTTATTTTATGTCACAAGGGCAGGTCAAACAAATTTAAGGAGCTTTTTTCTGAGACATGAGAACTGGGGCAAATACACAAACAAGACAGCTTCCATGCTATAAAGTAGACCTCAAATTTAAAAGACAAGTTAATAAGGTATGAGAAGTAGTATGCCAGGAATCAGGCAGCTCTAGATTTAGTTTTCGCCAGTTCTGAACACAAAAAAGAGAAAATAGAGATGAAAAGAAAAAGTACACAATTCAAATACAACAACAACATTGAGAAATATCAACTCAAGTTCTGCTCCTCGTACAGTTACAGCTGCCTCTCTGAAACTCAGCTATGTTTATTTCCTTCAATTCACTACGTATCAGTGTGGTACAACCATGATAGCTAGATACTCTTAACTCCAAAAACGAATTCAAGCCAATAATTCCTTAAACACCCGCATGGTTCATATCAATAAGAAAGCCCCCATAAGTAAAAACAGAAAGTGCCCGATCAGACCAACTTTGGAAACCGAACTGGCTGAAGTGTCGGCCATGAAGCTTCCCCCGGGTGTGTTCTTAGTCAAAATGACAACAATCCAGTTACCTTCAGAACCGATCCCTACTCCAGTATATGAAGTGTCATTGAGAGAATTAGAGTACTGAGACTGTGTGAAGTTCGAGAGAACAAGAGTAGGAGCCAGGTTGGGAACGCAAGCAGGCATTATAGTCCCTTCACTTGTGATTGTGACATTCAAGTGGCATTTGGTTAGAAGGGTTGGGTAGTTGGAGAACTGAGGTTCGGTGCCAGGTACAGTGTTGGAACCCGTGGTGTTCGTACATGGTTGATTTTTGAACTGGTCTGCCATTTCCTCTGCAAGACAATCTGCATTCTCATTCTTTACTAGAGCCGTCAAGTTTAAGGATGTCCGATAGTTGTTAATGCCTTGAAGAAGATTGTCTTCCTCGCCTACATGAAAGACAAATGTCAGTGTTAAGATTCGATTCGAACATGCAAATACAGATAGATGAGCAGAGGGTCAGAAGACTGTTTTTTGGGTAATAAATTGACAAGTGATGCACTTTTCTGATGTTAAGATCACTTGCACAGCAACATAAGGGACACAGATGTTTAAAAGGAAAAAGAAAAAGCTACGGAACCGCAGAAACCTGTGAACAGGTGATTGTTGCTCAGTTCTAAATGCATAGATGAAGGGTACGTCATTCAAGCCTGTCATCGGCAAATATAGGTCCTGAGCCCATGGAAAGCGAAGTACTGAAGTCCAGAACTTTCAGGCTTCATTTGGTTAGCAGATTTTAGACAAGGAAAAAGAAGAAAAAAAAAAAAAAAAGAGGAAAAGAAACTATAAGAAAAACTATATTCCACCAGCATTTTTTTCAAGCTTAAATAGCATAAGAGTAATATTTGGGGCACTAACAAATCTCACTAATACTCACACCCACACTCTCTCTCTCTCCTAGTGGTTCTCAGTTCCACTAGGAGAGAGATAGAGTGTGGGTGCGAGTGTTAGTGAGATTTGTTAGTGCCCCTAGCATTGTTGATAACATAAAATCTAATAGGAAATCAAGAAGAGTGGAAGGGACGTAACTAAAAAATTTAGGATTAATTGCACTTTGCACCCCTAAAGTTTGGGTGATTTTGCATTTTGCACTCTTAAGTTTCAAAGTTGGCACTTTGGTCCCTAAAGTTTCAAAAATGTGAAAAATAAGTTCAAAAAGCCCTTTAGTGGCGAAATCAAAAGTAAAATTCTCATTGCAAAAAGCCTTGGAGGCATTGAAGTGCAACTCATCCCAAACTTTAGGGACCAAAGTGTCAAATTTGAAACTTTAGGGTGCAAATTGCAAAATCACCCAAACTTCAAGGGTGCAAAGTGCTATTAACCCAAAAATTTAAAATTTTGAATCTATTTTACAACGTATTTTCTTTTCCTTTCTATTTGCCTCACTATTTCCTTAATAACCAAACAAAGAAAAAAAGTTTTAACTCAGTATTTCTTTTCCTTTTCTTTACTAAATCCAAGAAGCATTAGCCTTAGGACACTCGTCAAATAACAGACCTAATTTTTTCCCCCCTGCATGACCTCATTAAATTCTTTGGTGTGATGGTATACCAAGAAAGAGGAGGAACAAGTATGAAATAACCACTAAAGAAGAACAAGTCACTGACAATTGACAAATAGAAACAGTCTCTAGACAATAATTACAATATCCTAGCAAGTAGATGATGAGAATGAAGAAACTCGAGGGACTGGAATACCATAAGGTATCAGTACAAAAAAAACACAAGGGACGTACATTTAGCAAGAGACTGTAACATTGGCGATCTTATTTTTGGAACTGAAGAATCACGAACACAAACTTGATGTCCCATACAGTCCTTTTCTTTCTTTTTCAACAATCTAAAGGAGGAAAACCCAAGTGGCAGCTGATTAAGTTTGGTCTGAACTAGGTATTGTTTGTCTAAATGGGATTTCTTCCATACATGATATGAGTCTAGGTTATGCTTGCAGCGACGAGGAATGACAAAACCAGGATGTTTTGCTGCATAAATTGCCAGAGTGAATCCCTTGAGGCTTTGCTTGGTTCATGGATTTTATGAGGGAAAAGAAAACAAGATGGAAAAGTAGTTCCTTTTGCAGTACAAATGGGACTAGTTTTCCACCTTGTTTTCCTTTCCCCTCATGAAATCCATGAACCAAACAAAGCCTAAAGGTTCAGAAGCAATATTATGGGCAAAAAAGGACATATATCAACTTGAGAAGTGCCAAGAAACAAGAAGCTAACTTTCAGCAGTAGTATTTGGAGAGGAGTAAACTTAGATGCCTATTAAACAAAACGAATGTCTATTCACTAGAAAATTGTCCTACCCTCTCTAATTCTCCCCCAATCCTCTGAAAGCTATAAGCCTATAATTAATCTAATCAAGTGTGCTCTCTCACTACTACTATCTGGTAAACGTGTTGGAAGTAGTGTTGGCTTTCTGAAAAAATTTCACTCGGACGTTTATTCATTTATTTTTTTTGGGGTTTTCTCAAAAGCAACAGCCTCCTAAAAGACCCAAGTTCTATAATATAAAACCATCAATCTACCAAACAGAACCTAAAACAGATCTGTTCTTCAGCAAACAATATGGTCCCAGAGAGAGGGGAAGTGCTAGGGAGTGGAACTTGTCTTAACTAACCCAAAAGGTCAGTATGCATCTAAACATAAAAAATTTCACATCCAACAAATTCAGATAAACCTTGAGAACCATAAAAAGGTCAACCATCAATCCAACTCAAACAGGTAACAGTACTAACAGAGAAACAGTAAACACGAAAGAAGACTTTAGCAATAAGTAGATCTGGGACAAACCCAATTTCAAGCAATTGAATTCAGATCTCCCCTCAATTGGGTTTATGTCAAAATGTAATATGTATAAAGAATTATAAAGTGATACAGAGAAAAAGATCTCCAACCCCAAATATGGTGTCAAGTACAGATTTAAACCAAAGTAATTCATCAGAATTCAAATCCTGAATTGCAAAATAGAACAAGATCCATATAGAAAAATACCAACCAGGTTAGCAGGGTATAAACCCTAAGACACTCACTAACACGTCTATATCACAAATAATCATTAAAACAAAAACTATGAAATGAAAACGCAAAAATAAAAGAAACCCATCAAAATTATAGGGGAAAAAAAAAAAGTCAGGAAAAAGAAATGAAATCAAGAAACTTGACAATGTGTGAGTGAAATTTACTCACTATCGCATTTGACTGTGTGATTGATGAAGAGAGCGGACTGAATAAGGAGAGAGAAGAGGATGTAAAGTCGCAGAGACGCCATTATTGGTTGTTGGTTGACGCAAATGAGAAATGAGGTCCGCTGAGAAGTTCTTATAGGTGGGAAGGAAACGAAGCAATACGAAATGATACGACATCGTTCTGTTGGTGTATCAGCGTCGGAGTATTTATTTTGCTAACTTCGACATCCTTAGACTTTCTGGTATGGCCATGCGGCACCGTTTTGCTGTTAATCATGTTCAGTCCTAACTCCTAAGCAAGAACAAGAAGAGCACCGCTTGTGGCATGTTTGGGTATGCATAAAATAGGTTCCAGTTTTGGTACAGTTGATTATTTATTTAGTATTTATTTACGGAGTATTATTTAACTGATTCAGTTGATTGATTTAGAAACTGTTTAAAAGCTAAATTAAATTGTAAGCGAACTACTATAAATTTATAGTGAAAGAGTGCCAAACAAACACTGGATTTACTGGACAATTTACTATTGAGATGCGGAACCTTTTCTAAAACCTTCCCAAACAGCCCTAGCAGTGGCAATTGGCCAATCTACACTGTTCACTCTTAAAATTTGAACTTATTTTATTTTACTCCCTCTGTCCCATAATAAGTGTCCACATTTCCTTTTTTGGATGTCCCACAATAAGTGTCAACTTTCCTAAATTGGCATATATCTTTTACTTATTTTCCAAAACTACCCTTATAATAAAGACAAAAAAGCATTTATTTGTGGTCCCAAAACAAACAAAAAGTTAAACACATATCACATCTAAGGGTAAAATTGGAAAGAGACTCTTTAATGAACCAAATAAATTAAAATAATACAACTTTCTTAAACATTGTGCAAAAAGAAAGTGGACACTTATTATGGGACGGAGGGAGTATTTGATATATTATTATAGAGACGAATGGATTACATCTCACTTGTAGGTGCATGGCCCATCCCCTGCAACTTTTGCAAAAGTTCGATAATGTATATGTGATTTGTAGGATTTTATAATTAATTTATATATTGGCCCTTCCAAAATATTAACTCTTAGAAAAGAATATGACTATGCTTTCCAAATATGAATACTAAATTTGGTTCCCAAATATTATATCACATGCATGTAGCATGTGGCACCATCAATCACGCCAAAGCATTCGGTGCAATTGTTGTGCCATTTGGGAACCAACCTTGGAAAAATTCAAATTTGAAAAGTATTGCATTATCCTTATGAAAAGTGGTTCATGCCTATATATACAATACTAATTTTGATAAACCATAAGTCAAATGATTAGAACCCGCAGTAAATATTACAAACACCAAACTTCCCAAACTCTCAAACAAAACAAAAAATAATAGTAAATTGTAATCTTATGATACAAAAAAATACCCAAACATAGGTATAAATAGGTCCAAAAAAATTCACCTTGGGGTTCTGCCCTCAAACCCCCGCGTGTTCGTGTTTAATATTCTACTTAGTAACTCCCCCCCCCCCCCAATGCAAATTCCTGGCTCTGCCGCCGTGTAGGTAGTTGCGGGTTCAAGTCTCATGGGGTTGGAGGATTTACAGGTTGGGAGTCCAAAAAAAAAATGAATAATAAATTGAACTCTTTTTAATAATTAGTCTTAAACTAGCTTTTTGAATGAAGGAAAAACATGTTTAAACTTATTTTTAAACGTGCAGCGGAAATGTTAAGTTTCAAAAACTTATTAGTATGCCCGAATCTACTACCCGTTAATTGATTTAGATGCGTATAAGAGGGGAACAAAAAATTATACCTCAGGTCTTGAACCCAATTATGATTTTCTTTCTCCTTGATGGTGCAATAGCTTCCACTAGGCTCTCTTCATTCTTATGTCTCCTAGGAACGTTTCCCGGAGAGGTTAGAGATGGTGGGAACTCTAACGGGAGGATAAGAAGGCTTGGGAAAACCCTAAACAATCTCTACAACTTTCCTATAGGAAAAATGACGATTATTAAACCTTGTACGCAGCTGCCCTATTTATAGATTTCCAAAACTGACTTTAACCTTCGATCGATCGAAGTGACTTTGATCGATCGGACACCTTTCGATCGCTCGAATCTTCCTATACTTCAATCGATCGAAACTCCTTCGATCGCTTGAACCCGTCTTGACAAGAACCTCTTGTGCCTTTCCAAACATCCTAGCGGAGCTAAGAGTGGGAACTCCTAGGCTCTTTATTGTTGGCTCAGACCAGTTATTAATTCCCATGACCAAACTCTTTTTGATCAGCAAACTAACCAACTGGTCAGTTATCGTTTACTCCATTATAAAACGATAACTAAATTCCAGCGCAAAAGAACATATCCGAAGCGATAACTAGACTTGTATGTTATACTAATGTCCCTCTACCTTCAGCATTCGCAATCATATTCAAGTAGTCGGATAAACGGTTACTGTCAACCTGAATCATGATTACTTCTTGTATTTCTTGAGTCCTATTCACCTCTCATGATTACCAAACATGTTGATAACTACTTATCAACAAGACTGCAATTCTCAATAATCAACTTGGTGACATTCTCAAGGGAATGCTTACTCCAAATCAGAGGGTAGATTCTATCTTGACAATAAATGTTCACAACCCTATAAACTTGACATACCCAAGATACACAGGTGTTGATCTTCTATAGACCTCACTAATTGGTAAATCAAAGCAGCCATATCCACAGTCTGTGTTCATAATCATCTCAAGATTGATAACACGTACCTTATACAAGTTATGAGTTCCTATCAACTGTTTGACAGTCTTGAGTGTCAATAGGAAAGTTCAGGTCCGTCAATACACTATAAGCACTAGCATATTAACTAAGAGTTACACTCTAGTGATTGAGATTAATCACTCCATTCAATGGTAGTTAATCATGCTACAGTGTAAACTTGATGAGATATCCAGTCTCATCATCCACTATGACAAGTTTTAAGTATCAAAGAATAGTAATTCGTATCTCACTTGTATGTATCTCATACACACACGAATTACCTACTATGATACTTAAGGATTAAACAATCATCTCATGAAAGAAACATACACAATGAAATGTAAAGCTGATATCCATATAGTATTAAAATGTCAATGTCTCATACATAAAGTAATGGTTTGAGGGCATAAAGTAATGGTTTGAGGGCACAAACCCAACATTGAAACCATGAGAAAATTATTAAGATGAATTAAAGCTGAGTAATGCTCAATATGTTGAAAAATTGTTAAATAAAATGGAAAGTCTATAGTGAGTAGCTTGAGAATGCGGGTTTTAACCGTTGGATGAGAATTTAACAAAAAATGCATCTCCAGATTCTTGAGAATCTTATGACTAGATTCTCAATGGTTAAAACCTGTCATATAAGAAACTTCTCATAATAGACTTACCCTAAACAAAATAAAGGAGGAAGTGCATATATTAAAATGTGAAAAATGTACCACAATTAACATAAGGGTAAACATCACCTACCTCCCTTGAGTATTGACTTTAATAAACAGATTTTCCATTACGTTTCAGAAATCTAACTTAACTCCCTTATTTTTGAATTTTACTATCAGATTTTCCCCTCCCTTTAACAAAAAGTTAAAAATTTTAAGGAAATCTAATAGGGGCAATTGGTGATAAATCTATTTTAGGGTAATGTTTTAGTATTAGGTCCAACAAGCAAAAAGTTTAGTTGTAAGTCCTCTCTCCTTTCAATTGACTAAACTACCCTTATCATTTTGCTAAAATTGCTATACAATAGGCACGACACTACCATGAACTCCAACGACCTCGCCGGATATCCGGCGACCACCGCCAAGACCTCGTCTGAGCTCTGGTGACCTCGTCGGAGCTCCAGTGACTTCGTCGGACCTTTTTAACAAATTTTCCAAAGTTTTTTCATGCTTCAAAAATTCGTAACTTCCAATCTACACATTGTTTTTAGGTAGAAATTATATATCTTACATCTACTTGACAATATCTACCAAGAAAGTAACATTGTTTGTAAGAAATTCTAAGGGAAAAAAAAAGTTGTGAAATTTAAAAAAAAAGCTGTGAAATTTCACTAAAAAAGTTTGTGAAATTTTGTTGGAGTATTAATTATGTATTTTTTGGAGTATAGAAGTTGTGTTATCGAATGAGAGAGGATGAATGAGTTAGATCCAGAGAGAGAGAGAGAGAGAGAGAGAGAGAGAGAGAGAATTAAATCACAGATCTAAAGAGAGTTTCAACACTAAAAAAGTTGTGAAATTTCACAACTTTTTAAAATTTATCAAGTTTGTGACACTCAGTGAAAATACAGTATTCTAACAAACAATATTGAGAAAGTTTATTAACCTTTTTTTTGTGTGGATAAATTTCACAAAAATAATGTGTTAAAAAAAAAAAAAGAAAAAAAAAAGAGCACCACAACACCACTCTTCTAACAAACAAATTTGAAAAAGTTTATTAACTTTTTATTTTGATAAATTTGAGAACCATATTACCATCACTCTTCTAATGCTCTTATTTATCTTCCCCTGCTTTTACATCACAAATTAACAACTAAATACCTTGTTATGAAATTAGTGTCCCATTCACTGCAAGCCAAAACATAGATAATCATATGAAAACACTCTCATTAATCGGTTTTCTCCATCAGCACAACTCTCCTTCCAAATCGTTGAGTCAACTAAGCCAAAAGTGAAGCCAGACGCCACACAAGGGACTTCATGAATCTTTGAACACGCCACTGGATCTGCTCACGGAGGTGGTGGATCTGGAATTCGTGGTGGTTGCTGATGGTCGTGGCTAGTGGTTGTTGGTGATGGACGTAGTTGGTGGTGGTTGTCGGCGATGGCGGTGGATGGAGATGCGATAATGACTTTTATTGTGGGTGAGCACGAAGAGGATGGTGGTAGTTGCTGGAGATGATGGTGGTCACCGGTGGTCTCGCCTCTGGTTCTCGGTGGTCAGTGACGGTGGTGGTTGGTGGTCCGATTAGAGATTGATTCTCTCTCTCTCTAACTGGTGACCAGAAGACGCTGGAGAGCAGCCGCCCCTTAATCGCCTGAGTCGCCTAGAATCATCCCTCTCGATTCTCTTTCTTGCTTTGAGTGGGAGAAAATTTTGGGGGTGGGGTGTGACCTGCTACCTGTTGTGTAGGTTGCAAGCAAAAACAACCTAAAACCCCCCAAAACCCATCAATGGTTTAGCTTTAAATTTTTGGACTGTTGGGATTGGGTAAAATCTTCATCTAAGGGCCAAGAGTGGTTTGGTTGTATCATACAACCAAACCACTCGGTTGTATCACAGAATCCTCCAAAATAAAAGCACTTTCGATTAGACCAGCTATGTACACCGCTCAACTTTACAAAAATGAGAATTTTTAGAAGAAAAATGATTAGAATAAAGGAATTTGGGTGTACATGGCAAATACACGGGTGTACATAGCAATTCTCCAAAAAAAAGAGTAGTGATATATATATATATATATACTGTCAAGCTCTTACGAGAATAGAGTTGAGTGAACATACCCAGTGAACTTGTTTTTTAGTCTAAAAGAACCCGCGGGCTGCCCCCGCTGACCCTCGGGTTTTTTAGACTAAAAAACAAGTTCACTAGTTATGTTCACTCAATTCTATTCACTTAAGAGTCACACCGTGTGTGTGTATATATATATATATTTGTGAATCTCGAGGCTATATTTTTTTGATGACAAGGACATAGGGCTTACAATTTAACAAACTCTTTATGGTTAGTTATTGGTGTATTAGTGGGAATTGAGGAAATGGCCGGGGTGGGGTGTGGGGAGTATATTATGCATGTTAACCTTTATCACGCCAGTTGAACCACTTTCTCAAATTTCAAACAAACTTGAGAGGTGCAAGTTTTTAGTCTACGTACAACAATTGGTTCATTGATATGCACCAACATAGCATCACAAAACACAAACACATATATAAAGTCAAAACCTTTTTTTTTTTTTTTTTTTTCGAGTACGAAAGATGCTTCGAAATGAAGCAGCTAGCGGTTGACAGATCAACCATAGAACTACTGGTTGCTAACAAGTCTCTTCACAATTTGATTGTATTCGAAGTTGAAACTTTTAAAACACAAACCAATTCTTGCCAATTCTACTCAATCAGGGAATTTGTAAATGAAGGCTTAAGAGAGTCGAAAAAGAAATTAACAAAGTAAGAATAAAAGGGGTGTAGATTTTTAAGGGTTTTTTTTTTTTTTTTGGGTGAAGAGGTTCGCTTGGGACTCAATCCTCAGCATGCATAATGTCCTTGGATATATTCTAGATAAACATATTCATCTGCAAGCCGAGGAAATACTCTTTTTTTTTTTTTTTGCTAAAGGCCGAGGAATATTCAATACAATAGTGATACACGTCATTTGTATATCACCATGCTTGTACATTTTGACATAGTTTTTATGTGGAAGCATGTCTTCAAATAGTGACACTTAATTGGCTTGTGGTATTAAGACCATGGCATTTTTGTTCTGTCGATAGCACAAAATAAAAAATTCTTCAAAATTCATGCAAAATGTCTCATAACAATTTTACTGATCAATTAAATTCCAAAATTATATATTTCTAAGGCCCCATATTCCTATTTCGTATTGCTATTTGGAGATGTGTTTCATGGCAGGACACAAATATCTTGGAGATAAAAGAAGCAACTGCAGAATATTCCTTATTTCGTAAATACAGACCAAGTACGAGGCCTTTTATGTAATTACATAGGCTTCTCTAAAGGGTCACACTAACACACAAAAAATTGGTGGATGAAATTGAATTTAGATAACGTGGCTAATATCTCCTATAGCATGCAGTCCATGTAAGCTACTTTTTTTTTTTTTTTTTTTGCCTTCAACTCTCTGCTTCTCATCACCTCTTTTTCTCCCTCATATAGCTCATTATTTTGATTACCAGATTTTATACAAAATTATTAAAATTCCAATTTTCTCCCTGACTTTTTTTTGGAGAAAATGGCAGTGACGGCCGATGGCCGGATTGCGCTATCAGCTGCCGGACAGCTACATGGCGCAACCGGATTGGCGGGGAGGAACTGGAGTGTGGTGAAGTTTTGCAATGGACAGTTGATGGGGAGGAAGGTGAATATGAAGCAGCAAGTTAATAAGAGGAATAACATTGTGAGAGTACCAAATGTGTTTATGTCCCTCACTACTAGTATTGCAGGTGAGGCTAAGGTCAGTGCATCTCTCTCTCTCTCTCTCTCTCTCTAAGTGGCTGATTGGATGATAAACTTTTGCCATAAATTAGAAAATGATTTTGCTGCCACATCAGTGAACAACAGTTATATTAAATTAAGACACAGTACAATAGTAATTTTCCTAACGTGAATAATTAAAACTCTTCTTGAATTACGAAATAATTTTTTCTTTTTTTCTTTTTTACCAAATTGCTATTGACACCTAAACAAGTAATCGTGCAGACATAAAGCGCACTTAATGCTGAAATCAAAATGGCAATAGTGAATTTTTTATTTTTTATTTTTTATTTTTTATTTTCCTTTTGGGCTGATGAGGAAACCCTTCAAGGTCTGGCCCTTTGGACCAGACTGTTTAAACCCCGGATGCGTGCAAACCACCACTGCCCACACGCAGCAAGTAAGTGGTAGGATTCGAAAGCCAGACCTCCCAAAGGCCTCACCATCCGAGCTACCGGGTGGTGTAGCAATCGTGATTCTATACTTAGGTTGAAAGTTATTAATTTGAACCAATCAAGAGGTGGACCACTTTCAAACCCTTCAGCTATACGAACTGTATATACAATTGTCCTTCACAAGCATTTCCCAAAACAGTCTCTAAGCGTTTGTTTGGGAGTTCAAGGACCAGTTCTATTGTTCAAATAATAAAACTAGTGCTAAATAGTTCAATAGTTGTATATATAGCTACCTCTTTTTTTTTTTTTTTTTTTATTATAAATAATTACATGCGAGTCTTTTTCTAACTTTAAAATACTCAAAAGACTTGGTTATTATCAAGCCGGACCCGTATTGATTTTAATAAGAAATAAATAAACATGATCTTTTTTCCAATGAGGTAGGAAACCTATAAAGACTATTAGAATTTGGGGATGCTCTAACACTATATTGAATTTTTGGAGGTGTTTTGACACCAACATTGTTGAATATTTGTAGCAAAACATTGCTTTGGAGATGTACACTCAAATGTTGTGCAAGTTTCGGGACTAGCCCATTTCCAAATACTACATCTTGTAGAACAACACTTTCAACTCTTTTCTTTAGATACTTTTCGTCATGTTCAAAGACACTGTTGTTCAACCTGTGTGTCATGTAGACACACTTGTACACGTGCACAAATCACACTTCAAAACAGTAGAAAAAGTACCTAACAAAAATCACCCCAAGTCTTTTTTTTTTTTTTTACATTGTATTACTTCAACTTTGAGAACTTACAATATATGAAACACTTGTTCGGTTGGTCCTTTTATAGACTCATTGCATTCACCGACTCAGGAATACTATTATACTAATATTGTTTTGAACTGCCAAAATAGCAACTAGAGCAGTGAACCAAACATAGATTCTCTAGGCTTTTAAAAATTTCGAATTACAACTTCCAACAGAGATCCAACTCCGTATGGTAATTGGTAAGTGGTACCACCAACACTGGCACCCACCCACAAGCTGATCAAGATAATACACACCATACCAACCAATCCCCACTTAAACAGAAAGATATTACTTTTCCTATGGTGGTTTTGAAGCGTGATTGATTCACTTATACAAGTGTGTCTTAACACAAGTGGACCAATATTATCCGAGAATAAAGTCAAAGCACTAAAGTGTTGTCCCATTTCAACTGGTCATAATGTGTGCAGTTGAGGGACCTAGAGATGGAAAAGAGGGACCCAAGGACGGTTGTGGCGATTATACTGGGAGGTGGAGCTGGAACTCGCCTCTTCCCCCTCACTAAGCGCCGTGCCAAGCCTGCTGTAAGTCTCTATTGTAAATATACCACATCTATCTATCTTTTCAGTGAGCTGCACATAAAGTATATAATTTATTGCCTGTTAGTGGTTACTTGATCAGTCTTTACTACTTCCTGTTATAGGTACCCATTGGAGGTGCATATAGGCTGATTGATGTGCCAATGAGTAACTGCATCAATAGTGGTATCAACAAAGTTTACATTCTCACCCAATTCAACTCAGCTTCACTCAACAGGCATCTTGCTCGGGCTTACAATTTCGGCAATGGTGTCAACTTTGGAGATGGCTATGTTGAGGTATATTCTAGAGTTTTCTGAATCTAATTACGGGTTTCCATGATAAGCAAGGTCTAACTTGGCTGAAACTAACTATTTAATACATATTGTGAAGATTATTTCCCTTATATTTGCCTTACTTGGTGATTGTTTTTGCATATGTTTTGAAAATTTGAAATATTGGCCATTTTGGGTTATACCTATAATGTAATCTTTATGGTGGAACAAATTAAGAAGCTCTTTTGGTACTATGGCAGGTTCTAGCAGCCACTCAAACTCCTGGCGAGGCGGGTAAAAAGTGGTTCCAGGGTACTGCAGATGCTGTGCGGCAATTTCATTGGCTATTTGAGGTATCCCAAAGTCACTGCTAATGTTTACGGGGAAATAATACTTATTCTCTTCATGACTTTAAGAACTTGTGAATGACTATGAAAGTAAACAACTAGGGGTCGTTTGGGAAGGTTGAGAACCGGTTGTGTGGTTCAGTTCTATATATTGAAGTCTTTGGTAGATGCCCTCCAATCAAAAATTACTTGTTAGGTTTTTGTCATACTAGCATGATGCTGGTTTCAAGGTTTTATATATATATATATATATATATGTATAATATGTAAAGCACAGCGCTAAAATGATGATGGGATAAGTACCTGATCTTGTTTCATGAATTACCAAACATGGGCCTAGTTGAGTCATGCGGTGAACATTAACTACACAAGTTCATGTTCAAACCATTCTTATGTTGTACTATTGCCACCCTCTGGCCCAGTGATGTAGTTAAACTACGGATGAGACTACCTGAAATCTGCGAGGGCGTTATAATTGCTACAAACTTTTCATCCTGTAGGATGCAAGAAGTAAGCAGATTGAGGATGTGCTAATTCTATCTGGAGATCACTTATATCGTATGGACTACATGGAGTTTGTTCAGGTAAGGCACCGCAAAATCTTTTTCATTATGGAGAGCCTTTGTCTATTGGTGTTGTACTGTTGCTTACACATTGAACTCGTTAGTTCTTGAATATATTGAAGCTTATATCTTTAATTTCCAGAATCACCGACAAAGTGGAGCAGATATAACCATTTCTTCTTTGCCCATGGATGACAGGTTAGTGAATGTTTCACACCTTTCAGATTCTCAAGTTATTTTTCCTTGAAATTTATGTATCAACTTAGAAGAAACGAATTAGATGAATTCTAGGTTCTTCTTGGTCATTTTTTTTTTTTTTTTGAATTTGCAGTGGATCTTCAAAAGAATGTTTCTTCAGCACTAAGGGCCATCAAGAAGCTCATTTTTTTTTTTCAAAAATACTTCCACGTAGAATATGAAAAGTTCCAAACAGTTGGACAATCTGAAAATTTGGACGAACAGTATTGGTTCTCTTATATAAGTTATATTGTATAAGATAATCGATTTGCATACTTTTAACTTATTTTTTTTATTTACAACATATATTTTCATATGTTGCTTTTGTAATTCACTTGTTATAAGTACAAAGTATTTTGTTGAGTCTTCTATCTGTTTCCATAATAGCCGTGCCTCAGATTTTGGTTTGATGAAGATAGACAGTAAAGGAAGGGTCCTTTCCTTCAGTGAAAAGCCTAAAGGAGCTGATTTGAAGGCTATGGTAATGCTCAAACCGATGACCTCTCAAAATTTCAAGTATCTATTGCCACTTCACTAACGTAATATCACATACTTTAGGCAGTAGATACAACAGTTCTGGGACTATCACGAGACGATGCTGAAAAGAAACCATACATTGCTTCCATGGGTGTATATGTCTTCAAGAAGGAGATACTTCTGAATCTTTTAAGGTACCCACTATTTAAATTTACGTATGATAATTGATATAACATTTCAAAAGTGCAATCCATCATCATGAACAAAAACCATTTAGAAAAGTATAAGACTCCCATCATATTTCTTCTTGTACGGGCATTTCTGTATTCTCTTGAAATTGAAAGATTCGAGATTTTAAGTATCAGTCTTGAAATGAGTACCATTTTAATGAATTCATTCAAGATGATGAACTTCTTATCTTAAAGCAGTGTATAAATTTTGAATTCAATTATTGCGCCCCGAACAGGCTAAGTATTTTGGATTATTGTCAGATGGCGTTTTCCGACTGCAAATGACTTTGGTTCAGAGATAATCCCTGCTTCAGCCAAAGAATTCCTCGTAAAGGTCTGCACCAAATCTTTTCTGAGTGATTCTTATATTAGGACTTTATATTCTGTTTGAAAATTTTCACTTTTTAAGTGCGGGAAAATGAACATCATTCCTTATGAAGGATTAACTATCACGTCTATACTTTAATGAGAAATTTTGCAGGCTTACTTATTTAACGATTACTGGGAAGACATTGGAACAATCAGATCCTTCTTTGAAGCAAACCTTGCCCTTACTGCACATGTAAGTATCATATTATATGTAAATGCATTTAAAGCCCCTCTGCTTCAGCCAAAACATGCTTTTGGAACTCTAAAAGTGTTTCTTATAATATGTCCAAACGTGCTAATATGTGCTTTTTTGGCTCCTAGAAGCAAGTTTGGGCTCAAATGTGTCTAGAAAGGGCCTTAGATAGTTTCTGGTATACAACTATTTTAAATTGCCCATGATTGTATAACTAGTCCGAATTTCACATGTTCGTGCCTGATATCATACTTATCTGACTGCATTCTTTAATTCTCTATCCTTAGTACATCAATATATCAATTGTAGATTTAAGGGGTGTATTTTTAGCGAGTGTGCTGGAAGTCATGACAAATTTAACAGGTGGGTTCTTACGTTTCTTTGAACCTTTCAGCCACCAAGATTTAGTTTCTATGATGCAGCAAAGCCAATGTACACTTCCAGAAGAAACCTACCTCCAACAAAGATTGATAATAGCAAGGTCAGTGAACTTCGAATGTTTTTTTTTCTCAACTTCTCCTTAATCTCTTACTGAGAAAGATATGTCAATAGCCATAAATTTTCTTCGGATTTGTTCATCTTTTTCTTAAATTTTAGAGAAACTGTCATTGTTTAGTAAGGTAATGTGCAGTTGGTTTGACTGACTATGTGATTAGTAGTACTCCAAAGTTTCTAATTCATCAAGTTCTTGAAAAATAACATCCGTCTCAATCTTTTTGTGCAGATTGTTGATTCGATCATATCACACGGTAGTTTCTTAAATAATTGCTTTATTGAGCACAGTGTTGTTGGTATCCGATCCAGGATAAACACCAATGTCCACTTAAAGGTTAGATTTACAAATTTGAAATTCCATCAATCATTCATTATCCTTAAACTCATTATGAGAGAAATGAGAAATACAACATTGGAATGCAAATTTCAAGAATGCAACAGAAACAAACCAAACCTTAGTATTCTGAAATATTTCGTGATGTTGTCTACTTGCGTTTCAATTCCCGATTTTGGGTGATTTTCAGTTCTTTTAATTTTTGGTTACTTATTCTGTATATTCGTTTTATGTTAAATCTCAGGATACAGTAATGCTTGGTGCCGACTACTATGAAACTGAGTCTGAGGTCGCGGCACTTATAGCTGAGGGAAGAGTCCCAATTGGAATAGGAGAAAATACCAAAATCAAGTACAATCATTACAGACCTATCCGCTTTTATATTTATTTTACCAGACTAATAATTCTCTAAATTCTTACTGTCTCTCATTGTTCTTTTGAAATGTTATGCAGAGAATGCATCATTGACAAGAATGCCAGAATTGGGAAGAATGTTGTTCTTGCAAACTCAGATGTAAGCTTCTTGTGGTAGCTTTGGATTATAACACACACATATTGTGTGTGTGTGTGTGAGTGTGAAAAATACATATATCTAATGGTTCTGATTTAATTTTTTGCAGGGAGTACAAGAGGCTGATAGATCTTCAGAAGGGTTTTATATCCGTTCAGGCATTATTGTCATATTGAAGAACTCAACAATCAAAGATGGATTTGTGATATGATAAGCATTCCTAGCTTTGTTCTTGCTTTTTTGGTTGAGGAAAATAGTTGCGAGATAAGAGCATTTTTTTTTCAATAACAGGATGGATGTAACAAGATTGAAATAAATATGAAGTTATACCTATTCTGTACTTTCTTGAGTAACACAAAAAACATTTAGCTGATACATCACAGTGATAATGTTGATTTCCAGCCCTTAGGCGTGGGGTGAGGTGGTTGAAACAAGCAGGTGTCTGTTTCAACATATTGTTTTTTCAACACATATAATCCGAAAAGACAGGCATTGTACACAACCAATGCACAAATCCACTTTTCTTCAATTCAAGAAGAATAGAAAGAAAAAAAAAAAAAAAAAAAACAGCCAAACATTTCTAGTATTTTATTCCCAAAAAAGATGAGACAAAAAAAATACATTCTTGAAGTTTTTGAAATGAATTGCCAAATGTGTGTCACAAGCATCATTTTGTTTATTCCAATTTCCAATATACAAAAGAAATAACTCCAAGGAGAGAGAGAGAGAGAGAGAGAGAGAGAGAGAGAGAGAGAGAGAGAGAGAGAGAGAGAGAGAGAGTATTAAACTGAATATCTGATCTGAGTCTACAAAATCAACTCTTCACAATGGAACATCAATTCGTTTTCAAATCTATGCAAAACAAACCGCTCCTCCGCTGTTATAATGCTAGTCACTGCACATTTCTTGTCTGAAAATGGTTTCCTTCCCGTCCTCCCAGCTCGATGAAGGTAATCTACGACAGTTCTAGGGAGATCAAAGTTGTATATATGGGTAGTCTCTGGCAAATCTACCCCTCTGGCTACTATATCTGTTGCCACGAGAAGATAGCCCTCACCTTGTCTCACTTCCTGCATTCACCAAAGAGATCACCAAACTTAGGGTGTGTTTGGAATTACATCTTCATAATGCATTTCCACCGATCGTAATGACATTATTCTCTGTATTTTCAACTTATTAATTCTAATACATTTTTTTACTTTTTACACAAAGCAACTACTACTTCCGCTTTTAAGTTGAAGACAATATTTTGCATATAAGGACATGAGTTAAGGTTTGCCGCAACTCCATGCTTCCTATTTTGTATAACAAATAACTCATACCCTATCATGTTCCTATCTCCATGTCTACCACTAGTTTATATTTTTTTTTCTTCTCTAAATCTAAAGTATATCCATATTGAGAGTGTTTTAAAAAAGAAAGGCCATACTTCCATACCAAACGCAGCATTACTTCTCAGATTCCAGAATTTAATACATTGAATCTATGCCACTTTCCAAGACTCATCCCCTTAGTTAGACAACACTAAACTGTGAGATTTAGTGGATAGGTAAGCCCACTTGATGCTCAATTCACCAGCTTTTAAACTTTTCTTTGAATATAAGATATTATTAAACACCAATGTTTTAAAAAACGCTCCTGAAACGCTTCTCAAGACGCGTTTCAAGGCGAAACGCAAGGAAAAAAACCTAAAACGTTTAAGAAAAACGCATGCCATAAAAACGTGGGGTTTTAAGAAAAAAACGCAAGTTTTTCCCAAAAAACGTAAAAAAATGTAAAAAACTTAAAAAACCTAAGTTTTTGGGGTAAAATAAAATTCAGTGGTTTTTGGGGTCAAATTATGTCGTTTAATCAATTTCTTTTTTTGATAGCTTGGAATCTTCATGTTTAATGTTTCAATTTATTTTATTTTCAGTTCCTTATTTTCCCTTTTTTGCAAATATTTCAATTTAACTCATAAATATATCTTTAATCAATTTCTTTTTTCTTTTTCTTTGGAGTTATTTTATTTGGTGGAGGAAACTAGCTAGACTTTGTATTGTTATGACTTATGTGTGATGCTTGGTGAAGTTTATGTCATATTATGTTTGTTTAATCGTTTTTCTCTTAGTTTTAGACAAATATTCCTATTTTTTAATGCATGTTCCCTATTTTTAGGCATTTTTTTCTCCTATTTTTATATTATTTATGTATTTTTTTAATATAAAATTGGAATACCCGAAAAACTTACGTCTTAACGCCTCAAGACTTACGTCTCGCCTTTTGGAGGCAAAACGTCTCGCCTTGCGTTTTCGCCTTTTAAAACACTGTTAAACACTGATAGGTGAATGGCACTTACTGACAAGGTAGCTGCTCGCGAGTTGAAATTCATGTCTTCCTCTAAAAGAAGAATGTCTGAACATCCTCCATGTGAAGTCCTCAAGAAATCAACTAAATGCGTCGTTGGCGGAGCATTTTCAGCCTTCTTTGACTTTTCAGACTGCTCATACGTTTGAAGGGAATTGTTAGTCCACTGGAATGCAATTCTTTTTTCTTTCATAACTATGCTACCTAATGAATATTTTGCATTTACTAATCAAATTCGGATAAAGATTCAAGTTACTATAATTTACTCCCCCTCCCCTCATTTTTCTCTTCCACAGATTCGATTTCCTTCCTCATCATGTACACTTTCATTTATTTTGGAACCTTTAGATGTTGACACTTTGAGAATGAGGGGGTGGTACCAACCTGTTCCCCAACAAATATTATGGCAGATGAAGGTGCATCAGACTTTAATAAGGATAGCAAGGTTTGAAATCTTTCGTTCTTGCTACATATCTGGCAGGCAACAAAGCATCGGAACATCAAAAACAGATCTGTCTAAATAAAATACGTCATTGACACAAATTGTTGCGAAATATGGGTACTTATACAACAGATAAGATGAATATGCAACAAAGTAAGAATCAGAAAGGAAAATTAATATCATATTACTGAAATTACCCACCACAAATCTATGATGTACGTTTGATGACATAGGTTCCACTGGATTTACATGGACATGAACAACATCGCCCTGTAATAATTATTAGAAGGAACATACAACTAATAAAAACAAAGTGTATTAATCACAATGAAAATAGGCATGAAAACAAAACTATATCAGCGAACCTTGGTCCATTTCTGCTGTATGCAGTCGTACAGGAATCGTCTATGCTGGGGAATGGAGGCACTCGCAAAAACAGTCTGACGGTTGTTGCTCAAGGAGTATGATGTCAAAAGCTTTCGAAGAGAACCGGCTTGTTTTGAAGAATTGAACATAAAATCAACCTGAAAGTTTGTACATAATATCTCAATTCCTTCAGAGAAACTATTGCAGATAAAGGATCTTCTAAGTTCATACAGTTATTTTATATGCAGACAGATGACAAATATGCCCTACACGTCCAAATGTAATGGTTGACACCATTTGACATAACTTCCTTACCCAACATCTAATTTTTTTACCAAATGCTTCATCATCTACCGTGTAACTTCATAATGCACAATGCATTCAATCTTAAAGTACGTATTTTATTCAAAAACATTCCACAGTAAGAGTATGAAATTCTGTAAAGGAAGGGTCCTTTTTTTGGGTAAGGATAGCGGAATGATCTTTTTGAAGAAGTTTAGGTTTCCAGCACATGCTAAGTCTTGACAGATACTGAGAAACTTCAGAGATACATTGATTATATTAGCCAAAAAAAAACAGTCAGTCATTTTTAGCATCTGAGTGTGGGTACGCTTTGAGGCTGCAGAGACAGAAGATACAGCAGGATAATATACAGGAGACGGCGATTCATATATTGACATTCCAAAATTTCTGAAGTTGAATAAACAAAATCGAAAATTGTACTTCAACTATACCTCATCAATAACCAGCACAAGCATTGATTCTAGCTTAAAACTCTGTTTCTCCAGCATTTGGCACAAACTCCCCAGAGTTGCAACCACTATTGTAGGGGGCTCCGCCTGAAAATACAAGCTCCTCAATAAAATGCTTAGCATGGTAGAAAAGTTTTGGGTAAATTACACAAACCTCCCCTGAGGTTTGCCTTAATTACACGGACCTCCCCTGAGGTTTTGAAAATTACACGGACCTTCCTCGAGATTTGTAATTAGGTAACAAAACGCCCCCTCCCCTAACGGTCTGTTAGTTTTTTTACATTAGCCCCCCCTGAAAATTACAATTAGCCCCCCCTAATATTGTAAAATTGTCATACTAAACCCCCTTTCTCTTATATTTTTGTGCTAATTATAAAATCCCTCATTCCTCCTATGTTTTTGGATTAATTTTTTTAGCATTAATTTATATCTACACAAAATACATATAAATAGGTCCAAAAAAATGTTTTTCCCCGAATAAACCTCTATCAAGCCCCCCCCCCCCCCCCCCTATATTAATTTTCTAGATCCGCCCTTGCCTCTATGCTTCAAAAGTGGACACTTAACCCCCTGTGATTGTGGACTAAAATGGAACTGTTATGATTTCACTCAAAACTGACGAAAATTCTAAAATTGGTTAAAAATATAAACACTTAACCCCTTTTGTGATGTTAATTTTGGGGTTAACTCTCGTTAAGGGAGCAATGATATCCTTTAACCCCAAAATTAGCCTCACATAGGTGGGTTCAAGGATATCATTTTGAAGCATAGGGGCAGGGGCGGGTCTAGAAAATTAATACAGGGGGGGCTTGATAGAGGTTTGTTCGGGAAATTTTTTTTTTACCTATTTATATGTATTTTGTGTAGATATAAATTAATGCTAAAAAAATTAACCCAAAAACATAGGAGGGAGCAGGGATTTTATAATTAGCACAAAACTATAATAGAAAGGGGGATTAGTATGACAATTTTATAATACTAGGGGGACTAATTGTAATTTTCAGGGGGGCTAATGTAAAAAAAAACTAACGGATTGTTAGGGAGGGGGTGTTTTGTTGCCTAATTACAAACCTCGAGGGAGGTCCGTGTAATTTTCAAAACCTTAGGGGAGGTCCGTGTAATTAAGGCAAACCTTAGGGGAGGTTTGTGTAATTTACCCAAAAGTTTTCTATTGCAGGTCATAAATGAAAAGAGTCACAAAACGAAAATGGAAAATGCGAACACCCTAATCAATCCCAAGCAGATACCTGAAATTAAAATTGCAATCAAGTACAGTAATTAAAGGATGGAGAACAAGGGATTTAATGAAGTTTGCAATATAAACGTCCAGCAAGTGAGGGACTCTATAATATCCACTCACGGACAGAACACCAAATACAAATCCTCAATTGTTTGCCTTTTCAAGTTCATTTGTTAAGACAAACACGTCATTACATGGTGTCTCATAGTGGCTTCAACAAAAACAAGGTAAATCTAGATTATCAGAGTAAGACTTCAAGATAGTACTTGTAAATATTCATAATATTGATTGTATTGAAATAACAATAAGGTTACAAGAGAGGCCTACTATAGGCAACAACTTAAAATGGAAAATACTAAAATGCCCATAGGGCTTACATAATCTGTTGGCAATTAGCATTTATTTCCAATTAGTATTTATTTTCTTCCATTATTAGTTGGTTTATTTTTGGGTCATGTTGACTATGTTTAATTTCTTATTTATTAGGAGATTTTGTGTTTCCTTTTTTATGTCTTAGCCTTGTGTATATATTCATTGGTAATCATCTAATAAAATATACTTGAATCAGAATTTGACATGGTATCAGAGCCTTTCTAAGAGAGAGAAAACAGTCCCTCACATAAACATCATCACCACCAACCTCAGCCACAACCACCACCACCTGCGACAGCTCCCCAAGACCACCACCAGCCAGGCCGCAAGGCCCTTCAACACCTGCGGCACCTCTCCAGACCACCACCAGCCAAGCCGCAAGCCACCCATGCTGCCCTAGTCCAGCCGCAGCTTCAGACCACCACCAGCCACAGCTCCAGACCACCACCAACCCAGCCGCAAGCCTCTTCATGCTACCCTAGCCCAGCCGCAGCCTCACCAAACCCTATCCAATCCCACCACAGGCCCTCCTTCATTCGAACCCATACCACAAGTCTCATGTTAACCTAAACCCTACCCTATGACCCTTACCCAACCTTTACATCTAACCGAAAACCCTATACAACTTTTTCTTCTTGCCTTGATCACCACATATTCTTTCAGTTGTTGTTGGGTCCTTATATGGACCATTGATCAACCATGATTGACTTATTGGCATCCTATATGGTGATCTGATTTATTATTTGTGTGCTTCAAATCCGGTGGTACCAGTTCCTAGTCTCTTGCTGCTGTTATTGTTGCGGATATTGCTTGCGGGCTGATTTACGATGTCGGATGATCCTGAAAAATCCTCCGTCAATTCGCAGCCGCCTCGAAGTGAGAATATTATTGTTACTCAACCTGATAACCCGAACTTGAAGATCACTACTTCTCTCTTCAATGGTCAGAATTTTCTGGCATGGTCCCAATCTGTGACATTGTTTCTTATGGGCAGAGGAAAGATGGGGTACATCAACGACCGGATCAAAGCACCGAGGATGCCACTTATGACAAATGGGAGATGGAGAACTCCATTGTTATGACCTGGTTGATACACTCCATGATCCCAGGGATAGGGGAAGGTTTTTTGGATATGGCGACTGCTCAAGACATCTGGGAGACCATGGCCAATACCTATTCCAGAAAGGGCAATTCTGCCCAGATATTTGAGCTACGACGGTTAATTGGCCGCTCTGAACAGGGCGAGATGACTGTACTACAATTCTTCACATCCCTTTTCACGAGTTGGAAACGCCTTGATCATCTTTTGGACTACAAGCCTGTATGTCCCACTGATTCCACTGCTTATGCCAAACTTGTTACTGAAGAGAGGATTTTTAAGTTTCTTGAGGATCTTAAATCTGAGTATGATCCGGTTCGTAGTCGTATTCTTGGTATGGATCCTTTGCCTTCACTCCAGGAGGCCTTTGCTTACATACAGAACGAGGAAAGTCGTCGTTCTACCATGCTTCCACCTGCATCTACAGAGAGATCCGCTTTAGTTTCAGCTTCTTAGAGGGATGGGAACCGTGGTCGTGATACTACGAGTGAGTCTGGATCGTTTGACAAATCCAAGCAGTTTTGTGATTACTGTAATACAAAATATCACACCAGGGAGACGTGCTACAAACTTTATGGTTATCCACAAGGAAGTCGAGGGGGTCGTTCTGGTCCGTCTAGGGACCGTGGTGGAGGACGTGGAGGCAACTTTGGGGGCCGTGGAGGTAGTTCTCGTGCCCATCATACAAAGGTGGTTGATTCTCCTATTGTTGATGATACATCTCCGCCTTCATCCACTGCATTGTCTTCTTCAGACTTGGAGACTCTCCGCCGCTTGATGTCTCGACTGGATACACCTACTACTGCCTCATCATCTTTTGCTCATTCAGGTAACTTAGCCACTTCTGTGAGTGCATTCCACTCTCAATCTAGTTATCCTTGGATTATTGATTCAGGGGCATCTGATCATATGACCGGTTCATCTCCTGTGTTTTCCGATTATAAACCATATTCAGGACAAGATAAAGTCAAGATTGCTGATGGAACCGTCTCTTCGGTTTCAGGCAAAGGTTTAATCCGTGTCTCCCCCTCATTGTCCTTATCTTCTGTTTTGCATGTTCCTAGCTTTGCCAATAACCTCTTATCTATCAATTGTATAACCCGTGGTCAAAATTGTAGCGTCACATTTTTCCCTTCTCATTGTGTGTTTCAGGATCTTATCACGAGGAGGACGATTGGCAGTGGTAGAGAGGAGAATGGTCTTTATCTTCTGGAATCACAGGGACAACCTCATCTGGCACATCATACTACTTTAGCTGGCTCTAAATCTGGTGATATCATGCTTTGGCACAGACGTCTAGGACATCCTGCCTTTAGTCTACTTCAGTTTTTATTTCCCTCTCTATTATCAAATAAAAATGTATCCACCTTTCGGTGTGAAGATTGTGAACTTGGAAAGCATCACCGTGCTTCTTTTTATCCCAGTAATAATAAAAGTATTGTTCCTTTTTCGCTTAGTCATTCTGATGTTTAGGATGCTTCCCGTATTGCTGCACTTAAAGGTCATAGGTGGTTTGTTACATTCATTGATGATTGTTCTCAAGCTTTTTGGGTGTACATGATGAAAGAAAAGAGTGAAATTCACTCGATCTTTAAAAATTTTCATAAAATGATATGTACTCAATTTGATGCTCGTGTCAAAATTATTCGTTCAGATAATGGGGGGGAGTATTTTAAATCTGGTCTTGAGGATTACTTTTTGGATCATGGCATAATTCATCAATCATCTTGCACCAACACCCCACAACAAAATGGGGTTGCTGAACGTAAGAATAGGCACCTTCTAAACACTGCTAGGTCTATGTTATTTACTGCTCAGGCTCCAAAGTCTTTCTGGGGAGAAGCAGTCTTAACTGCTGCCTATCTTATTAATAGGTTACCTACTCAAGTACTCAAACAAAAAATCTCCAGTTGAAGTACTTTCTAGCCCTTCTGCCTCGTTTTCTATCCCTCCTAAGGTCTTTGGCTATGTATGTTTCGTTCATAACCATGCTCCGACACGAGGAAAACTTGATCCTCGTGCTATCAAATGTGTTTTTGTCGGTTACTCTCCTACACAGAAAGGCTATAAATGTTACCACCCTCCTACCCGAAAGTGGTATGTTTCCATGGATGTCACATTCTTCGAGGAACAATCTTATTTCACCCCTCAGACACCTCTTCAGGGGGAGAGTAGACATATAGAAGAGGTATCTGATGGAGTTAGGGTTGCTACTAGTGATGTTCTTGATGTTCCTGTACTTCCTGTGCCCAACGTTCCTGTGTCTAATCCATTTGAGATACTGGGGACTATTGAAAATGAGGATGAAACAGAGGAGGAACCCAGAAGAAGAGGAAGGAACCCAGAAAGTGATGATATAGTATATCAGAGAAGAACTTGGAGGATGAAAGATAAGACCATTGCTCCAGATCCGCCACTCCTATCTCCTTCTCCTGATGAGAACCTAGGTAACTCTGATTCTACTAATATTATTGATTCTTCTGTCATTGATTCTACTCCTGTCATTGATGATTTAGATATTCCGATTGCTACACGTAAGGGTGTTAGGTCATGTACTCAACACCCTATATCTAACTTTGTTTCATATAGTCGCCTCTCTCCTTCCCATAAAGCTTTTGTGTCCAATCTTGCTTCTGTGTCTATACCTAACCATGTACAGGATGCACTCACGGATCCCAAGTGGAAACATGCTATGATTGAGGAGATGAAAGCCCTCCACAAGAATAGCACCTGGGAATTGGTTGACTTACCTAGAGGCCACAAGACAGTGGGGTGCAAGTGGGTGTTTGCAGTCAAACATAAGGCAGACGGGTCCATTGAAAGATACAAAGCCCGCTTAGTTGCAAAAGGCTTTACACAAACCTATGGGGTAGATTACGAGGAAACATTTGCTCCAGTGGCTAAGATGAATACTGTGAGAATCCTTCTGTCTCTTGCTGCAAACTTAAATTGGCCTCTTCACCAATTTGACTTTAAAAATGCATTTCTACATGGGGATTTGGCTGAAGAAGTATATATGGATATTCCTCCAGGCTTTGAAGATTCTAAAACTAAAGGGAAAGTCTGCAAGCTTAGAAAATCCCTATATGGACTTAAGCAGTCCCCAAGAGCGTGGTTTGAAAGATTTACTCAAGCTATGCTGAAGTATGGCTTTAAACAAAGCCAAGGTGACCATACACTATTCATTAGGCATTCCTCACAAGGGAAAGTCACCATTCTCATAGTGTATGTGGATGATATTGTCTTGACAGGAGACGATGTGGAAGATATGGAGGAATTGAAGAAATATCTGGCCAAGGAATTTAAATAAACGACTTGGGAAACCTTAAATACTTTCTGGGGATTGAGGTGGCTAGAAGCAAACAAGGTATCTTTATCTCCCAGAGAAAATATGTTCTTGATCTTCTCCAAGAAACTGGCATGCTAGGGAGTAAGGCATGTGGTACTCCCATGGAAGCTAATTAGAAGCTAGGGGATGACACTGATAGAGCAGTTGTTGACAGGGGAAGATACCAGAAGTTGGTGGGCAAGCTAATTTACTTGTCACATACTCGTCCAGACATCGCTTTTGTTGTAAGCGTTGCGAGTCAGTTCATGCGTGCTCCCCGAGAGTCTCACTACAGTGCTGTTCTTCGAATCCTTAGATATTTGAAGTCAGTGCCTGGAAAAGGTTTATTCTTTGGTATACATGGTCATCTTCAGGTGGATGGTTATACAGATGCAGACTGGGCAGGCTCAGCCACAGATAGGAGATTTACCTCAGGATATTGCACCTTTGTTGGAGGAAATCTTGTTACCTGGCGTAGCAAGAAACAGGCAGTGGTATCTAGATCGAGTGCTGAAGCACAATTCCGAGCAATGTCTCAAGGAATTTGCGAACTACTGTGGATAAAAATTCTTTTGAGAGATTGTTGGAATATTTAGTTATATTCCTTAGGATTATTATGATTTTATTTTCCTGATTTCTTTCCTTGTAACCTTTTATTTCCTTTTCTATTTATTTCCTTTTTCTGTCTCATTACTCTTGTATATATTGTGTAACATATTGGGTGAATTAATAAGATTATTCATTTACCCTAAACTTCTTCTTGGTATCAGAGCCAGAGGAAAACCTAACCCTAGCCTCACTCACATCTAGCCGCTACTCCTCCCTCACCCAGCCACCTCGCCGCACCACACCAACCCCCTCCCAGCCTTCGCCGGACCCCCACAGACCCCCGGCGACCCTCACAGACCCCAGCAACCCCCCCAGCCACCTCACCTCTTCTCCTGCGCAGCATCTGGGCTGCGTCTCCTCTCTGCACAGCCTATAGTGCTGTGCCTTGCCCTGTTGGGCCTTTCTCTGTGATGTTTTAGAGCTTTTCTAGTGCTCTATTTTTCAGTTCTCCTGGCTACCAGTGTATTATGGTAGCCCTTTGCTGTTCCTCCTATAGCTGTGTGACGATTTGGGTGGTTCTTTCTTGTCGTCTTTGAGAGTTTATTTACTTCTCCTTTTTTTTTCTTCACAATGACCACCTCTGACAAGGATGTTTAGCCTGTTTCTGGTTCTCAACCACGTATGGATCTCTCTGTATCGCAGCATTCTCCAGCCCAACGGGTTACTAGTGTCCTGTTGAATGAACAAAACTTTGCTGCTTGGTCTCGTTCTCTTCGCCTTTATCTTGGTGGAAAAGGCAAGCTTGGTTGGATTTTCGACAAGGAAGCTCCACCTGCGGATGCTGATCCCAAGCGTGCACAGTGGGACATTTTTCTGAGTTTTTCTCTTATTTCAGGTTTGGTGGTGATTGACTTGGTTAATGTTAAATATATTCCATGGCAGTGAGTTTTTCTCTCTTCGTTTTGATATTTGTTGATTTACGGTGTCTAGATTTTGATGTTCCAAGTTTCCCTTTACAATTGAACATATCTGGTTGAAGTTTGAATTGTTTTGAATATTTCAAAATCTAACCAACTTAGATTTTTAGTTCATTACTAATTCTTTAGGTTTTTTATTCCCTCACTTTAGTTTAGATTGAATCTTTTGGGTAACATGGGTATGGGAAAAAAGGAAATTTTTTTTTTTTTTTTGATTCTTTGTCCCAATTTTTTTTTTTTTTTTTTTTTGCTTGTGTTTTTTCCTCCATGTAGCTCCCATTCTCTTTTCTTCATGGAAATGCTTATTTGGTTACTAATTCTTGATTTGTATTTTATTTTACTCGTCTTTACGCATATGGTTCTTCAATTCCATGGAGAATCGCATTTATCAGATTTTTATGTACCATGAATCGGTACCTAGTCTCTGGAGGGCCCTAACTAAGATGTATGCGCATGCACATAATGCCTCTCGTATTTTTGAACTTCACCGGGAAATTTCTCAGGCCTCTCAGGACTCTTTACGACTTAGTATTGCTGACTATTTTGGCTTCCTCCAGTCTTGTTGGGAGGAATTGGCCCAGTATGAGCCCCTTTCTGGTTTTCCTGCCGAAGTTGCAGAAATTATTGTTCAGCAGTCTGAGAGCCTGCACACTTATCAGTTTTTGATGGGTTTGAAACCAGAGTTCGAATCTCTTCGTACTCAGATTTTGAACACATCACCTCTACCGTCTCTTTATGAGGCCTTTGCTACACTTGATGGTGAAGAGCGCCGTAGGCGCCTTGTTCAGCCTGTTCAGGCTCCTTTGGCTCCGATTATTGAGCCCCCTCCTGTTCTTGATCAGATGGCATTTGCAGCTAATACTGGTACTCGCCCAGGTGGTCGAAAACCTATCTGTCGCTATTGTAATGGTATTGGTCACACCAAGGATCGGTGTTTCAAACTTCATCCGGAATTGAAGCAACAGTATGCTCGCAAGACTAATAGTGCTCCTGCTCCTCGCTTTGCTGCGATTGCTGATACTGGTTCTGACCCCCCTCTTCCAGATATTGGGCAGCTTCATCAGGCTCAGAGTCAGCTTCAGTCACAGCTTGGTCAGATTCAAAGTCAGCTTGGTTCTCTTCTTCAGCAGTCATCCGTCTCCTCCTCTTCTACAACCACTGCTGCTCTTGCTTCAGGTACTCCCACTGCTTTTCATGTTAAGTCAGGAACTCCGACGTGGGTTCTAAACTCTGGAGCTAACGATCATATGACGGGTGAGTTGTCTCTTTTTTCTTCTACCCTCACACCTGTTTCCCAGTCTGTTTGTCTTGCTGATGGTTCCACTACTCGTGTTAGTAGTCAGGGTGATGTTAATTTATCCTCCACCATTACCTTATCTTCTGTCCTTCATATTCCTAATTTTCCCTTAAATCTTTTATCCGTCAGTCGTCTTGCAAAATGTTATAGTTGTGCTGTCATTTTCTTACCTGATCGGTGTTTCTTGCAGGACCTGGCTACGAAGAAGATTTTTGGTACGGGGCATGAGCGCAATGGACTCTATTATTTCGGGGAACCACCACCACTACCACCGATTGTGTCTTCTAGTCTCCAGGCGTCTGTTTTACCTAGTTCCTCTTCTAGTAGTTTTTCTTTTAAAACTTTGGAATTGTGGCATGCCCGTCTTGGCCATGCTAATTTTAAATATCTATGTTTGCTTTTCCCAGAATTAATAAAAGCCTATGAGCATAATAAATTTCATTGTGTGGTGTGTGAACTTTCTAAACATACTCGGTCTAGCTATATACCTCGTATGTCTCGAGCCCCTTCTGCATTTGATATTATTCATTCTGATATATGGGGTCCTTCCCCTGTTACAGCTTTATCTGGTTTTAGATATTATGTCACTTTCATTGATGATTATTCACGTTGCACATGGGTTTATTTAATGAAGAAGAAATCTGAAGTTTTCTCCCTGTTTACTCAATTTTTACAAATGGTTAAAACTCAGTTTCACACCGTTGTTCGTACTCTTCGTTCTGATAATGGCCGTGAATATATCTCAAATGAATTTTGCTCTGCATTAAATCAACAAAGTATCCTCCAACAGCTTACTTGCACATATACTCCTGAACAGAATGGTGTTGCGGAACGCAAGAACCGCCACATCATGTCTGTTGTTCGTTGCCTTCTTCGGGGCATGGAGGTACCTAAGTATTTTTGGCATTTTGCTGTCCTTACTGCCACCTATCTTATTAATCGTACTCCGAGTCGTGTGTTGGATGGAAAGGCACCTCTACATGTTCTTCAGCCCGAATGCACCCTCTTCCATGTTTTGCCTCGTGTCTTTGGTTGCACATGTTTTGTGCAAAATCGCAGTCCTCTCCGCACTAAATTGGATGACAAGGCTATCCGCTGTGTGTTTCTTGGGTACTCGCCCATGTCTAAGGGCTATTGGTGTTACGACCTGGTCTCTCGTCGATTTTATACTTCTATGGATGTTACTTTTTTGGAAGATGTTTCCTTCTTTGCAGGTTCTTCTCCTTTGCCTGTCTTACCCCCTCAGGATACTCCGGTCGTGGCAGACGAGCTTCCTCGTCCTGTTCCTATCTTTGATGAAACTGTGTCTCCTACTGACTCTCTTCCTCCTGTGATCACGTCTTCCCCGGAATATCATTACTCTCGCCGTCCACGTGCTCAGGCTCCTATTCCAGAAACTTCTCCGGAACCAGCTCCTGTACCTCTAAGACGGCCTATTCGTGTATCTCGCCCAGTTAATCGGTATGGTTACTCTTGTTCCACTGCTCATCCTATCTCCCAGTACATTTCTTATTCTGCTCTTTCAGGTTCCTATCAGGCTTTTCTTGGTCAGGTTGACTCTGTTTCAATTCCCCGGTCTGTGTCTGAAGCTCTCCAGAATCCCAATTGGGTTACTGCCATGCAAGCAGAGATGCATGCTCTTGAGCATAATCGCACATGGGAACTTGTTTCTCTCCCTCCTGGGGAGAAGACCGTTGGCTGCAAATGGGTATATACAGTTAAGCATCTTCCCGATGGTACTATTGATCGCTATAAGGCACGCCTTGTAGCCCGTGGATTTACCCAGGTTCCAGGCAAAGACTTCGGTGCTACCTTTGCCCCGGTAGCTAAGCTTACTACCGTTCGGCTTATTGTGTCTTTGGCTGCCTCTCACTCTTGGCCTCTTTATCAGATGGATGTGAAAAATGCGTTTCTCAATGGTGATCTTCATGAAACTATTTATATGGATCCTCCTCCGGGTTTTCGGGCTGAGGGGGAGTATTTTGGGAAGGTTTGTCGTCTTCGTAAGTCTCTGTATGGATTGAAGCAATCTCCTCGGGCGTGGTTCATCCGATTTAGTGAAGTTGTTCTTTCTACAGGGTTCACTAGGTGTCACTCTGATCACACTTGTTTTATTCGGCGACGTCCTGATGGTCGGTGTGTCATCCTGTCTGTATATGTGGATGATATCATTATCACCGGCGATGACTCTTCAGGTATTGAGAATATAAAGCAACAACTTGGGAAGTCCTTTGATGTTAAAGATCTAGGTGCACTGCGATACTTTCTTGGCATTGAGGTTGCTAAGACTCGTCATGGGATATCTCTATCTCAACGGAAATATGTTTTGGATCTTCTCCATGATACAGGTATGATGGGATGTCGTCCTTCCTCTACACCTATGGATCCGAATGTCAAGTTATCATCCGAATCAGGAGAGCTTTTATCTGATCCGTTTTCTTATCAGCGTTTAGTTGGTCGTCTCATATATTTGACTAACACTAGATCTGATCTTACTTTTGTTGTAAGCGTTGTGAGCCAATTTATGCATGCTCCTCGTACTTCTCATATGGATGTTGTTCATCATATCCTGAGGTATCTTAAAACCTGCCCGGGTCTGGGTCTCTTTTTTGCTGCTGGAAAGCAGTCTGGAATTTCGTGTTTTACAGATGCTGATTATGCTGGGTCCAAGAGTGATAGACGGTCTACTTCCGGTTTTTGCACATTTTATGGTAATCACCTTATCTCTTGGAAAAGCAAGAAACAAGCAGTTGTTTCAAGATCTTCCGCTGAAGCTGAGTATCGTGCTATGGCACAGGGCACTTGTGAACTTTTATGGATTCAGTCGCTCTTGCGTGAATTAGGATTCTTTGGAACTGAGTCCTCCACATTGTTTTGTGATAACAAGTCAGCGATAATGCTTGCTTTTGATTCTGTTCTTCATGAGCGTACTAAGCACATTGAAGTTGATGTTCATTTCATTCGTGAGAAAGTTCGATCTGGGGTCATCATTCCGCAATTTGTTCCTTCTTCTGACCAGACAGCTGGCATGTTTACTAAACCAGTTGGACCTTCTCTCTTAAAGGCTTCTCTGATCAAGCTTGGGCTCTTGGATATCTTCGCTCCAGCTTGAGGGGGAGTGTTGGAATATTTAGTTATATTCCTTAGGATTATTATGATTTTATTTTCCTGATTTCTTTCCTTGTAATCTTTTATTTTATTTTCTATTTATTTCCTTTTTCTGTCTCATTACTCTTGTATATATTGTGTAACATATTGAGTAAATTAATAAGATTATTCATTTACCCTAAACTTCTTCTAGATCTTAGACTTGAGCCCACTGACTCTATGAAGTTGTACTATGATAATAAAGCTGCCATCAGCATTGCTCATAATCCAGTACAACACGACCGAACCAAGCATGTTGAGATTGACAGACACTTCATCAAGGAGAAATTGAGCAGTGGAGTGATCTGTATCCCATTTATGAAATCTAGTGAACAATTAGCAGATGTTCTCACAAAAGGTCTGGGAAGTAGGACTCATCATTATTATCTTAGCAAGCTGGGCATGAGAGACATCTTCGCACCAGCTTGAGGGGGAGTGTTGGCAATTAGCATTTATTTCCAATTAGTATTTATTTCCTTCCATTATTAGTTGGTTTATTTTTGGGTCATGTTGACTATGTTTAATTTCTTATTTATTAGGAGATTTTGTGTTTCCTTTTTTATGTCTCAGCTTGTGTATATATTCATTGGTAATCATCTAATAAAATATACTTGAATTAGAATTTGACATAATCAACGACCTAAGCCCTAAATACTAAATGACTATTCTATCCTCTTAACACTTCCCCTCAAACTGAAGGTGGTAATGAAAATTACAACCGAAGTTTGGAAAAGGATTTCAACCGAAAAACAACTCTCAACTCCATTGGAAAGCAAAACTTCAACTCCAGCGTTGGCACGAATAACTCTCGACTTCACTGACTGAATGTGTCGGCAACGCAACTTGTGGCTGAACGATAACTGTTGAACAACAACAATCCAAACTGAAACTTGTAATAAATGCAAAAAAAGACAACCCAAACGATGGATTGTCAAACAACTCTCAACCATACATGGCCGGCAAAGGATTTCTCGATTTCACGAAGATAATCGGCAAGGGAACATTCTCAATCTCTCGAAGAAGATTAGCAAAGGACAAGATTCTCTCAATTTCACAAATGAAGAGGAGGCTAGAGTTTTCTCAATCTCACAATGATGATTAGCAAGGGAGGGGGTCTCTCAATCTCACAAAGGAGTGGCAACAAACACTACAAGTAATCTCAACCTTCTAAGAAGATTGGCATTGGAACACTTCAGCTTTGGATTGGGGCGTTCCTCCACTACTCTTCCCCTCAAACTGAAGGTAGGAGGAAATACGAACACCGAAGTTTGGAAGGAAAGTCAAACAAGCTTTAAAGGACAGAACTTAGGACTCTATGAATAACATAACCATAAACGAACTAGACTTGAAACAAAAAACGAAGCCGGAGACTGATCAAGAACCAAATCTGGGCAATGAATAGTGCTGCGTGAATAGTAACTCTGATGAATAGTGCAAAGTGAATAGTAACTTCGATGACCAGTGACTCTTCGATGAACAATGTTGTGATGAATAGTGTTGTGATGAACAGTGCGTGATAAATAGTAACTTCGCGATGAAACTTTCGACCCAACTTGGGTGGCTAGGGTTTTTCCTTTATTTTTTTTTCTAGGTCAGATCGACCCGCTCTGATACCATGTAAATATTCATAATATTGATTGTATTGAGATAACAATAAGGTTACAAGAGAGGCCTATATATAGGCAACAACTTAAAATGAAAAATACTAAAACGTCCATAGGACTTACATAATCAATGACCTAAGCAATGACCTAAGCCCTAAATACTAAATGACTATTCTATCCTCTTAACAGTACTAAATCAAGGTTATCAGACTGAGAAAGTAACCAAACAAAACTGCAGTCAACAGGTTCAATTGTCAAGTAAACAAGTTTTCTAAAGCATCAGATTTACTAACATAACTCGATTTGAAGACCAACATATTGGGTACCGTAACAACATCATCAGGCACTAGCACTGAAACCTATAGGCTAGGCTTTGGACAATGTGACAACTATCAAAATTTTAATGGCAACAGAGTCAATGCAATACCTTTAACCAACTCTTGTGTCTTCTCAACATCCCCCCATCTAAAAGAGCCATAACAGTGCACGCCTTCTGTTCCACTCCAAGTTCTGCAGGTTTTGCAGCTAGCATACGAGCAACTTTTGTAACCTTGTTACCCAAAAGAAACAACAACAAAAAAAATATATAAATATATTTCAGGTTAATATTTCACAGTTTTGTACGCAACTTTTTCTTGATAAAAATAGTGAAGAAGTCATCATCAAAAATCTTACTTGCATCCCAAGTTCTCTAGTGGGCACCACAATTAGTGCTTGCACAGCTGATCTTCGACTATTTATAACTGAAAATATCGATAACAGGTATGCCAGGGTTTTTCCAGAACCTGTCTAGATGACCCCAAGACAAGAGAACAACTACATTAGCTTTGACAGTGCCGCACAAGTGAAGTACGGGGCTATTTTACTTATAAAAGCAAAAAAAAAGAGTTGAGTAAAAGTTAACTTAGTATTTTCCATATGAGGCATCCATAACTGTGGTTTCATATGTACACAGAGAGTTAAGTATCCAGAAAATTTGGACTATCAAATCATGCAATGAAAAAAATCAAATCAACCTATACCTTCCTACACAACATAATCGTGCAGATGCAGTAATGACAACAACCCGTATACATCACGTCCACAGGAGTTCTGCTCCTTCAGAAAGAGAAGAGAGAGTCCTGAAGAATAACTAAAGAAAGGACCTATGTTACCCGGACCCTTTATAATTCATGGGGTATCCATACCCGATATGACACCCGGATAAGGGTACTTCTCTTTCCGATCCTTCAAAATAGTGTAAAATCTTTAAAATTGGACGAACCTGACACTCGTACCCAAGTCTGTACCCGACACCCGTACCCAAGTCTAGGTAACATAGGAAAGGACTGGTCACTGGAAACAGCATGAATTAAGGGATTTTTTAACCATTTTTTCTCGGTTTTCGAGATGTGATCTAAAACATCCAAACAAGGAATCATATTGAAAATAGAAAGAATCTAGTCGAATTGTAAATCTTCTGAGTGTATATATTTTGAACATGACTAACACACAGACAGGATCTTTCTTCATTAGTATCACTAAAAGGATTTGACATACAACAATGTATCAAATAGAAAAGAGGTAACCACAATAGTTTAGAATAAACCACTTCGAAAGCACAATTTCACCTGAGCATGAAGTATGCAATCACGCCCAGAAAGCAAAACTGGCAAAGCTTGCTGCTGCACATCAGTTGGCATAACAAATCCAATCTCTTCCATCCTGCATCAAGTTACAACTTTTTGAAATTAAAAAAAGAAAACTTGCATAAAATGGTAGTTAATTTTGGCAGAATTTCCAATTTTGCCTTGAAGATTTAGGGTTGCCACTTTTTGCGTTAACCTATTATTCATCCAAATACAAATAAAACTATGTCAGGGCAACCGATTAACCACAATTCAATCTGAAACAGTAACTATAAACGACATTCAATTCACCAGTTTCGGAATCTACAGTCTTAAGCTTGTATTCCCTCCTATAACACACAGCAAAGTGAAAGAAATAACAATGGCAAGAATTAATTTTTCACAGCAAATTTTCAAAACTCTTAACCAATTTCTTGTTTATGGAAAGAAAAGAAAAGGAAAAAAAAAATTTATCAAGAACAAACAGGGGAAGCATACTTACGCTCTGTTTGGTTGCCACAAAACATCACGAAAAAAAAAAAAATTAATAACAAAATTTGAAGTTTAGAACTTCAAATTTCATTCTTTTTTGGTGAATTTTCAACTCAGCTGAGTGTTGGTAATTTAACACACATAACCAAATTCCCCAAATAAACACACACAGATGAGCAGTAAATTGTAATTAAACATGCACACTCAAGAAAAGACACACAGATTTCTACGTGGTTCGGCCAAACACCTGCCTACGTCCACACCCGAGAGATTCATTCTTTCACTATTGAGTAAAACATTGTACAAGACCCTTGTATACTCCCCACTCAATACCCCAAAGAACCTGACATAATCAATGTCTCACTCTCTCACCCTACCCATGATGGGATACCCCCAACTTGGTACGCTAAGGGCTTCCTAAATTCCTATACAACATCCCTATATATAGAGTTTGCAACCCATTACTTATTGGACAAGTAATACAACTCTATTATAAAGGAAACCAAATCACAATAAGAATCTAACCAAATCACAATTCCTAAATTAATAGGATTATCCCACTTGTGATATAATCCCAACAATCACCCCCTCTGTCACTTGTGGGGAAACAATCCAATCAATCTATCACACATGATCAGCACCCCCTCAACCGGAGCACCCACAAAGTTTACGCACTAACTCCACCAGAGAAGAGCCTCGACCTCCTCCCAATGCAGGATTTCCCCTTCGTCTAAACCGTGAACAAACCATCCACGCACTCACTTATATAAGAATTTGTCAACGAGGAATTAAGGAGTACGACTCTACCAACCAAACGACACAAACCATCCACACTTCTCTCAACCGTTGTGTGTGATTTCAGCAACAATATTAGATTCTTCCGCAACTTTGGAATCAATATCACACCACCCAAATAGTGAACCTGCTCCAAAAACATTTGATCACGTATCACCTGTGTCTGCCCACGCCTTCTTGGAACCCATCAAATTATTTCTCCAGAAGCACATACTTATTGTACCCGGAATCTAGCAGCCCAAGAGAGAAATGCCCGTATGAGTGGAATGGAACCAAAATTATTTTTCGGCTCTAGATCCCAACCTGCTGCGGATCTATCACCAAGAAAAATAAATTCCAATTTGTGCAGGATTTCATAAATCCACACCAACAGATGAATCCGCAGCGCCTAAAAACCTTAGGAACCATCTCTGACCCAAATTTCAAGCAACATAGCTTATCCCCACAAGCTCCTTGAAATTCCAACCAATCATGATTCGAGTTTCGCTACACCATGTCACATGGAATAATTTACCATGACAAACTTCAAAAAACAAATCTGAAACCTATCATTCACGTGACCATGACTATGACCACCGTCACCATGCTACTAACATGTTCATGTTCACATGTTCCTCCATTTTTTTTCTTCATCCTATGTTATCTTTTAGTCACCATTATCTGACTACCATAGCTTTGATACCACTGGTTGGGAATTTAACACGCACATGACCAATAATTAAACATGCATACTAAAGAAAAGACACATATTTCTACGTGGTTCGGCCAAACACTATTGAGTAAAACATTATGCAAGTTACATGGATTAAATCCCATAACCCAAATACAAAACCCTTGTACACTCCCCACTCAATACCCAAAACAACCTGACATAATCATTGTCTCACTCTCTCACCCTATACCATGCACCCATGAGGGGATACTCCAACTTGGTACACTAAGGGATTCCTAAATTATTATGCAACATCCCAATATATAGAATTTGCAACCCATTACTTATCGATAAGTAATACAACTCAATTGTAAAGAAAACCAAACCACAATAAGAATCTAGCCAAAGTTTCAATTCAACTTTGTTACTTTTCCTTGTTCTTTCCTTTTTTTTTTTTTTTTTTTACAGGTTTCTCAGCAACCAAATAGGAAATACTGTAAAAGAGAAGAGAATGAATTAGAACGTGCCTGAGCAAAACATGGTCGGGCACGTAACCTTGGCACAGCTGTCGAAGTGTGGAAGCCGTATGTGTGAGAAGAGGGTCGTTTGATAAACATGAAGAAGAGCTGAGAGAGACTCTTGAATGGCCGTGGATTGATATAATAGAGCTTTGAGTTGAATTTGTACAACTGAGAAAAAACGAGAGCGTAGAATTAGGGTTTTGTGGTGGTAGACGATGAGGACTGAGAGTACATTGTGGAAGAGAGTGAAGCTGCCGGGTTGTTGATAAACAATCCATTAAAATGAAATCGAGGGAGCTGTGAAGAAGAATAGTTTATACATGTCAGATTGATAAATGTTGAGAGAGAGAGAGAGAGAAAGAGAGCGAGATGTTTGAAATCACTTCTTAATAGGTGGAGTACATTTATTTGGGTTAGTTAATATTTAGTCTTTCGTATGCATCCATTTTAGAAATAGGTCCAATTTATAAGCCCTTTTAAAAATTAGTCCTTCTATATTTTTGAAGACCAAAATACCCTTGGTGTATTTGTGTATATATATATATATATATATATGCAAATTACTCTCCATTAAATCACAATATATCAGGGATTCAAAATTTAAACACCAAACCCTGATTTTGCGATTCCCATAAATAGAAAATGATTTTCTTTCTCACCAGTTTGTTATATATATATATATATAATATATATATATAGAGAGAGAATTAACTGAGAAAAATTAAAAAAAAAAGAGAGAAAGAAAAGTTAGAAATTCCTCACTTTAAAAGACATCACTGACCAAAAGTAATAAATTTCTCAATAGAATAATTGTGAGAAATTTAAAAACAAAAATTAGCACAAAACAAATTTCTCACCAAAAAAAAAAAAAACAAACTTCTCACCAAATAAAAAAAAAAAAAAAAAAACTTCTCACCAAAACTCAAATAGTGATAATAATACACCTTGTCTGCCAGAAGTTGATAATCAAATATGGTCGGTTGAAAAAACTAAACTTGTGTGATTGTTTTGGCTTAGATGTGAGACTCTAATTCGTAGCAAAGCATGAAGTTCTTCAAGGGTTAAACGATTAGATCTGTTACGTGTTGTTGTTTTGGGTTTAGTGGTTCGGTGACGGGTGACTGATTGGCTTGGTATATGGTTATTGAATGGTGGTGCAACAGATTGGTGTTTTGTGATCAAAAGATTGGTATTTTTAATGGTGATGATGTCATGGTGGGTCGGTGGGTCGGTGATGTTGATGAAGATATTGGTATTGATATCAAATTGGTACATTGGATTGTTTGGGTTGGTGCAGATTGTTGGTGAGATGGCAGATCAGTGAGATGGTGATGATGGTGATGGTGAGGTGGCGGATCGGTGAGTTGGTGCACATATATGGGTCGGTAATGGTGAGGAGGGGATCGGTGAGGTCGGTGTTGATATATGCATATTTTTCATTGTACTAATATGAATATATGTAGATCGCTTGCTTTCGGCGGAAAGTTAGAGAGATCGTGAGAGTCAGAGAGAGAGATAGATTTGCAGTTATTTTTGGGTTTCAATTTGAAATCCCTAATTTTAAGATGATGGTTATATACACACACATGCATATATATATATATATATATATATATAATGAAGGGTAATTTTGTCTATAAAAAATAAAGATATTTGGGAAAAATGACTAATTTCTAGGATATCTTATTGATTAAGGATGAATTTAAGTTATTAAAAAGTCAAAGTGACTAACTGTATGTTGACTAAAATTTGAGGGACCAAATCGTATAATTCTACTTTTATTTGGAGCAAAACGTGATTCTAGACCAAAACGCATAGAGGGCCGGTTTGACAACCGTCGTGTAATACGGTTGCAATAAAGACAAATGAATTTTTTAGTGATTTTTTTTTTCAACAATAGGCACACAACACATTTCACAATATATTTTATAATAGGGTTTTAAATGCATGTATCATGTGCTGTATAAGTGGTACATAGAAAAGTATAAAAAATTTAAATAACACAGGGTACAACACATTTAAAGCCTTATTGTGGAATGAGTTGTGAAATGTAATGTGTGTCTAACATTTTTCTATATTTTTTTGAAAAATAATTACATTTCAGTCGACTTTTAAAAGGTTATTTACATTTTTGTTTTTGCAAAGTACAGATTATAAACTTGCACTAAAATATTGTAAAGATTTGTTTCCAATGTAATAAAGAGGTCTTGATTTGAGGTAGGTTAAAGTTCCTTTTTTTTTTTTTTTGGGGTATGTGATTGGTGGATTCACCATTAGCTTCTACCACTTCAAAATGTCAAAGGGACATAATCGAACCCTCTTTATAGAGATACAAGAGGTCTTACCATTCTGTCAGACCTTGGGGTGGTAGAAATAATCAAATATAAGTGAGAGCATTTTTGGTCACCCATTGTTCACCCACGCCTTCACAAGGTGACGTGTATTATTTCAGCAATTAACTTGATAATACATGAACAAAATGACAATAAAATGGGTGATATGTCACTCAGAGCATCCATAATGCATACACAAACTTAAATCTAAACTTAAACTAAGTTCTCTTACATGGGCAGTGACGCACACAGTGGGGTAGTTGATGAAACGGCACACTAAGTGTCGTGAGAGCACCACGCGGCACAACCTGTGCAGTGTGATGGGCTGGTTTTAGGGACTGTTTGGCAGTGAAGGAAACATGTGCGAGAAGCACAAACAAAATTCCTTAACTACCAAACAAAGAAACCAAAAAAAAGGGTAAATTACAGTAACACCCTTAAACTATGACCATTTTTCACTTACATCCCCTAAACTTTAAAACTGAACACACTCACCCTCTAAACTATGCTTTGTTGACACTACAACCCCTCCTTCAAGGGGTGAGTTTTTTCATTTTGAATAGTTCAGGGGGTGAGTTTGTTCAGTTGAGGGGGTGTTAGTAAAAAATGGTCATAGTCAGGGGGTGTTACTATAATTTACCCAAAAAATAATAAATCAATATGCACAAAACAACACAATGTGTGTCGTGTGGTGTGGGAGGGCATACCCTAAACTTAAGTTCAGTTAAGTTTAACTATCCTATACCACAGTTACACCTACGCAATTGCAAGCGTTTCACTATCTTATACCACAGTTATTATAAGTTCCACTAAATTTGCCCACATTGTAGATGCTCTTAGTAAAAGTCTGGTTGAGCAACAAGTGACGGAAAATGAGTGAGCAAAAAATGATGAATATATCTTTGCTTATTCCAAAATTGTTCATATTCCTCTCCCATTAACTAATACAGTGGAGTCCAGTATTAAATGATAATTAATTAATGGTATACATAACTAGATCCCACTGCATTAATCAATAAAAGGAAAAAGTGAGCAATTTTAGGGTGAACAAAACTGCACTAAAAAATAATTTCAATATGCGTAAGTTCAGAGTAAATCATTCTTTAGGAGGGAAAAAAAAAAGAGACAAATTACACTTTAATCCATGTTAGCATAACTCCCTTAAATATGCATCACGCCTTTATCAATTGAGTTTGATGGTTGCACCGATGCTTGTAAGTGGATCCAATTGAAAAAAATTTAAAAAATATATAAATTCAATTGAAAACATCTATATATAACTAGGATAGAGGCCCGTGCAATGCACGGGTCCGTCAAAATTGGAAAATAAATTAGATGTATTTATTGTTGATACATTTATAATTTTGTCAGTTGAAAAAAATTAAATCAAACAATACTAAATTCTAAAAAAAATAAAATCAAACAACATTAAATCCTAAATGTATTAAATATGTACTACTAACAAAATAAATTTGTAAACGTAAAAGTTTTAATAATCCTGGATGGAAGCAAATATATTTTCTTTTCTTTATTTTTTTTTTTTTTTCGTTTTCAAATCTTTCTTTAGTGTTTTCACTTCTATTTGTTTTAGCATTTTCCTCCTTTAATTAATTTATTTTTTTAACCACAATTTATTGTATGAACTATGTACGAAATAATACAACTACTTATAAACTTTATGCAATAAAATTGAGAGTAATGTTGTTTAAAAGTAATAACTTATTTTTAATATCATAACACGTGAAATTTTGAAAAACTTTATCATCTTTTTGTCTTTTGTCTTTTTTTGTTTAATTACATACTAACTTCATACAATAAAATTGAAAGTGTTATTTAAAAATAATAACTTAGTTTTAACATTGTACCACATGATATTTTGAAAAAACTAATCATATTTTTTCTCTTCCCCTCCCCCCCTTTATGGGAATGATATGAAATTGCATGAAATTATAAATTTTAAAAATAAATTTATTAAATTTATTAAAACTATTATTATTATATATTTATTATGAGTATGTAAGTAATTGTAAATTACAATTTGTCTTTTAAGTTTGCAAAGTATTTGATATATATTTATTATGCGTATGATAGAAGTGTATGTGTGTGTGTGAATTAGAATTATAGGAATGTGTACGTAATAAAATATGATTGTAGATGTATTAGTAATTGTAAATTATAATTTGTCTTCTCACTTTGCAAAGTATTTCTTATATATGTGTTGCTATTATTATTATTATTATTATTATTATTATTATGATGATGATGATGTGATGATGAATTAAATTTATTATATCTATTATTATAATATATTTATTAGGAGTATGAAATGATATGAAATTAAATTTAAAAAGCAAACGAATGTATGTGTGTGTGAATTAAATTTATAGGTATGTGTGTGTAATAAAATATGATTTTAGATGTATTAGTAATTGTAAATTACAATTTGCCTTTTAACTTTGCCAAATATTTCTTATACATGTATTATGATTATTATTATATATTTATTATGAGTATAAAATAACAATGATAGGGATACACAGCAAACGACACACCGTGCTTTAAATGCATGTACCATATACTGTTTGAATTTTTCACACTTTTCTGTGCATCACTTATACAGCACATGGTATATGCATTTAAAGTTGGTGTGTCATTTAGTGTGTCCTTGGTGTGCATCCCTATCATTTTTTAGTATGAAAAGATATGAAATTGTATGAAATAATAATTTTATAAAACAAATTAATTAAATTTATTAAGTGTAAATTATATATGTGTAAAGCCTTATTTAGGAATAACCAAAACAAAAAAAACAAAAACCAAAGCACAAAATCGATTTGCCAAACAAGACACCGAAATTGTTGACTTTTGATCCAATATATGAGTGTAAAACATTGTTTGGGAAAAACGAAAACAAAAAAACAAAAATAAAGCACAAAATCGGTTTGCCAAACAAGTTAGCCGAAATTGTTGACTTTTGATCCATGGGTTTAGTGCCTTGTTTGGGAAAAAGTGGAAACAAACAAGACAAACAACGGCACAACTGATTTGCCAAACAAACCCTATTAGTTTTTGAGTGGCTTGTTTGGATTTTTAAAAAAAAAACACAAACACAAATAAGGGCAAAATTCGGTTTGCCAAACAAGGCATAGCATCACAATGTATGAGTAAAGGCAAAATTACATATAAGGAGCAAACAATTTAAAGAATTCCAAATTAAGACAAAATTGAAATTGAAATCATTGTTAGGCTCTTTTATAATATAGTGTAGATTTAATGGATTAAAATATAATTTGTATTAAAAGAAAAAAAAAAAAAAACAAAAAAAAAACAAAGAATCACTTTCCTGTTTGGTTTGTTGTTGAGTTGATTGAGGGCCCCAACCAACAACCGTCTGAATCGGATAATCTTTTTTCCTGCGTTCAGTACCTTTCCCTCTTTTCTTCTCTCTCTCTCTCCACAATTCCTTTCTTTGACCGTTTACTCTTTTCTTTCTCTCTCTCCACACATTTCTAGGGTTCTTTCCTTCTCGCATTCTCCGTCTTCTCTCTTTCTCTCTCTACACATTGCTGGCCCTTTTACCATATCTCTCTCTCTCTCTCTCTCTCGGTCTGTCTCTCATACACACTCATACATTACATACATACAGTGGGGGTGCAAAGTTGTGATGGAGGATTTGAGTCCTTCGTTTGAAAATCCTCCGATGATAATGTCTTGGGCATCATCGTCTTCAGGAGCCGTGGACGACAATTTGGAAGACGCCTGCAGCATATGTCTCGAGGCTTTCAACACTGATGATCCACCCACCGTATATATTTATTATCCTCATCTTTCCTCTTATTATACTCCTATGCTTCCTAAAATTATTATTCTGCCCTGGGTTACTACTATTTCATTTCATTTTTTTTTTTTTACGCCTTTTGAATTTTAATTAATTAATTCCCCGCAATGACGATATTCGATTGCGATTTGGTTCCGAGATAGTATTGAGATTTAAACTCAAAAGCATGATCTTTTGAATGACTGAAAGAATTTATTAGTTTTCCGTGATCCTGAAAACTGTTCTAATCAATGTGTGGGTTTGGTGGTATGGTCTGGTCGCGGTTGAATTTCTATGCAATCAAAGGTGGTATTGTGTTGAGTTTATTAGTTCAACTTTGTGATCCTCTGATCTCCAAATGCTTAAACTCAAATTGTGCATCTAAAATTTGTATAACGTCCGGACTACACTCCTCCCTCCCCTTGCCCCATGCCCATAAACATCTGATCCGGGTGAAGGGGGAATCCGATCCCAATTACGTATACCCAAAAACTTTACCATCTAAGCAAAGTTGCTACCTTCATTAATTTAGTTTGGTTTCATTCAACAATAGACAGAACATTGTGCTTTTTATTCATTTTCACATTTTAATCACATGGGATCATATTGCAGTGCTTTTGTTGTTTTTATCCGATGTTGAGGGCTAAATTTTTTGTTGTTGTTTGTTTTGTTTCTATTTCCTTGATGTTTCCTTTTATGAGTTTTCAAATGAGATATAATTGTTACTTGGGAGAAATGGATGCTAGCAATTAAAAACATTGTTGCATATATTTGTTTGAAAACCTTTCCATTTCCTGTTTCCGCTCTTTTTCATTGGTGATCTTGGCTCATTCAGGTGTTGGGATAATTGTGAATTTATGAAACCCGAAAGGGCAAAAATAAATTTATTATTTATTTATGTATAGGCTCAACTGTGTATTAACTTCTTGGAATATGTTCTTTTCACAGATCACAAACTGCAAACATGAGTATCACTTGCAGTGTATTCTTGAATGGTAGGGTTCTTTATTCTGATATCAAGTTCACAGTGGATGAATCAGCTGATTGATCGATCACAAATATTCCAGTACTTTTAGTTCAATATTGTATGCCAATGTTCTCAAGGGAATGTGTTTCTCCTCAGGTCACAAAGAAGCAAAGAGTGCCCGATATGTTCGCAGCTTCTTGTCTTGAAGGACCCTCCCAGGTACATAGTTTTTGCATTGAAAGCCACACATGCAGAAAATTCTCAAAAGAACCATAATTTTTTCCCAAATCATGAGTTTATGAGTGCATGTGATCAAATTGAGCTCATAAGCAAATCATTTATTGCAATTAATTTATTTTTAATATTATCCTATTGCCTTTAGCCAAGAGCTTTTAGCTGCAGTGGAAAGTGAGAGAAGTCTGAGAGCAAGGCGCAGTGCTCGCATTGTATACGAGGACTATGACACCGGCCTTGTATGTTAAACGGTCCATCTTTAGCTATGTTTCCTTAAAGTTCGTTTAGGCTTTGCTTGGTTTGCGGATTTGGTGAGGGATAAGGAAAAGGAAAGGAGACTATAGGGAAAACTATTTTCTTAGTATTTTGCCTAGCATTTTCCTCCATGCTTAAGTAACGTTAGAAATTATGATTGTTCCAAATATAATAGTAAATCAAGGAAATTGACTCACAAATTCAAACATTTTGATTCTGCTTTTGCTCTATTTTCTTTTCTTTCTATTTCACTCAGCTCTTTTCTTCACAAAATCCATGAACCAAGCAGAGCCTTAATTGAATAGCTTGCTGAGCATGATTGGTGTCTTTCAGGATGCTTCTGACACAGATGATTCTGATGTTGATGAGCGTATTATGCAGCATTTTACTCCCGCTAGTTATGGTTGCAGAAGGGGAACACAGAGAAGTTTTGGGTTTAATCCTCCGCTATTATACACAACGTCACCGTATGATTGCCAATTTTCTGATAGTGGGTTGTTTGAGGACGATTCACCAAGTTCTAGAACCCCTTTTACTATTAATGATCAAAACCAATTACATGTGGTTCCCTCTATTGTGAACACGGTGGATAGCACCACTCACAACAACGGCCCCACTAACCCCAGGTATCTGCTTGAACTGGTATTCCTAATATACTAATTTACCAACTCGAAATTAAGAGAAAAATAGAGAAAAGTGCAAGTAGTTGCGACAGGTAATATATATATATATATATATATATCTTTACCTCACAGTTAGTTTCAATAAGCAAGGGCTGACTTGCCCAACAATCTAAAATTTTGCTGCTTATGATCCATGAAGAGGTCACCAAATGCAACGTCTATTAGAGGGTGTTTGGCAACAACTTTTGGAGTTCATAAGTGTTTATGGAACTCCAAAGCAGGAGCTATACCAAACACCCCTTTAATGTGTTTGCTTTAAAGGATTTTTTGCTGCAATGCACAATCAATAGTCCACTTGGTTCTCTTTTCTCAGAACTGATCTTTCTTTGTTACAAAGTGCTATGCCTCACAACATCATTTTTCTTGTCATGATTCAGAGGTTATTGTGGCCAGTCGCCTCCTAATAGTCCACCAAAACCAAGCTCAACTAAATTTCTTGCCTTTTCGGAGTCTTTTAAATCTAAATTTGCCACTGCTTCTGTCAGGTAGACAAGTTTTAACCTTTTTTTTTGTTCTTCTCAAGAGCTCGTGCTTCCTTGTTTCGTTTGATGGGTGCTGAAATGTACGGATTTCTAACAATAGGTATAAAGAATCAATCTCAAAAAGTACCAGAGGTTTCAAGGAGAAGCTACTTGCACGCAATGTCTCGGTCAAAGAGCTCGGAAGAGGAGTTCAGCGTGAGATGAGTGCGAGTATTTCCGGTGTTGCGAGAATGATTGAGCGCATTGATCTTAAGTCAAACCTACCTGATAAAGGCAAAGGTGTGAAAGAGAGTGTTATTATTGAGTCTCTGAATAGAAATACTGGGGAAATTACCAATGATATGACAAATGTCTACAATACCATCCCTCGCCAATTGGAAGTTACTCTTGCACAGGTTCGTTTTGTTCACTCTCACTGAGCTATCCATTCATATCCATCTATGTTCATGGGTTGATTCCGTCTTTCCTTTATCATAGATCCTTTTTTTTTTTTTTTTAAATTTATTTTTTACCATTTGTATTTCAACGAGCATGAAGATTATGAGAAATAAAGATCCTAAAATTAAACACGACATAGTGGGAAGTTAGATTATAGAGCCTCAATTTCGGTAAATCAAAAAGTTCGTTTATCGTTTCAGAAAGCTTTTCAAAACTAAGTTGCACGAAGCGGGAGACGGGGCGGGGGCGGGAGCGGGAGCGGGAGCGGGGGCGGTAATGCGCCAAACTTTACGAGGTTTCAAAGGTTTCTTCTTAAGCGGGACGGGAGCGGAAGCGGGGTTGGAAGCGGGAGCGGGGGCGGGGAGCGGGAGCATTTTAAAGATTCTTGCTTCTAAGTTTCAAAAAATGAGTAGCATGGAAACTAATCGGAAATAACGCTTTTCAAAAATTGAGTAGCATGGAAACTAATTGAAGATCGGTAACATTTAGCTAGTTATGGAAGCTGATTGAAGGGAATGTCGAGTAGCAGGTACTGGGAAAATTATAGTAAATTGTTGAGAGAGAGAGCTCAAGTTTTCAATTGCCAAACATATGCGACTCTGGGTTGTGTGTGTGTGTGTGTGTGTGTGTGTGAGAGAGAGAGAGAGAGAGAGAGAGAGAGAGAGAGAGAGAGAGAGAGAGAGTCAGTTACTATGTTGGTATATGATCGCTGGAGTTTAAATGAGAAATAGAGAATGAACATGAACCAGTACAGTTTCAATGTTACATCCAAGTACCTCAATTTTCTAATAACTAGTTGAAAGGTAGATGTAACTATAGTTTTGATTCTAATATGTTTTGCAATTTTCTAATAACTAGTTGAAAGTTAGATGTAACTATAGTTTTGATTCTAATATGTTTTGTTTTCTTAATATGCTTTTGTTTTTCCTTTCCCCTTGCAGGGTGAAAAGTGAAGCTGTTGAGAATTGAACTGGGCGCTCAACTCCAGCTTCAACTGTCTTATCTACCTACCTAGCTGAAATTGAAGTTATTTTACGCAAGCGACGTATTTGAAGAAATCAATCTGCAGTTTAAATAGTGGGTTGGTTTCTTCGCGTCCTGCAATAGCTCTACATTCCAAAAACGAGAATTAGTTACTACAATGAGAACCACGTTCATGTTTGATTATTTATAATCACCCAAAATAGTACGAGGTCTTCTTTCTATATGGCTTGATACCACTGTGCCTAAATAAATAGGTTAAGGCGGTCAAATAAACAGGTGAAGTGGATCAACTCGAGCATAATCAAATGATATAAGAATCTTACATTTCAAATATATAGGTGGAAGAGAACTTATTTCAGCAAGAGTCTCGAGTACCATACCATAACATTCAACTTATTCTACGTATAGCCGCATTCGGACCTGAATGATCCTTCCTATTTCTTATGTTCTTGTTAACACTGCGACATAGATCACACACTGCTCTCGGAGAAACACATACATAGTGACACTAATGTTCACACACCATCAAATAGGATCAACCAATTGACTACCATCCGCCTGTAAAAGACGCAAGGTAACCCATTGTCAATATGCAAACGTAATGTACGATACATTTACCTTAATTTTTTTTGTAAGCAATGATACATACAGAAGGGGTGCGTTAGGTTGCGGGACTTTTAAGTCGTGTTGATGATGCTACTACCTACTTTCATGCGCTTCAGAGCATGCCTTCACGGTGTTGATTATTAACGTGTCTCACAAACAGTCACCCAAATGTGTAATGTATACCAGCTGAGCTGCAACTTTGATGAGTTGGGTTTAGTTTCAGCTCTTTTTAGGCTCGACTCAATTTCAGTAGAAATCTGTCGAAGGACAAACTAAAACATAATTTGACCCGACCAAGCAGTTTGAACAGACTCAGCCTTATTATAGGTTGTCTAGACTCGATCCAATTTTTACTAGCTTCAAGCCCTAGCCTGATTTGATTCGACCAACGAAGACTAAGCTCAACACAAGCTTAAATTAGGTCTATCTAATTCCGAGCTGGACCTGAGTACGACTAATCAAGTCTAAGCCCGGTTCAATTCAAAACTTTTATCTATAATATCTATATAAATGCACCGATGCTCATATTACTATATATTATAGATATATACACACACGGTTTAATGTTATTCACACACTCCTATTGTAATACAACTTTGATTCCTGCTGGATTATGAGGCCCAAACGAGTCATTAGGATTTGGGAAGCATAGCATTACTCTTTAACAAATTGAAATTCATTTCACCAATAGTCCTTCCCTTAATCAAATTGTTTCTATCTTTTCATGAGCACATAATGTTTATTTTAAGAGTAATGCTATGCTTCCCAAATTTTTTTTTCCAAAAGTGTTTCCCAACACATGTGGTAGTGGGCCCAGTTGATTTTGATTGGTTGATGTTGAAGTTGTCCTACCATTAATGAAGAGGGTCTCAGTGCCACATTTGTTGGGAAATATTTTTTGGAATTTTTTTTTGGGAAGCATAGCATTACTCTTATTTTAACAGTTTCCTTTCTATTCTTTCCATCTGAGTAGGCAAAGTATCCTTTTCGTTAGACATTTTCTCTTTGGCATTCACAACACACATATATATATATATATATATGTGTGTGTGTGTGTGTATATATACACACACACATTACTTCAATCATCTCACAATGCTTGCTGAGCAACATTTTAACATGCTAAGTAAACGTGTATGCATGATTTACATAAATACGCTTCATTTTATGCATATTACACATTATAGTTGTCACTTGTCCCAAAGGTTTTAGCCTATTGCTTTGACACAAAAAATTATCACACCCTACCCGCCACCGAGGACACGTGTAATAACACCAAGACACGTACTTAACTCCCACACATCCATACCTGACCAATCATTAACGTGATTACAAGAAATTTTCTTCAAATCCATGTTAAAGCATCCTCTTTTAAAAGTTTGTCGACTGGTATGTGAATTGCAGAGAACACATTTTGGAAGAGCACAATCCAGTAGACTGGTCGGAGATCCAGTCGACTAAGTTTGCAAAGGAGAGTGCCAACCTCGATCGACTGGACCATGATTCCAGTGAGCTCAGTTTGTTAAGTGACGATCTAGTCGACTATACAGACCAATATGGTCGACTGGTTTTGAAACCTGAGTGAAATTGCTTAAACCAATTAACGAATCCATCGACTGAACCTCGGATCAGTCAACTATTTCTTAGCAGCACAACATTTTGCAGCAACAACATAGATCCGACTTAAACACAAATCCCAAACTAACATAACTCAAGTGCACGCACCCAAACATGTTTTAACCATTCCAAACATAAACGTGGGTGGATTTACATGATCTCAAGACATTTCACACATCCAATCCCATCATGATACAACTCAAAGTCTTAACTACACCCACACTTAAATACATAACCATTACCCGAGTTATTAGGTTACAACATAAACTATACATATGAAGATAGCTACATATGAACAACTCTCTCCCAAGCCCATCTCGACATTCCGGTCATTTCCTTTCCTCTTCTTGTATAGGTATATGTAACAATTGCAGTGGGTGTGGGATTCATGTTTTCACGTGAAACCTCTACTAAAGCTTGTTAAAACCAAAATTTAATATAACGCTGCACAAGCACAACACCAATTCGAGCTACACGGTTCACCAGAATGTCAATTTGTCCATATTGATTCACAAGTTTGTCCACAACAAAAGGATTTGGAAAACTTAATTTGTTATTTACATCTCAATCAATATATACACCAAGTTGTGAAAGTAAAAAAGGAAAAACAATTAAACCAAAAATAAAGTTGGTCAACATGACCCATAGATAGAATATTCAATATAGAAAGACTGCGATATTATCTCCTAAATATCTCCTAATTCCAACACTCCCCCTCAAGCTGGAGCGAAGACATTAACGAGACCCAGCTTGCCAATATAAGACTGAAGAAGTGTTGGACCAACAAACTTGGTAAATATATTGGTGGTTTGATTGGATGAGAAAACGAAACTTGGAGAAATAACACCAGACCTAACTTTCTCTCGAATGAAGTGGATGTCAACCTCCACATGCTTAGTTCTCTCATGAAGGACAAAGTCGGAAGATAACAGGATGGCAGATTTATTGTCACAGAACAAGGTAGTTGATTCTGCTACTGGAAAACCTAACTCACTCAGTAGAGACTAAAGCCATAGAATCTCACACGTGCCCTAAGCCATAGCACATTACTCAGCTTCAGCAGATGAGCTTGAAACAACAGCTTGCTTCTTACTCTTCCAGGAGATAAGGTGATTAGCACGAAAAGTACAGAAGCCAGAGGTAGAATGCCGGTCACTCCTAGAGCCTGCATAATCTGCATTTGTGAAGCAGGAGAGACCAGACTGTGCTTCAGCTGTAAATAACAGCCCAAGACCAGGACATGTCTTGAGGTATCGAAGGATATGGTAGACAGCATCTAAATGAGACGTGCGCGGTGAATGCATAAATTGGCTCACAATGCTAATAGCAAAAGTAAGGTCCGGTTTTGTGTTCGTCAGATAGATGTGACAACCCACAAGACGTTGGTACACTGAAGGATCTGGTAACAAATCTGCAGTCAGTTTAAGATTTGGGTCCATCGGAGAAGAGGCAGACCTACACCCAAGCATACCCGTGTCCTGAAGAAGACCACGAGAATACTTTCTCTGAGATAACGAGATAATAAGTCGAGACCTAGCAACCTCAATACCAAGAAAATAACGGAGGAGGCCCAAATCCTTAACATCAAATGACACACCCAGATCATGCTTTACTTGAGCGATACCAGGAACATCATTGCTAATAATGATATCGTCAACATAAACTGAGATAATAATACATTTCCCTTGAGGCTGACGACGAATAAAACACGTGTGATTAGACTGACATCGAGTAAATCCCATACCAAGGACCACATCATTAAAAATGACTAAACCATGCACGGGGAGAATGCTTAAGCCGTAAAGAGATTTGCGGAGGCGACAGACTTTCCCAGAACACTCCCCCTGAGGCCGAAAACCCGGTGGAGGATCCATGTAAATCGTCTCAGATAGATCACCGTTAAAAAAAGCGTTCTTAACATCCAGCTGGTGTAGAGGCTAAGAATAAGAGGCAGCTAATGAGACCAGGAGACGGACCGTAGTTAACTTTGCCACTGGAGCAAAAGTGGCACCAAAATCCTGACCAGGCACCTGTGTAAACCCCTTAGCAACCAACCGAGCCTTATTGTATTACTGCTTCAATTCGGGATGGAGATCAAAACATCGATCAATAGTGTGACCGGGCACACGATAGTGCTGGCAGTATGGACGGTTGCCGATAGGACGAGGACCCGAGGAAGCACCAATAGTGTGACGGGAGCCTGAAGGAGGGCGATGACCTGAGTGGACAGCAAAAGCCATCTGATCGGAAGCTGAAGGGACAATCACAGATGACGGTGACAAAAGACGACGACGACACCATTTCCCTCAACAGTAGCAAAAGTCTCAAATAAAGAGGGCATAGGAACAATGTTTAGAATCTGGGTACGTAGGGCCTCAAACTTTGGTTTTAGGCCCATAAAAAATTGATAGGTATGTCGACGATCGAGACGTTTGACTTCAACGTCACCATCATTAGGAAAATCATTGATGGGATCATATTGAGCTAATTCCTCCCACTGAGTCTGCAGATAGCCAAAGAACTCGGATACAGAATGTCCCGGAGAAGTTTGAGAGGCATGTGAGATGTCCTGGTAAAGTTCAAAAATTCGGGAATCGGAGTGAGCATGAGCATACATCTTCATCAATGTTGTCCAAAGCCCATGAACAGTAGTGTGATACATAAACATGTGATATATCAGTTCCTCCATCGAATTAAACATCCACCCCAAAATAATATAGTTATCGGAGAACCATTCATCATACTTAGCATCAGTTTCCTCCGGCTGAGGAACCTTGCCAAGTAACCAACCAATCTTTCATTTGCCGCCAAGGTACAGACGAAGGGAATTGAACCATCCATGAAAATTTTTTCCGTTCAAGAGGACACTAGTAACTCGTTGATCGGGAGTTGAATGAGAGAGATCCAAACGAGCAATAGGAGGAACAGTGGTTGTAGTACTGGACTTAACAGGATCACCCGTGGCAGCGTTGGGAGGATAATTTCAAAAAACAAGGTGAGACGAGAGGGGTGGACAGTTGGTTGACAGCGGCAGACTTAAACGGGGGTAACCGGAGACGTAGTTACTCGACAAGACGACAAATTAGCACGAAATGCTCTTAAATCATCAAAAGGATGCCCGTGAAAGGGAGAAGGAGCAGCCGGAGAAGCTGCAGGCCTAAGCCGACATGCTTGGGGTGCCAAGAGTGGTCGGCGACTGGGCTGGGGGCTGCGCCTGGTTGTGCCGAGGGTGTAGGTGGGTGGTGGGTGTCGCGGTGAGTGGTGTGGCAGTGGTGGTGGATGATGTTAGGGTTAGGGTTATTTTGACTCTGATACCAAAAAGGATTTGGGAAAACTTAATTTGTTATTTACATCTCAATCAATATATACACCTAGTTGTGCAAGTAAGAAAGGAAAAAGCAATTAAACCAAAAATAAAGTTGGTCAACATGACCCATAGATAGAATATTCAATATAGAAATATTGCGATTTTATCTCCTAAATATCTCCTAATTCCAACAATCACCATTTTGCAATGAGTAGTGTTACATACACATACTGTTTGACACACAACTTTAAATGCATGTATCCCGTGTGTTGTGTAAGTGGTGCATAAAAAAGTGTAAAAAATTCAAACAGCACAAGGTACATGTGTTTAAAGCATAGTGTGTCAAAAAGTGTGTACCAAACATTTTCCTTTTGCAATGGGGTTCTTTGCATCATTGGGCTTGGCTTAGTGTCTCATCTCTGCAGGGTATCCTATCCTCTGCAAAGCGTGTCCTTCCTATCCCAGAGTGATACTTAAACCTGCGGTGATCATACATGCAGTGATATATTCATGATGGCACATATGGCATATATGTATATTTGTAAGAGGAATGGCTTTCCCTCCAAAATTTGTTCCAAGGGTCTAGATTTAAAAGTCATTGTAATTATGACTCTTAAACATCCAAAAGGTGAGGCATTCGCATTTTAGACCCTTAATGTGTGTCATTTAAGGTCCAAATTTATTGTCACTTTTTGAAAGTTTTTCAAGACTTGAATTTAAAGTTTTTTCAGTTTAAAAATAAGGGTCGAATGCTTTTCCCTCCAAAATTTTAATCTTTTAAGGGTCAAAATTTAAGATCATTGCACTATACATCTTAGTGTCCAAAAGATTAAACATTTTGGAACCTTGAACCGTACCAATTTATATGTTCTCACTTTACAGATTTTGACCATTTTGAATTTTAAAAATATAGAGGAAACCACTACCACCACCGACGCCACCATTGAGCCCTTTTTGTCAGACCACCGTCATCCTTGCCCAAGCACAGCCACGCTGACGAACCACCGCCACTGCTGCCAAATCACCACCGTGGCCACCGCAACCATCATTGCTACCACTACCGCCGCTAGCACTGCCACAATCGTCGTCGCTAGCAGTAGCACCACCACAGCCGTGACCACCACTACCACCGCCACTGCCACCACCTCTACCTCGGCCGCCACCACCACCACCCCCACTATTGCCACCACTACCAATGCCACTGCCGCCACCACCACTTCTGCAGCCGCCGCCACAAACGCCGCTGCCACCACCAGCAATGCGGCAGCCTCCACCCCCACCGCAGCTGCTGTCGTCACCACTGCCTCCACCATGGGCAATTAAGCACATACACGAGCTCTTTCGGAGGCTTGTATATATCTATTAACTACAGAATATGTATTCCCCACTGTGTAAAAGTAGTATAAACATCGTAATATAAAACACGTGCACCCAAATTAAACATCGCCACTGCATGTGTCATACATGTTGCTGACTCATCTTCCCTACCTGGAGGAGTAGGACTGATGCTGAATAGTGACAATTTGGTTACAACTTAAAACTGTGAGAATGTGAGAACTACCTCCACACACTTCTTTTCTTAATTATTATAATTAATGTTTTTAGTAATTGAGAATCATGCTTGAGAGAGTTCAATTCTTTCTTTCTTTGCTCTACTATTTTTTTTTATAATTATTATTATTATTATTATTTTTTCAATCTAACAGAAAACATCAATTATATCCATTATCAAACAAACACTTCAAAGCGCAGTACCAGAGAGATTAATTTCACTATCCATTCTCTCTCTCATATATGAGGCAGCCCAATGTAGCATTGAAGGGATTATGGTCCAATGCTGTCTGCTATTATGAATTAGATGATACACGCACACACTTGCAGGTGTACGTACACATACACGAAAAATGTGCTAACTCTGCATTTTCCTCTGTGCTACTACTGCTGCTAGTGCTATCACTCTGTTTATATTACTCATATTCTCAAAGAAAGTGAGAGTAAAAAGGGAAAAAAAAAAAAGAAGGACAATTCCATAATTAATATATCGGAGTTGAAGAAGAACTGGGGGGTTAATAAGGGAAAAAAAAGATAATTTCAACTACACATCGAGCGAGCGCCCTGCCCTTTTATGTGGATTTTAAGAAATTGAAACAGCATTAGATCGATCTGTTCCAAAATAACGTCCCCACCGGAGGAGGGAGACCTTGAAGAACTCTCAGATCATGGGGCTTTCTCTTTCTCCATGTTAAGAGTCTTAACCTTCCTTCCCACGATCAACCACATATCCTGATGTGATGACCATCTAAATCACCACACCAACTCCTATCAAAGTTCCTATTCAATTCGATTTGAGAAAACATTGAAAAAGAAAAATCATAATTCGATGAAATCATAGGCTAAACAACACCAGGCGAAGGCAATTAGACTGGGAACCATAAAGTTTCTGATAATCCATAAGCTAAAGCATAAGGAACTAGCTTTCCGGAGCAACTATATTAAAAAAGAAGAAGCAATATTCCACTAAAATACAGGCTTGGTTTGACTAAGGAAGATCTAATTTGGAGACTAAATTAAGAAAACAACAAAGATAAAGACATTTGCCAATCCAAAGGAAACATGTTTTTTTTTTTTTTTTTTCAAGATAGGGAATAACATGACTTCTAGTATTGATACTTGTAAAGTACAGATAAGACAACTGCATTGGCAAAAGCCAAATTTTCTTGGGAAAAAAATTATTCATTCAATCTAATGCAAAAGGATTGAATGTCAGTCACACAAAACTGAACACTCAACGTTTAATGTCATAAATACACAGATTCTGCAAATTTCATTTCGGAATCATGTCAAAGGGTTCCACTTAAAAAGCCCATAGATAGGAGGCGTGCAATTTTATTTGCGACGAGGGGAAAAGAAAACAGCTAGTGATGATTTTTCCAAGTTAAAATTAAGGAAGAAATGAATGACCAATTAACCTTTATGCGCATTGTTGCATTGGGTATGATTGGACAAACCATTATTTAGCTAAGGGGATAAGAAATAAGTAGTAAACTGATTTGCATAAAATATGAGACCCTTTTAATCAATCTAGTAAACGAACCATTAACACAACACAACACAACCACATATGTATATAAGCAAACATCATGACTTAAAGAGGCATATGACTTGCGCGCAGCATCTTCGGCTTGAAGTTTCTCAGCCCAACCATTCGAAGCATACGGATCATTGTTGACAGCTACCCGTTTAATCAGTTCTTACCTGCAGATTTGTTATTGAAATTGCAAGGATTACAAGAAGAAGAAGGAATGAAGAACTGAGAGGTTAGAGAGAGAGGATCAGAATTCTCATTTTCACAAGTTGGGTCTGTTACAAATTAAGTTGATCCCCCTTTTAATCACAATTTTTCAGCTCAACAAACTAAAGAAAAATGGTATCAATCCAATAGCTACATGCCACGTCTGTCGGTGGTTAACAAACTAACAAAACCACTATCACAATTGGCGGGTCTAGACTACGGTGTGTTTGGAACCAAGAGGAAATAAAGTAATGGAGGGAGTTGTTAATCCCTCCTCTGTGTTTGGAGAATTAGTGCCGTGTAAACGGTTGGACTTTTTGGTGTAAGAGATGGAATATTAGCAGAGAGCATTTTTGCTAACTCATTTTCGCTCAATTAGGTCTTAAGTTGGTGACATAAGTCTCATTTTATTGCCATTTTACTCATGTGTTAGCAACATAATTACTGGAGTGGAACCCATGTAATCCATTAGAGACCTAGGTGAGCAAATATGATTGAGTGTCAAATTACAAAGGAAAGGTTAGTAAAAGGGATCAAAGAGGTCTCACAAAGAAAAGGAAACAAGGAAACAAGGGAGTATTGTGTAATTTTGTTGGCTCTATATTAAAAGCATGGTTGTTTTTGAAGTGTTGAAAGTTTAAAACTTTAAAAGTAAAGGGTGGTGTTTAAGAAAGCAAAAGAACCGATTCTATTGTTTATGATTGAACTCAGATGTCTAGTGAGTGACAATTTCTTGCATAAGAGACCATGTCTAGTCTAACAACTCTCTTGAAACTGGTCTTTGCCTAACTAATATTACATTGGTTCTCACAAAAACTAAAGAAAAATTGAGACCTGGACTGAACCTGATCCAATTTCAGACTTTCCAACAGAACCTGATAAAAAAAATACAGTAGGAGCACCCCTTCTCCACTTCCACTATAGAGAGAACAGCAAACTCTGAGTTTGGATGAAATGAATCTCCTTTCTTCTCTTCTAATTCCCTTTCGTTTCTACTAAACAAGAAAAGCACCATCTTTTGTTTCCATTTTCTTTTCTCCTCCTTCCAAAATCTACCCTTCACTTCTATCAAACGGTTCATTGAGGCGTAAAGTCCCTTCTTTCTCTCCTCAATTTCCTTCCATTTCTCACTCTTCAAACATCTTTTAACTCGAATATAAAGCATCAATTGTTTTCATTAAGGGCAAGGAACAACGAACGTACGAAACTGAGGCAATTTCACAACATTATTATTAGAAAATAAAAAAGGTAATTGGTCACATTAAAATATTAAAGCACACTAACTGCCCAATTCAAAGAAGAAGGAGAAGAAGAGAAGAGAAAAAAAGAACAGGTTATAGAGCTAAAAGAAAAGAAATAAAATAGAAGGATGAATGCCTAGTTACGAAATTGATATCAATTACCCAACTCTCAGATAGTTTAAAAACATAAATCAGCTGCAATCTTAATCTGTTAAGCCATATCATCATATCAAGAATGTAAGAACTCAGGAGAGAGAGAGAGAGAGAGAGAGAGAGAGAGAGAGAGAGAGAGAGAGAGAGAGAGAGAGAGAGGAGGGAGGGAGGGAGGGAGGGAGGGGGAGGGAGGGAGGGAGGGAGGGAGGGAGGGAGGGAGAGAGAGAGAGAGAGAGAGAGAGAGAGAGAGAGAGAGAGAGAGAGAGAGAGAGAGAGAGAGAGAGAGAGAGAGAAGGCGACAGCTTGAAGGCACTTGGGCTGAAATTGGCTTCAAGCCCCAAAAATTCAGCTTCAACCACCTCTTTAAGGTACTGAAGGACACAAAGTGGTCACCATTGTCAAGGCAGCCATTCCAGCAAATTGTGTACTCATATCCAGAAACAAAGATCCTGAAATCCCAAAACAGAAAGAAACATAAATTTCGACGCATATGCAACAAACTCCTTACTCATGCTTGTAAAACGGCATCATTACATTCTCAGATTAGTTTTTGAGTGTCAGGACATGTGGTGGTGAAAAACCACACACATTTGTGTGCGTGTGTATGTATATCTACAGCAAAAACCAACCTCAATTTATTGAAATATTTTGGCATGTGACAAAAGAGAGCTATTCCTTAACAATTAGTGGGATAGGAAATAGCAGGCCACAATTTTACCCACTTCCAATTATCAGGGAAACAGATGGCTTTACAAATAACTTAAGACGAGACACAAAAAATTGAATCTTTCAATATCTGCAAGTAAGATAGAATAACCAGCTTCATTAGCGCAAGACCACATTTATTGTTATAGACAACCCCCAGGAATCTGACATTGTTAAGAATAGGATAATAATTGGCAATACAAACCCCAGATCAGAGTTAGAAACAAAAGGTTCTAGAGCATTACAAAGATCACAATAGAAATCTATAATAGAATGAAATTTGGGACAGCTAGAAGGACCATAAGCAGTTATCATACTAGAAGTTCACATATTTCAGGAACTAATCGAGCATATTAATATCACGGAACATGGGTAGGCAATTCAAATAAATAATCTGAGGGATGACAGAAAAAAATAGCAGGGGCTGTTTGTCAAAGCTTAGAACCTGTCGATATACAAGACCACAAGTACTCTTAAAAGTGGTTCTTTGTCAAACCAACATGATGCTGGGTTTTTCCCAGAACCAGATAGAAAATGAGAATGAGACTGAACCTGATCCTGCTTATTTCGTTCCCAAACACGGCCTAGGGAAATGAATCTGTCTATGTTAGCTAGCCTACTTTGAACTTACTATTGCTTTTGCGCATGCCACTTTTCGATGCTTCCATACCAATTCCACTGGAAACATAGACCCACAATTCGTAATATACAAGCAGCAACCACCTCAACAAATGCCATCAAGAATGATCTCTGAGGGGATAGACCAGCAGTTGCCATGGACAGTAAGAGTCCCTCAAAATTGCAGGGGACAATAAAACTGGCAGATTTTATGCCATTTAAAGCTTTCTTGGCAACTTCGTCAGCTTTCATTGCACCAGAGGAAGCTGCTATGATACTGGTGAGCCGTGGCTTCCTCTTGTTCTCTGTAATAAGCACAAGACATTTAAAAAAAATCGGGGAAATATGAACATTAAAAAAAAAAACATCCCCCAAAATTGTACTTGTAAGCAGATTTGACAAAAGACTATTTGTTGCTAGTGTTAACACAAAACCTACTTACATGCGCTTGCGGCATGCCTTAGGTTAGAAATCTTGAAGGAGAGTTTATACGACTTTTCTCTTGGTCAACTCATTGGTTCAGAAAATAAAACCAAACACGGCATATAAGTAAACTTGACATTGGACTTTTTCACCACCAATACAAAAAAAAAAAAAAAAAAAAAAAAAAAAGCTGTGAAGACTAAAAAAAAAAAGCAGGATCAATGTTCTAAACCTTCCATCAGACCAGGTGTTTCGGTGTCTGGGGGGTATATAAGTGAGACATGAATGTTGTCTGCAATAACTTCCTGTTGCAATGCTTCTGCCATGCCCCTGAGGCCAAACTTACTAGCTGAATAAGCTGTATAACCATAAATGCCCACCTAACAAACATATGATTCCAAAGTTAGATTATGAGATTGATAAGTTTAGGGTTTGAACAGAGAAACGTAGAGAAAAAGAGAGAAGAAAAGATTAGAGAATAAGATCTGTGTGTATTAGGGCTTCCTACACACTACAAGTTATTTATATAATACAACAAAAACATTTAGAATTACAATATTGCCCTCACTAACAAAATAAGAACTCTCACACTCCCCCTCAAGCTGGAGCATAGAGGTAAAATATGCCCAGCTTGGAACATAGACATTTGAAGGCGGATCGGGCCAAAGACTTAGTAAAAATGTCAGCTAACTGATCTTCAGACTGGACACAAGGAGTGGAAATTTGCTTTTGCATGAGAAAATCCCGAATGAAGTGACAATCAACCTCGATGTGTTTAGTCAGTTCATGAAATACAGGATTATTAGCAATGAAGATAGTCGCTTGGTTGTCACAAAACATTGACATAGGGGATGGAACATCAACACCTATATCACGAAGTAAAGCACGAACCCACAACATCTCACATGCAGTGTGAGCAATGGCATGATACTCAGCTTCAGCACTAGAGCGTGCCACCACATTTTGTTTCTTACTACGCCAAGTAACTAAATTGTTACCAATGAATGTGCAATACCCCGAAGTAGACCTCCTATCACTTCGGTTCCCTGCCCAGTCAGCATCAGAGAATCCAATGACAGATAAGGATGATGACGGTCTATACAACAAACCTCTACCTGGTGCTCCCTTAAGGTATCGAAGAATATGACAGATGGCCTCCCAATGAGGCTTACGAGGAGCATGCATGAACTGACTAACAATGCCAGCGGCATAAGTGATATCAGGACGAGTCGTTGTACGATAAATTAGCTTTCCAACCAATCTTCTATAGCAACCTGTATCCTCAAAACTTCTCCTTTTTCAGTGTCTAATTTCACAGTGGGATCCATTGGCGTATCCGCTGGTCGAGTACCAAGCATTCCAGTCTCCGAGAGCAAGTCCAAAACATACTTATGCTGACACAAACTGATACCTTCCTTGGACCTAGCAACTTCAATTCCAAGAAAGTATCGAAGAAGACCCAAGTCTTTTGTGTGGAATTGCTTACTCAAATGAATCTTTAGGTCAACAATATGTGCTGAGTCGCTACCACTAATAATAATGTCATCGACATATACTATTAAAACAATGATACCTGACAAGGAACGATGAGTGAACACAAAATGATCTGAAGTGGAGCGCTTGCTTACTCAAATGAATCTTCAGGTCAACAATACCTGCTGAGTTGCTACCACTAATAATAATGTCATCGACATATATACTATTAAAACAATGATACTTGACAAGGAACGACGAGTGAACACAAAATGATCTGAAGTGGAGCGCTGGAAGCCAAATTAAAGTACAACAGAACTAAACTTATCAAACCCCGCCCGTGGTGATTGTTTCAAACCATATAATGCTTTCCTCAAATGACATACAAGTTGTTCCTTTCCAGAAACAACATACCCAGGTGGTTGGGTTATATAAACTTCTTCATATAAATCCATGTAAAACTGCATTCTTTATATCCATCTGATATAAAGGCTAGTCCAAACTCACCACAATAGAAATAAGAACTCTCACAGAGTTAAGACGTGCAACCGGAGAGAAAGTCTCATAATAATCAACACCATAGGTCTGTGTGTAGCCTTTGGCAACCAACCGTGGCTTCAAACTCTCAACAGATCCATTAGGCTGATATTTTACTGTATATACCCAGCGACAACCAATGGTTTGTTTCCCAGGAGGGCGAGGGGTAAGATCCCAAGTCTGATTCTTATGAAGAGCATTCATCTCTCCATCCATAGCCAATTTCCATCCACGAGATGTCAATGCCTGTTGAAAAGAACTAGGGATAGAAACCGAAGATAATGATGAAAATAAAGCAATGGAAAGACGAAGACAAACGATGAGACGACATAAAGTTAGAAATGGGATGTTGAGTGCAACTACGAGTACCTTTCCTTAATGCAATGGGCAAGTCAGGATATGATGGAATAACTGATGGCTCAGGGGGACAAACCTCAGAAGAATCAGGAGATAACTGAGGAGTAGGAGCATATTGAATAACCTGTCATTCCTTGGAGCGGTGGTAAACCTGGAGTGGAGGTTCGGAACACGAAGATGACACATTGTTAGACAGGTTTGGCAAGGGAAGCTCCCCCTGACTAGAGGAGATCAAGTCCGGAGTAAAGGCATAGGCATGTCTTGAAGTCGAATAGAAGGAGGACGACTCAAAAAATGTGGCATTGGCGCTGGTATAGTAGCAACGAGAGACAAAATCATAATAGTGATAACCTTTTTGAGTATGAAAGTACCCAAGAAAGTGACAGTTAACTGCTCGTGGAGCAAGTTTATCATGACCTGGGTCAAGAAGATGGACGTAAGCAATACAACCAAAGACACGAGGAGTTAGGTTAAAGGGTTTGGCATTGGGATAAAGAAGGGAAAAAGGAGACTTATTGTCAAGAATGGGTGATGGCATGCGATTAATGAGGTAGGTGGCAGTAAGGGCAGCATCACCCCAGTATATCTTTGTAACGTACGAGCAACATCCAACAAATAGCTATGCTTACGTTCGGCGATATTTTGCTTAGAGGTACCTAGACAACTAGTCTGATGAACAATACCATGTTTAACACAGAAATCATGCATAAAGGATATAGTATATTCAAGAGCATTGTCAGAGCATAAAATCTTAATTCGCTTGTCAAATTGAACTAAGATTTCATTGTAAAAAGTGAGAAAAAAGTAAAAAGTGAGAAAAATCTTAGGTAATTCATATCGCTCTTTCATAAGAAATAACCAAGTCATGAGAGAAATCATCAACAAAAATAACAAAATAATGAAAACCAGAAGTGCTTTTTATTCTAGTAGGTCCCCAAATGTCTGAGTGTACAAGATTAAAAGGATTAGATTGATGACCACTAAGACTACGAGGAAAAGTACTACGGTGATACTTGCCTAGTTGACAAGCCTCGCATTCTAGAACAGAAATAGGACTCAAACTAGGAACAACTTGATGTAACTTCTGCAGCGACGGCTGACCCAAACGAAAATGCCATTGAAGGGGGGAAACTGTAGCACTCAAGGCAGTAGGAGTATCTCCAAACAGTCAAGTCCATTCTGCTCATGCCCCAAACCAATCACCTTCTTCGTCCTGATATCCTAAAAAACACAAGAGGATGGAGAAAAGGTCACTGAACATTATAAAGATTTGGTGATTTGACTGACAGACAGCAAGTTAAAAGGAAAATAAGGCACAAATAAACTAGACGATAAGTGCATGGACTTGGTGGGATGAAGATCACCAGTTCCAAGCACAGGTCGAAAAGAACCATCCGCTAACACAATATGTGATTTAGAATGACGGAGGTTAGAGAACAAAGAAGGAATACCAGACATGTGAGCACTAGCTCCAGAATCAATTATCCAAGGAGCTGCAGGTTGACCAACCACCAATGTAGAATTACCTGAGTTGGCAAAGGTAGCCATGGAAGTGGGCACTTGAGGGGATAAAGAAGACAACTTCCGGAGGATCTGGCTAAGTTGAGAAGTAATGCCATTATGAGAACCAGAGGTCGATGCATCAGGACCATCTATAGCTACTTGTGGCAATGTGGAAGTAGAAGGATCCTCGAAAGTTTGATTGGCATGCACTGGTTTACCCCACTTATCCCAACAGTAACTTCAGCATGTCCTATACTATTACAATAGGTACACTTCAAATCTGAGCGGGTACCACGGCCTGTGCGGCCACCTCGTCCGCCACGATTAGAATTACGACCACCACAATGGCCACCAAAACGACCACCACCACGAAAGCCACCGCGACTACCATCACTAAAGATTAGGGCAGATGATTCCTTCAATGAGGAAGAGGAACTTCGACTGTGAGAAACCCGTTGAAGATAAGAATAGGCATTGGCAGCGGTTGGAAGTTTCTCGCTAGCCAAAATTTGATCCTTGAATACACTGTACTTAGAATTACGGCTAGACAAAAATAAAGCAACCTGAAACTTTTCACACTAACGATGTTGGAACTTCCAAATCTGTACTCAACGACTGAAAAAGCACAAGTTCTTCCCATAAATCTTTCAAAGCACCATAATGTTCTGCAAGAGGCTTATCACCTTGCCTAGTATTGAACATGCACTCAAAAATCTCATACACCTGGGAAACATTATTTTCCTGTGAATACATCTCTTCAAGAGATGCCCATATCTTCTTAGCACTATCTAGAAGTTGCACATGTGATAAAACATGTGATTCCATGCTTAGCCACAAGGCCCATAACCAGGTCATCATCGGCGAATTTTCACTCCACCAATCCTCGGAATTTTTGGCATCCGCAACCGGTGGATCATCTGTAAGATATTTTATTTTCTTTTTGGCACGAAGGTAAACCTTAATAGCATGAGCCTACAAATGGTAATTGATTCCATTTAATTTTACGGATGTAATAACACTAACTTGATCATCCGTAGATGAACCCTTCGCATTATCCACAGAAACCGTAAGGGAAAAAGAAGCAAATTTTGGAACCAAACAAATTCGAGAAACCACAAGATATACACCACACAGATTAATCGCACGATTAGAAGCCCAGAAAGCACCAGCCGATGCACAAACACCAACAAAAACAACGCAAACCAAACTTGTATGTCAACAAAGGGACATAGAGAGGTGGTACGAGCCCTAGGCGCACCCCATGCAAGTCAGCTCAAGCACTAAAAAGGCTCCAATCAGATCGAAACAACAGATCTGAAAAAAAAAAAAAAAAAAAAAAAAAAAAAAAACCTTATTTCTTTTGAAAATACAAAAAAATTGGAAAACCTGCTCAAACGATCTCAAACCTTCACAAAAACACCGCCACAGACTTCGCCTTGGAAAAACGAGCAAACAGGTACGTTTCACCTTGCCGTACGTCGCCGGAAAAAGATGACATCATCACCGGCAAGATGACGTCATCGCCGGCAAAACCCCAGCACCTCCTGTTTCTTTCGGTATTTGATTGTGATATACTTGGGTTCAAATTGCTCTGATACCAAGTTAGATTATAAGATTGATAAGTTTAGGGTTTGAAGAAGAGAAACGTAGAGAGAAAGAGAGATGAAAAGATTAGAGAATAAGATCTAATTGTGTGTATTAGGGCTTCCTACACACTACAAATTATTTATATAATGCAACAAAAAACATTTAGAATTACAATATTGCCCTCACTAACAAAATAAGAACTCTCACACAAATCAATACTAAATCATATATATATATATATATATAGAGAGAGAGAGAGAGAGAGAGAGAAAGACGAATGGTATGTTGGTATGAATGCCAACATTTAGTTGTAGCATGTATAAGGTTGAATCGTTGAACAATATGTAAAATACACATATATAGACGTACTATATAACCTTATTATCATTTATGCTCTGTTTGATATAAAAGTGACTCTTTTTTTTTTCATCCTACGTGTAGTAACATAGATATATTTCATATATATACACAGAGAAAAACCAAAAGAGGTGTAGAGATGGAGATAGAAGCATTATACTGTTCTCATTATTTGTCATGAAAGTTAAGTAGCATGGGATTCTGTCAACCCTCAACTCATGTCCTCATGTGCAAGACACCATCTCCAACTTAAAAGCAGAAGCAAGTAAAACTTGCAACTGTGAAAAAGTGAAAATTATATTAAAATGCATCTTTATAATAAGTTGATAATGAAGATGATATGTAATTACAATTGGTGAGAATGCTTTCCGAAGTTGTTTATAATAAGTTGATAATGAAAGATGATATGTAATTACAATTGGTGAGAGTGCTTTCCGAAGTTGTCATTCCAAACATAGCATTAGTTGCCAGGTAGTCTGGAACTTCTTATTCTGATTATAGACTAATTGTCTCGAGTTTATTTCTGCTGAGTAGTTGATGGTATTAGAACAAGTGGCAGGTGAATCCTCTTTATATTATTTGGAGTGTGGAAGGAATGTTCAATCTTACAGCATTTCAAAAGCCTAATGGTTTAAATCTTTAAGTCTATTCTTTGGAGATGCTCCTACCCTGCTTTACAAAAAAAAAAATCCCTTGTTAAGATTTTCCAAATAATTCTATTTCGGGTTGGCCTCTCAGCGAAGTATCGGTCCCACTTTAATAGGTACTTATAAAAAAGAACCAGTTTTACGAATAATTTTAAAATTAGGCACCTATTCCCACGTAAATAAAAGGGCCTCTGCCAAAACTTGAATTCATAGAAGCAAATCAATTGTAAACCACCAAACCAGTTCCACGCTTTTCCAAACAATCCCTTAATCTTAAACAGCAAAAAGGGAAAAGGAAAACTCAAGTTTCTATTAAGCAAAAACCACTCTTCCACATTATGTGAGCTTCTACATGGTACATAAGTAATCTGAGGGTGTAGCTCGGCTGGTAAAGGCCTCCTAGTGTCAACTAGGAGGTCGCCAGTTCGAGTCCTTGGGCCAGCCATCCGGACGCAATTAAGCACGGTGGATGGTAGGACGAACCTAGATTGCCTGGGCGACCCGTACTGGTGTTCTCCGTGGGAGTTCGAATCCCCAAAGCTGTGCGAGTCCGCAATTTACCACTGCAGAGATTGAGTGGCCTTGGGGAGTTTTTCCTCTTGGTTAAATCCTTTTTTTTTGCATGGTACATAAGTGGACTTAGGTCTAAAGAGATTTGGCACTCAATCAATGTTTAACTTTGTATTTAGCCAGACAATAGAGATTAAAATATATGCCAAGTAGAGAAAATTGAAAACAAGGCTCTCAAATCATATGGCATAATTAGACAGATGAATTTTATGTATGTAATGTATAGACGGTGAAGAGTCAAAAATTGAAGGATGAGGAACATACCTGACCAGCCTGCGATGACATGATCGCGATTGAAGCCGGTCCAGTTCTACTCGGGCCCTTCATTCCAGGCAATGCGGCCTTGATAAGATTAAAAGTCCCCATCAAATTCACATCAATCATGAACTTAATCTCCTCCAATTCCTGACTTTCCAATTCTTGCGCCACAAACACCCCTTGATTACACACCAACACATCGATAGGCCCGGCCTTGTCCACGGCTCTCCTGACGGCGTCGAAGTCACGGACGTCCGCGCTGAACACGGCGACGTCGATTCCTGTGGAGAGCTGGATCGAGTGCTTCGCTTCGTCGAGCTTGTCGCGGTTGCGAGCGAGGATCGAGACGCGAGCGCCCTCCGATGCGGCCTGCTGGGCCAGGGACAGGCCGATGCCGCTTGATCCGCCGGTGATGAACACGTGGCGGCCCTTGATTGGGATCTTGACAGGACGAGGTCGGACGATTAAAGAGAGGAAAACGAGGAGAGAGATGGGTAGGAGAAAGAGAGAGAGAAATGCGAGGTTCGGGTCCGCCATTGAAGAAATAGACGTTGGTTTGACTGTAATAAATGTATTTCTCTACACTCTTCATTTTCACAAGCTTAATACTATACGTCGTCGTCTCGTAGCGCCTAAGGCTCTAAGCAAAATACTTAAATACATACAGGGTAATACTTGGGAATTAATACACACCCAAATACACCATTTTTGGGATACAACTTAATTACACATTATTTAGTTGTGTCGCAAAAATTGCGTGTTTGAATGTATCCCTCATACATCATTCATGCCCCACAGGTTCGTTCCCCCCCCCCCCCTGTAGTTTTCGTTAAATACATCATGCCCCAAACATATTTGATATGGTAATGCTAAAATGTGCAATCTGAGCCATTTATTTTGGTGGAGTTCGTACATGCATGCATGAAAGCCACCGAAATAAATGACACAAATCTTTAAATGCACCAATTATTACTCTATAATCTATTTGATATTTCTACTCACATCACTTGGATAATATAATGTTACATAGGTCCTTTATGTTCTAGTTTTCATGTCATTAGTTCTAATGTTGTCTATATTGACAATACATAAATATATATACTATATAGTCTATAGATTAGAGTTAACTACATTTTACATCTTTTTAGTCTGCCCTTTGTGTTAATTTAGTCTCTGTAGTTTGGAAAATATTATTTAGTCCTTGTAGTTTCATAAATGTGTCATTTTAGTCACTCAAATACTTTTTGTGACATTTTTTTACTTTCAGCGACAAAATTGTTCGTCACTAAAGGACATATTAGACTTGTTTGACACATTTATGAAACTATAACTAGAGACTAAAGTGATACTTTTTAAATAACGAGGATCAAACTGACACATGTGACAAACTATAAGAATGTAAAATGTATTTATCTTATCTAGATTAATGACATTGAAGAAGGATAATAACTAAAGAACTTAAGAAACTGAACAACACCTATGCGCTATCTTTTTTACATCTTGGCAATTCATATTTCTAACTTAGTTTCTTTTAAAGATATCTTTTCAAAAAATTTGAACTTGTTCAAACATGTGTGCACCCGGTTTATTAAATGCCCAATAAATATGCAAGTAAGTGTTAAACCTCGTTTAAAACCTGCGATTGGAAGTATAATTGCGCAATTCAGCTTCTGATTGTGATTCCAAACAAAATCTAATATATATATATATATATATATATATATATATTTTGGTAAATTACACAAATCTCCCCTGAGATTTGCATTAAATTACACGGACCTCCCCTGAATTTTTGAAAATTACACAAACACCCTCGAGGTTTGTAATTAAGTAACAAAATGCCCCCTCTCCTAACGGTTCGTTAGTTTTTTTTACATTAGCCCCCCCTAAAATTACAATTAGCCCCCTAATATTATAAATTGTCATACTAAGCCCCCTTTTCTTATATTTTTGTACTAATTATAAAATCCCCCCTCCCTCCTATGTTTTTGGGTTAATTTTTTTAGTATTAATTTATATCTACACAAAATACATATAAATAGGTCCAATTTTTTTCCCCCCGAACAAAACTCTATCAAGCCCCTGTGGATACCGGCATTTGGGCTCACTTTTAATTTTAAAACAATTTCTTAGTCAAATTTCAAATTCAAATACGAGTCGTCACTTAATTTTTTTAGGAAAATTAAGAAACCATTTTTAAACGCAACCGATCTTTTGCGAAACCAAAGATAATCTGGGTCCGGGGATTATGGAATGAAAGGGGAAGGAGCCCGACAGACTAAAACACCCTCTTTCATCCTATCTCGTAATAGGCCTCTACTCATCATCCTATTTAATCGAATTAACAAACTAAGCATACCCTCAACTAATACATAGATATAAGTATACATGTCACAAGCATGTCAAAAGGGGTGCAAAATTGCTAACGATAAAATATCATTCTTAAGCCACATAATTCAAGTAGCAAGCAAAATGATGTGCATGTAGGGAACTAGAGAACTTACCCTGCATCCAGTCACGAAATGTGAAACGTGCAATGCATACAAAGAATAGAAATTCTAGGAAAAATGTCTCTAATCACATATACACATAAGGCAAGACCTAAGTTAAGGTGTCGCGCATGAAGTCGAAAATCAATAAAATCAACAAAAGAAATAAACTAGAGGAGAGATGAGAAGTCATGCCTCCAAAGCGCTACAAAACAAGAGTTAGTCCACATGTTTCACACAATAATATGACATCAAATAATCAATCCTAAATCTCTAGCTTAGATCTATCAAGTAGAGGAAGAATTGATAAAACTATGAATTCCTTTTGATTAGTTGGAGCCATAACATCTCTATAGATATACAAGTCTCAACTAAGAGCCAATGTAATGACCATATAGGGGTGCTATAATCCCGACATGATCATAAGGAATTCATGGTTATGTTCAATTTGGTTCAACTAAGTCCGACTTGATCCAATAACTAGTACTAATCTTAAGCATCAATGTACATGGATGAATGAATGAACATGAACAAGAATGAGATATAAATTTATTCACTAATTTGGATCATTTAGCCTTTGGATTTAAGCTAAATTATCATTATTCAAAACATGATTTAGGTTCCAAGACATTAGGAAACCATCTAAGTTAAAATCAATGAGATTATACAAAACAGTGACTGTTTTTCCAAATTACAGAGAGCAAGCCAGATTTTAAAAGGTAGAAAAACCATAATTTCAACGGTTGGATCTTAATGATTTTTGGATATGATATGCCTCTGTGAGTCTAGTTTCTAACCCAAAAAGAAAATCAAGGTTTGAACGGTTAGATCTCTGGAAATATATGGAAAACACTAGACGTCACTCAGGAATCTGCAACTCTCTGTCCAGAGATCTTGTACGATTTTTCTAAAAATAGTAAAAAAAAAATGAGAAACACTTAGATCTTTTTAGGGTATCTTCCTAACACATTAAGGTACTTAGAAAAAATTATTAGAGACCCGGAAAATTCAATTAAGGTTCTGATTTATTAATTTTAAAACGGACTTACAGTTCTGAAATTTTGGACAGAGAGTTGCTTGTTTTGAAATCATAAGACCAATCCATCTTAGACATGGAATTTTATCAAAACAAAAATTACAGAGATGCTTAAATGAGTTATGAACATACTCCAATTGGTTTCATCCATTTCTAATGAATCATGACTCTATAAAAAATCTTTGATCACGATTGGTTTATGGATTCACTGCACCTTTGTTAAATTGATTTTCATATTTCGAATCAAACTTGATCCATGATTCTAGAGAGAACTAGGATCAAGTATGACCATGATTATTGGAATAGATAATGAAACATGAAGAGATTCATAGATTTAGCCTTAATGGATTTTCGTCATAGATCTCATAACAAGAGAATCCAAAGGTCTTACTTAATCTTATGAATTTTGAATGTAAACTATAAAAATCTACATCTAATTCCTCTCTCAAACATATGATCCTTGAGGAATATAGGATTATGATATGCTATTCTCCTCCCAAATTAATGGTTCTTGGAGACTAAATGAGACTCAAATCTACTCAAATCTCTATGGAATATAGTATAGATTCCATAAGATTCCTAGTAGGGAGATCAAAGTCATGAGCTAAGATTTGAACCCAAACAACTATGTGTAGATATGACCTTGACCAATCTTAATCCCCATATAAGTCATAGGATCATAAGGGACTAGAGGATCAAATTCAAAGAGATCTAATGAGATATTGAATATCTCATAGATCCTATGAGAAGAATATAAACAAAAGAAATGAAATCAAAGGTTATTTGAAAATTTCAAGTCAAAACTCTTTTATTCTTAAATCCAAAGCTCTATTTAGACCCAAATTAATGAAATGTTATGAGATTCAATCACAAGCTCTAAGTGGTGTGTGATGAAATGGGGTAGGAAGAGAGGTTTCGAAAATGTGTAAAGTTCTTAGAACTATGAACTTGTGATTGAATTTACCTAATTCTACCAAGGATTGAGAAGCACTTCCAATAATCTTCAAGTTCTTCTTCAATTCTTCAAGAAAACTTTCTTCCTCCTCTCTCAATTCTCTCTCTATTGTATATATAACTATTGTATCTCTCTCTAAGATTAAGTGAAAAATTTAAAAGTCAAGCAAAAAGTAGAATAGGTATATATATATAGATATTGTAACAACCTGCATTTGCATTTAATTTTAATCTGACATTTTCATAATTAATCTGTATTTTTGCATTGTCATATTTAAAATTAAATATACATTGTCTGCTTTTATTTTAATTTCAATTCTTATGTGTAAAACTTATTTCTTGCCCGATTTCATGTTTAAATTCTTATTGGGGTCAAACTGCAATTTTATAAAATTTAGCAACGCCTGTGTTAAATTCCAAAGCTGTATTTCAAAAAGGTGGAAAAATTTTCTTTTAACTCAATCAGTATTTTTATGAAACCAGGAAATCACTTCTTACACTAAAATGAAATTTCTGTATTTTTGTGGTGACCACCGCGCCCCGAAAATACCAGTTTATGTTCAAAATTGTCCACGCTGTGTTGAACTTCCACATATTTTGGAAGTGACTGATTGGACAATTGCTTTATTTCTAATTATGGAAACTCATCATTGGCTTAGGCCTTGTTTGGTTGTTACATATGTGAGTGTGCATTGCTAGTGCCATAAGCCATATTTCCCAAACACCCCAAATTTTGACCCCTACATATCTAGCTTGGCTCTTGGAGGATCTGTGGGATGTATATGTAGTGTATATACGTAGATACATATATGCTGATCATTGTGGTTATATTAGTAATTGAAAAACAAAATCAATTTGTTGAGTGAGAGAGGTGGTTCTTGGAGCCCAAGTTCCTCAAGTGATCCTGTATATATATATATATGCTCTCATACACTTCTTCATTCACACAGCTCACAGTTTGCACACATTCTGCACTATACAAACACATAGAGTAGAGTGAGAGTTTGCTTACATAATTCATTCTAGAGAGAGAGCTCTTAATCTCCATAGCCAAGTACAATTGGAGTTCTTATTTGTGAATCTTTCTCAACATACTCTTCATCTTTTATCTCTGTGAGTATTTAGAACTCACTCAGAATGTAAGTCATGCTTTAATTTCTTTGTGCTTATCTAATTTTGAAATCTCCATTGATGATCATACGTTTGAAACTTCATAGCTCAAAATCAAGATTTTTCAACCTCAATCAAATTTAGTTTTTAGAGATGATTATGGTAGATTATACATCATAGTGAATAGGTGTAAATTTTAAGGGCCCAATTTATTCACATGAAAAAGTATATTAGAAATTAAGTTTTGACATGTTTTAGTTCTTCATAAAATTGGAGAGCTACGGATCAAATGGTATTAAATTGATAATGGATTCTTAATCCTTGTGAAAAATCGAAGAGAAACATATACTATAAGGCCTAGTAACTCACAGAATGGAAATGGGAAATTTGGACCCATTAAACTGAAACAGAGCAGTTTCTACGAAGAAGAAGGAGCCTCAGCAATTAATCGCGCGCGCGATCGCGCGAGCGGCCCGCGCGAGCGACCCCTCGCGCGAGCCTTGTGTTTTCTGGCCGTTGGAAAAGTTTTATAATAGAAAAGGAAAAATGGGCATATCGCGCGAGCGGCCCGCGCGAGCGATCTATAGCGCGAGCGGCCCGGGCGCGCGATCTGCCAGTTTGTGGTTTTTATTTGTTTTGTATTAAGGGACTGATTGGTTCAACTTTTAAGTATTGTTAAGGTTCTGTTTGGGAAATTATTAAAACAGAATCCTAAGTGATTATGTTTGAACGAGTAGAACATTGTATTATGACTTATCAATCCCCGTACGCGTGTTGTTCCTTTAATTCAGCGTTTGGTTTATGTTTAAGTTCATGTCATTCATATGGGGTCAGTGGTACGTACATGTGAGTATCAGTCAGTGTGGAAAAGAGTAATGGTCAGTGTGGGAAGAGTATGAGTTTGAGATTGAGATTGCGGTTGCGGTTGCGGTTGCGGTTGTGGTTGTGGTTGTGGATGAGATTGCGGCGAGGGTATCTTTGAAATGCGACGGTTGCAAATATGGATACTCCCTGACGCCCATGGAAGCGTTAAAGTGTGTGACGCCGAACTTGGACATTCCCTGGCACCCATGGTAGTGCTAAAGTGTGGCCTACGGACACTCCTTGATACCCGAGTCTGGAAACTGCGTGAGGTTGCTCCGGTATTTGCATGGCGGTTTAGGTAGTCAAAGTGTGAGGCAATGGACACTCCCTGGTACCCCGGACCAAAGTGTGAGGCAAACTGGACACTCCCTGGCGCCCCGTTGCTAAAGTGTGGCTATCTTAGTGTTTCAAAGATACCAGGAGTAAGATAGTGGGTTGTTGTGTCTGTCGAGAGAAAAGAGTCGGCAAGATGAGTGTGGTGCATTGACTCATACACGAGTATCTGTTTTTATGAATGAACGACTTTTAATATATTCCTTGTTATTTTATAAAATGAATTCTTTCTGCGGTTTAACTATTGATTTATACAAATTGAAAATGAAAAAAAGGTAATTGGGTATGTTTTACATTCGAAGTTATGTTTTTAATACTCACCAGCTTCTTGAAGCTGACGACGTTGATGCGTCCTGGACATTCGTGTTCAGGCTTTTCAGGTTATGATCAGGAAGGACCTTATGACTACGCTAATTGAGAATGGCTGCTTTCGGATGAGAAAACTATTTACTTATTATATGCTTTAAGTTTACATGTTTTAAGTTATGGACCGTTTTGTAATAAGGATGACTGTATTAGACTTTAGGCTATTGTTTTGTTTCAAGGCGGTCTGTGCCTTCAGATAACCCGTGTTGTAATATTGTTTAAGTTAGAACAATATTTGTAAGCCTTGATTGCTCTGCTCTGATTATTATGTTTTGTTGTTCGACGTTTGGGACGGAATCGATCCTTCAAACTGTCGCGACCTACGGGTCCATAAAGGAAATTAAACGCTTTCCTTATTTATGCTACGTCGGGGCGTGACGGATATAGATATAGTAGGAAAAAATAGTTTTAAACCTAACTTTTTATTTATTTTTATTAACCGTTCCCCGGCAACGGCGCCAAAAACTTGGTGACATCCTATTGATGCGTTTTCTTATCACACCCAAGTGTAGGTGATCGTACAAGTAATAAAGTTCTGGAAGTGCATGTCGAATCCACATGGAACGAAAAAGAAAGATAGGCAATAACTATTATGTCACTAAAAAGATAATAAAAGATGATAGATTTTTTGTGGAGTTTTACTAAACTACTAATTTTATATTTTTGCAATAAACTAATTAAAAGCTATTTTTTTAAGTTGTTTACGGTAAAGATTTTAACAGTGCAAAATAAATTAACTAAGTACTAGTAAGAAAATGAAGAAAAGTAAATAAAAGCTAAAATTTTGTGAGATAAACTTTTTAGATTTAATAATAGCGAAAGCTAGAAATAATACAGATATTTAAGCAAAGTTATTAAAAACAGGAAATATTAATTAAGTTGGAAGAAATGATTTAAAGAAATTGGGAATATGAAAACCAACACTAGATCCCACAACTTTTGTGCATTTGAAAAGCATTTGGCATTTAAGACCGCAGAGTCATTCTTTATTTAAAAATAAACTTTCACTAGTCAGGGTCATATCAAGTGTGTCAGGTTTGATGTGAAACGACGTCGTTTAGTTTAAAGAAAAAAATAAAAAGGCCATTGGGCAGTAGCCAGGTTCGAACCGTGCCCCGCCGCGGACGTGTGTTATTCGGTGTCTAGTCCCCACCACTTTGCCACTACACAATTGCATGTCCATTAGTGGATAGAAATATATAAACACATATTTGAAATATAAATTTTGTCATATGAGTTGTTTGAGTATGCTAGGTGTTTTTTTATGACAAAAGGCATAGTTTGACAATCCACATAATTAGATTCTTATTTCAAATATGTAATCTTTTGAGCGCATTATAGCCATATAGCCATAGTATATAAACATGTTAAATGATCATAAACTATAGATACATAGATATTTTTGGCCATAAATGGAAAGACAACCCATCTAGATAAATTTGCCCATTTAAGATTTGTGCACAGAAGCTGTGATTTCTAAGTTTTTTTATTGCATATCCCCAATTAAAGTTTTAGCCTACCATTTTGGAATTGAAACTGTCTTCCAAATAAAATTTAAAGATAAATTAAATAGATGCATGCAATCACCGTCCAATTAAAATTAAAGTTGTAAAACCAAGGTAAGGGTAAAAACTAATATTATTATATTATTTTATCCACTTAACATGAGTTGGGTTTGAATTTGTGAAATCTGCAAAATAGCAAAGTTTAGTACAACTAGGCTAATAAAATATACATAAATGAAAATACTGAATTAATAATAAAATACTAAACCTTTAACTTTAACTTCTAGTGGGGTTACAGTGGTTGAACTCCAAAGAACACAAGCAAGGCCAAGCCAAATCCTAATCTACTTTTGGAGTGAGATATGGATATGGTGTGCTTTTGGACTTTAGTAGGTAATTATAACAACTACGTGACTAAGAAATCTGGCATTTACTTGCAAAATTTGTCTTCTAGTGAATGAAAATATTTCTATAAAAACTAGAAATTTGGGGTTCCAAACTATTTTAGGGGACAACTATAAATACTAACTAGACTAAAAATATTAAATTTAAATTTTACTAGGAATATTTTACTAATACAAATTGTCAAAGGTCCTACAAGAAAACAAATATTTTATTTTAAGAAATACAGTACACAAAGTTTTGCTACATATTTTTGGAACATGAAATCATCAATTACATAAAAGTAAATTTTTACAACTACTAGAACTAGAAAAAGCTAAGAAAAACTAAAGTTTCCTATTTCTAGGGACAATATGAAGTGCTCACATGATAACCTCCATATACTATTCTCTCCCTAACAATGTTTCTGATTGTTGCAGCTTTGTTCTTGGTGTAGTGTTGTTGCTCCTTTGGCTTCTGCTCAATTTACAGACGAATTTCTGTGATGATTCCATTACGGCGTCGTCACTTGGCACGAGTTTTGCCATTTCTTTCTCCGCACCTCGTCCCTGTTTTTCTTTATGTTGTCAGTTGTTGTTGACTAACTTGTGAGAGAGAGAAAGGAAGAAACAACAAAGTGCATACATATATATATATATATATATATAAATTGTCGTTGTCAAGGCAAAGTCTTGACATCATTTTCAACATCAATCCTTTTTTTTTTTTATTATTAATATTTTTTTTTATTCTTTTCATTTGGTTCAAACACTGACATTACACTATTCATGTTTTGACTATTATATGGGATATACTATGGTGTGGTTACTACTTCTTTTCTTCCCTTTATTTTACTTCATTTTTACCTAAACATATAAAAAATGTAAAAACACATAATTACACGCATTTGAGTGACATCACTATTAAATTATATTAATTCAAATATGCATGTAAAATTAAGAATTTAGGGAATTAAATGAGCACTATGTCTATTATATTGACACATAAATGTGCAATATTCAATGTTTGTCAAGGTGCTTATGACGGAGTTTGGATTTTATTTGATCAATGTAGCCAAACAGGGCTTGGGAGAGGAGAAAGGTTAGGGATTCCCAAACAAAGCTTAAGGGAGAGAGTGAATTGACAATTTTTTTTGGAATTGGAGGCCTTGTATTTATAGGAAATTTTTTTTAGTTTAAAAATAATTTAATTAAAAAATAATAATAATAAAGTAATAAAATATCTAGATATTGTGTGTGTGCGCCGCGTTCTCTGGGATTTTCGGAAAGCTACGCGGTTGAAAACTAGACCGCTGGGTTCTCTCGACTAAAACATAATTTTGAAGTCAAAATTGGATTTTTAAAACGTTGTTTGGCCCACATTCGGCACCAGTTATGGCAGAATGCGCCAATCGAGGTGCACTTTCCGAAATCCGGTGTCGTAATGAGATGAAATTATATGAATCCCTTTATTTTAATGTGTAATACCCGTACCCGGATAAATGAGTTAATATCTTCTTAGCATGCATTAATTAGTATTTTAATAGCATGTGATAATTTGGGTAAGTACCAGTTACGCCGACGTGTTAAGTGCTTAATAAAAAGGCACAGTTGGACGAATATGAAGTGGGACCACGGGAGGTCCGGATTAATTAAATTGCATTTAGTTGCATTTATATGATTATATGAATATTTGTTTAATTGCTTTAATATCTTATTGTTATCTGTAATTTTTATGGTGCTAGTTTGAGTACCCGTGTGAGAATAAATAGGAATCAAATTCATAACTAGTAGGGTAACTAGTAACTTCACAAAATATGTGGGGCCACGTTTGGGACCCACGCGTGACATAGACAAACAACTACTTAGATATTGGGTAGTTAATATAATTGTTTAGGGGATTTCATAATAAAGCTTAAGGAAATGTTGGGGGTGTAAACGAAAATAAACAAAAATTTGGCTATGAAGCTCAAGAGGTTGACACCTATTGAGCATGACTCATCTTCTTCATTGTTAAAGAAGCAAAACATAGATACAGGAGAAGAAGAAGTTCGGCCATTGACGGAAACTCCGTCGACTCCGTCGTCTTGCCGTTTCGTCGCCGTCGGTACACCGTTTCGCGAACCGAGACCGTATTCGGACTCGTGGAGGTGAGAGGATCGTCTATATACCTTTTATTTTCAGTTTCGTTAACATTTTTTCGTGACCGTCTTTGACGTGCCGATATATATATGTGAAATTGATATGTAGGAATATCATTGGAGTTAATTAGAGCTAAAATTAGCAAAGAATTTGGGGTTCTAGGCTTTAATTGGAGCAATTTGTGAGGTGAGTACTCTAATCCTAACTTGGGTGTTAAATGGTGTTTATGTGATATTGAGTATGATTAAAATGCTTAGTTCTTGAAGTTGTAGTTAAAGCATGTGTTAAATTTGTGCTTAACATGTCAATTTTATGAAAATTTCTATATGATGTGTTGATGTGTTTATGTGCTTAATTGGGTCAATGGATGTCAAGTGTTAATCACCATTATTTAGCCCGTTGTAACGGGACGAAGTTTTCCTCAAGAAAAAGGGGACGGTGGTGACGACCACAACGAATGACTACGGTCACGTGAGAGTGTGTGATTTTGCTATATGCGACGTTGAAGTGAGAAAAGGCCCGGAATATTGGGTCCGATGCGATGGTGATTAAGTACTTGACATACCGGCGACTACTTTATATTGTTGTGTTGCTTAACATTGCATATGCACATTTCATACTCCATGGCATGGTTAAAGTATTCACTAAGCGTAAGCTTAAAAACCAAAACTGTTTTCTGTGTGGTTATTGAATAACCACCGCAGGTACGGATCATGGCGAGGAAAGGAAGTGTTCGGGAATCCGGGCGGAGCATCATCTTGTTTATATGTTTATAGGCATGTAAATATGTTAGTCTTGGTGGTAATGGACTCATATTGTAGGTTGTAGTTGTAAATGATTTTGTTGGAAGAACAAGTTGTACTTGAGATTAAACTTCTTTTGGTATGATCTAAAATGTTAAGTACCAACTTTTAATGCTTTAGAATGTGATTTGGGAACTTGTTAATATGTTGGGTGTTCTTTCCTTGAGTGAGTTGTTGAGCTCTTAAACTCATGTTTTGAGAAATAAAGTTGTGTTTGAGCCTTTGGTTTCATGTTGAGTCAAGGATTGTTAAGAGAATGGAAGTTGGTTCTTTCAAATGGTTTTCATAGATTTTGTTGATTAAGTTAACTTTGTAATCATTTTAGAAGTGAATTGTGAACCCTCAACTAATGTTTGGATGAGTTTTGATTAAATCAAGTTGTTGTGGGGCTTTTGAACTTATCTTGGCAAAGGGATTTCCATATTTTACTACTTTGTGAAATTTGTGATTAGTTCTTCATTTAATTGAGGTTTGAGTTAAGTTTAAAATGTTTGTGAGAGCTTGATCATGTAGTTGACATGTTCATGAATGTTAGAGGATGTTTACAAAAGTTTTTGGGATGTTTGGAATGAAAAATAGAACTTGGGAAAAGTTTAGACTTGAAAACAGGGGTTTTAGCAGCAGGGAAATCTCATCTGCAGAATCCGGATCGATCCGGGTCTCATGCGGATCGATCCGGGGCATCCAGAGTAGCAGAAAGTGAGATTCTGCTAAATCCGGATCGATCCGGTTTTGGGGCGGATCGATCCGCTGGTCTGATTCCAGCCCGTCGGCTTTTACGGAAACGGGCATAACTCTCTCTAGAAAATTCGGATTCGCGCGCCGTTTTTTGCGTTGGAACCGGAACTCAAAGACCTATCTTTTGGTATAAAATTTGATATATCTTATTAATGACCATTTTACCCTTGGGGGCTGTTTTGTCACAGTAAGGTTCTTGTATGTCGTTTTAAGCACATGTTTCTTAGTAATTCACTTGTTTTCTTTGGTAATTAGTATAAATGATCACTTGTGGCATTGTTACACGTGTCTTAATCCGCCGGGGCGGGTTGGGGTGTGACATAATGTGAGGAGTATTTTCCTCCAATCAGAAAGTGACTCCTATGGCGCGATTGACTCAAATCTGGATTACTTAGTCGTTAAGCAAAGAAAATATTTAGATATCTGTACACGCGCCGCGCTTTCGAATTTTCTGGAAGGCAGTGCGACGAAAACTTGGACATTCACGGTCCTCTCGACAAACACGAAATATTAGTGTAAAAATGGAATTCTTGAAATGCCATCTGACTCGTATTAAGCACCGTCTTGACAAATCTGTTAATTAAAATGCATTTTTTTCGGAAATCTGGTATCAGATTGAGACGAAATTTACAGGGATTTCTCTGTCTCAATGTAAAAGGTGTTTTAATCCAGACCTGAAATACCACAGCTGATTTGATCTTGAATACCAAGATTTTCTGATGATTTATCAGTATAAATTGACGCGCCTGTGAGCGATCTTATCGCAGTTTTGCAACTTTTTTCATTTGATGGAGACGAAATTTCTGAAGGCTCTTCATCTTGACAAATATGGATTTTTGGCATTAATTTTAAACCTTCCGAAGTTTTCTGGCGATGAAATGGAATTTTCCCGTTTGATTCCCACTCCTGATAAAGTACTTTTTTCAGATTCGGTGTTCAATTGTGATGAAATTTTAGGGAGTCCTCGGTAATGTCATGCACTTCCATTCTGTCATGAAAAATGCTTGTTCTGACACCCGAAAAGCTAAAAAAGTAATCCCGGTCCCTCCCTGGCAAAAATAGCAGATTCGTCCGAACTTTAAACAATGATTATTTCTTCGCCCGTGGTTCGATTTTGACGATTCGAAGTCTAGGAACCTTGTATTTATGAGCTCTTCCTACCCGTCAGACTCGATGTACATTATATGTCCGCCTCTTTGTAGGTGAGCAAAAATTGGGTGTCTAGAGCTGGCCCGACATGCTTTTGAAACCATGCTAGTGGGTTTCAAATTGACGACAACTTGATTTGATATTTGATTTGACCTTCAGATATTCTGATTAGGACTCCAGCTCTTACCTTTTCAATTTGCGTGCCCGGTAGGCTCCCCCCTACGACAGTTATTTCTTTTTTTTTTTTGGCAGGTCAAAATAGGGTGTCTACAAGGAGACTAGGGTGGGGACGATGGCTGAGAGAGAGAGAGAGAGAGAGAGAGAGAGAGAGAGAGAGAGAGAGAGAGAGAGAGAGAGAATGGAGGAGGCTAGGGTAGTAAAGACGCTGCAATGAATATTTTCTCCTGTAGTAGAGAGAGAGATAATCAGAATAGGAAAAGAGAGGGTAATGAAAAAAATAAAAAGAGTCTTTGGTTGGAGAGGAATGAGTCAGCAAAATCAACCAATCATAGCAAGCTAAGCATCCTAGTCATAAGTTTATTTGTCCTAGTCATATTTTTTATGGGCCCACACTGAGCTCTTGGAGAGGAATGAGTCAGCAAAATCAACCAATCATAGCAAGCTAAGCATCCTAGTCATAAGTTTATTTGTCCTAGTCATATTTTTTATGAGCCCACACTGAGCTCTAATATTATATAGATTCCATCAAAAGAGAGAAATATATTACTCCCTCCGTCTCATATTTTGAGTCTTGTATTCCATTTTGGGATGTTCTAAAATTAGTGTCCACTTTCTTAAATTGGTACATAAGTTTTATTTATTTTTCAAAACTACATTTTCTTGAAATTTAAGACAAAACTAAAAAAGTTATTATAATAATTTGGGACAATTGTGAAAAGTAAGTATATATTCTTTTTGTCCCCTTAATAAATTGAGTTTTCAAAAATAAATTCAAAATATAAGACGAAGAAAGTATAATATTTATAAATTGTGTTTGTGATATTTGTTTATTTCCTTAAAATAGAATTCCTAAATTAACATGTCATGTACTATTTAGTTCAACTTTTGGAATTGGGAGAAAAGGCCCTAGTTTTGACCATTGTTTAGAGGTGAAATCAATACATGTGGCCTGAGCCTGACACATGACATGATCTTGCTTTAAAGTGTGAGTGTATGATTACTTGAGCGTACAGGTTGGTTGCCTTGCCTATGAGGTGTGGACTTTTTCAATGGAGTTCAAAATCAAGAATCCCAGCAAGAAGTGCATCTTACAAAATGTAACTACTACATCATTTCCTTTATTTCACATCAGACTTGAGGTCCTCCTCTTATTCATGGTGGCCCTCATTTTTTTCAACAGCAATCTCTACCCAATTGGTTGTTTGAGATATTGAGAACAAAAATAGTGGGAACCCACGTAGTGTCCTTTATGTTTTATTTCATCATCTCTTCTTTCTTAAAATAATTTACACAGTCCAGTTGTTTGAGCTAGATTTCAAAATTAAAATAAAGTCTAGTCTCTTCTTTATTCTAAGGAAATTAATCTAAGCAAATATTTCATAATCATATCTTTTTTCTTTTTCTTTTTCTTTTCCCTGTGAGACTAGGCTTATCTTGAAATTTTGAAGCTAGCTTCATAATATTGGTGTAATAAAAACTAGTTTACTTGCCTTGAAACACATTTTAACTCAATTAATGTGATAAAATCAGATAAAATCAGACTATTCATGGAGCTGATTTTATTAGTAATCAAATCAGTCCCATATAGAATCCTAAACCAGTGAGCAAATCCCAATAATAAAGACGAAAAATGGTTTTTGTATGCTAAATTTGCATTCAAAAACTCAAATTTCAGGGAGTTAAAGAGAGTTTTCAGGAGAAACTAACCCTAATTATCGGAGGTGGTATGGGCTGCTTGGGAAAGGTTGAGAATGAAGAAGAAATGGTGAGAAATAGATGGGATCACAATTGTTGTTGTCTTTTTTTTTTTGTAACTTACATTTATCCTACGACATTGATATTTGACTTGAAGCTTCAATACATGGATCAGAATTACAGAGGGTCATTAGAGAGGAGATTCATTCAATATGTAATAACTTCTGTCTTGAAAGTATGCAAAGGAAATGAGGGCAAAATTGTAATTGAGTTCCTTATCACCGTCACTTTAGCTTCTCAACAAACATTGATAAGAGCAACTACAACGGTGTAGTTGCATAGGGTAAATTAGGATAGTTTAGGTAAGAGGTTGTAGTGGTGTAGCTTAAATGATAAAATAGCTAGGGTAAATTATTCCAGCAAAACTTAAGTTTAGCATAAGACTAACTTTTTTATTCTATGGCCAAACGGCAAAAGGTCTACCATGTGAGAGTTGGTCGACAGAGACTCCGCCTTCTAGTGGCTAGCCGGCAAAGCCTGTGCCGGTTGTGAATTTTTATTTATTTATTTTTCAATCTCTACGATGAAATAAAGAAAGAAGAAAGAAAAATAAATTAATAAATAAATAAAGGCTAGCCGGCAAAGCCTGTACATTAAGGAAAAAAAAACATCACAACGGCAATAAGTGTGCCGTTTGGTCCAAGGCAAAAAGTCCGCCATTTGAATTCTTATACCATTGTGACCCTCCACCATTTCGTATGAAAAATTAGCTTAACTTTACCCTACATTTATCTACACTGTAGATGCTCTAAGGGAGGTCAGTGAAATTTTCAATTATATAGGGGAGGTCCATGTAATTATGTCATACTTCAGGAAAAATGAATGTAATTTACCCATATATATATATACGAAAATTCTACGGAGAGGGTGCCCTCTCTTTAATAAAGAGAGAGCCTCTGTTTTGACCGTCGAATCGTGTTTAAAAACTGTGAAGTGATAAAATTGTCCTTAATAAAAACACGATCTGATGGTAAAAAAAGAGGCCCTCTCTTTATTAAAAAAAGGACGCCCTCTCCATAGCCTGACTGTATATATATATATATATATATAGATTGATGTATTCGATCTTTCTCTTTTAGGTTGGCTTACAAGTTACAACTTGCAAATTCCTCAAAGCGGCCACTTGAATATTCTTTATGTATTAATATCAAAAAAAGTATATATATATATATATTCTTTATGTATCTCTTTATTCCAAGTAAAAGTGTATATATATATATATATATATATTCTTTATGCATCTCTTTATTCCAAGTTTAAGATTAAATACGAAAACTTGAAAAACTTTCGTTCCAACTGAAAATTTTTCCCAGCCAAGGGGATTTGTCGAAGTGAATGGCCAATTTGCCCCTGACAGTGTGAGATGCATGCTATCACTTGGGCTTAGTTTGGCCCCACGTGGTGCTTCTCCTTTTTTAAAGCACAATTCAATGTTAATTCATTTGGTAATTAGTTTATGAGCTTTGCAAAAATTGAACTTAGGGTTTTTTGGAGGGAGCTTTTAAAAGCTCTAGAATGGAGCTTTTAAAAGTCCAAGGTTGCTTTTTGGTTTCATGATGTCTTTTTAAAAAGTAGTGTGCCACTTGTATAAAATTATCAAAGAACTTAGTAATAAATTTCATAAGCTCCTTTTAAAAAGCCACATGGGAGCCAAACTAAGCCTTGATCATTTTTCCTTCATATAAAAAATACTGATTAAAAAAATACTTTGGTATCATGTACTTATAGCGAATTTTCACTTTGGGATATACATTTTTTATTACGACAATTTGAGCCCTCAATTTTAAAAAAAAAAACTTGTGTTAATCAAGAACAATCGTTAAAGGCATGTACCTATAGCGAAGTTTCACTTTAGGCCATACATTTTTTATTGCAATACTTTGATCCCTCAAATTTTTTTTTTTAAAAAAACTTATGTTAATCAAGGACAATGGTTAAAGGCATTAAAAAATATAATAGAATGGACAACATTGATGACCCAAAGTGAAATTTCTCTATAAGTATAGGGTCCAAAGTGAAACTTCGCTTTAAGTACAGGGCACAAATTGTAACTCTATGAAGTTCATTCTGTTATACTCCATTTGTCCCATTTTTTGAGTCTACATTTGGGAACTCAACTTATTAAGGGGACAAAAGAAATCTATACCTACTTTCCACAATTGCTCATAATCATTACATTAACTTTTTAAATTTTGTCTTGCTGTAGATTTCAAGGAATGATAGTTTTGGAAAGTAAGTAAATATTGTATATCAAATTAGAAAAGTGGACACTAATTTTGGGATATCCCAAAATGGAATATAGGACTCAAAAAATGGGACGGAGGGAGTAATTTTTTAACGTCGTTAACGATTATCCTTGATTGAAACAAGTTTGTAAATTGAGGGTCCAAAGTGTTGCAATTGAAAATGTAGGGCCTAAAGTGAAATTTCACTATAAATACAGGGTACCAAAATGCATTTGACCCAAAAATAATTAATTGGCATTCTCAAAACTATAATAACTTCTTCATCTTTTGTTTTATTTTTTGGACATTTTTGTTGTACCTCAGATTAAGGACACCACACCCCACCAAGGGTGGTGGTTAGTGGCACTTGACTTACTCTTATGTGATTTGGTGGCTGGTAGGTCTTGACTTGAATCACGCAATGGAAATCACTAAAGTTTCTAAGCCGTTAGTTGGCTACATGTCCATAAGCACATTTGGTGTGCTCGGTCGGCCTATGGCTCAATCGACTTGAGAGAGCACCTACAGGCCCCCATCTGTGTGGATCCTTCCTGTCATTGGTTCCCTACGGATAGGGACTACTCTGATAGGGATCGCCACTTCTAGTCGCCTCCTCCTACTATAATGTGTGTACAAACTATACATATTCAACCACAAAAGAAAGAGTAAAGTTACAGAAAACAAGTTTGCAAGAAATCTGACTTCTTCATTAAATAAAATCAAACAATTAGTAGCTCTTAAATGAACATTACAAGCTTATCCTACATCAAGCTCACTAGACAACAATATATATTACAACTCCACTACAAGAGAGGAACAAAGCCTTTGGCAAAACCTCTCCAAAAGTACCCACTAGAGAAAGAGAGTAAAATAGCCTTCCAATTTACACAATAACCATACAAATCACATATAGAACACTTGCATCCATAGTACATTGCCCAATATAAAAGTAGACATATTATTGAGCTATACATGCCATTTCTTAAGCATCTCGATCTACTTTAAAATCTTTTAGGATTATTGTTGTAAGATACATGAGGAAGCCCTCTTGTGTTCTCAGGCTGCCTTTGGTATTTTGAATTGGATGAAGTAGTGAACCTTCCATGCCTGTTCTTCCTTCTAGGATGAGCCGAACGAGGAATAAAAACTCCAGTTCCTTTGCTTTCTCTTCTGCAAGTTTGATCATATGAAAATGGTGGCTGCACAGTTGGATGGATTGCCCCAGAGAAGGCCTAAAGATTTTTATGAAATAGAGTTAAAAAAAAAAAAAAGTAATAAATAAATTAAATCATAAAACAATACGAGTGTGTTGATCGAGAGAGTATAAGGGTTTTCCCTCAAAAATATGAACCACTTTCTAAACTCACATTTGAACTCAAACGTGCTTCTGAGACCTAAAACGTATGTATTATATTGTGTTCTCAACCCACAACAAAAGTTGTTTTGAATGAAGCAGTTTTAATTCGGAGGTGCTTCAGCCCAAACATTATGCGGAAAGCAGACTAGGGTTTTCATGAATTTTTCTTAAATTCCCGCAGTGCCCCTCTAAATACATAAGACACATTCACAACTAATACTGATAAGCTGTAGAGAGGAGAAATTGAAGATGAACCTGAAGAGAAACTGAAGGATATTGGGCAACTGAATCTTCTTCGTCGTCGTCCATGATTAGGAGAGAGATTTGCTTGCTTAAGTCTTGAAAGAACAAATCGTCTTCAATTTCCATGGCCACTTCCATCTCTATCCTTAAACTAATTAACTAACTAGAGTTTTTTGAAGAGGTGGTTATATAGTGACTTGAAGAGCCAAAAAAAAAGGATAGAAGAACAAACAATAAGTTCTCTCTCTTTCAAGATGTCTCTCTCTTTTGCCTTTTCTTTAGTGGAAATGTGGGGGGTAAATGGGGTATTAAATAGAGAAAGGCAAGTCATTGGGGGTTAGGATATATGGGTTGGGCATGTGAGGTGGTGGGTCCATTAGGTACAGTTGGCCAATCTGTCTTTTGAGCAGTAGTAGTAGTACCCCACAACAGCCATGAAGTGTGTTATGATATTATCCAGTTGGGGAAAGAGATAACAAACCCACACCCAGATATGAGATATCTGATCCAAGATTGGACTTGATCTTCACCAAAGATACTTGGTTGTGAATGTATCAGCACTCTCTCTCTCTCTCTCTCTCTGTCTGTCTCTCTCTCTCACACACACACACACACACAAACATCCACTTAAGTGGGGGCAAGTGGTGATGTATGTGATCTAAGATGCTTAATTTATCTGATTTATATCTTTATTAATACCCGACAGTGGCTGATCACATTTAACCAACTGATCACTGCTCAAAAAAGTTTGTTAATACAGCCTTATAGCTTTATCATGCAGTCGCACCAAAGACCTAAATATAAGGACTAATTGGGAAGAAATTTTTTAGATATATGGTCCAAGTGTACTACATAACTATCCTATATAGTACCCTAAAGTCAGTAATGAAGTCCACACTTCAAATTAATCCAGAGGAGTCTCATCTAAAAGATCCACTTTAATTGACTGTAGGGGAGAATCCCAAAACATATTTAATTTATGCTCAGTAGTCACAACTGTCAGATGAAGATCAAGTGGTCCAAATTAAGTTCACTCTTTTTTGCTATGGAAAGGTCATATACTTATAGACTCTGGTTTGATGCCCTGTTGGGAAGGAGATAGATAGATGTATACATACGCAAGAAAGGAGATATAGCTGTACATGCATGGGTCCATTGAGTGCATTAATTGGTTAACATGATTCAGTAACTACTCTCTTCTAATAGCTCAGCTCCATGTACTTTGTCTCTTCAGCTAAAAATGCAAGTGGTGAATTATATATATATATATATATATAGATGGGTATAATTTGGTCGATCCACACACCACACATTTATGTATGCTGGCTTCAATAGGGACCTACCCATTTGGAAGCACATTATGGTGTGCATGGGTTTTCATCACTTCTCAATGTCATATTCGTTTCATATATATATATGTTGTAATTTTATTATAATTTGTGGTCCAAAGTGGGTGTTTTTTCAAAGTCAAACTTTTTCTCTCTCTACATCTCTTTTGTTGGTGTGGTGTTGGATAAAAGAGTGGTGGAGACTCTTGTCCCACATTGCTTATGAAGAGGGAGTTGAAAGGCTTAATATATACTTTGTCATTATGGGCTTAGTAATAAGTTGGAACATGTGGGCTCTCACGCGCACATGAGCCAAGCCTCGCGGGCTCACCCGGTTAGGCTTAGTTTTACAGTTTATTTTTCTCAAATTTTCCTTTTAATTTTTTGTTGATTTGCCAAATGTGATTTACCAAATTAACTCAATCATATGAACGTTACAGAAATTTTATCCTTGATCAAATCACACGTTTGCTCTCTTTGTGGGATTTTGTTGGGTTTCTAAAGCTATATAATAGTAGTTCTCCTTCATGAATAAACACACAACAATATACAATCTTCTTTCTCTGGTTCTTCTCTGCTCTGTTCGTCTCTCTTCTCTGGTTCGACCACTGATATTCTTACAAGGCTGTTCTGTGCCCTTTGTTCATCGAGTGCACGATAACAAAGACGAGACTGCTTAATCCTGGAGGGTAAACCGCTGAGACCTTCTGTACTGAGGCAAGAACTCTGAGGGGCGGAAATTACTCTTAAGGACAGTGTTCTCCACACGACTCAGTCAGACTCTTCGACACGTTTGATAAGTATTTTCGATCATAGCAGTGTCTGTTTACTATTATTTTTTCTAACAATATATATATATACACTCTCTCTTTTTATAATGTAATTGAAGCAATATTATCCATTTCTAGATATCCTTATTATACCTTGGAGGGGGAATTAATGTTAGATACTTAGATGCATGTGTGAGAGAGAAAACTGTGGCTTCAAAGTTGAGAGAGAGAGAGAGAGAGAGAGAGAGAGAGAGAGAGAGTAGAGTAGTATGTGTAGACGTACTAGCTAGTCTTGAGAAGTTGTGTGGTAGTTATTTTTTGAAAGTTGCTAATTGAACCTACCAAATCGCTCACTACACCCACACATCCAACAAGAAATGTTGCATGCACTTCTTTACACCGCATAATGTGGAGAGGGAGAATTGGAGAAATTCAATGAGTGTGGTGTGCCTCTGTTCCAACGTAAGAGCCAAACTAAAATTTTCTAATTTGTCTGAAAAGTGTAAATTTAGGGCTTATCTAGAATCATTATCTAAGTGCACATGCATTTAAGTCCACATGTACTTTTAGGGACCAAAAACGCATATAGTAGAATGTTTGAATTAATTTTGAAAAGTAGGTTAAGGCCTCAAAATTATTTTTTGGCTGAAGTAGATTCAAAAGTACTTCAACCTAAATGTGATGCAAGAAACATATTGAAATTTGAATGAATCATTTTTTTTTTTTAATTTTCATACTTATGCAAAAAACGCAAAAGATACAGAGTAGTCCTTAAATCATCTTATCTAACGATAGAGTACTCGATATTCAAATTAACATGATGGTAACGGTTATTCCCAAAATTCCATTCAGAAATACAAACCATGGAACACAGTTATGGAATAAGAAACCATTGAAGAAAATAAGGCCTCGTTTGTTTCGCATGATTAAGAAGGGGATAGTGTGTGATTAGATAAATAGTCCCATTTTAATTAAATAGTCAAGTGTTTGGTAAGACCACTTTGCTCGGGACTAATTGTCCATTTTAACAGAATAGTTCTCCATATGGGGGATTAAGTTATACCATGGGAAATGTGGTTTTATTAGTCCCAAGACTATCAATTAAATGAGACTAATTGTCCAATCCCCCTCCACCATCCAAACATGGCCTAAAAGAGTCATTTAACCATGGACAACCTCATGCATAGGCTTATACAATGCAATTCCAATATTTTTTTAAATTTTTTTTTACTATCTCCTCCTTGTGTTTGCTTCTTCTGAAATACTCAGATTTCTATACAAATTTTGATTACTCAAAAGGAATTGCAAGGAAAGTTATATTACAGCGAAAGTGATCGAGATAAAGTTTTCCAAAAAAAAAAGTGACAAAGTTCCTAACGGTATTCAAGCACTTCTCGTTGAGTGAAGAAATACTTAAAAACACAATAAAACCCACACACAGACACACACAAACATTCAAATTTCCATGCCTCCAAATAGTTCTACAAATGCCCTATAAGCCCTTTGATCTAAAAGTATTATCTATTTATATAGTCTTGGCATAAAAAACAAACTTTCTCGACTTTCATTGCTCTCTTGGTGTTAAATTTACAAATTCCATTTTTTTTTTCTTTTTCTTTCTTTCTTTTTTCTTTTCCTTAATTTTTTTTTTTGTTTTTTTTGTTTTTTTGTAATGAGTAAAGCTAGAAGCCTAGAACCACACAAAAACTTCACACCCCAATAATTCAGGCCCTTGATTTCAGTTGGTCCCATGTGGATCTTTCATAGGACTCACCAGAATCAAGGGTTAGAATGTGCTGGGTGTACAATTTTATGTGGGTCTTACTGTTTTGTAATACCTCTGGAAATATATTACAAGTATAAAATGACACCCGAACTCACCTAAAATTGAGCCCAAATTAAATCAATGTCGTTTACTTTTGAAGCTATACTATATACTGTGGTGTACCAATATTTGCAGAACTGTTCCAGTCCCAGCTGATACAAAGTTACTATATATAGACAAATTTGCTAGTTACATTTTTATCTTTATAAAAAAAAAAACCAATAAAAAAAAAAAAAAAACCTATACCCCCATAATGCTATTACATCAAAAATACCCACGTATGTATCTCTCTTCTATATTTTTCTGAACGAGCTCTTCCACCCATCTGTCCCTAAATTTTGGCTTCCTTGAATATCAATGGCCAGAATCTTTTCTTATATATATATATATATATAAAGCAGGTTTCTTCATAATCTAAGCTCGCCAGATGCAGCAAAACTCCAGTAAATTCAATCTTTTGTTCCTTTCTCTTCTCCCTGTTTTTCTCTTAATCAATTTGACATTGAAGTCCTCTTTTCCAACCGATAAATAAGGTGCTCTCGTGATCAATGATCAATCATACTTGTGCTCGAAATATAGACATGTTCCAAGATCGAGTTGCCTCACGCTTTAGGAAGAGAGCATATAATAGCTCGTTCCATGAATCGGGGACCCCGGGCAGACACCAGTGGCTGCAGTCTTGCCTGTGTAGCGGTGCAGGGGTTGACTTCGGACCCATATAGTAGAGAGACGAATGTCCGTCTTTCCTTCTTGAGGACATTTTAGTTATGTTTAGAAGATCTAATTTGATAGGATTGGATATGTTTGAGCGAGTCGATAGTACATTTAGGAATATATTGAATTGAGCCCAAATGTCGGATGGCACCAGTGAAGCGCCTAGCTCTGGTAGTGTCTCCAAGTGACAGCTACCTCCGGTTCTCCAATCCCCGCCTCTGCAAATACCGCGTAATAATCATTCTATGCATACCGGATAAAACATAATAGTCTACTTTAGGAATTTATAGTGATCGAGCATTGCAGGTTTAATTAACCACATTGATACACCAAGCTGCCAAAATATGGTCGCTCACATGACAATACAGGATTAAATAACGTTGTTTGGAAAGGGTAAAAACAGAAAGCAACCCAAAAGCATTAGCCAAGAAGTTATCTCCACCAAATTCATAAACAATTGAAATATGGAAGTTGAATATGTACTCGTGGGTTTCTCAATGCATCCACCAGAATCAAGTTTAACTTATGTAGTTCATGGATTTTGTGAGGGAAAAAGAAAACAAAATTACGAGGTTCACAATTATTTATTTTATTTTATTTTATTTTTCGTTTGGTTAATCAGGAAAAGAGTGAGAAAATAGGAAGGAAAAGAGAGTATGGTGAAAAGTAAGTTAATCAGGAGTCTTTGCCCCTTTATTCTTCAGTATGTTATGTGGCCCTTGTTGGGCTTTGTATTGGGCTATTGTGGAGCCTTGGGTTTGGGTTGGGTTGGTTTGTGGGGGGGTGCGGGTGTCTAAGTGTAGATAAAAAAAAAAAAAAAAAAGTAAATTAAAATTTCTGAACAGTGTGAGTCACTTCGTTCCTCTTTTCTTTTCTTTTCTTATTGTAGTTTGAAAATTTTAATTTCCAATGTTATTTAGGCATAAGAAGGAAATTATTTTCCTTTCCTTTTACTTCTCTAAATCTGTAAACCAAACGGAGCCTTAATGCCCTAAAACTGAGACCAAAGTCACTGAAATGCAAAATCATGCATATTTAAGTCCACAGTCCATCAAAAGCCAAAAATTGATGGTCACCTGTGCTACAATTACTTGTATGACTGTGAGCCCAAACCCAATCCCACGGTATAGCCAGTTTTTGCAGATCTAGAGAACGAGAATATATATATATATATATACATGTATCGTATAACAAGAAAACGAAAAAAGAAATTGAAGACAAACCTGAAATGCACAGGGGCATATGTGCGAAAGAAGACTTGGGTCTTGCTCGTATTCAGTTCACTGTTTATCCAGTCCAAGACAGTCGCGATGGACTTCTTATACGCAGTGTCAACTGTCATCTCCATCTTCAGCTCTGCCCCTTCTTGGAAATAACAACCCCTAACCAATGTTATTGAATCTTCAAGTCAATAAATTCATTAGAAAATTGTACTTCAATAAACAAGACCCAAGTTTAGGACATTCTCACAAGCACAAGTAGTTACAAATTACAACATATGAATTATGAACAACCTGGTGGGATGGATTGCAGTGATTAGTTCTGCTTCAGGCTCTCTGGCTTCCATGCTATAAAAGATTACGTTTTTTGGTGTAATTCGGACATAAATAACATGCCCCGATCATCGAGGCTCTGTTTGGTTCATGGATTCAATGGGGAAAAAGGAGAGGAAAAATACCAAGGTAAACATTTCGCCTACGTTTTGCTTCTTTCCCCTTCACAAAGCATTATTCTCAAAATTTCTACATCTCCATCCAATACAAAATCTCACTTGAAACACAAATTAAAACCTCACAACGTTTTGGTCTGTTTGGGAAGACAAAAACCCGGTTATGTGGTTCATGCCTTCATGGATGGCTCTGTAAAGTGAAGTGTTTGGTAAATGTCCATTTCTTACATAGGAATCAGTCTAATATCTCCCTAAAATCGGTTCTTTGTCAAATCCAAATAACTTTGGCTCTCATAAAAAATTAGGTAAAAAGCGAAACTTGGACTAAACTAGATCATATTTTAAGCATTCCGAAGCAGACCCTTGCATTCAGAAATTGCTTCTTCCCCTTTCCCAAAGCATGAGTCATAAAAAAATTCCTATAACCAGCCCAATACAGAAGTTTATACTGGAAATGTATGATCAGCTAAACACAAAAGAAAATATTTCGACAAGTTAAATTACCCTCTCATGGTCTTCTCATTATTCCACCAATGACCAGTGTTGAAGACAAGAACATCCGCATCTCTCCACTTCGAAGAGCTCCAATCCATTTGATCTAATTTCAGAGTTGTTCTTATCTTTTGCGGAGATCCAGGAGGAGGTCGGCTCTGAAGTACAAGAAATGGAGCCCTGTAATACTCCACCGTGCAATTATAATCATTGAACTTGAAAACCAAGAAGCCTTTGTGCTTGGTGATTGGGCTGCCATTCACTTCATAGATTGAGTCCTTGTTTGGAACCGCAGAAGAGAGCATGCAGAGGAGTGACTCCCATTGGTTTCTTCCAATTGAGTCTCCGGCAAAAACAACCCGCTTGTTCCGCAGTTTCTCTAACATTATTTTTGCATCAAATCTGTTTGTTTTTTTAATCAGTTACAGATAAAGAAATCAAAACCGAGGGGTATTAGAATTTTTCTTTTTTTCTGTACCCAAGCATATAGTCTGAGACTACAAATAAGAAGATAAAATGCAAGCAAATAATGATATAAATCAGATCCATTTCAATAAGTGGTAGAAACAAGTCAAATAAGAAGCAATGGGTAGTTTTGATGACAGGAATGTTAATCAGGAACGTGATACACGAGCAAAGTAAATCCAAATTAAAAAAAAAAAAAAAAAAGGAATATGAAAACAAAAGCAGTAACTTTCTTACTTTAATAGTGGGGCCCACAATTCTTGGACAGCCAAACACATATAAAGGAAATATTTTTGATTTTCCTTTTTCCTTTTTATGGAACGAAGTATATTATGGATAAAACAGAAGCAAAAATGAATAAAAAAATGGATTGGTAAGAATTACACAAAATGTCAAATGAAACGATGGAGCAATTTTTCAAAGAGAAGAAAAGAATTTTGTCTTAATTGCTTAAATTCTTTTAGCATTATCCGATAGGTCAAGGGCGATGTAATCGAAAAAGGATGCTTTCATACTCCCAGAGAAGGAAGGAAATGAACAATCAGAAGAAGAAAAACAGAAAGTGAGAAAAGAAAAGACAAAATTCAATAAGTTAGTTCAACTATTTATAACCCATTGCAACAAAATGCACTTGAAAAATAATTAAAGTAGCAGTAGATGGATTGGGATTCTCATGAGAAAGAATCAGTCATTCTATTGGATAGTACATTGCTAAAGCGTATAGTCATTATGAGTAATAGTTAATAAAGAATGTAAACTTGGAAAGGTTGGAACAGATATAATCAGAAAAATCTAAAACTGAACTCATTAACAAAATAATCATATCGTAAAAATAAAATATGGTCATTCGGTTAATGAGACAACAGAGGAAAAGATAAGAAAACAAAAGGCTATAAGAAACTGTCAAAATTAGGCCAAACATGGTACTAGGCTTGCGGTCCTTTTGGATTGAATGCAGCTTTTACGTTTAGTCAAAACAGAACCAGAATCCCTTATAACAAGGGGACAACATAAACTACGACAAATTCATTTACACTCCGTTTGGATTGAGAGAATCAGAGAGAAGAGTAGAGCTGTAGAGAAAGCATGCTTGTTTGGATGGAGAGAAGAGAAGAGAGGTTCTCTTGTTTGTTTAACTTTCATAAGAAAAGAGGAAAAGTATTTAAAATCAATTTACTCTTTTACCCTCTATTAAATAAAGGTAATGACACTTTGCAAGTGCAAGTGGTATGTTGGAAAAAATATTCAGGATATATTGGTCATTTTATTAACATTTTATTATGCTTCTCCTCTCTTCTCTCCCCAATCTCTCGATTTGGAGAGAACCAAAATTGGGTTCTTTGTCTCCTCACGTTCTCTCCGGTTATCTCCATTAACATTCTCTTCTCTCCCAACTTAACTATCCAAACGAGAGAACTAGAAGAGAAAGTGGTTCTCTTCCTCTTCTCTTCTCTCCGGTTCTCTCAATCTAAAACTCAAATCTCTCTGAAGCACAAACCTGCTTGGGGTTCAAAAGTTTCTCCTAAGGCAGTGTTTGGTTCATGTATTTAGCGAGGAAAACTTATTCCTTTGAAATTTATGAGTCACTTTCCTCCCTCTTTTAGGTTACAATAAATTTTTTTTTTTTTTTTTTAAATGTTATTTAAGCTTAGGGGGGAAACACAACAAGGGAATAGAATTTACGAACCAAAGAAATCTCCTAAGATTAATATAAGGAGACAGAGACTAACATATGCGTCTATGGCCCAAACGTGAGTTTAGCATGCGTTGACTGTAAGTTTCTGTTTTATGGTTTTTTTTTTTTAAGAGGTCCTATAAAAATAATGTAGTAGTAAAATTCAAGATTCAACATGTAAATTCCCGATTTCTATCTACTCAAATTTTCAGTTTCGTCACATTTTCCCAGCAACCAAACACAATTCCAAACAAAAAAGAAGATGTAAAAAGATTAATAAGAATAAACCTGGGCAAGTTGCAATCTTTGGGCTGCCAACGCCACTTGGTATAGAACAAATCAGGGCGTCCATTCTCAGAACACCTAAATCCATCATCCATCAACCTACAGTCTGTTGACTCGTACAGAGGATAGTTCTCATCCCATACCCAATCACCTTTAAACACGTCACACCCACAACCCTTTCTACTCAAGAACTCAACCCTTCGATCCCCACCAGGTCTCAACCACATAAACCTCTCAGAGTCGGACTCTGTTGACAATCCAAAACCTTTAACCACAGCTCTGTAATCCAAGTAAAAGAAGCAACAAATAACACAGGCTGTGACAAAGAAGAAGCCAATTATGCCCAAAGAGGGCTCAAACAGTCTCCAACGTTTGAATTTCTTGAAAATATCCATAAAAGGCACTAATTCTAAGCATTGGGGAGATGATGGGTACTTGGACATTTGAACTCTCAGTAGGAATATTCTGTTAGAGAGAGAAACAGAGAAGTGTGGTGTGCAAGCAAGACAACATTCATAGCGAAATGGGTTTTTTGAATCACATAATTGGGGCTTCTTTACTTGGTGAATGAGTAACGTTTATATTTGGGGTTTTGATTAGAGGCAGAAAAGAAATGGGTGTCAAGAAAGCAAGGTAGCATTCATGGAAAAGTTTCACTTTCCAGAGAGAGAGAGAGAGAGAGAGAGAGAGAGAGAGAGGGGGGGAATGGATTTGGTGAGTGGAATGATGAACTGTATGTTCGTGGAGTTTTATACTATTGCAAGACGAGTGCTTAATTTCAAATATTCCATTAAGATTTCGAAGTGAATTACTGAAATCCTTGTTTAGGAAAAAATATTCCATACTCCGGTTATTATGCCTTCTACGTAGTACTCCGTATTTTTTTTTTTTTTTTTTGAAAATCCCTCCTCCAACTTAACAAAATTTAAAAATATATGAGTGAGGATAAAGAGTTCCATAACTTACATGTTATCCTGGTACTCCATTTCATTTAATATTGTTTAGAATCAATAATCAATCATAATGGGTCAATTAGAGCATTTGCATTAGTGTGATAGTATAGGGAAAGAGTAATGCTAGATGTACTCTCAAATGCACAACTAAATACACAACCCTACTTAAAAATGTTGGACTTCGTGCAGAAAAGTTTGCACACCTTGCACACCCTCTTTTTTGTACGTGTACAAACTTTTCAGCACAAGGTCCAACATTTTTAAGCAGAGTTGTGCATTTGAGAATGCATCTAGCATTAATCGTAAGGGAAATTATACAGATCCTTCATAGTGTGGTGTAGTTGATAGGGCAAATTAGGAAAGTATATAATTGTGGAACTCAAGTTTACCATTGAGTTTACCATACAACAAAACTTCAATTTAAATACTTATTAATGAGTGAAATGGAAATCTAAATGGCGTCCGACTCTAAACAGATATGCGTATGCCATTAAAGGCAATGTGAACGTCGTTTCTTTACCATGTTTTATTTATTTATTATATTACCTTCACATTTATTTTATTTTATTTTATTTATTTATTTTTTTAAATGAAGCTGACCAAACGACAATGTGATTATCGTTTGAGATTTTGAGATTGAACAACCATAAATAACTTCGCCGTTTGGCTATCAAAAATGATAATAACTTCACTGACTGGTGAACTACATCACTGTGAGCCTTTCAAATCTCGTACCGCAACTAAGCCTTAATTTACCCTATATTTTGCTACAACCGCTGATAATGATCTTAGAGAGCGAAACATACAAGTTTTTCTAGAGAGAGAAAGTAAAACATACTGTACAAGTGGATTGCTGTAAATCTTTGAGATAGAGACGTGGGGTTAGTGACTCGTTGGATCGTGGCTCTCGTGACTATGTTTACATTTACAACCAAAATGTGTGGTAACGCCTAACGGACAATAAATTTCAACTCCACAGGCTCTACACACGCGTGGTGTAATAGGAAATTTTAATTGGTTCGTGTTCACAACGCGCGTTAAGTGACCGTGACTTTCTCTTCCGTCATTTACTTAATCCAAACAAAATAAACTGCTATTTAGTTCGTGGGTTAACAGAGGGAAGCCTGAACATCTATTGACGGTTGATTTTACCAAAATGCACAAATTTCGTAAAGATAAATCCTACGTTTCTAAATTTTTATCTCAAAAGTGTTTTCAAAGAATGTGGTAATGGGGTCAAATAAACAAATTCCAATCAAAATTCAATTGGTCCATAGTATTAGACCTGACTCCACTATCATATCATTTACAAAATTCTTTTGGAATAGAAATTCGGGAAGTATAACATTACTCTTTTGCAAATTATCTCAAGTCTCAAGACGTCCAAAATATTCAATGCTTACGGATTTGAATTGTTAAGCTGGCTAGAGCTCTTGACCTTTCCTAGGGAGGTCAAAAGTGTGAAAACCCCCGAGGTTATTGTTGGTGGGTTGAAAGTGACAGACCTCAAGTAGCTAGACGAATCATGTCCAAAGTTTGGCTGTATAGCCTGTATTCGAATCCTACCGCTCACTTGCCTCTCTGACTTACCTAGTGCATATATTGTGAGATTGGTGTACGTGCCCGAGATTTGCTCTCTGTCTTACTTCAATATTCGATAAACGGTTTTGATAATTCCATCATGAGAAATGACGGTAAATCTGAGCTATGGAGGACAAGTGGGAAAATTTGTCCTCATCAACAACCAAAAACATAATATATTCAATGTAGTGATAAGATTTTTTTTTTTTTTGTTTTTTAATTTCCTGAAAATAGTGATTAAGATTTTTTATTTTTGTTTTTATACTTACAATCCGGACTGGATACGCACACCTGACACCCCATACACACACACCTCAATCCAATCCAATCCAACCCAACCATAAACTCCTCAATGGCCAACAACAAAGCCCAACAAAAGCTACTCAACCCGACTTAAACATACAACAGGAGGCAAGTAAATAAATCCCTAATGAGATTCTAACTATCCCCTCTCACTTGAAGGAGAGAGATTGATGCCAAGACCTTGTGACCTTGTGAATTAAGGTTTTTTTTTTTAAATGTAAAATCCACTTGTCTCGAGCTAATCATTTAAAAAGTTGTATAATTTACGATCGTTTTCTTATCCATGGTCATTAAATAAGCACACACGTTATAAATAGACAAACTTTCATCAATAATTGAATTTTTATTCAGATACTGTACAAAACAGTGAATGACAGGTTTCCTTCGATTATTAGCTCAATAGTTTGATTTCTAATAGAAATTTTTGCATTGCGAGAAAAATCTTGACCCAAACTAAATACAAGAAAAATACAAGAAAAATTTTTGCTTTATTTATTTTTATCATTTTCTTGTGACCTAAATTAAATACAAGAAAAATCTTGACAAGACCAAAAGGAAAACAGAACATGGCTAATGGCACTGCACATTTTGGAACATGGTTTTTTTTTTTTTTTTTGGACTCTCGAAGCTAATTTTAAAATAGTAGTTGGCCACTATCTCATAATTAAAGAGTAGTCAAGTAAATGTCATACGGGGAACCAACTCTAAGTAGGTGACTGAAAAGTGAAAAGTGGCGCATAAGGAAAATTTCTTCAACCCCTCCCGAACAAATCCACAATCCGGATTGGTTTTGAATCAAAAGAAGAAGTCTTAATGACAAGGTACTATGAGCCTGTTTGTTTTGTCTCTGCTTATGCTTATGCTTATGCGATCTTAATCGTGATTGGTAAAATAACTTAAAAGTAGAACTGCTTATTATAATTTAGGTGTTTGGTTAATATGTTGTGAATTGATCAAACATAGAGATAATTTTTAAAATCACCCCCACCTGCTTTTTGGAACAAATCTGCTTATTTTTTTGCTGAAACAAACAGATCAATAAGCAGTTTGGACCACCAGAACTGCTTAAAATGAGCAAATAAGCAATGACAAACAGCCTCTATGGAAATCAGACAAAATTCAATACAACCTGATATATTTCATGTATTTCATTTGGGTAGAAGCAACTCTTAACTTGTTTTTAATCAAAACATACTTTTTTTTGGATAGTTTGAAATACAATAAATAAAAAATAAACAAAAATATAACCAAAAAAGTGCTTTTGAACCTCTTAAACCCAAACATATATACATTGAAGAAATGACTCCAAGTATGCCTCACTCTGATTATTTTGTAGATTCTATATTTCGTTATGCGTGCACAAAGAGTGTCCGTGTGCAACAAAACTAGAATAAAACAACAATCCTGCTAGAGGCACCGAAAATGTGCACCGAATGATCGGTACCGTCCATTTCGATGGACTCCAAGCATGCAAGGCATGAGTCCCAACGAGATGGACGGCACCAATCATTTCGGTGCCTCAATCTTTACTCATAAAACAATTGCTCTTTAACCAACCATTTTGCTTAAAACTCATTTGGACGATTTAATTATTTTTCTGAATGGTTTCAAGAAACTATTAGGCAAACATTAGATGGTTAATGACAACCATTTGTATACTTCTTTATCTAAAACCTGTTAATGCTTAAAACAAAATCATAAGTCTTAACCTTCTTTTCCTAAAGAGTAAGTATCAGGTAACTTGTGCCTGCAAATGTGGTATCAATTTGAAAACCCAATTCATTGAGCCTTTCAATAGCCCAATCATACTTTTTATCTGATTTTTACCTAATCAAGTATTGTGTTAGTTTGATAAATAACAAATCCTCAATCATTTTTATGTCTGACACGGACTCTTTTATAACCAAAAAAACTACATAAACAATGAACTATTAAGATTTAGTTTTTTCAGAACCGATTCTTAGATTACCTAAACAAACTCTTGAACACCACAAAGTTCTTCACAAGGTGGAGAAGGTTAGAGAGAGAGAGAGAGAGAGAGAGAGAGAGAGAGAGAGAGAGAGAGAGAGAGAGAGAGAGAGAGAGAGAGATTAAGAATTGATTATAAGTGAGAAAGATTGGACAAGTGACAAATGGAGTGTCACACCATCCAGCATTATGACAAATTTACTTTAATTTCAATCTCTTGCTCTCAACTAAATAGTATTTAACATGTTCAATTTAGTCACGACTAGGACAACATGTTTAATGGTTTCGACAATGTCCTTAGTCAAGCCAATCTCAAGATTAAATAGACAACTATTTGAGAGAGGCTTTAGGACTATCTTGTGGAAGATAATGGATGGCCTACCAGTCTATTTGCTTATCAACCATATAACAATTATAATGGGTCGAGTCTTCTAAAATTTCACTTTCAAAAGATTAAGTCCACCATTTCAGTCCTTATCAATAATCAATACAAGTTAAATTAAAAAGACACAAGAAATATCTAAACAAAAATTGTCAATTTCCAACTGATTGATGACTATTTAACCACTTGAACAAGAATCATTTTCCAAAAGTTTCTTGACCTAGCTCATTTATGGCAAACAATGCCAAGCATATGGAAAGTCTATCCTCATATCAAGTTAAACCAAGGAAAATGACATTTCTGCCGCCCTCCCACTCACATAATATGCGACGCGTTGATTCCATATGTCATGCCAGGGGTCCGGGCCTAGGAAATATATTGGCTATCACAGTTGTTTGAGTGAGATATGATATCACAAACCAATCAAACTCATCCATTTGTACATGCGTCCTCTCTATTTTCACTTTCCTGGGAAAAACCTTTCCCATGTAAGCACAATCTTTAATATATTAGTATGTTACAATTAATATTAGTATTTTACCCAATATGTACTCTGGACATAAGTGAGCCGTGTAACATGGTGAGTGGGTTGCATCCAACATAAGTGAAATGTGGGTAAGTGAGCCGTGTAACATGAGAAAATGGGTTACGGATGCATCTGAAAAGGACACAAAATAAGGCCCTAAACGAAGAAAACACCAAATGACAAATAACTATAGGTAATTGCCATTTCCACCACCTCTTGGTTGTCCCTCTCCCAAATTTATGTGAAGGAGAGGGCTGTGGACGCAGCTAAGAGGAACAGCGAACCCCAACTATGCTGTTCTGTGATGTTCAAACAAAAAACCTTTTGCAACAATGTCGTTGTCACTATTCTTGCTACCCAGAGAAGTTTGACGTATTCAGTCTTGGGTGCAAATAGTTCCTAAAAAGTATGATAAATCCTAATGCTTACGAGAGTACCAAATCATACTATTACAGGGCTAAAACTTGAATTACTATACTTTTCCAGACTTTCGCTTGAGTTGCCTATCAACCCATTTCTGGCTTGTGCCCATGTATACTTCTGAAAACGACGGAATTAATCAACTGTAGCAAAGTTCATTGCAGAAACAACTAGGGGCGTGCATAAAGAAGCTAACAGTCAGAGATCCGCACTTGAGCCTACACGCCATAATTGATCCTTAAGCACAATTACATGACCATCAAACATGCATGTTTAGTGTTGCAGTAGAAAATGCAAACCCCTCAACTGGATGGCTATCCATCCTATAATTTGCATACATGCTGCAAACTGCAACAAGTAGCAGAAATTACAGCTAACGGAAAGTGAGACATGAGCAAACTAGTACACCCTTTCTTTACTGAATATTGCAGCTCTACAATGTTCATAAAAAAAATAATAAATAAATAAATTAAAAAAAAAAATTAAACGGTGTAAAAGGTTGTATTTATTCTAAACTCTAAAGCTTCAACATGCTTTTCCAAGGGAAATGAATGAGCAAAGTCTTGAATACCACTACGAAATTTTAAAGTTGGAACTTCCTCAATGTGACTTTGATGACAAAATTGTGTGGAATCCGAACCCCTCAACCAGAGTCAAACACCCCTAGGTAAACTGACATCAAAGTGTGAGGTCTAACTTGGTTCCCCAGAAACAATCTACTATTCTCTGGTTTGCTGTACTGAATTTGCGGAAAATGCACTGTTTCCTTAGCCGAATCTCAACCAATATAATGGTGTAATGCCATTCTATGACGCACATATAATTTGTTTTTGGAGGCCCATCGACGTGAACTGCAAAATGGTCGACAGCCCCAACACCACCTACCTGTAGTATCCCCACACCAATGTCCCCCTCTACCAGTAAAATTAAACAAAATAATATTAACCAAATATATTATTCCTTGTGCTGCAAAGACAGTACTGCACACATTCTCCCTCCATATTTTTAATCTAACTTTTCCTAATGCCACGGAGAATATTAACTAGCAAAAGTGAAAATAAACTTGACTATGTACTGCAACAACAATGGAAGAATAAGCCATTATCAAAGGACTACTTGCAAATACTTTGTCAGAAAAGGCAAGGAGCAGGGTGAGGCTGGGAAGAAGACGTTATCTCATTTCATACGCAGTGCCCAAACATGAGTAAGTACAGTTAAGGTTCACAATCCATCCATTATGCTTATTTCTCATTTTCCCCTCCTTTGCTCCAATCAGCACCTTGAAAGTTGAAAATTTTAATGGACAGTTCAAAGTCTCCTCTACCATAAGCAGATAATTTGTTGTAAAGATGTCAACTGTTGAATGTCCTCACCTTCTGTTCTCTGTTTAGCAAACTAAAACCTTGTAGCAAAATGCATCTTACTGCTCAATAGCAGTGTTCTTAGAAGGAAGAACTGACTTTAACACTGTATTTCCAATTTAATCACTCTCCATTACAGGACAAGATGATTAACTATTAACTACCAAAGCAATTGGCAATACAAAAAGGAATGATTAGATGATTAAGAGTGTGTTTGGGTCAGATTATTTGGAATAAACAATCACTTACTAGGGATTGTTAGTGATGTGAGTCCGTTTGGCAAACAAATAAAATTCACAGCTTTTCTAAAAATTCAAATCCACTTTGAAGCTGAAAAGGTTGATGCTTTTCTATATTGGGGTATCACTTGCTTTAGAGATGGCGTTTTCTGGCAAAGTTGAGAGTTGTTGGTTAAGGAGGAGAATGTTGATGGTGTAAGTTGGTTTTATTGTATTTTGGGGAAGGTTCCTTTGAAGTCTCCTGGTTTGGTATCCAGATGGTATGGCTGTAAGTAGGCGATATTCACAAAACTGTTTCTCACTAGTTGTTTTATTATGTCTTTGGGCGTATCGTATTTGTTGGGTGCTAGGAGTAGACTACCTTATGGGTTGGTCAGCAGGTGTGATTGTTTTGTTTGGCTAGGTTGCTTTTTCTTGGGGACTGCCATTTAGTGCTGCTATTTCTTGGGTGTTGGCTTTGTTGGGGAGTTTGGGTTTAATGCCATTTCATGTATTTGGCTTTTATTTAAGAGTAATACTATGCTTCCTAAATTTTTTTCCCCAAAAGTGTTTCCCAACACATGTGGCAGTGGGTCCAATTGATTTTGATTGGTTGATGTTGGAGTGGTCCTACCATTAATGAAGAGGGGTCCACTGCCTGGGAAAAAAATTTGGGAAGCATAGCATTACTCTTTATTACGAGTGTCATTTGGAATGGAAATTCCAATTCCGACCGATTTCGATCCGAAAAATTCCGATTTTGGCACCAAAAATTGAATTCCGAAATTCCGAAAAAAATTTGCCACGGAATTGAAATTATTTTGAGAATTCCGAAAATATGTTTTCCGAAAAATTTCCGAAAAAATCCGAATATTTTCCGAAAATTTGGAAGAGTGTGGACTTGTGTGTCCCACATCGAATGAGAAGAGAAAATACAGAGTAGGGAACTCTCTATAAAAGCATGACTTACCCTTTCAATAGTATTTGTATTCCGAAAATTCCAAAAATTATGAAAATTCCCGATTCCAATTATGAAAAATCCGAAAAAAAATTCCGAAGAATTCCGATTCCGAATATTTCCGAAAATTCCAAAATCGGAAAGGAAAATGAAATTCTGAAAAAATTGGAACGGAAAATTGGTATACCTACTTAATTTTCGAATTTTTTTTCCGAAAAAGGGTATTCCGATCCGTTCCTGCCCAAACACACCCCTACTCTTTATTTAATGAAATGAATTTGACCTTAGGCTTACTGTTCACACACACACGCACAAAACACCTTAAATCAGAAGCAGCAATGCTACTTTTTTTAAAATTCTTATTCTCACAACAATAGCAAAAGACTCTTAAGTGATTAGGCAACTAATGCTTCTCCCACACAATTCATTCCATAGGAAAGTGATACGTGAATTCCATGATGTCATGTCGTACATGGACCATGCTGTGATGACTTGGTCTCCATTGTTTCCATGATGCCATTATATGTAGTCAGTTGCATGAAATTAGCATTGTTGTTACTTAGTTAGTTGCATTAGCCTTGCATAGTTGCATATATCCACACGTATGTATAGTCAGTAGTGGTGCATAGTCAGTAGTGGTGCACTATGTGCATGGGGTCTCATTGTTCCTTGTTTTTAGGCATAGTAGGTTCACGTCTCCTTATTGTATTGCACACATGTTGCTTGTTGTACTGCTATTTAAAGAACCACAGTGGAATGGAATGAACAAGCAAGTTAATACCCAGTCCTCTCTTTCCCTCTGTCACGTCTCTCTCTAGCTCTCTCTTATTTCTCTATCTTTCATGGTTTTGGGTCTTGCCCATAACATTTTCTCTATCTATCTTTCACTATTTGGGTCTTGCCCATATCAGTGGTATCAGAGCCGAACACTTCCATGGACACCCGTGGCAAATCCAACACCGAATTCCGCAATGAAGTGGGCGAAATTTTGGCTCGTCACGAGTCGAAGTTCGATGAAGTACATACTTCCCTTCAAGCCATCTTTGCCCAGTTACAAACTCTACAACTCCGTCTCATCCCCGAAAATACCAACATCAATCCCTTCGCCTCAAGCTCAAGTTCCCACCAAACACTCACCCAAGACCCAAACCGTCCACCCACCAACCTCAAGCTTAGTTTCCCAAAATTCACAGGAGACGATCCTACCGGTTGGATATATCGAGTCGAACAGTACTTTGAATTCCAACGTATAGCCCCCGCTCAACAAGTCCAGCTTGCCTCTTTCCACCTTGAAGGCATTGCCCTGCAATGGCACCGATGGTACACCAAATTCAAAGGGCCAGTTAATTGGGGCGATTTCACCACCGCCTTGCTGCGTCGTTTTGGACCCACTGATTTCGACGACCCTTCCGAAACCCTCACTCGGCTTAAGCAAACCACCACTGTGGGCGCTTACCAGGAAGAGTTCGAAAGACTCTCCCAACTCGTTGATGCTCTACCCGAGAATAATTTGATCGGATGTTTTATAGCCGGTCTCAAAGATGAAGTTCGTCTAGATGTGAAACTCAAGACACCTCGAACCTTATCTGAGGCCATTGGCGTGGCCCGACTAATTGAAGAACGCAATACCCTCCAAAACAAATCCACCATTTTTCCCCGATCATCAACTCCCCCCAGTACACCACAAATATGTATTCCACCGACTTCTTCTACTGCCGGTATCCTTGGTCCATCACCCGCTGACAAATTAAACCCCTCCAACACCACCTCCTCAACACCGTTTAAAAAAATCACCGGCCAAGAAGCTCGAGCACGCCGGGACAAAGGCCTTTGTTACTACTGTGACGAAAAGTACGTACCTGGCCATCGTTGTAGCAATCCCCAACTCCTCATGATTGAAGACTTCCCATTCACCTACGACCCACCTCCTGAACCAAACCCACCTGACCCTATCTCTGAAATTTCGTGTTTCTAAGTATGAGTTTATCCTTGCGGTCAAGGATGTTGCGAGAGGGGAGGATTGATACGTGAATTCCATGATGTCATGTCGTACATGGACCATGCTGTGATGACTTGGTCTCCATTGTTTCCATGATGCCATTATATGTAGTCAATTGCATGAAATTAGCATTGCTGTTACTTAGTTGCATTAGCCTTGCATAGTTGCATATATCCACACGTATGTATAGTCAGTAGTGGTGCATAGTCAGTAGTGGTGCACTATGTGCATGGGGTCTCATTGTTCCTTGTTTTTAGGCATAGTAGGTTCACGTCTCCTTATTGTATTGCACGCATGTTGCTTGTTGTACTGCTATTTAAAGAACCACAGTGGAATGGAATGAACAAGTAAGTTAATACCCAGTCCTCTCTTTCCCTCTGTCACGTCTCTCTCTAGCTCTCTCTTATTTCTCTATCTTTCATGGTTTTGGGTCTTGCCCATAACATTTTCTCTATCTATCTTTCACTATTTGGGTCTTGCCCATATCAGAAAGAGCACCATTCTAGTCATTGCACCCGACAGTTATGCCATTACTTGTTAAAGTAAAAAAAAAACTCAGCTGTCAGACACTCAACACCACAGTTTCCGTGAATGAACACCATCATACAAGGAAGCAGGGGAATGACACTGAAAGAACGCCATCTTACATGGAAAACAGAGGATGGAGTCTACACATTCTGGTAGGACAAAATACATCCCTAGAATTAGTCAACGCATACGAACACTTCATATGAAATTCAATTCACCAAAAAGAAATCGCTAGCCAGTACTCTTCCAAACAATAGACGTCTATTACAAAAAAAAAGAAAAAAAAAAGAAAAGCATAATGTTTTCCACTTCCTAATTATACTATAAGCTTCTAGTAATGACAGCATGTTATTCTATAATCTCTCCAAAATGTGTGGAACAAATCCACCATAAATGCAATGCAAATGCACCCCTATGATGCAAAAGAAGCTCCCCTATCCACTTTTTCCCACTTTCTTCAAGTCCCACATCTGATCCTCTAGGCAAACTTCAGAGAGAAGCTTCCTAAGTAGTCTCTCAAATCATTATAACAACATGACTTCTTTGCAAATCTTTACTCCACCATACACATTCACCAGATCCTATAATTCGCATCATCCAATACAAAACTCATTCAAGTACCACAATCACCGTGAATAACAGAGACATTTAAATTCAAAATTCCGTATCTATATATAAAGTATAAATTATATTGGAGTAGTAGAAACTAGCAAATGCAATTCAAGAAGAGAGAAGGTGGACTGACTGTTTGTTGTGCATTTACTTGGAGATAAAGATCATGAATCATCGCGATCGGAGAAGAAGCCTTCATGAACTGTTTGGAGATTCGAAATATCATCAGATTTGTCGAGTACTGTTGTGTGCTGTTGCTGCTGCTGAGCTTTTTCGAGGTAGGGTTTGAAACCGAGGTGTAAGGTCAAGTACCCAAATGCTAAGGCTCCGATCACCACAACCACCGACCTCATCGCATTCATCTTCGCCATCTCCCTCATTCTCCTCCTCCCTCTCCCTCTCCCTCTCCCTCTCCCTCTCCCTCTCCCTCCGCCTCCTCCGCCGCCGCAGCTTCTTTCTCTCTCCTCGTTCGTTCCTTCCTTCTTTCCTTCTAGCTTGGTGGGTTAATTATATTTTACAAACTTATAGTTTGTCAGCTGTGTCAGTTTGGTCCCTGTTATTTAGAAAGTGTCACTTTAGTCCCTGTAATTTTATAAATGTGTCATATAAGTTTAATAAGTTCTTTAGTGACGAATAATCTTATCACTGAAAGTTAAAATTTGGTCACAAAAAGTGTTTGATGAACTAAAATGACACACATATGAAACTACAGGGATTAAAATGACACTTTCTAAACTATAAGGACCAAATTAACATAAAGAGCAAACTAAAAGGGTGTAAAATGTTCTCTCAAAAAAAAAAAAGAGGGTGTAAAATGTAGTTAAGTCGTCCTTTAATTTCTGTCTCTACCCTCCTTCATTGCTATAAAAATGATAGCCACTCATACCACGTCGTATGTAGAAGAACTATTAGCATACAAATGCGCTTGCATCTGCCAAGCCTAGGGATGTGTTTCGCCCGGAACGGATCGGAAACACCCTTTTCGAAGAAAAAAAAATTTCTAAAATTTTCGGAAGCCAAAAATGCATTCCGAATTCCGTTCCGAAAATTTGGAAATTCCAAAATTATTTCCGATTTGGAAATTTCAAAATTTTCCGAATTTTTGGAATTTCATCAGTTTCGGAATTTTTCGGAATTTTTGGAATTCAAGCTTAATGGGATTTCACTTTAGACTTATAGGCCTTTTATAGAAGCACATCACATCCCCTCTTTTATGTTTTTTGATGTGGAATGAACACAATTTTCGGAATATTTTCGAAAAAGTCAATTTCGAAATATTTTCGGAATTCTAAAAACAATTCCGATTCCGATTCAATTTTTTTTTTTCGGAATTTTCGAAATTCAGAATTCGAAATGCATATTTAGTTACCAAAATCGGAATTTTTTGGATCGGAATCGGAATTTTCGTCCAAATGACACCCCTAGCCAAGCCACTACCTATTCAGCCAATATTATCCCTAGGTCATATAGGGGCTGTTTGGTAACCATCAAAAGCACTTCTTTTTGGTCTAGTTATGCCTCACAAATTCACAATACAAGGTACTGTAACTGTTAAGGCCACGAATTTTCCAGTTCTAGCGCAGTCCAAAAAAATAAATAATAAATAATAAAACAAAAGGGGGGGGGGGGGGGGGGGGGGGGGGGGGGGGGGAAATCGAAAACTGGTCCAACATTAATCCAAGTCTCGCTTTTTGTCTAATTTTTGCGAGAACAAAGATAACATGGTTTGACTAAGAATAAATTTTACAAGAGTTGCCAGAAATCAATAACTGCACGAAATTTTAAAAAAAAAAATTATATACCTATTTTTTTTGCTAAGTAAATTTCATGTACGTAAATTTGTTAGTGGTATTGTTATTTATATATAATATAGTTATATTATTTTAGTTAATTAGTTTAGTTTGTATTATATATGTATGTATATTTGGAGATATATATATATATATTAATGAGATTATATATAGTTTAAAAAGTATATTATAGTTAATTTTGGACTGCTACAGTTTTGGAATATATACTATCGCTAATGTGCATATATACAGAAAATCTCAGGAATAGATGGTCGGACTAGGACTTTAGCGACAAAATTTTGACTTTTAGTGACAAATTTTTCGTCGCTTAAGTGTAATGTACTTTTAGCGACAAAATTTTTGTCGTCAAAAGTCAAATCTTCGTCACTAAAGCCATGGTCCCTAGAAATCTGTTTCAAAGTCGGCCTGTATGTATATATATATATATATATCAAAACCCTTATAATATAAGAATGCAGCACTAACCCTTATAATATAAGAATGCAATACCTCAAAACTGAGTTAGTTAAATATCATACTGCCATTATGCATCTTCTCAAGACCATTATACTCCTTCATTATACCTTAATTATACATACATCGTGATACTCATCATAATGATATATTGATTTATGTGAGGAAAATTCTGTCATTTCATATTATTATTGCATTCAGGTCAGCTTTTGAAATTTTATTTAATATAATAATGAGATTTCAACCAACAAAATTGTGTCTAATTACATTTGGGTCAACTAGCTTTGGGATATTTATTATTCACTTTAAAATAAAGTAAAAAAATGTTTATTTTAGTGACTATTTATGAATTGGTCACTAATATTTACATTATGGTCAACTTCTTCCCTCAAATTTAGGGTTTATATAATGTAACATGTATAATTATATTTACGTTAACATTCTGTTGCATATTTATCATTCACTTCAACAAAAAGTCAATAATAATGACTAATTACATATTGGTCTATAATATTTACATTTTGGTCAGCGTTTGTCCTAAAATTTAAGATTAATATTGTCACACCCGTCCCGGAAAATGCATTCATTTTAAAATGCATATTTGAATTGTGAGAATTATTAATGTTGATTAATAATTGAGGAATTGGTTGACCTTGGTCAACGAAGGGTGTCAAGTGAGGACACGGTGATTCGATATCCATTGAGGCATTCGTAAGAATTAAATGACATTTATGTGATTAAATGTTATTTGAAATATCTGGTATTTTATGAATAGTAATTTACCTGTGTAGTATAATTTTTTGTAGTTTTGATCTGGTCTTAGATCATTTTTTGAATACTGTGGTGAGAACGTGAGTGACACGTTATATAAAAGATAAGTTGTGTAGAGATTCCACTGAATTTAGTTTTCGGACGTGATTTTGGACCCAAACGAGACTTAGTCAAAAACTTTTGAAAATTTTAATTTTCTCTCGTAAAGGCCTAAAATGGATGTGTGCGATGTTTCAGGATTTAATTAGAAGTTTTGAGAAACTTGTGGGGAGGTAAACTTAATTCCCCGAAAGTTGCCTATACATATATAGATGAGGATGAGATTGAAATCTCATCCAAACCCACAAATATCTAGAGAGAGGAGAGAGAATGGAGATTTGGTTGCCACGGGCTTTGCGACGACAAACGGCGACCGTTCGTCTGTCAGATTTCCTCCAGATTCAAGATTTGAACTCGTGGAGGTAAGACCTACGTTTTGATACTACTTAGGCCACGTTTGGCAAAGTTTTTCTGAAAAGTTAATTTTAAGAATCTGGGAAAAACATGTCTATACTTGTAGGAATCGTTTAAGATCGGAGATCTGACGTTTATTTGGTCTTCTTGTACTTCTCCTGAAGTTTGAGAGCTATACCTCGAGGTATGAATTCCGAACCTATGTAATATAGACAATTTTGGATGTTTTAGATGTTTTGTATGATTTGTGATCCGGGCAAACTTATGTGTTAAATTAGGCCCGTTAAATTTAGTGAGTACGTATAGAAAAGCACGGTGACATGATTATGTGAGTATGCTAAATGTCTATGTGGGTCAAAGGGGAGTTTGATAAAATTTTACGCCGGTGCACGCCTCTCGATGTTTGAGAGTTTTCAGTAGTGACGACTACTTGCTTGGTGTGGGAAGTGGCCAACCAGAGCAGATGGATGCAATGGTTGAGTGATTCTTGGCTAACCATTGGCATCGCGGTTTAAGATTTAAGACTTGCCGATATACTGGGTGAATGCGTATCTCTCTCCCCGGAGACTAAATTATGTGAATTAGATATTTAAAACATGAATTGCCCATATGCATTTGTTTAGAATTGTACACTCAGCATATAGCTGAGCAGTGGAGACTTCCTCCATTGCAGGTGAAAAAAAAAAGGGCAAGAAGAAGCGTGAGGAGTAAGGCCGAGGAACGCCGGGGAAAACACTTGTATATGCTTTTGTTTTAAATCCTAAACTTGTAATAAGGATTTGAATTTTCGTAACATGTTGTAATAAGAACTTTAGTTTTGGATGTTGTAATTGAACGCCTATAATTATGTTTTAAATGTTAAAATCAGTTGTGGTTGTATTGGTGTTGGAATTAAGAAGCATGAGTGGTTAGTATTTTCAACACAGGGCTGCCAGCAGGGGAGCAGTCGACTGGACCCTGGGTCAGTCGACTGGATCCCGTGTGGTTGAGACTCTGAAAGTGAATAGTAAGAGAAGCAGTCAACTGGACCCTTGATCAGTCGACTGAACTACTGTAGATTTTGGCTACTGCTTCTAATAATGGAAAAGCAGTTGACTGGGCCCCCAGATCAGTCGACTGGACCTTCTTACAGTCGACTGGGCAGTCGACTGAACCCCTGTTTTCAAAACTGTTTCTTTTGACGTGTGTTCTATTGGCCAAAATTTTTTTTTAACTCTGATTTCAATGGGTATTACAACTCAGAGGGGAATGTTTCCTAAGTTTTAAATACCAGGGTTGTTTTTAAGAATCTTTCCGCTGCGTATAATTATATTAATATTTAGATGAGCCTTGGTGGCATGCCACGTGTCCTATTTCCACGCGTAGTGGGATGGGTCGTGACAAATATATTATGGCGTTTTCTTTTCTTTCTTTTTTTTACACTTACTATGACTTTTCCTCTTTCCCGAACTTTGAATATATGGAGATTAAATTAACTCATACAAGAATGAATACATTTTTGCTTGGTAATCCTAGAACCAAATCTACACCAAATTCACTTTTACTCAAATCTAACACTAAATTGAAACAAAATTATTCAAATCTTATACTCAATATATTTAAATGCATAGAAATAATGAACTTATAGCCTTTAAAAAAGAATAGTTGATATCAGTATGACAATTATAGATGTACATACCAAATGAAGATTTTACTTATTTTAACACATGGATATAAATTTAATTTACACAAACATGCTTCCATATGTAATTTTATTACATACACATCTCATCTACTATTTCAAAAATATTGTCTATTAAAGAAAGAACTTTGAATATATGGAGACGAAAATAAGTCATAAAAAAAATTGTAGTGCTTTCTTCAAAGGAAAACAAAAAATGCTTAAAAACGCAAAGATAGACAATAAAATGGGACCACACAAGCTATTGTGCAAGCATGTTTCAGAAGTATGGCTTACTCATATTTTCATTTTTCCTCACCCTGTGATACACCCAAAATTGACTCTATCCTATGACCGAGCGGTTCAAATCAGCAGCCAGTCCATCATGCACAACTCCTCGAACAAGCATCAGCCCGAGCGGTCTAGTCTACTCATCATCCCGAGCGGTTCATCCATGACCCGGCCAACAAGTCGGGAAAACCGCACAGGCACATCCCACCGCGGGAACAGCCCATCCGGCCCCACAGGCATAATCCCGAGCATCACAGGCGTGATCCCAAGCATTGCGGGCAGTTTCCTACTCAAGCTAGACGACTAATGGAAAGTGCAAACTATTTCCTAATCCAATTAGGAAACCCCCACAATTAATGCCAATCTATATCAATTGGTTGTATTTCCTTATCCATGTAAGAGTAGGTCTCTTGCATCTATAAAAGAGACCTCTCACCCCCCATTGAAGGGGCCGCCAACTCTTTAGTCTACACAGCACCTCTATAAATTCACCATTATACGCATACACCCGGCCGGTATTACTGGTAGTGTCGCCCCTCTTTATTGGCTCACCAGGCCCGCCGGTGATCTGCTAGTGAACGTGCTCAGACACACCCGTGGACGTAGGTACCTTTATTAATAGGGCTGAACCACATACAAAAAATAGTCTTTCTCTTTCTCTCTCTCTCCTTAAACTGCTCTATTTACTCTTACCAAATTCTGGCATCTTCAACAATCATAAAACCTCTCAATACTTAAAATGGCCAAAAAGACTAACAAATCAAAACTATGTATATGATATAGAACTTTACTTGCAAATATGTATAAATAGGCCGTATTTTTTTTTACTTTGGGGTCGCTGTCCTCGAACCTCGTTATTCAAAGGCCCGCGTCTTAAATGTTTGTCTAGGTAGGGGCAGAGAGACTGAGTTTAGGGGGTTACAGCACCCCCTAGATGATTTTTTGGGGTCTATTTATATGTATTCTTGTGTGGATTATATAAATTAATGCTATAAAAACCAACTCAAAAAGTCAGTTACTAAAAAAATAGGGGATTTTCTAAAATTTCGAGAGTGGGAGTGGGGTTAAGTATAGTTTTTATTTTTTAAGGGTATATATATCAAATTTACTAAAATCTGGGGGGGGGGGGGGGGGGGGGGGGGGGGGGCGCTCAAACTCCCTTTTGGATCCCGCCCCTGTGTTGATGGCCGACCATATTTGTAGAACCAACTCGCTTATGAACCATGAAACTGGTTATTTTCTTTCCCAAACAAACTCTTCGTGTTGTTAATCAAACAACTAGTTTACATATAAAGTCAGTCTAGAAATAAACTTAGGGTGCGTTTGATAAAACTGAAAATTAAGTACTGAAAATTAAGTGCTAAATTTAAGTACTGAAAATTTTAAGTCATTTGTATTTGCAATACTGAAAACAGTGTTTCAAGAAGTATAATAGACTGCATTCAATGATTATTTTCAGTATAAAATTTTCACTTAACGTTATCAATGAATTTTTGGCAGCCTTTTCAATTAAGTGGCACATTATCAAACGCACAGACAAAAATTAAGTGCTGAAAATTTTCATTTTCACCACTTAATTGGGTTATCAAACACACCCTTAGCTATCTAAACTTTTGTTCTATCTTAGACTAGTTCAGATTTTAGAATTTCCGAAAATAGTAAGTTTTTGGGCACAAATTAATCTCACAAACACAATTCACAAAGGCACAAACATCATAATGTGTCTATGTCTCTTCTGGTGGGATTCACGTGTGAGATTTTGGGCTCATTTACTATTATTTTGTTTTATAAAAAACGGGTTAAAAATCATAGCTTAAATGGATATGCGGGGAGCACCTTAATTATATGGGATATGGACTTTTATGACCCGATTAGTAAAACCTATTTCGGGTTTTATGGGCCTGTGATGGAAAGGCCCAATTGAGTTTCTATATAAATCAGGGTTAGGTCCCCTCTCCTCTCTTAAGTACGTTATTTTTCCATCAAGTGAACGGCGATATAGGAAGAGAGCAAGGAGAGGAAGCCCTAGCCCATCACTAGCATCTTCTCCTCAATTCTAAATAACGAATTCAGGTATGTAAACCGATTTTTGTGTTCTATGTTTTTAATATGTTTAATCTAATAGTTGGTATCAGAGCCAGGTTTCGATCCTGGGACCTGTGGGTTATGGGCCCAAGGACTTACATTATATTATGGGACATTAAAAGATTTAGACAAGAAAATGGAGGACCTTATAGCATGTTATAAAATCTGCCTAAAGGTGATTTTATGATGATGCACCAAGGACTCGTATTATATTGTAGGACATTAAAAGATTTAGACAAGAAAACGGAGGACTTTATAGCATATTATAAATTCTGCCCAAGGGTGATTTATGATGATGTACCAAGGACTCGCATTATGTTGTGAAAAATATTCTATCTATTGTAATTCTATCATGGACTCAATGCATTTACTATACAGTAGTTTGCATTTTTTTCTTTCTATCGGAAATGAATATTTCTGCGGTCAATTCTATCTTAACTCTATGTCGGAAACGGAGATGATAGGATCAGTTTCTTTACCTTTAGGACCAAATTCTATTTTTGTCCTAGATAACATTTTCTATGTACCGTCAGACATAATTTGATCTTTATTTCAAGTTTAGATGAACGTGATTATTCTTTCTCTTTTGGCAATAAGAAAATTGAGTTGAGCTTTAATTCTCTTGTTATAGGTTATGGCTCTTTTTTTTTTCCAATGGGTTATATCGTTTGAATGTTTTACCCAATAATAAGTCTTTGATTGTTTCTTCTTATGGCAAGAAAATAGTTTTAACTCGAGATACTTCATATGATCTTTGGCATAGGCATTTAGGTCATATTTCAAAACAAAAAAAAAATGCATTAACCGTTTAATCAAGGAAAATATTCTTGATGCCCTTGATTCGGATGCCCCAATTATTTGCATTGATTGTGCCAAAGATAAAATGACTAAAACCAAATAATTAGGGTTATCTCGTAGTGACATCATTCATACTGACATCAGTCATCTTTTGTTAATAATTTCTCACGTTATGACTATATATCTTTATCTCATTAATGATAAATTCGCTGCACTTGAAAATTTCAAAATTTATAAAATTGAGGTAGAGACACTATTAAGCAAAACGATTAAAATTGTAAGGTCTGATCGCGGAGGTGAATTCTATGGAAAGTACGATCAGATTGGCCAACATAACGGTCCTTTCACTAAATTCCTGGAATAATGTGGTATTATTGCCCAATACACTATGTCATGTACTCCTGAACAAAACGGTGTAGTTGAAAGGCGATACTAAACCCAATAAGAAATGGTTAGGAGTATGATGAGTAGGACAAATCTTCTTACTTTCTTGTGGAATTAGGTTTCGAAATGTGCTTTTTATATCCTTTATCATGTTCCTAGTAAGGCAGTGTCTAAAACTTTTTTTTTTTGAATTATGGACTGGACGCATACCATCCTTGAATCATTTCCATGTTTGGGTTATCCAGTTGAAGTGAAACTATATAACCCAAATGAAAAGAAATTTGTCACACCCCAACCCACCCTCGACGGATTAGGACACATGTAACAAGACTATACGTACCCAAAATACACTAACAAGCAAAAAAATCATGGTAGTTATTAAGGAAAACATGATTTGGAGCATCATAAAAGAGTTTGCTGAGACAAAACAGCCCCAAGGGAAAAATGGTCATTAATTAGGTATATTAAAACTTTATACCAAAGGTCATTAATTAAGTATATTAAAACTTTATACCAAAGATAGATCTTTGAGTTCCGGTTCCAACGTAAAAAACGGTGTGCAAATCCGAATTTTCTAAAAAGAGTTATGCACGTTTCTGTAAAAGTAGACGTGCTGTGAAAAATACAAGCGGATCGATCCGCTCTAAAACCCGAATCGATCCTGTAGACCTTAAAATTTTGGTAATTATTTAATTACCAATTGATTAATTAATAATTAATTTATTTTAATTATTACAATTAGTCAAAATCAAGAAGTCAAAATTATTTCAAATGTGGGCCCTACAAGATACAAGTGGACCAATTTATTTGTGACATGTGTCATATACACCACATGAAACCATATAAATAATGGTCTCTAAAGTGGTGACACGTGTCAAAATCTCAAGGGAGGACTTCAAATCCACGGTTAGGATGTATTGAGTCACCAAATAAAACTCTATACCCTAAGCCTATAAATAGGGGTCTCTACCCATGTAGAAGGGACTTTTGGCCTTTCAATAAGTTGAGATTTCTCCACAAAAATTGAGAGCTCTCTCTTACATTCAAATCACCCAAGCCTTTCTGAAGAACAAACATACAGTTTGTTGTTCTTCAGATTCAAGTCAAGTCTGTTTAATCCGTTCTTCGAGAAGTTGAAGGAAGATTAATCGTTCGTTTGTTCGAGATCAAGCCCCGGCCCTCGTTCAAGCTCCCCTACAAGTACTTCATCCAGCGTGAAGATTTGAAGGACAAATCTACGGTTCAAGAACAAGCTCCAGAAGCCCTTGAATCGTGAACAATCAAGGAGATCGAATCAAAGGAATTTTCTTTTCATTGTAAAAGAATTATACAGAGATTGTACTCATATTTTCTGAAATCAATAAAATCATATTTGTTCATCAATTTTCTCGTTATTTCTATACTTGAAATTTGTTGTGTACAAATTTCTGGCACGCCCGGTGGGACCTCTCTGCCTTTCATCTCTTTCTCCTACATCAAAGTATCAAAATCCTACTCTAGCAACATTCAATGGCATCTAAGAAGGTTCAACTTCCCAAAGATACCAAGAATAGTGGCAAGAACGTTGTTACTGCAAGTAGCAATAGTAACTCCTCTGCGAAGAGCACCGATAGCGTCTCCTCAGGGCCAATCACCCGTAGCAAAACAAAAGTTGCTACCTCTGCTGGTGGTCAAGTCACTTCGGTGAAATTAGCACAAGTGAAGGCCCGCGCGGTTGTCAACACTGATCCTATAGGGACAAAAACGGATGACATGTTGCAACCCAAGAAACTTCCAGTTGTTACAAAGGATGATGCCGCGAAGAACTTGTCAGCATCTTCATCTCGCTCGGTCTCAGATGCTGAATCAGACTCAGATTCGTCCTCAGGGTCATCTCCAAGTAGCCTGAAAAAGTTCACTTCCCCAAAGCGCACAAACTCTAATACGTCTTCCTACACAATGGAGATGCCGGTCATGATGACCAATACAACTTCAATCGAAGAGCAACTAGCTACAATGGCTCGTGCAATTGAACAACTTACGAGGACTGTTGAAGAAAAGGACTTACAAATAGCTTCTTTGATGAACAAGTTGGAGGGTCAAAACATAGGGGAGTCAAGCCAAAGCCAGAAACACCCTCCTGGATTTACACCTCTAATTACATCCACATCGGATGACCAACAGGTGCCGCCTACTAAACCAGAGGGAGAGCAAATTGCTACCTCAACATCCGTTGGTGCGTTATCTGTCCAACAGCTCCATGACATGATAACAAATACAATAAGAGCACAATATGGCGGCGCTCCTCAAAGTAATCTCATGTATTCAAAGCCTTACACGAAAAGGATTGACGACATGAGGATGCCTGCGGGATACCAACCTCCTAAGTTCCAACAGTTCGATGGAAAGGGAAACCCTAAGCAACATGTCGCCCACTTTGTTGAAACATGCAACAACGCTGGAACTGAAGGGGATCTTCTCGTCAAGCAGTTTGTCCGCACCCTTAAAGGCAATGCTTTTGATTGGTACACCGACTTGGAGTCACAATCAATTGATAGTTGGGGACAGATGGAGCGAGAATTTCTGAATCGCTTTTACAGCACTCGTCGCACGGTTAGCATGATCGAGCTCACCAGTACCAAGCAATGGAAAGACGAACCCGTGGTGGACTTTATCAACCGATGGCGGTCACTTAGTCTAGATTGTAAAGACCGACTCACTGAAGTATCTGCCGTTGAGATGTGTATGCAAGGTATGCACTGGGGCCTCCTTTATATCCTTCAAGGTATAAAACCACGTACCTTTGAAGAACTGGCAACACGTGCGCATGACATGGAAATTAGCATTGCTAATCATGGTGGTAAAAATCCTCCCGTTGTGGAACAACGTAAGGAGGTGAAAGATGTGAAGAAAAATGACAAAACGAGCAAGACTGCAGCAAAAGGGTCTATGGTGGTGACTACTGTTCCCGTAAAGATCCCCTCAAAGGATAAAATGGAAGTAGTAAAGAAACAAGACCAACCCCGTGAAAGTCAAAAGCAACGATCAACTCTAAAAGAGTTGCAGGAAAAGGAGTACCCTTTTCCAGATGCTGACGTACTAGGCATATTGGAGTACTTGCTCGAGAAGAAGGTGATTCAACTCCCAGAATGCAAACGACCCAATGAGATGGGACGTGTGAATGACCCAAAATATTGCAAATATCATCGCATTGTCGGTCATCCCATTGAAAAGTGTTTTATTCTCAAAGAGGTTATCATGAATTTGGCTAAAGAAGGCAAAATCCTGTTGGACACAGAAGAAGTAGCAGCGTCAAATCATGCTGCCGTCGTTTCTCAGCCTCCAAATGACGCGTATACACAACGCTCTCAAAAGCAACCATCATTCCCCACACTGGGGGCAAGTGTCAGGTCAATCCAGTTTGGCTCTTTTGAGCCGGTGCAAATTCCACTGTCACTAGAATGCCAGCTGAACTGTCCCGTCTTTCATAAAGAATCAACGAAAGAAGACGATGAAGGATGGACCCTTGTTACAAGGAGAAAGGCACGAAAGCAACAAGTACTCGTGCAACCCACTGTCAATGAAGATAGAGTGCTTCAAAAGAGAAATACATTTTGGCGCCCAAAGAAGAATAACAAGAAGCAGTGGGTAAAACGTGAGATACATGTTAATGATGTGTTACAACAGCCACCAAGTTTCGCTACTTTGCGGGAATATTTTCCTAAGGGGTATTTCAATGATAACCTAGTTGTGACAACTTACGCAATTTCTGCCCAAGAAGCTGATACTGAAGATGATGCTGAAAATGAGCAGATGCAAACTTCTAGTATCGACGTTGTGCATGCAAATGAACAAGTTGAAGTGTCAAAGACGCTTCAAAGTTTACCAGCAAAGTTTAGTCTTCACGAGGCTTCACAATTTCCACAACAGGTGCGCTCTGCGCTAGTTCAAGTGCTACAAGAGCCAAACAAACATGCTGCCGTTATTAGTAAGCTTGGAGACAATAATGTTAGTCCGAGCTCTTGTGCATCTTGCTGTGCAGCAATTACTTTCACTGATGAGGACCTGCAGTTAGGGTCAAAACTTCATAATAGACCACTTTTTGTTTCGGGTTTCATAAGAGAACAAAAGGTTAATCGCATTCTCATTGACGGAGGATCAGCGGTAAATATCATGCCAAAATTCATCATGAAACGCCTTGGTATAACAATCGACGAACTATCTTCTAGTCGTCTCATCATACAAGGATTTAACCAAGGAGGCCAACGAGCAATTGGAATGATTCGTGTCATTCTCACAGTTGGAGAATTAGAGGCAGAAACTTTATTTCACGTGATCGATGCGAAGACATCATATAACTTGTTATTGGGCCGACCTTGGACCCACTGGAACGGAGTCATCCCATCGACTCTTCATCAGTGCTTGAAGTTCAATAAAGGTGGCGTAAAGACAGTGATAGGAGATATGAAGCCATTCACCGAGGCTGAAGCTCACTTTGCTGATGCAAAGTTTTACATCGACACTGATACTAACGCATCATCAGAGGCTCTTTCCATAAAAACTTCTTCAAAAGAAAATGGCGAGCACAAAAAAGATAAATGTGTAGAAGTTCCTCCCACTAACGCTACGGCAAACGAGAGTGATGATCTTTCAAGGGTTGTTCTGCCGCAAGAGCTGGAATCATCGGCAAGTGTCAAGACCTCATCACTGATTTTCAAGTATGTTCCATTGTCTTGTCGTAAAAAGGGAGAGTCACCTTTCATTGAATTCTCTAAGGATGAAAAGGAAAAAAGAAAATCTCTCGTAGGAGCAAAGCCAGAAGACATTCAGTTGCTAAAAGAAAATTTAACCATCCCGCTTACCAAGGTTGAACGAGATGAATCGTTCAAAACTCCTTTAAAAGGGTTCGTTAAACCATCTGGAATAGCAACAGAACATGGAGCACTCCCTGATAAAAGAACAATTGAAGGGTTTGATCCAAAAGCATATAAGTTAATGGTAAAGTCGGGATATGATTTCTCGAATCCTACACCCCTTGGAGTCCTTAACCCTCAATCTACAGGAGAGAAGGTACATGGTCTCACCGAAACTCAAAATAAGCTGAGGCAACAGGGACACATGATTACCTTGCCCAAAACTGGTCTAGGATTTACCCCTGATGAACCTATTCGTATTCCAGTTAGAGGAAAAAGCAAGAAAGTAAATGCCCAGTACATTACGGTAGAAGAAATTGATGACGAGAAAAATTCCCAACATACTTCTCGTGTTTCGGTGTTTGACCGCATTGGAACATCATCTTCGCATACTTCTGTCTTCGATAGGTTGGGTGAGCGTGTACCAAATGAAGATCGTTCACCCTCTTATACGAGACTTATGGCCCGCACATCTGTTTTTAATAGGCTGGGTACTTCCAATCAAATGGAGGAAAATCAAACCCCTCAATTACGAAATTCAGTCTTCTCTCGAACCACCAAAACAAATTGTTGGCTTACAAAGAGGCGTAATAATGACGTTCCTGAAAGGATCGAAATTGAAAAAAAGGAAGATACTGAAACTCGGAGTTTGATTCCCTCTCGCATGAAGCGCACTACCAAGCTAGATGTAAGTGTGGATGATGTGTTGAAAGCTAAACGACGAACCATCGTGTTGACAAACCAAGATGATCTTGGGAACCAAGAAGCTGACAATGAAAAAGTAGCTTATACATCATCTTATCATATTACATTCGAGGAGGCATGCGATGACGACTCCATCGGGGATGATGTTAATGAAGCACCCTCAACACTCGAAGACGGGGGGCAACCTACTGTCGACGAGCTCAAGGAGCTGAATTTAGGGACAATAGAAGAACCTAGACCAATCTTAATCAGCACGTTATTGGAGCCTTCAAAAGAGGAAAAATACTTTGAATTGTTGTTTGAATATAAGGATGTGTTTGCTTGGACATACAAAGATATGCCAGGTCTAGACCCCAAAATTGCAGTACATAACCTTGCAATCAAACATGGAGCACGGCCAGTCAAACAAGCTCAACGTTTCTTTAGACCAGAGCTTGTTCCAAAAATAGAAGAAGAAATCAATAAGTTGATTGAAGCAGGGTTTATTCGAGAAGTAAAGTACCCCACTTGGATCTCAAGTATAGTCCCGGTGAAAAAGAAGAATGGACAAATACGCATTTGTGTCGACTTTCGCGACCTAAACAATGCTTGTCCTAAAGATGACTTTCCTATTCCTATTGCTGAACTGACAGTCGATGCAACTACAGGACATGAAGCTCTTTCCTTTATGGATGGTTTCTCAGGTTATAATCAAATACGGATGACCCCTACAGATGAAGAGTTGACTGCTTTTCGGACCCCAAAAGGCATTTATTGTTACAAAGTTATGCCATTTGGTCTTAAGAATGCAGGGGCTACTTACCAACGCGCAATGCAAAAGATCTTTGACGACGTGCTCCATAAAAATGTGGAGTGCTACGTTGATGACTTGGTAGTCAAAAGCAAGAATAGGGAAGACCATCTTCATGATCTGCGTATGGTGTTCAATAGGTTGAGAAAATATCAACTTAAAATGAATCCCCTTAAGTGTGCTTTCGGCGTTACTTCAGGAAAATTCTTGGGCTACATTGTTCGACATCGTGGCATTGAAGTTGATCCAGCCAAAATTGATGCTATTCAAAAAATGTCACCACCTAAGAATTTGCATGAATTACGAAGCTTACAAGGTCAACTCGCTTTTATTCGCAGATTCATTTCAAATTTAGCTGGACGATGCCAACCTTTCAGTCGTCTTATGAAGAAGGACGTACCTTTCATATGGGATCAAGCTTGTCAGAATGCTTTGGATAACATAAAGAGGTACTTGCTTAATCCCCCAGTGTTAGGAGCTCCCATAGTAGGAAAGCCGCTTGTACTTTATATTGCTGCGCAAGAAGAGTCACTTGGGGCTCTCCTTGCGCAAGAGAATGAAGAGCGCAAGGAAAAAGCATTATACTACTTGAGTCGTCGCTTAACTGTGACAGAGCTAAAGTATTCTCCTATTGAAAAGACATGTTTAGCATTGGTCTTTGCATCACAGAAGTTAAGACATTACTTTTTAGCTCACACAGTTCACTTAGTGGCAAGAGCCGATCCTATAAAGTACGTCATGTCCAAACCAGTTCTTTCAGGACGACTTGCACGATGGTCAATCTTATTCAATGAATTTGAAATCATTTACGTCCCTCGAAAGGCCGTCAAAGGACAAGTTATAGCAGATTTCTTGGCTGAGCACCCAATCCCAGCTGATTGGGAAATCTCAGAAGATTTTCCTGACGAAGATGTACTATTCATTGATATACTTCCCCCATGGATGATGTTTTTCGATGGAGCATCACGGTTTGATGGAGCGGGGGCAGGCATAGTCTTGGTTTCACCACAAAGGCAAATTCTTACATACGCTTTTACACTCGGTGAAAGGTGCTCTAACAATGTTGCCGAGTATCAAGCTTTAATCATTGGCCTGGAAATGGCAGTAGAAATAAAAATTCCTGACTTAGAGATCTATGGTGATTCAAAGTTAGTTGTCAACCAGCTTCTCAAAGACTACGAAGTTAGAAAAGATGACTTGGTGCCATACTTTCGATATGCTTCTCATCTTTTGGAAAAGTTTGATAGTGTCGTGTTGGAACATGTCCCTAGAAAGGATAATCGACTGGCAGATGCTTTGGCGAACTTGGCTACAACGCTAGCATTATTGGAAGATGAAAAGATCGACATTCCTGTGTGCCAACGGTGGGTGTTACCCCATTTACTCGATTGCACGTTAGAGGAGGTCAACCTAATCTCAGTTTTAGCCATTGAAGCAGACGATTGGCGGAGACCTCTCATCGACTACTTGGAGCATGGAAAACTTCCAGAGGACTTACGTCACAAGACTGAGATAAAGCGGCGAGCCCCACGGTTCATATACTACAAAGATACCTTGTTTCGACGCTCTTTTGAAGGACTATTTCTACGTTGCCTTGGAGAAGTTGAAGCAACTCAAGCTATGGAGGAAGCGCACTCTGGAATATGTGGGGCCCATCAGTCTGGACCAAAGCTTCACTTTCGTGTGAAAAGAATGGGTTATTATTGGCCTACTATGGTGAAAGATTGCATGGAATATGCGAAAAGATGTCAAGCTTGTCAGTTTTATGCAAACTTTATCCATCAACCACCAGAACCCTTACACCCTACTATCGCTTCCTGGCCATTTGAAGCATGGGGACTTGATGTAGTTGGACCTCTGACAAAATCATCTAGAGGTCACTTGTACATTTTGGCGGCAACCGACTATTTCTCAAAATGGGCTGAAGCTGTCCCGCTCAGAGAAGTGAAAAAGGAAACTGTCGTTGATTTCATCAAGACTAACATCATCTTTCGGTATGGTGTTCCCAGATACATCATTACCGATAATGGAAAGCCTTTCTACAATTCTCTCATGGATAACTTATGCGAGAAGTTCAGTTTTAAACAACGGAACTCCTCTATGTACAATGCTCCAGCCAATGGTCTTGCAGAGGCGTTTAACAAAACCCTGTGCAACTTGCTTAAGAAAGTGGTAGCCAAGTCAAAGAAGGATTGGCACGAGAGGATTGGCGAGGCATTATGGGCGTATCGTACAACTCATAGAACATCTACACAAGCCACTCCATATGTACTCGTTTACGGCGTTGAGGCCGTTTTGCCATTAGAGCAACAGATCCCATCGTTGAGGATTGCATTACAAGAGGGCCTAACAAATGAAGAAAATGCACGTTTGCGTCTCGAAGAACTAGAAGCGTTGGATGAAAAGAGACTCGAAGCGCAGCAAAGAATGGAATGCTATCAAGCACGACTCTCCAAAGCTTTTAACAAAAGAGTACGACATCGGTCCTTTCAAGTTGGAGACTTAGTATTAGCGGTTAGAAGACCCATTATACTTAGTCATCGCACTGGCAATAAGTTTACGTCAAAGTGGGACGGTCCTTATGTCGTGCGTGAAGTCTACACCAGCGGTGCCTACAAGATTGTTGACGAAGATGGATTACGTGTAGGTCCAATCAATGGGAAGTTCCTAAAAAGATACTATCCATAAAAGCACACCGCACTCCTGGCCCGCATGAGTATAAACTGTGTACGGCGCAAAAAAAAAAAAAAAAAAAAAAAAAAAAAAAAAAAAAAAAAAAAAAAAAAATCTGTCTTTTGAGAAATAAATGCTTTGAACTACGTGATGACTTGATCCCTTTCTTAGGGTACGTAGGCAACTTGAAATTTCAAGTTCAGTCAACATTATTGAAAAGCATATGCAAATCACTATTGATAGAATGCGTGGTGGAATGCAGTATTCTTACTTCACAAAAAGGCCAATTATAAATGGACAAAGTGAATAAGCATTTCAGAAAGGAAAAGGGATGTTGTATTATTAAAAGAAAGCTAGTAATAATGTCATCTAAATACAATTACTAGGAGAATAAAGTTAAAAAAAAAAAAAAAAAAAAAAAAAAAAAGTCTCTAAATATCTCTGTCCATCCAACATGAAGAATCAAGTGACGACTGAAGACTCTCGACCTGTCTGCGCAAATCTTGCAGCATGTCTGCATCTTCAGTTGTTACTGTTGGAGTTAAATTTACATCATGTAGAACCTTTTCTGCTGTGTCCACCTTATGCTTAGCTGTTTCCACTGCGTCATTCTTAGCCTTCAAGTCTCCTTCCATCCTTGACTCTTCTTGTAAAAGAGAATGTAATGTCGCCTCAAGAGTAGCTCTTTTCTGCTTAACACCAGCTAAAGCAGTAACAAAATCACTTTGATCCTGCTTTGCTGTCATGAGGTTGGACTTGACAAATTCAAGGTCCTTTGTTGCCTTAACCCTTTTGGTTGCTATGTCATGCGCGGATACACACCCAGTGAGCTGCTTTTTAAATTCTAAGTACGCATTTACACTACCCACATATGAATCTACAATGGTTTTTAAGGGGTATGGGTCACCATTAAGACTACTAATGCTCTTGTATACGGATGAAGCAACTTCATGCACCTTAGAGACACGATTAAGTGAGGCCTCCTTAAGTAATTTCAGCAAGTCAACTCCTAACCCTTCAATCGCCCTCTTGACAAGAGACGAAGCGATATTGCTAGGTTGATACGTAGAACATGAACGTGTAGGAACGGCATTAGGTTGTGATACAATGGTACGACCTCCAAGGTATGTATCTACCTTCGTAGCTTGGGAGGTAATATCTGGTGTGTTCTCAAGCGTCTTGGTTCCTGAATCATCGTGCAATGGCCCAACTACCGAGTTTTCGCTACAGCTGAAAGCATCGGCCTCCAAAGTCTTTTCATCGTCGTCCTTTTCATTGTCTTCCCCGACAACCAGTTCGCATTCTCCTAACTGGCAAAAAAAAAAGTGTGGGGTAAGAAATCAAGTACAAACATTGTTAAAAAAAAAAAAAAAAGGGAATTAAGGGACATTACCTGTTCATGTGTCCCTATGATTGCACACGACGAGCTGGGAACTCCATCAAAAAAGGATTCAAGGTTAGTATCGCGAAGGACAATCCTTGGAAGCACCGAAGATTTATTCTTTTTAGGAGCTGACTGCTTGTAAGGATCCTCATCATGCTTTTGAGAGTCCCCTACTTGCTCTCCCTCCTGACGGTCTGGGTGAGATCTTTTCATGCTTGGTGTGCCTGCAGCAATCTGGCGAATTGATGAAGTACGTGGAACTGGTGGCTTACTTATGTTTTTAGCATCTCTAGCCCCACCATCACTGTCATCACCATCATCTTCCAAATCTAGCAACTCTTCCGAGTCAGAGCTTTCTTGGGATTTATGCTCTTTTCGCTTGGATTTAGACAACCTTGTACTCTCAATAAAAATCTCCAGCCCATTACTTAAGTAGTCACCATGCCTGGTTGACCACCATTCTTGGTAAGTTTGAGTAGTGTGGATATTTGGGTCATCACAACGCGCAGGTAAAAGTACGTTGGCAAAGGTACCCTTTGCGAGGCATATGCGCCAATATTCAAGAGCTTGCCTCCAGGTAGCAGAACGAACATCGTCTTTTAAGTCACCTGGTATGTCTTGACAAAACCCAAATTGTCTGCTAAATCGATTGGGACTATAAGGTTCAACTATGATAGAGCTTTCTTGACGCAATACCAAGTAACTCGAACGAAGGCTAAGGAAATAGCTTTGTTGTGGAAGACGCAGATTTCCGTCATCAATAAATGTCTCATTGCTGTTGTTGAGCATCATTTCGCACCATTTTGCTTGGCTACCCTTGTGGATAAGTTCTCGAGCCTCACGTTCATCAAAATATTTGGCGCCTCCTGCACCTGAGTATCTGGACATTTTGGGTCCTTGCACAGCCCCTTGCGTCTCGTGAGGAATTAAATAGTGTGTACCGAAATAAAAAGCTAGCCATCCGTACACGTAATGAAAGGGCAAATGCGAATGCGACCGCCCGGGGTCTGAAGATTTAGATAATCTATTCAACCCATCGTAGATACTAGCTAACACGGGCACAGCAAGGCTGTACGTGCGACCTCCGGCCAAGAAGCTTGCAACTTTGAAAGTTCCCGGACGAATGTTGTTTCCTTTGTTAGTTGGGAGGACGAACACACACAACCAACAAGAAAGAAATGCAGCTAAGTATGTCTTATCATGAAAAGTACTACTAATCCTAAGATCTGCAAAAACCGAATCCTCTTTCGGTGTCCTGGCTCGAGGCTCATCAAGGTCTCCAGTAGGATTCTGAGTCGACTTAGGACGAGTGACACTTTTAGACTTGCGAGTTCGGGGTTTATTAAATTTGTGTTTTTCGTCTCCTCTAAACCAAAATTCAACCCATTCAGCGATTGACACTTGAGAATTCCTCCCCTTCCTTTTCCGCAAGAAATGGTAAGCTGAGAACAGGAGCGGGCAGCTATTAGGAACATGTCTGGTATTTGCCTTTTTGTCTATCCCAGTTAATTCCAAAGCACTCGGGATGATTTCTTCATAAATCGCACCAACTATAGGAAGACCGCCTATTAGTCGTAGATCCCATAGAGATATAGACAACTCGCCTGCGGATGTGTGAAGTGTGTTAGTGGCTGGACACCAAGCTTCGCAGAATGCTCTCATGATATCAGGATTCCGGTCATACGTATACAATGAGGCATAAACGGCATTGTATATACGGGCTGTTTGAAGCACCGTTGAATAATTCCCAAGGATATATTCAGTCCATTCCCAATACCGTTTGATGAATCTGAATTCACCTTCAAGCTTCAACGTACAGCCCCAATGTACATCTCCTGAAACTATTCGGTGACCCAAGGTCTTAAATGACTTTGCACGTGAGGTATTTGAGTGAAAGGGCGATTGCAGAAAAATACGATCTGGTGATCCGGAAGAATCTGCAACCGACCATTCTGTTAATTTGGGTAAACTCTCTAATTTGGGCCATTTTTGTGAAAATGGACCGGCTGAAGGCGTGAGAACAGAAAATATACTGCCTGTTTGCTCTTCGTCATCCTTGTTATCCACGATGGACATGAAATGTTTTCGGGATGAGCTAAAGTCCTTGAAAAAAACCATGACCAATCTAAAAAAAAAAAAAAAAAAGAAGAAAAAAAGAAAAAAGACATTAACTGTTGTGGAGATTGGATAAATAAAGATATATTGCAAAAGCAAGTAAAGCGACATATAAAAGATTGCACGTTGTAAAGTAAGATAAATCTTCGGAGTCACAATGGAGTGTTTGCCCATGAGGATTAATGGCTCTGGGGTAGCAATTCCAAAGGGTGTTCCCCGAAAGTCGGAGTCACAATGGGTTGTTTGCCCATGAGGATTAATAGCTCTGGGGTAGCAATTCCAAAGGGTGTTCCCCGAAAATCGGAGTCACAATGGAGTGTTTGCCCATGAGGATTAATGGCTCTGGGGTAGCAATTCCAAAGGGTGTTCCCCGAAAGTCGGAGTCACAATGGGTTGTTTGCCCATGAGGATTAATAGCTCTGGGGTAGCAATTCCAAAGGGTGTTCCCCGAAAATCGGAGTCACAATGGGTTGTTTGCCCATGAGGATTAATAGCTCTGGGGTAGCAATTCCAAAGGGTGTTCCCCGAAAATCGGAGTCACAATGGGTTGTTTGCCCATGAGGATTAATAGCTCTGGGGTAGCAATTCCAAAGGGTGTTCCCCGAAAATCGGAGTCACAATGGGTTGTTTGCCCATGAGGATTAATAGCTCTGGGGTAGCAATTCCAAAAGGTGTTCCCCGAAAGTCGGAGTCACAATGGGTTGTTTGCCCATGAGGATTAATAGCTCTGGGGTAGCAATTCCAAGGCTGTTCTCCGAAGATGCCGCCGGATAATGCACTACCTTGAATCCCTGCACAAAAAAAAAAAAAAAAAAAAAAAAAACCTCCTACAAGGCAAATTGCAACAATTCTACAAATATATCTTCCCAGGAGAAAAATGCTAAAGAGATGCTTACTAAAGGATTGGTGGACTGTAAAGTCTTTGGAAGCTACTATGTGAAAAAGGAAGTACCTGCAAAAAAAAAATATATATATATATATATATAATTCAATAAGGTACTTTACGTCCTGGAGTAAAAAAAAAAAACACTTTTGGAATCTCCGATGGTTTTTCAACTGTGTATTTATAGTTGCAAAGCAGCAAGCACTAAAAAATAAAAAAATAAAAAAATAAAAAATAAATAAAATAATTCGCTGCTACCAGACACTATTGGTGCAAGTGGTTAAATATTGAAGACATCATGGACTCGTGGGAAGTGTGCGCAGTAGGAATTATCTTATTCTATTGGGGTACACTGCATCTAATATTTGTAGTTGATGGAGGTAAAAAATTCAGGAATGTTAAATAAGGTGATGCCAAAATTGTTACCTTGTATTAACCAGAAAACTCTTAACCTTCCAAACAAAGACTGTGGTGCTCCTTCAAAAGAAATCTATGGTTGCAAATCGTGCATCCCTCTATATAGGGAAGAGAAGGGATAAGAAGAATAATGGGAGTCTCTTAATTACAAATTGTTCTTTCCCAAACTCACTTACATGACCGTCCAAACTTGGTTGCCTAAAGAATGGATTATTTTAAAAATCTCCAATCCTGGAAGGATTGGGCAGTACCTGTCTAAATTGGTTGCTTAAACACCACGTAAAAAAAAAAAATATATATATATATATATACATCATTGGACTCATATGGTATATCCATTAGCCGGTCTACTTCAATGTGTGTGGGTAAGAATACTAGTCTATTGCAACCTTATGATTGTTGCGACTTTACATGCAAGTACAAGTGCTTGTACATGTGTGACAAAAAAAAAAAAAAGGGGGAAGAGGAAGATCGTTTGCCCGGGGCACATATGATCAGAAAAAGGAAAAAAGATACGAATCCTATATACGGTGTCATCAGGTCCGGCTTGCATCACATGCATATTTGTAGTGGTGTTATGCCAATACCAAAAGTACATGGAGTATAACTGCTAATATGTGGGATATTCTGGTTCATATTTAGTGACTGCATATTTAGGGATAATATGTATTGATCTAATATGCTATGGAGGTTTATGCATATAATTGATAATTAAAAAAAAAAAAAAAAAAAAAAAAGGAAAAAAAAAAAAGGAAAACGAAGGTAAAGAAGAGGCTGACTTACAGCTTCTGCCCAGAAGTTCTCTTTGAAGCCTCCAATCCGTGATTGCATGCATAGCAAGTGTCAACATATGTATATGTATATATATATATATACATACGTGGGTTGAGCAGTGGTGAAATTACAAGTTTCCTAATATCTTGTTTCTTGCTTGGGAAGAAAAAGGCCCCTAACATGATTAGGAAACTAAAAAATTCCTAACATGATTAGGAAACAAAAAAAAAAAAAAAAAAAAAAAAACGTGGATGTAAATTCTGTGGGATTCCCTAGATTGGCTTGCCAAAGAAAATTCAAAGGCATAGGACATGTTTGGCAAATTCGGATATGATGCTATGGACTAAAGCTTCAACAATGCACCAAAAGCATGTGCCCGATATCATCTTGATACTAAGTAATGAACATATTGTATTTTGGTGTAACGTGATACCATTCATATACACGAAGTCTCCTAAAATACTTGTGTCTTCTTGTTGGGTCTTCTGACTCCAAAGCCACATGAATTCAAATTAAAGGAAATCATTCAATGTGATGAGGTGCACTTAGTTTGGTCACCGTTTAATTCTATGGGTCCGTTTGGGAAAGTCAAGAATTGAACCGATTTTAGTTCAAAAGTGCCATAAGTTTCAAAACTTGTGATATGCTTAAAACAAAAGTTACTAATAGTAATACAAGTGAAAAAAAAAAAAAAAAAAAAAGTTACAATAAGTCCGTACGGAATTAGTGTATGGCATTAATTAGCACTACACTACCTAAATTAAAATCCCAAATTTATTTCGCAAAAGGTTTGAAAGCTATAGCACTCCTATTGTATTTGGGATATTCCAAACTTGGGAATCATAACACTATTCTATAGTGTAATGTTCCTAAATACAATAATATGTGTGAAGCTGGTTTGACGGACTACAAATTGATTCATGGTAAGTGCATTGAATACTTCAAGTCCCGTCGCGGGTGTACGGTAAACATAATGTCGACGTGCCATGAAGTGGGGGCATTTGTAGACCTTAAAATTTTGGTAATTATTTAATTACCAATTGATTAATTAATAATTAATTTATTTTAATTATTACAATTAGTCAAAATCAAGAAGTCAAAATTATTTCAAATGTGGGCCCTACAAGATACAAGTGGACCAATTTATTTGTGACATGTGTCATATACACCACATGAAACCATATAAATAATGGTCTCTAAAGTGGTGACACGTGTCAAAATCTCAAGGGAGGACTTCAAATCCACGGTTAGGATGTATTGAGTCACCAAATAAAACTCTATACCCTAAGCCTATAAATAGGGGTCTCTACCCATGTAGAAGGGACTTTTGGCCTTTCAATAAGTTGAGATTTCTCCACAAAAATTGAGAGCTCTCTCTTACATTCAAATCACCCAAGCCTTTCTGAAGAACAAACATACAGTTTGTTGTTCTTCAGATTCAAGTCAAGTCTGTTTAATCCGTTCTTCGAGAAGTTGAAGGAAGATTAATCGTTCGTTTGTTCGAGATCAAGCCCCGGCCCTCGTTCAAGCTCCCCTACAAGTACTTCATCCAGCGTGAAGATTTGAAGGACAAATCTACGGTTCAAGAACAAGCTCCAGAAGCCCTTGAATCGTGAACAATCAAGGAGATCGAATCAAAGGAATTTTCTTTTCATTGTAAAAGAATTATACAGAGATTGTACTCATATTTTCTGAAATCAATAAAATCATATTTGTTCATCAATTTTCTCGTTATTTCTATACTTGAAATTTGTTGTGTACAGATCCATTTCACTGATTCTTCCACAGAATGTCCCTTTAAAAGGACAGATCGATCCCTTTTATAACCCGGATCGATTTGGGTTCTGTAGAAACATGTTTTTGTTGCTAAAAACTCTGTCAAAACATATCCAACTCATACCCAAACCAAACCAAACTTCATGGAACATTAGGAAACCATTTCAAATCCATTTCTAAATATTCTTAAGCATCACCAAGCAACTAAATCATGAGCTCAAATTCTTTTAAATCAGGTTAAACACTTGAACTCAAGTTTCCACTCAATCCAAGCAAGCATTCACATAAAACTTTCCCGCAAGGGTCTCAAACCACATTTAGCATTTGCAAACCAAGCGGAATTTGTCCAAAACTTGCAACACATACATTCGGACTTGTCGGAACAACCCAGATGTATACATAGTTAATACAGAAGGAAAATAAATGAAATCCACAAGTACGACTCCAACCTACCACCACCTATTCCATAGCAATTTACATAACTTTTTCCCAAGTTAACTTGAAACCATCCAAAATGACAAGTTCAAGATTTAAGTCTTATAATTACATCAAAAGTACCAATCCACCATTTTAGGAACTACTAATTACAACATATTACAAGTTTTAAGAGAGTTTTTATGCATAAGTCTCAAATTTCTCCCATCTCTCCCATCATTTCTTCTCCGGGTATTGCTCCGAACCTGCGGTGGTTGTTATTTACCACAACAGAAAAGGAAAATGGTTTTCTTAAGCATTATGCTTAGTGAATTAACTAACATGCTTGAATGTCGTGAACATGTATAATTATAACACCCGTATTTGTGTTATTGCTTTTGCATTTCATTGTCATGCATGATAATGTGATGTGGTGTGTCTTATGACACATGTTTGGGTGAGTTTTGACTCACGAGTTAATTTGGGTGTCTGTATTAGAGAACCCTTTGAAACTGTGGTGATTGAGGATTTGTTGTTGCGACGTCTCTCCGAGTGTCAGACGGTCACTGTGGAATACTTTAAATATTTATCTGAAAATAAATGTTTACCTGTGTATTTCAATATCTGTATTATTTTCTGTTTTAGAATTTATATCTGTTGTTAGTTTTAGTATCCTGGTGAGAACGAATTAACATACTATTAATTTGGTAGGCTAATTAGCAACTTCGGAAACGTCATGTAAAAATTCGCGTTTTAGCGACCAAACGAAACGTAGTCAAAAACTTTTATAATTTTGAGGTTTCACTTATAAAGCTATTAATAAGCTGTATAGAAAGTTTCAGAGACTGATTAGGAGTATTGAAAACTCGTGGGGAGGTAAACGTAATTTCTGATAGTTTTGCCTATATATAGGAAGTGATGACTTTCATAATTTTCACAAGTCTTAACCTAAATTCCAAAAAGGGGGCCATAGGGAGATTTTGGAGCTTAGAGCTTTGCGACGCCAAACGACGACCTTCTGTCAGTCTGTTTTCTCCCATATTTCATATTCGAGCTCCTCGAGGTAAGAGCTTCGTTTTGATATATGTTAGGGCTTGTTTGGCCAAGTTTTCCGAAAAGTTGTTTTCTAGAATTTTTCATAAAAGTTGATAAATGGAATTTTGATCCATAGGAATTGTACTAGACGGACTTCTACACGTTCTTTGTACATGGGTTTTCTTTGGATCGAAGTTTAAGACCATAAATCGGAGGTGAGTGATCCAATTATGTTTTGGAATGATTTCTTGACGTGTATTCATGTTATGTTTGAATAGCATGTATTAATTCATAGATATATACTGTGTAGTTCATATTGGGCATTTGTTTTGATAAGTAGGCCCAATAGCACGATGAAATGTTTGATTTCCGCGAGCATGGTGATATGTATTGAGCATGTTAAATTGCTTATGTGGGTCAGAAGGAGCACGTGGTCACCGTGCCATTTTGTGGAGCCAATATAGGAAATAAGGTCGCACTATTGAAGAGAAGAATCGTGGGTCTTACCCTTTCACGTGGACTTATTGGGAAGGAGTCGCGGATTAGAAGTATGGACGGGCACGTGAGTCTCCCGCGACCAGTATGAAATGTAAGGATGTGAATGCGGACATGTTTATCATTCATGTGCATATGTTGTTTTATTCACTAAGCCTTAGCTTAAACAAATCAAATATCTGTGGTTATTCAAATAACCATTTCAGGTGTTAATGCTGGCGAGGAATCGGAGAAGTGAGCACGTGGGTTTAGAGTTCGCTTAGAAGGTAACCTGAAAGTTGATCTTGTAGTTTTGGAACAATAGGAATGTTGTAATAAAGATTTGAATGGTTTTAACTTATGTTTAACTTAGTATGTTAGAATGGACCTAAAGCATGGTAATAGTTAGTAACATGTTGTAATTATACTTTGGTAATGTTTTAATTACAGCTAGGATTACTTTGATATGAGGTTAGAGTGTGTGGTTAACACTTGGTTGTTTTAAAAAAGCTTTGGAAACTTGTTTTTCTGCAGATTGGGCTGCTGCCAGGGGAGCAGTCGACTGGTCCAGTGTTCAGTCGACTGGACCCTTGTGCCTGCTAGCTACTGTTTTTTAATATGGCAAAAGCAGTCGACTGGGCCCTTCCTCAGTCGACTGGACCTCTGAAGGTTTATGTGATTTTTTTGTTCTGCTTACTTCAGTCGACTGGACCTCAGCCTCAGTCGACTGGAAGGGCTGTAAACATTTTTTGAAAACTCTCTGCTCTCTTCAGTCGACTGAGGTCCCGACCCAGTCGACTGGACCCCTAGTTTTAAAATGTGTTTTGTTTTTTCCGCTGCGTGTGTTCTTCAAACTAAATTTTGGGAACGTTAATGAATTGGTTTAGCCTCGGTGGCGTACCAAAGGCTTCGGTTCTGCTATTGTGGGACCGGGCTATGACAATAATGCAACAATATAGGCATGTAAGCATACGTAATCGCAGAATTCATCGGTTAATGGCTCATTTAGACCGGAAGACCAACTCCTTGGCCACACGATCACTTCTATTCCTTGAATTCCGTATTTATCGGATTCTTCCTCCCCCCTTCCTTATTACTCCCAACAATGAACCATTACTCCCAATTATTCATTGACCACTTAACATATAAACACATAGTCACATAAACATGATAATTCACACCAATTTTAACATGGAGTTCTAATAATTGACATGAATTCAACCACAACTTCAAGAATCATCATTTCCTAACTACCAATTGAAGCATAAGACATGTACACCATCAAAGCTTAAGTTAGAAAACTCGTCTCCTACAAGTTCTACCCAAAATCAGCCCAAGAATGCTAAATTCCACCAATTTCAAGCTCAATTCCTACTCCAAACAGATTCCTACATGAACTCGATAGACGACGTCTCACAGATTAGTATGAGCTACCGAAATTCGACGGTTTAAACATAAATTAAAGGTATAGAAATGATCATCTCACCTTCACGAGTCCGAAAACGGCTTTGGTTCGCGAATTGGACGAACAGCAGCGACGAAACGGCAAGATTACGGCGTTGACGTCTCGTGTTCGTCTTCTCTCCCGAGCTCTCTCTTTTCTTTGTTTAATTTTCTGTAATTGCTTTGAGACAAGGCTCAAGACCAAGCCACCTAGCAAACACATGCAATGTGTTGGCAAAAATTTCCCTTATTTCCGTTTACACTCTCAGAATTTCTTAAGTTCTTATTATGAAATCCCCCAAACATTCCATTAACTACCCAATTATCTAAATGAGTGTTTGTCTAAGTTCCATATGGGTCCCAACGTGAGTCCCACATATTTTGTAAAATTGCTATCGCACCTACTAATTATAAATATTTTCAGTTATGCCCTCATTTAGGTATTCAACCATTACCAAATGCTAAAACATATATCATCATATAATATGAAAGCATTTTAAACAAATATTCATGTAATCATATAAATGCATTTAATCACGTAAAATGCACATATTTTTATTCAGCCATTCTCTAGGTCCCACCTCCGAACTTGTCCCTCCGAACTGGGGACTTTTCCACAAGCGAGTCCAAAGCCTCCCCTTAACCATTATATACACTAATAACTTGAATTAATGCATATAAACATATTAATTAACTCTTTTTTCTGGGTACGGGTGTTATAAAATTTAATCCCAAAATCACCTCTTGGTTTCATAGGCTTGGTTTTAGGTCATCTCGTCGACCCAATCTCTTGTAGACAAGCCATGTCTAATTCACAATCGGCCAAATGGATCACAATGAAGTGTGGGAGCTTGTTGAACTTCTACAAGGTTTCAAATTTGTTGGTTGCAAGTAGGTTTTTGAGACCAAGTTAGACTCTCTAGACTATGTGGAGTGCCAAAAGGCTAGACTTGTGGCTAAAGGCTTTACCCAAAAGAAATGTGTTGTTTTTAGTGATACTTTCTCCCTTGAGTTTATTGCATGTTATTTCTTGCGTAACTTTATATTGGGATTGGGTAACTGATAGTTTTATTGATGTGATGCATATTTGTATAGATAGACTGATAGCAGATCCTCTGACCAAAGGTTTACCTTCCACCAGTACTTTTATGGGACATGTTAGTAACATGAGAATTGTTAAGTCTTTTGGTTAATGTGGGAGTAACTTTACTTTTTAATAAAGATTTATGATTCAGTCTTACATTTCATTTTGATGCATTAGATGAATATCTTAATTGATATGATTCATTATATTTTGTGCACATTATGTTTGTTTTATCTCGTAATTGTAAAGTTGCGCCTAGTAGTTAGATGCTTGTGGAGTCTCATTGAGACATTGACTTTCATAGTGAAAGATATTGGTTAATCACATGTGTACTCTATTATTTAGAGCATTTAGGTTTTGAGCATGCGTTCACATGTGTATTCTCATGGTGAGAGCATTCAGTATAGAGCATGTGAGAGTAATTCCATAGTGGAAAACTCTTGGTCTTGTTGAAGAGATATGACCTTTTGAGATATTAATATTGGTTTTGTGCATACAATAGCGCACAAAGCATTGGATAACCGATTGTGGTTTGACACATTCCGGGTTGGTTTCAAGTGGTGTTGTTACATACCACTTTTGTCATATCCGCAATTTATATTAATGAATATTGTTGGCATTTGTAACCATGGAGGGGTATTATGTTGTTTGATAGCATGATGCTTTCATGATTCGGTGTTGACATTTTTATTTAAGTATGATGTGTTAATTAAGGTTATTCATTTAGCTATGAGTATAATGTGGCCACTTTGAGTATTTCACCCGTGAGTCAAATTTTTTTTTTAAAATCAAAATATTTTGTTTTATAAATGTTCACCCATGAGGGAGAATGTGAGATTTTGGGCTCACTTACTATTATTTCGTTTTATAAAAACGGGTTGAAAATCTTAGCTTAAATGGATATGCGGGGAGCACTTTAATTATATGAGATATTGACTTTTATGACCCGATTAGTAAAATATATTTTGGGTTTTATTGGCATTGAGTTTCTATATAAATCAGATTTAGGTCCCCTCTACTCTCTTAAGCTACGTACATTATTTTTCCATCAAGTGAACGACGATATAGAAATAGAGCAAGGAGAGGAGGCCTAGCCCATTTTTTGACTAGCATCTTCTCCTCAATTCTAAATAACGAATTCAGGAATGTAAATCGATTTTTGTGTTCTATGTTTCTAATGTGGTTTAATCTAACATCACGAACAAAGAGATGAATACATTATGATGTTTGTAAGATTTAGTCGTGCCCAAAACTTACTCTTCCCAAAAATAAATTCCATGTCTCCTGCATGTCAAAACATACATTTGTTTTACTTTTGAAAGTATTTTTGCTCACCCAAAAAATGGTTCACCGAAGCATCCATTGGCTAATGCAGTAAAACTCATGATTAAACATCATATGAGCATCACATTGGCCAATGTAGTGAGACCCAAGATTAAACATCACAATTTCTTTGGCCAATGTAGTGGGACTTAGGATTAACCTTAATCCTAGATCCCACTACATTGGCCAATAAAATGTTTGGGTGGTGAATCATTTTTTTGGCTAGCAAAAGTATTTTTATTTACTTTTCTCATATTTATCTAGTTAAAAACATTAAACGGTAAGCGTACACATTAGTGACACCATATCATTTCTCATTTATTGCCGTCGAATTTTCCGGTGGGCTCGTATCTTCTGGGAGTAGAAAAAGCTCACCGTTGATTGCCGGTCAACACCATCTCTCTTCGGTAGGTATATGATGTACATGATCTGCTCAAGACTCTTCAATCTACAAGTTATTCCAGGGGGAATTTGTCTAGATTAAACCTGAATTAGGGCTATGTTTTTCGTGTGTGTGTGTGTGTATATATATATATATATCTATATACAATATAAATGCGGGCAATTGAGCATTTTGGTTCAATTTTTGGACAGTTCAAGCCAAATTTGAATGTTGGGTTCCTCTGCTGCAATCAGAAGGCAACAGTATTTGATAAGGGTATTGAGAAATTACAATAACAATCATCATCATCAAATTAGAATGCATTCAATGAGTAGTGGGGGTGTGGTCGAGGAAGTTGCTCTCAACATTTTGAGGTCAATTACTCCAACCCTTGACACCAACAGGCATAAAGGTCAAGCTGGTGAGCTCCCAATATCCTGTTCAGTTTGTGAATATGTACATATCTGTATATGCATACTAGTTTGGGGCTGCACTGCACAGGTGCTGTTATTGATAATTTTGTTTTTATTTATTTATTTGGGTTTCCTCACATTGATTCGTTAGTCACTGTATTGATCAAATTCAGGGAAGATAGCTGTTATTGGTGGGTGTCGTGAATACACAGGTGCTCCATACTTTTCTGCTATTTCGGCTTTGAAAATTGTTAGTTCTCTCACTCTTCTGCCTCTTTTTTTATCTTGATTTTATACAACTTTCTTTTTGTTGCTTAACATTCTTATACACTAGTTTTGGGGATTCATTCAGAAGAAGTTATTTTAAAAAAAGAACAGCCTTTTTTTTTTTTTTTGGCTATAGCCCACAGTGGATATGATATTTGCCCACTCATTTTCCACAGGGTGCAGATCTATCTCATGTTTTCTGTACTAAAGATGCTGCTCCAGTTATTAAAAGTTACAGCCCCGAGTTAATTGTACATCCTATTTTAGAAGAATCTTACAGTGTGAGGTAATTTTCTCTAATTGCTGTTCTGGCTTTGAATTTAAACATAAATGTTGCTGATGTGCTATTTTTGTGGAAAAATTACTCTCAGGGATGAGGACAAAGGATCAATATCAGCCAAGGTTCTTGCTGAGGTTGATAAGTGGATGGAAAGATTTGATTGTCTTGTTATTGGTCCAGGTCTGGGAAGGGATCCATTTCTTCTGGTGCGTTGTCATTTTATGTTTATTTTTATTTTTTTTGGTAGTCGGAGGTGTTTGGGTCTTGACTGAGGTTGATCAGGAGAGACCTCCATCTTGTGAAAGGGGAGCTCATGCAATTGAGCTAACCTCTTGGGGCTTACGGTGAGTTTTTAGTTGATCTTGTCTTTCTCTGCTACTGAATTTGAGACAAATGAGGCCATAGGTCTTGATGATGTGGTCCTATACCTGATGTCCTTCGTTTCTGCAGATATCCTTCAGTAATAAGGTTTAGATTGGTGAGTTAGTTGCATCATCTACGGTGCAACAAACACACATGTTTGGCATGAGAAATGAGTTGTACGTTTGATCTTCTAAGATTTTGTTGAAAAGAACAAAATGACTTTTCTGGTTCAGTTATATAATCACCATCTACAGTTTGCCCCCACTAGGCATCTACAGTTGGTTAATATACGAGGAACATATTTCAATCTTCTGAAAAAGTATTTGGACATCATCCACATATCACAATTTGAGGTTCGTAGCAGCAGTGTGTAGGATGAACTTTGTATGGCCTTTTCTATTACTAGAAGTCTAGAACTAATTCTGCAGTTTCTACCTGCTCGTTGGATTTTCTTATGTCATCACGGTTGTTCTAGGAGACATTTTTCCTTTTCCAACTTGCTCTTCAGCTTCACCAACCCCCCCCCCCCCCCCCCCCCCCCCCCCCAATCCTACATCTGCTTCTTATATTTCAAATGCAATTCTTCGTAATGCTTGTATTTCATGTCCAGGACTGTGTGAGTGATATCATGAAGCACGCAAGGCAGTCCAATGTCCCTATCGTCATAGACGGGGTATGTGATTGAACCAAAATGCTGTCTCCCTAACACACACAACTCACTTTTATGCTCTCAAACAATGACTGATCTATTTGTATATGTTAAGTACACTAAACTTCTTGGATGATGATTTGGGTCTTTAACAGGATGGGCTCTTTCTCGTTACGAATTGTCTAGATCTAGTAAGTGGTTATTCATTAGCTGTCCTAACTCCAAATGTGAATGAATACAAGCGCCTTGTTGAGAAAGTACTAAATTGTGAAGTAAATGATCAAGATGCCCATGAACAACTACTATCTCTTGCCAAAGGGTAATGCTTCTTTCAGCTCATGTAGATCGTGTTTAATTACTAGTCTTCTGTCGAATTGAGCAGTTTGTTTTTCTTTACTCCAGGATGTTAATTTACTTATAAAAAGTTGTTCCAGCATAGTATTCTTCCTTATTTATGATTGAAAATTATTGCAAGCTGTTAGCTGAAGTCGTATCTCCTGCTACACACCAAAATGGGGAGATGCAAGGTTTAAGTCCCGGTTGGGACGCAGTTGGTGTATCTTAGTTAGCGAGCGAGAGAGAGAGAGAGATAAGTAATGTTTAGATCCTTTTCTTTAGAAACACAAGAAAATCTAGCTTTTGATTGAAATTCATGTAATCAATGTGATCAGTTTTATCCTTATCGTACCATAAAATATAAAGCTACCCAGTATTGAGTTTCTCTATTATATAATGAAACTCACTTTGTTTGAAATCTCTTCTTGATCAGGATTGGTGGCGTAACCATTCTACGGAAAGGAAAATCGGATCTTATCAGCGATGGTGAAACTGGTATTTACTTAACTTGATATTTTAACATTTATGTGGTTCAGTGCTCTTTGATAAGTGATGTAAAGGTTAATAAATTGGTTTTTGCATTTTCTGTGCGCGCGCGCGTGTGTGTGTGTGTGACTTGAATAGCTAGCATTGGTTTTATTCAACAACTTTTCAGTTGGGAAGTATGGGGCACTCCTTTTAATTTTTCATGCTCGATCAGTGGCAGTCCAGTAAATATGAATCACTTTCAGGCAAGCAGGAATGGCAATTTATTTGATTCCTGCAGACCTCCTAGGAACAATTTCCTTATGCACTTGACATTTTCACTATTGCGTTATTCTGGTCCGGAAATAATTAATAGAAGAAAATTGTTTTATTTGTTTATTTATGGGTCATCTATACAGTGAACTAGTGAAGACTTGGCTATCTGAAATGCTTAAAATGATCAGTTCTAGAATAATTGAGCTCCTTTACAGTGCACATGTCTTATTATTTTCAGTTTATTCTATTTTCAAATGTATGATGTGTTGCATTTAGCTAATCATTTGAAGTCCATTGATTCAATTCTTCATGGTTTATGCAGTCATGTCTGTGAGCATCTATGGTTCTCCTAGGCGCTGTGGAGGCCAGGGCGATATACTTTCTGGAAGGCAAGTGATTTTTAACTTGTTTCTGGTACGGAATATATGGGGGAAAAGAAAAAAGGCTCTCCTGATGTTTAATGGTCTCTGTTCTGTAACATTTGGAAGTCATTTTCTTTTTCTTTTTCGAAATGTTATCCATCCCCTCGCCATGGTATCATCTCTGAGCTTTGCAAAACTATTGTTGTTTGTCCCTCTCCCTTTTCTTCCATGCTATGATTTATCTTATGCTCATGGGTTTTTAGTTTTCTTTCGTTGAATACTAGTGTTATTTACTAGGGTATATTTTTTGTTTCTAAGATTTCTAGATTTCATTTTCTTTTGATTATGAGCACAAATTTCCTCTTGCTTTCTGATTCTATGTTCATGTTACCTTTGAACATAGTTTTCCCTTAAAAACTATGTTCAAATGAGTCCTACCGCACACACACACACACACACACACACAAGGTTGTTGTGTGTGAGAGAGAGAGAGATCTGAGCTTTGCAAAACTATTGTTGTTTGTCCCTCTCCCTTTTCTTCCATGCTGTGATTTATCTTATGCTCGTGGGTTTTTAGTTTTCTTTCGTTGAATACTAGTGTTATTTGCTAGGGTATATTTTTCGTTTCTAAGATTTCTAGATTTCATTTTCTTTTGATTATGAGCACAAATTTCCTCTTGCTTTCTGATTCTATGTTCATTTTACCTTTGAACATAGTTTTCCCTTAAAAACTATGTTCAAATGAGTCCTACCACACACACACACACAAGGTGGTGGTTGTTGTTGTTGTGTGTGTGTGTGTGTGTGTGTGTGTGTGATAGAGAGAGAAAGAGAGAGAGAGAGAGAGAGAGAGAGAGAGAGAGAGAGAGAGAGAGAGAGTATTTCACATATGTGAATGCCCTTGAGAGTATTTCACATATGTGAATGCCCTTGGTTTAGAAGTTTATTTCTGTTGAGTTGTTTAGCAAGTTCTATTGGTATAGTAGGACATAAAGACCAACTATGATCATTGTGGGTGATGAGCAAATATCACCAATTAGTGCTCACAACAAAAAGAAAATACCTCTTCTGTTGGTGCCAGCGTTGCTGTTTTCACATCTTGGGCGCGGCAGTGTAATCTTGTTGGTGAATCGAAATCGAATATGAACCCAACAGTACTGGGATGCATTGCTGGATCTGTGCTAATGAGAAAGGCGGCATCTCTTGCTTTTGAGCAAAAGAGGAGGTCAACTCTTACTAGTGATATTATCGAATGCTTGGGAAGAAGGTGGGTGCTCCGATTATATTTCAATAATCTTTCACTTTACACATTCAGGACCTAAACCATTTCCTTTTGTTTTTTTCCAGTATGGAGGATATTTGTCCTATCAGTTGATGTTTATTAGCGGAGCGAGAAATCGTCAATGCTGGTCGTCTCGAGGTTTCGATGGAAGACCTGTGCTTGCTGAACTAACTGCCATTTATCTTCTTTTTCTCTGTCATTCATCCTTGTATTTCTCCTGTTTTCCAGGTCATGTCAACTTGTCTCTAGTTTTATGCTATGCTATTGAAATTGTGTATAAAAGGGTGGAGAAACAAATCAAAACAAATGTTTTTTTCCTGTTGAATACAGGTACATGGTAGAGGCATGTTGGTTGTGGTGGTCATTTTATTAGGTTATTAAATCCTGAAGTGGCAAAAGAGGGTAAAGCATATGGTTGAGGCATGTTGGTTGTGGTGGTGATTTTATTAGGTTATTAAATCCTGAAGTGGCAAAAGAGGGTAAAGCATACTAAATTGCTAATCCAACCATTTCATGCCTAATAAAATTTCGTTTCACGAATTTTATACTAAATTGGTAATCCATCCATTTCACGGCTAATAAATATCTTTTCACGAATTTTATGGCTACATAGTTTTTGATATGTTTTGTTTGTCGCACTTAAGTTGTATTTTTAGTAGACGTTAATAATGACATTTTCTAACAATTTAGGATCCTCGACAGCCAATGTGGGTTGCCATTACATATATATATATATATACATATAGGCATTATTTAAATGAAAAAAAAAATGTGATTCTGCAAGTGGCCACATGGGTGCTGTCACAATGGGTGCCGCTTGTCGGGGATCCGGACTCTATTCTAACACATTGACATATTGTAACACATTCTCCATACTCCCACAGTGAATTTTAATTATACACTTTTCAATTTTACCTTTATTGTATAAAACTCACTTTTATTTATTTATTTTTATCTAATCTCACTTTTATTTTGAAAACACTGAGATAAGAACTTAAAAGGAGGACAAGAATAGAAAGTAAAAAAAAAAAACCACCATAATTAAATATACTTTCTTTAAGTAGTTATTCTAAAAAGAATCCTTTAATTTGGGGGCTAATAAAGTAGGGTATTGCAGCGGGCTAATAAAGCGCTGTATCAAAAAGCTAAGAGCTTTATCAAGCAGATTTTGCTCAATGGTGTGACCTCTATCTCCCCAGTGGGGAGATTGCGGGTTTGAATCCTCTTAGGAGGAGTCTTTGCTTGCCCCCTGTTTATTCTTCAGTCAGAATGAGTGACTCTTGTTGGGTTTTGCTGTAGGCCATTGTGAGACTTTGAGATTGGGTTGGGTTGGGTTGGGTTGGGTTGAATCAAGGGGGGGTGTGTGTCCAGTCATAATCCAGGTAAGTATAATAGAAGGAAAAAAAAAAAAAAAAGGCTCAGAGATTCAGCATAAAGCAGTAATAATTTTGGCAACCGAATGGCACTTTTTCATTACAGAAATAATGTACTGTGAAGTATAATTTACTTCTTAATCTAAAATCTTCAAAGGGCCTAACTACTTGTAGGGGTGTGTTTCTTTTCTTGTAAGTAAAAGGATTAAAATGATTCCAACAATTGCTAATGTCATGTTAATCTCATGGGATAATAAAAAAACCATCAACTAGAATTCATTTATATAATGTTTATTTCTATTAATACAAAGGATGAAGAGAACCATCGCCATCTCCATTTCCATCATCATAGGCTAGCAAGCTGGCCTAGAAAACCATGATATACAAATTGGAAAATAACATGTATTATAAGCAAACCATACAAGTTGGCACTGTTCTATTAACTTACAAAACCTAGAGGCAAGGATGGTATATTCACAGATGTTGAGATGTCTTCAGGTCTCATTTGGTGTGTGCTCTTGTCGTTTAGATGATTGGGAAAACATTCCCAATCCATAACTTCTGCAAAAAACCATTTCCATCAAAATAAAATAAAACAATACGAGTACGAGGGAAAAAGAAAAAGAAAAAGAAAACAAAGTCAAAGCCATTATGAACTAAGAAGTGATCCTTTAAAAAATGAGATGAGACAGGAAACCCTTTGTGTTGAACTTATGAAATGAAATTATTACATCATCATAATGAATAAACCAAACAATAGCAAATTAACGGAACCAGGGCCTCAAAACTCAAGGATAAATGATCAAATACATATTATCAGGCACACACAGCCAACATGATGATAACATGACAATTCTCAATGTACATACTAGAGAGCCTTGAATATCCAATTATCGACAATGCCAGAGTCCACATAATGTAAAAGGGAGGATATTAAGTCAGCAGTTGCTCCAAAGCCATAAGCTATTAAAGAAACGACCACAACATTGTATACGAGGTTTCAACAGCTCACTCATGTGCGATCCCGTCTCGCACTGGAGAGGCAACAAACGACAAACAAAAAAATCATAATGGAGAGAAACAACAAACTGCAATATGCAAACCAGACGGGGGGACAGAGATTCCAACCCACCTCCCAAAAAACAAGGCTCTGATACCATGTTAAGTCACTAGTTACTCCATAAGCTTAAGCTGTTAGAGAATGAGCCCAACAATGTATATCAAGCTTCAACACCTTCTCTCACGTGCGGCTCTGTCTCACACGTGGAGAGGCAACAAACTAAACTTCATCGCAGTGGAGACAAATAACAAAGTGCAAATATACACACCAAAACAGGGATAGAGACTCTCAGACCTCGCACACACAAGGCTCCGGTACCTTGTTAAGTCACTAGTTACTCCACAAGCTTAAGCAATTAAAGAATGGGCCAAACAATATATATCAAGCTTCAACAGAGGATAGGAACCCAAAATATATGTATTGCAGTCGTAATAACAAAAGATGAATTGAGCAGGTCATTTAAGCACCATGTATATTTAAACATCAATTTCAGAGAATGATGATGAAACACTCACATTGTCATTCACTCATGTCAAGAGTTCAGTCGCTGCCCCCCCAGCTTAACAATCTGCTGGTGGCTGCTGTTGGTGCGGCCACATCTGCTGAGCCGCATATGGATGGGCCTGCTGGCCATACAGGGCTTCATCCACAGGTTTACCCACGAACATCCCTTGAGCTCCAACCTGCACAGCATGCTGTGGTGGCATATAGTAATACGGAAGTCCATCAGTGGGACCTCCAACGGGAACAGTCCCTCTTGGGATGGATGCAAGTACCTCATCTTTCAAATCCTCCCTCGGTACAATATCGACCAAGAAATCAAATATATCAGTCCTTGTTATAGCTGCTGCAATGTCATTCTTTTGAAGTGTCCTCCTTTTGTTCTCCTCCGTGTGATTCCAAGACCGGAGTGTCAACTCTAGAATGAACATCTCACAGGCCCTGGCAAATATGACTGGAGCCTCGGCTGCTATCATTCTCACATCCTCGTCCGCTTTCATAATCTTCTTGATCCTAGCTAATGGGAGGCTGTGATTTTTAAACTCACCTGTCTGATCAATTTCTTGGTACTGGTTTGCCCAGAAATTCTGGAGTTGATGCTGCAATTGTTGTTGCTGCTGTTGATGGATGTGCTGATAAGCAAGTTGAGCTGGAGAGGCAGAAAGACCTGCGGTTTGAGGAGGAGATTGCATTGATCCAACGGATGCGGGGGGAGAGTGCCCCACCATTTGATTAGATTGATATGGGGCCACACTGTATGGCATCTGGGCTGTGCTTCCCATTACTCCTGTGACTGGGGGATGCCCATGGCCTTGCTGATCCATTTGAGTGAATAGCCTCACAAATGTCTTTACGCTATTAACTTTCAAGTGAAGAAAAGTGGATACAAAAAGATAAATATCTGAGGAAAAAGAAACAATACAAGAAGCACTCATGCTCCGTTTGCTTCAACATACAATGTCTTCTGGAAAATATTTTCACATTTACATGTAAACAATACAAGAAGCACTTATGCTCCATTTGTTTCAACGTAAAATGTTTCCGGAAAATATTTTCACATTCAAATTGCATGTAAAAATATTTCCCGGATTTTACATTGAAACAAACGGAGCATTACTCATGAGAGTGTTGAGCTCTTAAAAGATTTGCTTTCATCAACAATAAAGGTATAATTGATTTAAATGTGAACAGCTATTTTTGCAGAAGACCTCCTAAACAATATCCGCAAAGAGCGTCTCCAATGCTCCTCTCAAAGGGCACATCAATGCTATATTATAGCATTCCTTCCAAAACCTTTAAAAGATTTGCTTTCATAAATATTAAAGAGAGAGCTGATTTAAATGTGACCATTCCCGCTAAGGGTGTGTTCATTGCTCCTCTGAAAGGGCATGCCCATGCTTATATTATAGCATTCCTTCCAAAACCACTGCTCCAACCCTATGCCATCCATCCTAAAATATAATATTGCTCTATTCTGCCACATCAGCCTTCATCTACATTCTAATGCAAACATGTACTGCATTTGGGGTTGCAAATACTCACTTCAATCATGATTCATGAATATACACACAAATGCTAAATGATCTTCTACAAATAAAGTTCTGAATATACGCCTAAATCTATAGAAGTGTGGATTCTCATATGCTTTCTCTTACAGTTCTCTGATCCTAGGACAACTTAAACGCACTAATGCTCAAATTCTCTCTTCTTCATCTTGCTCCAAGTTCTTCCTAACTAGTTCTTGTGTTCACCAAGCTTATCAACAAGCTCAATTCTGGTGAAAACTAGTCATCCATTGCAAAAGAGATAGAGAGGTTTGGGATTTCAGTTTGTGGGTGGGTGGTGAGTTTTTGCTTTGACTTGTATCCCATGAAAATTTCTTCCAACAAATTACTAAGTAGAGGAGTTCTCTGTTATATGAATGATGCTATGATTCCCAACACATGTATTGGGGCAATATTCAATTATGGTAGGATTGCCTGATTTTCATTGGAAGTTGTTTTTGGTGGTCCTTCAGAACCAAATTTGGGATAAAAATTTGGGACCATAGCATTATTCTCGAATATTACTTTAGAAAAATTGGAGCTCCACATTCAATTCAACCAAGCACTAGCGGGCAGTTGTACCCATTAATTGGTACCACCGGAATGCCAACAAAAAGAAAGTATATCCCATTCTTACACTGTCCTAGAACTACAGAGCTAAGTACGTTGAAAGATATAAAGGATCTAAATATGGATTTCGGTCAAGTCTGGACAGAAAATCTTCTGTACATGATCACAATTTGTAGTATCTGCAATTTCTACTCAAACTTTATGCGTTTGGAGAGATGTATGCATACATAAAACATTATATTGATTTTTTGTTAGAGCGTAAGTTAATGTCCACATATTACGCACGATTATATACATTTATTTGGTTAAAGAATGACAAAGCTCAATATTGCCCCTTTTCTGTTTGTCCACTTCAAGAACAATCTTAGTGCAAAGTTACATAAACAACCGAGCACACATGACACAACACAACAATACACCAATATTACCAATACCTAACAACACGCATGGCTTAAACGCATCACCAACAAACCAAACTCCAACACTCAAGTTGTGGTACCAAGTAACCAACAATAAAAAATAAAAAATAAAAAATAAATAAATTTTAAGTTTACCTTGCTCCTGCTAACTGTGTGTGTGTGTGTGTGTGGTCACCAACAAACCAAACTCCAAATTCACTCAAGTTGTGGTACCCCAAAAAAAAAAAAAAATTTAATTAAGTTTATCTTTATTCTTCTGCTAACTATTTGTATTTGTGAATACCACTAATACCCATCTAGCCACAAGGATTACGATAACCTAGAACAAGATCAATTCAAGTGAATATATATATATATATATATATAAGAGAACAATCTCTATCAATCATAGAATAAGAAAACTCAAAATTTCTACAAAGATTTGAGCTTTAGATGCTAATCTATACAAATACACAACAAAATCAGTACCTTCACACTTCGGTTGACTTCAATTTGTTGATTCAATTAGCAATCAGAACCCTAACCAAAAACAAAACAGAGAGACAAACAAACAAAGTTTGAGTGACTTAACTAAAACAGATATACAGATTCGTAAAAAAAAAAATTGAAAAAATAAATAAAAAATGAAAAACACACACACGCACGCGCGCACACACACACACACACGAGTATATGTATAACCTGTGCTTTTGTTGTCATATACAAGCTGGGGGATTGAGAGTAGAGTAAGAGATCTATTAGGGTTTGAAGTAATTCAACTTTATAGGATCATCAAAGTGCAGGTTGACGCATTCATTACGTATAAGTATATATACTTATATATATTGAACGCATATATATATATATATATATTATATACCACGATGGGAAGCATAGCACGATAGCAGTAGTCTAAAATGAATCCAACTAAACACTCCCACTAACTATAATTGCAAAAGAAAAAGAAAGTCAAAAACAAATTTTAGACAATTTGGCAAAAGTCCTTTCCGTTGGAATATTTGAGTTCGAAGGACAACTCATATATATATATATATATATGGGATACTTAATATATAGTCACCTTTTTAGAAATTGGTCCCTAGTATAACACAATGTAATAATTAGTCCCTCACTTATTTTAGGGACCAAAATACTCCTATATTATAGATATATACTCCCTCCGTCCCATTTTATGTGTCCATCTTGGAGAGTCCAACTATTTAAGGGGACAAAAAGAATCTACACCTACTTTCCACAATTGCCCATAATCATTGCACTTTTTTTATTATTATTTTATTTTGGTATTGATTGCAAGGAAGGGCAGTTGGGGAAACTAAGTAAAATTTATATACTAATTTAGGAAAGTGGACAACAATTTTGGGACATCCCAAAAAGGAAAGATGGACACATAAAATGGGACGGAGGGAGTATTATATATTATATATATATATGGCAAATCTCACAAATTCCCCTCTCTCTCTCTCCCTCTCCATTCTGGAGACCACAGAGCTATGGTTTCCAAAGATGGTCGCTGACCGTGGAAATAAATCCAAGGTTGCCGAGAGACCCAATGAGGAAGATTCCGATCTCATTGACAGAGACCTCATTCTCTCCATCGAAAAGTTGTAGAAGGTTCAAGATGAGTTCGAGGAGGTTCGATTTTCATAATCTACAGTTATATACATTGATACACATACATACAGTCTAGGGCTCATCCTCCACACTTTGAGGTGATATATTAATGTATATACTTCTAAATATATATATATATATATATGTATATAAATGTATGTATTTTTTGTGAATGTGAGATTTTAGTTTGTTTCTAAATTAGTTATGTGAAACATTAGATGATCAAGGAGGCGATTGTGTCACTGAAGGAGAGGACAAAATCGAGCTAGTATGCGATAGCAAAGTTCACCGAAGAGAAGCAGAGCAATTTGCTTCCGAATTTCAAGAAACTTTTGCTCGTTCATTGAAGAAGCTCGTCGCCTGGTGTAAAAAATTGTGTTTTTTTTTCATTTCTAATTTAAGTGAGAAATTTCTCACCAAAAGTTTGTCGCTCCTAAACAGATGAGAAATTTCTCACCAAAAATCTGTAATCGAACTCGCGACGCAAAAATTGTTATGGTTGAGTTTGTATTAAAATTTTGGATCTTTGTCTTTGTGTGAATGGTTGAGTTTGTATAAAAAGTGGAAAATTCTCGCTTATGATATTTGTCACACTAACATATCAATACAATATACAACACACTTCTTCACAAAATTCTCACATGTTAACAAGTGAGTGATAAATTTATCACCATCGCAATTAATTTGGCACACTAGTGAATATCAGTGACAAATTTATCACAAACTTGCATGTACAATTATAACGAACTAAAAATAAAAGAAATTCAAACATAGCACATACATATATTTCAGCGACAAATTTATTACATACTTGCATGTATAGTTATATAAACACTACTGAAATTCTCTAGAATCCAAAATATTTTGAATTGTGGTTAGATCCATATCCTATATCTACATATATTTCTGTTAAAACTCCTATTTAAAGCATACACAATCAACTTCCTTGATTTTAGGAGTCCATAACTACACAACTAATCCACTTTTGGTATAGTATGCAATTACTAAAAATAAACCAGATTCAAATTTTTTTCTATATACAAAATTTTTTCATGAATAGTGAGAAATTTTTCACAGATGATCATTATAAATAACAAGCTACTCATAATACGTGAAAAATTTCTCACAGATTGTAGCTATCGGACTTAGAAGCACAAAGATACAATTTCATACTTTCAGCACAAACTTCCTACTACTGTTTACGAAAGAGAAATCACTGAAATTTTTGGATGCACAGTGAACAAATATGAAATTCAAGAATCTATAATATTTTGAAATATGATAGAATCTACATATGTTTCAATTTAAACACTCATTTAAATCACACACAATCCATTACCTTAATTTAAGGGAGCCATAACTGCACAACTCCGCATTTTCAGCACAATATATATAATAACTATAAATAGAAACAAATGCAACAGTTTCTGTATAAAATACATAAAGGGTACAAAGGTAATAAAAATAATACGAAATTTAGGGAAATGACTAATTACTAAATTACACCCCGAATAACATATTTAGGAGGGCTAATTGTACTAAACCCCCAAAATAAGAGACTAAACAATATTTATACATATATATATATATATATATATATATACGAAAATTCTCTAAAGCGAGCGTTCTTTCTTTAATAAATAGAGGACATCTGCTTTACCCGTCGGATTTTGTTTTCATTAAGGGGCAGTGTTGCCATTTCGCAGTTTTTAAACACGATCAAATCAAATTCTTAAGTTAAAAAATTCATAATAGATTTCTATTGAAATATATTGGGTAAAATGTATTTTGCACCCTCAAATTATACTTTATTTTGCATTTTGGTTCTTAAATAAAATTTTGTGGTATTTTGATCCCTCAACTAACATTTTTTGACAGTTTGCCCCCACCGTCACTTTTAACTGTTAAAAGTGACAGAAAAAGTTATTTTAAATTCATATACACACCTCCTGTACTTGGTCCATTTTTCACTTTGCACCATGTATCTCAATCGTGCATCACTTTATCTCCTATACTTTGGACTAAAGTGAAACCAAGTAAATTGGTTAAATTTAACGAGTAAAAACCTACACAAGCCATGTTGGCAACAACTTTCATCATGAAACTTCAAAAGTGAAAATTAAATATTTAGCAAAATAGCTTCTACAATTGTTATTGGCCAAAAGCTACCTTGGGCAACCTTTTTTCTTTTACCAATAACAAATTTCTGTGATTTAATTATGTTGGATTAAAGTTGAGTTTTGGCCAATTTTAGGGTCAAATAAAAGTGGGATCCACTTAGAATTTAAGTGGGGTCCTTGTGGATTTGTGTTCTCCTCTATGAGGAGATGAAGTTTGGATATTCACATGTCCAAAACTATTAATGGATGAATAAGAAATTAATGCTCAAATATTGCCCCTTACAAGGAATTGTTGAAATGGAAAAGGTTCACAACTTGCCTTGTCCCACATAGGAAAACTAGAATAAGGGTATGTTTGATAACCCAAATAAGTGCTGAAAATGAAAAGATTCAGCACTTATTCTTTTTCAGTGCGTTTGATAATATACCACTTAATTAAAAAAGTAACTAAAAATTCACTGAAAACTCTAAGTGAAAAATTTCTACTGAAAATAATCACTGAATGCATTCTATTTCAATAGTTGAAGCACTGTTTTCAGTATTAAAATTCAATCACTTAAAAATTTTAGTACTTCAAATTCAGCACTTATTTTTCAGCACTTAATTTTTCAGTTTTATCAAACGCACCCTAAGTCTTTAGTGTATTTATAAGGTTACTTCATGTTTTGGGTTTGGGCCCTAAGAGGTACCCACTTTTGTGGAAGGGGGAGGACCTAAGGCCCTTTGGGTTTACTCCACACAAGAACGCGCGTCGTCACCGTCCATCCGACCGGTTAAGCCGTGGGTGTGGGTGTGGGTGCGGGAGCAGCCCGCACAGAAGTTTGCTGTTACAACCTTTGGAGTTTCTGAACTGATTTGAAATTAATCCACAGAGTTCAATCCCTTCTCTCCTCTGTCTATATATTGGAGTTTTTCTTCATTTGTAGATATAACTCAGAAATACAAGATCTTCTTCTTCCATATTTCCTACCTTCCTTGGTTTCCTGAGAAAGCACGAAGCATAGAAGTTCGCCAGAGCAGTTGTACGTTGTGCTAGTACTACTGTTAGAAGCCGTTGTATCCTGGGAGACAGACGCCGACGATTTCCTTGAGAACATCCGGTGAGGTGGCGAATCTGTTTTAAGAAAACTGTGAAATTTCACTGGCCTCGGTTTGATCATTTTTCCAGTTTCTGTTTTTCCTTCTAGTTACTGTAATTTTGTTTTTTTTATAGGCAATTTCAATTTTCTGTTATCAGATTATTTCTCATTGCTTCTGTTTATAATCCAAAATCTGTTATTGTTTAATATAATTTTTCCAACAATCTTAAAACAGATTCTATAAAACAAAACAGATTTTGATTTGGAAAAATAGAATTATTTTTGAAAAAATAGTCTTACAAAAACTACTACTGTAATTCTCAGTTTTTGCCCAAACGGTGCAGAATCAGGGAAAATAGCATTAGACGAAAAGTGTGCAGAATAGTGTTTTGCTTGGGATGTAGCGAGCAGAATCTTTAAATTGCTTTGTTTTCCTAATAATTTTCAAAAAAGAAAATTCTGCTACTGATTTATTTATTTTTTCTTCTTTGATTATATTTTCAGAAATGACAAATGAAAATGTGAACACTACTGCGAACCCTACGGCGACCGACGATGTGACTGGCTCCAACACCGTGGTGATTGGTTCGATCCCTGTGAAGGTTCCCTCAATCCAAACGGTTCCTGTGAACCACGTGGAGAAACCCAAAAAATTTAATGGTGTGGATTTCAAGAGGTGGCAGCAAAAGATGCTGTTCTACCTTACCACCTTGAACTTTGCGAGGTTCTTGAAGGAAGATGCTCCTGTTCCTAACGACAACGAACAAGACCGAGAGGTTGTGCTAGCTATTGATGCGTGGAAGTACTCGGACTTTCTGTGCTGAAACTATATGTTGAATGGCTTACACGATACACTATATAATGTGTATAGTGTTAAGACCACTGTTAAGGAACTATGAGAGTGTCACAACCCGGTCCCACAATAGCCGAACCGGAGCCCGTGGCACGCCACCGAGGCTAAACCAATTCATTAACGTTCTCAAAAATTAGTTTTAAGAACACACGCAGCGGATCAAAACAACCCATTTTGAAAACAAGCAATCCAGTCGACTGGGTCGGCCATCCAGTCGACGGATCCATCAGTCACAGAGAACAAGAATTTCCCAACTACCATGTAACACCCGTACCCGGAGAACGGGTTAATTATTTGTATTAATATGCATTAATTAGTGAAATTAGTGTATAAAATGGATTAAGGAGAGGCTTGGACTCGCCCAAGTAAAAAAAAGTGTTCAGAGAGGGACACTAGTTGGAAAAGTCCCCAGAGAGGTGGGACAGGTATTGAAATTTAACCCATTGAAGGGTAAATTGGTAATTTGCATTTTAAGTGATTAAATGCATTTTTATGTGATTACATGGATATTTGCTAAGTTGCTTTCATATTACATGTTGATATGTGTTAGCATTAGTTTGGACACCCAAATAAGGGTATAAATGAAAAAGATGTAAAATTAGTAGGTGCGATAGCAATTTCACAAAATATGTGGGACCCACGTTGGGACCCATACGAAACTTAGACAAACCCTCATTAGATAATTGGGTAGTTAATGGAATGTTTGGGGATCTCATAATAAGAACTTAAGAAATTTCGGGGGTGTAAACGGAAATAATGAGTATTGAGGTGAAGACACCTCATCTACACATGCAATATGTGTCAAAACAGAGAGTTAATACTCTCAATCTGCTGGAATTAATCCAGAGAAAACAGAGAGAGCACCGAGAGAAGACGTAAAACGTCACCGACGCCGAATTCTCGCCGTTCCGTTGCCGTCGTTCGTCGGATTCACAAATCGAAACCACTTTTGGACTCGTGGAGGTAAGACGGTCGTTTCTATACCTTCAATTTCTGTTTTACTCGCTGTAATTTTGGTAGCTTACGCCAATCGGTGACCGAGGTTGCCGAATTTGTATAGGAATTACTCCGGGGGAAAGAATTGGGCAAGAATTACTAAGGAATTCTGCATAATTAGCTTGATTTGGGGTATAAGCTGTGAGTGAGGTGAGTTTTCTAGCCTAAAAATGATTGGGGTTTAAGGTGTTCAATGTTTGTATATATATTGTGTTGTTGAAGTGATTTTTGAGATGATAATTCATGTTTAGAAGCAATTATATTGTTGGGTTGTGAATTTCATATCAGTTGTATGAGACTTATGTGTTGATACATGTTTATATGCTTATATGTCTATGTGGTAGTCAATGAGCACCGGGAAAATGGTTCATTGTTGGGAGTAATAAGGGTGGTGAAGAGGAAGAATCCGAGAAATACGGAAGTCCAAGGAATAGAAGTGGCCACGGGACCAAGGGAGGTCTTCGGGTCTGAATGAATCATTAAACCGGTGACTCGGCGACTACAAATATGATTTATATGTTGATTGTTGCATTGCACATATTAAACATTCAGTCATGTTTAGAATGCTCACTAAGCAAATTGCTTAAGAAAACCGTTTTCCTATTTCTGTTGTGGTACATAACAACCACCGCAGGTACGGAGCGATATCCGGAGAGAAGGTGACGTGCTCGGGAATGGGGAGGAGAATTAGAGCTTGTAAATATGTTTTTAAACTTGTGTTATATGTAACTAGTGGCTTAAGGTTCTCGACTTGAGGCTTGAAGTCTTGACTTGTGAATGGGAGAGATGGGGAGAGATGGGAGAGATGGGGGAGATTGAGCCTCATGCTTGTAAATTTCTTTTGAAACTTGTAAAATGATGTAAAGTATGGTGTCTTTTATGTTAATGTTCATATTTAAGTTGTTGGAAGTGAACTTGGGTCACAACCATGTATTTTGGAGAGTTGGAGGTAAATTTGAGAACATATGTGTAATCTCTCTCGTTTTGTTCTAGTAGGGTGCAAGTAATGGATTTGACCATCTCGGCAAGTCCGGGTGTGTCGTTAGTGTCTTGGACATGTTTCTTTAGTGTTTATAATGTTAGTTATGACTTTGAGTTGAATTCCAACAAGCTTCATGTATTTTGGATAAGAATTGAGAATTTAAGTTGAAAAGTTTGTTGTATTTCAAATGAAATGAGTTCATGGTTGATTTGATCAAATTGTGAATATGATTTTATGATCCATGCTTAATTTGAGTTTAAACATGTTTAGAGATGTGTTGGGATTGTTTTCCCAAAGTTTCATAATGTTTCCATGTGATTTGGTTGTGTTTTGGTAAGTTAAAACTTGTTTTGACAGCAAACAAAATTTGGCAGCAGATTTGTGAAGGGGATCGATCCGCGGTTTGTGAAGGGATCGATCCGCCCTTCCAAGGGGACATTCTGCGGGAGACTAATATAAATGGATCGATCCGTCCATTATGAAGGGATCGATCCGCCTTGTATTTTTCCCCAGCATGTCCGTTTTTACGGAAACATGCATAACTTCTTCTAGGAAACTCGGTTTCGCGTGCCGTTTGTTGCGTTGGAACCGGGACTCAAAATTCTAACTTTTGGTATAAAAATTTTACATACTTTATAAATGACCATTTTGCCCTTGGGGCCTTTTTTTCAACAACAGAGTTGTTGAATGGGGTTAAACACATGTGTTTCTTAGTAATTCGTATATTTCTTTACAAATTAATGTGATTGAGAGCTTGTAGCATTGTTACACGTGTCCTAATCTGCACGAGGCGGGTTGGGGTGTGACATACCACCTTCAGTCGACTGACCCTTGGTCTAGTCGACTGATGCCTGAAATTTTCAGTCGACTGGGGGCTTTTCCGGTCGACTGAACTTATCCAGTAGAATGTATGTTTTTCTGATAGAAACTAGTCGACAGGATCCTGGGGATCAGTCGACTAAGGTCCTAAAAACCAAAGAGATATATCCTTTAAAATAGGGGTCCAGTCGACTGAAACTTGGTCCAGTCGATGTTTTGCAGCAACAGTCCCTTCTGCAGGTTTTCCAAGTTTAAAAGATTTTGAAATCAACCAAGGACCAAACACACACACCAAACTCATTCTAAAGTGAATCTTAAATGTATTAAAACATTACTAAAACATAATTACAAAAGGTTACAACCTATTATAACATTTCTAATCCGTTCTACGATTCCAAATTAAACATAGCAAAAGGTTATAAAATCCTTATTACAACATGTCTATTGTCCCAAAACTACAAGATTAACATTCAGGTTGCCTTCTAAGTGAACTCCCAAACCCACGTGCTCACTTCTCCGATTCCTCGCCAGCATTAATACCTGCAATGGTTATTTGAATAACCACACATATTTGATTTGTTTATGCTAACGCTTAGTGAATAAAACAACAAATGCACGTGAATGACAAACATGCTTGCATTTACATCTCTACATTTCATACTAATCGCGGGAGACTCACGTGTACATTCCATACTCCCAATCCGCGACTCCTCGCCAATAAGTTCACGCGAAAGGGTAAGACCTACGATTCTTTTCTTCAATCGTGCGACCTTAATGCCTATATCGACTCCACAAAATGGCTTAGTGACCATATGCTCCTTCTGACCCAAATAAGTAACTCAATATACTCAAATACATATCACCATGCTCTTGGTAATTAAAACATTTCACCATGCTATTGAACCTACTTATCAATATAATTGCCCAATATGAACTACACAATATATCTCTATGGATTAACATATGTTTTTCATATCAAACATAAATACATGTCAAGAAATCATTCCAAATTGCAAGGTTGAATCACTCACCTTTGATTTATGCTCCTATAATTCAAACCAAGGAAAACCCGTGCACAAAGAACATGCAGAAATCCGTCTAGTACAATTCCTATGGATTAAAAGTCCAAATATCAATTTTTATGGAAAATTATAGAAAATAACTTTTTCAGAAAACTTATCCAAACATGGTCTAATAGGTATCAAAACGAAGCTCTTATCTCGGGGAGTTCGAATGTGAAAATTTGGTGAAAAACCAGCGGACGAACGGGCGTCGTTTAGCGTTGCAAAGCTCTAAGCTCCTAAATCTCCCTTTTGGCCTCCTTTTGAGTTTTAGGTTAAGAGTTGTGAAAATATGAAAGTCATCACTTTCTATATATAGACAATATTTTTCAAAATTGTGTTTACCTCCCTACGAGTTTTCAAAACTCCTAAACAGTCTCCAAAATTTTCTGCACAGCTAAATCATAGCTTTACAAGTGAAACTTTGAAATTATAAAAGTTTTTGACTAAGTTCCGTTTTGTTGTTAAAACGCGAATTCCTACATGACTTTTCTGAAGTTGCTAATTAGCCTACCAAATTAATAGCGCGTTTGTCACACCCGCTCCAAAAATTTATGATTTTGAAAATGCATTATTTGAGATTTTGAAATTATTAATGTTATTAATAATTTCAGTTGAGGTTGACTGTGAGTCAACGGTAAGGTGTCAGTGAGGACACGGGAACATGGCAGTTCATATTGCATGGGCATGAGTAAATGGCATTTATATGATTTAAATGTTATCTGACTATCTGGTATTTGATGAATAGTAATTTTATCTGTGTTGTGGAAATTCTGGTAATCTTTGATATTGTTATATCATTTTGGGAACTATGGTGAGAACGTGAGTGATACGTTAATTAAAAATGTAGGTTGTGTAGAGATTCCACAGAATATAGTTTTCGGACGTTATTTTTGGACCCAAATGAAACTTAGTCGGAAACTTTTGAAATTTATAATTTTCACTCGTAAAGGCATAAAATGAACATGTGCGAAGTTTCATGGGTTAATGAGAAGTTTTGAGAAACTTGCGGGGAGGTAAACGTAATTCCCAAAAAGTTTGTATATATATAGAAGTGGATGAGATATCATTCTCATCCAAACTACCAAAAATATCTAGAGAGAGAGGAGAGAGAAGGGAGATTGAGCCAACGGGCTTTGCGACGCCGATCGACGACCATTTGTCCGTCAGATTTTCTCCAAATTTTAGATTTGAACTTGTGGAGGTAAGAGCTACGTTTTGATACTACTTAGGCCGTGTTTGGCCAATTTTTGTAAAAATCTTAATTCTACTTTTGGAGAAAATCCAGTAAAACTTGTAGGAATCGTCCCAAATTTGAAATTCGACGATTAATTAGTTCCCTAGACGATCCTTCAAAGTTTGAAGAGAATCGCACGAGGTATGAATTCTAGATCTATGAAATATATGGATTTTCATATTTTGAACACCAACTTTGATAGTCTTGGATCCGGGCGAAATTCATGTATTAATTAGGCCCGTTAATTATGCACATTAAATTATATGAAAAGCACGTATAACTGCTTATGTGAGCATGTTATGTGTCTACTTGGGTCAAAGGGGAGTTTGGTGCAAATTCATCCGGGGTAAGCTCCTCGAACCTTGAGGATTATGATTTTGATTGTGATTGTAATGGAATTGGAATTGTGGTTGTGTCTGGATTGGAGGTGGGCCCAACCAGTACACGGTACCTGGTATGGAGGAAGGCCCAACCAGTGTATGAGATCTGTGTGAGAGGTGGGCCTCCTACGATATCGACCGGATGAATGCGTACCACTCACCCTAGAGACTATTTCTATGTGTTTTAGATGCTTAATTCATGAATTGTCATATAAGCATACATTTAGAATTGTACGCTCAGCATATAGCTGAGCAGTGGAGATGTACTCCATTGCAGGTAAGAAGAAAGACAAGAAGAAGCATGAGGAGTGAGGCCGTTAAAGAACGCCGGGGGAATCACTTGTTTATATTTTTGTTTCTATTTCCTAAATTGGTATCAAGGAATTGGGTTATGTAATATGTTGTAATAGAACTATGGATTAGTTTCGTAGTATTGTAATCTTGACATTGAACGTCTGTAGTTATGTTTTAAATGTTGTAATTGGTGTTGGTTGTAGTTGTTGTGGATTTTGGGAAGCATGAGTTATGAATTATCAGCACTGGGCTGCCCAGCAGGGGAGCAGTCGACTGGACCCTTGATCAGTCGACTGAATCCCGTGGGGTTGAGACACTGAAAGTGAATAGTAAGAGAAGCAGTCGACTGAACCCTTTATCAGTCGACTGAACCACTGTAGATTTTAGCTACTGATCCAAATAGTAACCAGTGCAGTCGACTGGGTCCTCTGATCAGCCAACTGAACCTCTCACTACAACAAAAAACCCTTATTATGACTTTAAAAAAGAGTCATAAATGTATATTTATGACTCTTTTTTAAGCTTTTAAAATAAGTCATAACATTGCAGTCATAAATAAGTTCGAGTTTGTTAAAAAAGTCATAAATAATTATTACTTTTACAACAGTTCTAAAAAAATAGTCATAAAAAATGAGTGCTTTCAAATTGTTTATGACTATTTTTTAATTGATACAGTCATAAATAATCTTCAAAAAAGTCATAATAGCCTTTTAAAAAAGTCATAAATAATCTTTAAAAAAGTCAGAAATAGCCTTTTAAAAAAGTCATAAATAATCTTCAAAAAAGTCATAAATAACCCTTTAAAAAATCGTAAATAATCTTCAAATTAGTCATAAATAACCATTTAAAAAGTCATAAACAATCTTCAAAAAAGTCATAAATAATCTTTAAATAGTCATAAATAATATTTAAAATAGTCATAAATAACCTTCAAAAAGTCATAAATAATCTTTTTATAGTCATAAATAATCTTCAAAACAGTCATAAATAACATTTTAAAAGTCATAAATAATGACACTATTTATGACTTTAGTAGAACTATTGCTAATTTATGATTGTTTTTTATGAAACAGTCATATATATTATAAAACACATTTAAAGAAGAAAATTTTTTTTGTTGATAATCCAACAATCAAGATTATACAATTCAAATACATCATCAAAACATGCATGTTACAAATCAACTCAAGAACCATATTCAGATATTATCTTCCTTCCAACCAAAATTTTTCAATAATCAATCTAATAATTAGTTATGTACAAGAAAAATGAAACAGTAACCACTAAGTATGTATTAAACCAACAAACCAATAATGTATATGTAACATTGTTAAAAAAATAAATAAATAAATAAATAAATAAAAACAAGATTAGTGTCTATTTAAACTCTTCAATCTCCGCTAGTACATCAACTTATTTGCAATATCTGTTCCATGTAGTCTAACTGTGTAACACTGAAACAAAAATGAAATCAATGTATTAGATTCTATATACGAGTATATAATTTTCTTAAATTGTAAAAATATAGATTACCCGGAAAAAGGAAATAATGTTGAAATTTTCAATACTTAAATGTATTCTTGAATGAACTCAATGAACTCAAGTTAAAGTACATTTAGCTCATGGCTTTCATATTTCACTTTTTGAGACAACTCTTTCATCTGAAAAAGTTCAGGAAAGTATGAGATGTTAAGGATGTATTCCCTCCCCACAACAACACCACCACCACCTCCAACACATATGAAAAAAAAAATTCCACAATTTATGAATCAAAGTAAAACAAGAAGAAGAGAAAATTTGGCGACACATTTACAAAGAATACTATGATAATACCTTTATCTTGATAGATTTGGATGGATTCTCCATTATCACTTTCATGAAAAGTAACATATAGTATCCACATTCATAATTTCCTGGTTGCTTTGATCCCTATGAATAAATGTATAACAAATATTAGACAAACAATAAATTACTGCAATCACAAGTCGTGGTAAAACTAACTTATCTTGGAATGAATGTTGACCTAGAATTTCTAAAACTTTCGACAGAGTCTCCTCTATAAATAGAACCTCCCAAAAATTTTAAACAATGAAAATATACCCAGCAACAATTGAATAACCGCAACATAAATTATATCAATACATTAACCATAGCATACTAAGTATAATTTAAACAGCTACCATTATATCTACCATGTTTTTATTCAGACTTAATTACCTTTACGAATTGCCAAATTGGTTTTGGCCTTCTTTTCTCTTTGAAATTTAAAGCCTTGAGTCCACTTCAAGAGAATATTAAAAGTTAAAATTAGATAATAAAACGTCACTTCAAGACAATATTCTCACACACAATGATTACAACACGAAAAATTATTAGAAAATTCGATGACTAAGCGTCCACAACTTTCTACGATGCAACCACAATAAGAGGTAATTAATTATAATTCAACTTCTAAACGCAAGAATAAAACACCACAAAGTATTTTATTTTATTACACCTTATGTTCACCACCTCGGCCACCCATCCATGGTCCAGCCTACACATATATCCCATGTGTCTCCTAACGTAATACTAACTCCCACTCCGGTCCCAACTTCCATGGGGTATCACTGGGATTTGAGTATACACCGAAAGGCTAGTCCTTACGTTCTTGACGTCAATAAAACAATGTCTAGATACACATGAAATAGACCAACAAGCCGGGCATAAGGCTTAAAATAATGAAGAGACGGGTCATCCACGTAGTCGCCGTCTAATCACACAAGGACGGGTCATCCACGAAGTCGCCGCCTAAAATCATAAGGAGCAGTGGTGAACTCTAAGGATTTTCTATCGTTCATACATCCACGTTTTTCACAAAACTCTACTTCATAAGAGATTCATATATCTCAACTCAAATTTTCGTTAAAATTATATTAACAGCTACATGTTCACACAGATTCATAACCCACACAAAATCACACAGTCATAATTTCACAAAGCTCAACTATACATGAGAACTCATATCTTTCTATGTACAAATAAATTAATTTATATTAACGAACACGAAATCACACAAAAATATGATATAGCAAATACGCTTATTTTAACATTCATAAAACTGCTATTGTAATATGAATTTTCTGCCCAAACGGTGCAGAATTGGAAAAAATACCATTAGACGAAAGTTGTCCAGAATTGCGTTTTCTACAGGCTTTAGCGAACAGAATGACGAAAACTGTAACGTATGATTTATTAGGAATTTTCTACTAAAATCTGATCCGTGAAAATCCCAAATCCGAAAATTGAATAATTGCTCAAATGTATATCCAAGGCTCATCTATAAATCTCAAATCATAACTTCAATCATTGTAATAAAAACCTAAATCTCATAACCCATAACCCTCACCGATTTAGGACTTCAATGTTGATGAAGATTCGCAAAACCATATTTGGGGTTCCTCTTTTCTTCTCTTATTATCTTCTTCTTCTTCTTCTTCTTCTTCTTCTTCTCTCTCTCTCTCTTGACTGCTATATTTTTCTCATGTCTCTCTTTTCTTTTCTTTTCTTTTTGTTATCAAAACCCTAGGAGGTATATTATGTATGTATATATGATACACCTACATATATTATCACACAAACACACAAAAGGCTAAAAATCCCATTTTTTGTCTAGGGGCCTCACAAAAAGGCTTTATATGGGCCCGAAATACATTCTAAAGTTCTAAAATGAGTGACCCAATGGGTGTACATAACCCGGGTACTTAATTTAAATGTTAAAAACACAAATTAACACATTCACGGGCCTATAATCACTACAAAAAAATAAACATCAATTCTTCAATGACTTGTTCAACTTAATTTTTTACAACTTAACTCCACCACTTAGCTCTATAAAATTTCACACAATAATTAATGAATAAAATAAATACACACATATAAATAAATAAATAACCATGGTTGTATACACAAAAATTTAGGTTGTCTCATTATTTTGTTTTTTTTAATGAATATTTATATAAAGAAAATACGGGGTGTTACATGTATACCAAGTGAAATTTCGTTTAAAATTTTTATACAGCGCACATTTTCCTAATCAAGAATCTTAACTTTAAAAATCTTAACATATTGTCTTTTTCACTATTTTTCCCAAAAAACAGTACTTTGATTATAGAATTCAAAGAAAAAGAGTCATAAAAATAAAGAATATTTATGACTACCCAAAAATGAAGTCATAAAAGTCTTGTTATTTATGACACTTTTCTAAATACTTATTATATATGACACTTTTCACAAACATGTCATAAAAAATCTTATTTTTTATGATAATTTTCAAAAAACTGTCATAAAAAATCTAATATGATTCTTAATAAAATCTAAATTTGTGACACTAAAAGTAACTATCAAGTGTTAATAGTCCAATTTCAAAAAGTAATTTCTTAAAAACTAGTCTCTCAAAGGTCGATTTAAGTGAAATTTCACTTAATATTCATGTAAAGATTTAGTGAAATTTCACATAATATTCGTGTATGCCAAGTAAAATTTTACAAAATATTTTTGTACAGAGGACCTTTCCCTAATCAAGAATCTTAACTTTAAAAATCTTAGCATATTGTCTTTTTTTCACTATTTTTCCCAAAACAGTACTTACGTTTGATTCTAGAATTCAAAGAAAAAGAGTCATAAAAATAAAGAATATTTATGACTACCAAAAAATGAAGTCATAAAAGTCTTATTATTTATGACCATTTTCAAAAAACTGTAATAAAAACTCTTATTATTTATGACCATTTTCAAAAAACTGTCATAAAAACTTTTATTATTTATGACCATCTTATTATTTATGACCATTTTCAAAAAAACTGTCATAAAAAATCTTATTATTTATGACCATTTTCAAAAAACTGTCATAAAAACTCATTATTTACGACCATTTTCAAAAAACTGTCATAAAAACTCTTATTATTTATGACCATCTTATTATTTATGACAATTTCAAAAAAACTGTCATAAAAAATCTTATTATTTATGACCATTTTAAAAAAACTGTCATAAACAATCTTATTATTTATGACTAATAAAAAAAATGGTCGTAAATAAAATACCACTTACCAATCTTATGACTATATTTGCAAAAAGAGTCATATATGTTAGAAAAAAGTATTTGTTATGACTCTTTTTTTAAAATAGTCATTAGCCCAAAATAAAAAAAAAGTCATAAAAAGGGTTTTTTCTTGTAGTGTCTGTTAAGAATTATGGGTTTTGGGTTCTGCTAGGCACAGTCGACTGGACCCTAGGCACAGTCGACTGAACCTCTGTTTTAAAAACTGATTCTTTTGAAGGGATTCAATTGGGCAAAATTTTTTAATAACTCCGTTTTCCAATGGATTTTCCAACTCAGAGGGCAATGTTCCCTAAGTTTTAAATTTCCAGGGTTGTTTTAAAGTTCTTTCTGCTGCGTATGTTATATGATATTTGGATGAGTCTTGGTGGCATGCCACGTGTCTTATTTCCACGCGTAGTGGGATGGGTCGTGACATTTATTAGTATCAGAGCTATAGGTAACAAAACTTTGGGAACGTTTGACAACGAGATGAGTGTTGAGTGAATTGTCACATGTTTTAAATTGCATTCATACATCTTAGAGATGTTTGATGCATATGGATGTTGTTTTACATACATGATATTGTTATTGTTGTACATGCATAGTATTCATGCATTGCGAACTACAGGACTGAAATCATGAATGACGAAGAGCGAAATCTATCGCCACACACGCGACGTATGAATGAAATGGCAGAAATGATGGGGAATATGGGGGAAATGATACGGAATATAGCGGAGCGACTGCCACCTACGCCCCATATCGAAGTGGAACCAATAACTGTAGTACATGTACCCGAAACTAGGGGCATAAGATCCGTATCCGAACAATTCGCTCAAAAGAAACCAATGGAATTTCATGGGATGCCTGATACAACATTGGCAGAACATTGGGTCATGGACATGGAACGAATTTTTCGATCTATTCCGATGACAGAGAGGGAGAAGATTGAGAACGCAAGTGATGTATTGAGGGGTGAAGCCTAGAACTGGTGGGTGAATGTCCTAGATCAAGGAGCACCGATTACTTAGGAGTGGTTTAAAACAGAATTCAATCACCGATTCTTTCCGCGAGCCGCCTATAATGCCAAGAAGCGAGAGTTTGATAACCTCAAACAAGGAGACATGATTGTAATGGAGTATACTTCTAAGTATAACGCGTTGTTGAGGTTTAATTGGTAAGGGTTCAGTGCCAGAAGAGGAAGATAAAGCAAGAAAATTTGAAGAGGGTTTAAGGGATAATATCCTGTTGAGAGTAGAGACCTATGAGCATTTGACTGTTGCAGTAGTACAGCAGACGGCGCTTGTAGCCGAAAGTGGGATAGAGAGATCGAGACAAAATCACCAAGGAAAGCGAAGTCATGAGGGTGGTGATCGAAGTCAGGGGGGATCTTTTAAGAAGTTGTTTTCACGAGGCTCTAGTTCTGGTTTTAATGATTCCAGGAGAGTACCAAGTAATATACCATTGTGTCCGCTTTGCAACCGACCACACACTGGTCGATGTTTTCAGACCAACTTTTAGAACAGATCTACAGGGAAAAACAGTGTGAGTTCTGCGACCTACCCACAACTCAAGTGCTTTGATTGTGGTACCTTCGGACACCGAGCGAAGGATTGCCCAAAGAAGTGTTTTCAACAAGGGGCAAGTTCTATGGCTTCTAGTGGTTCGAAGCCTAAGCAGTCTAGTGACGGAGGACAAAGGACGGAGCAACGTCATGGGAGATCATTCCAGATGAACCCTGGAGACGTGGCTGCTACTAATACAGTGGTCTCAGGTATGGTGCTTGTATGTTCGCACTTAGCACGTATACTCGTTGATTCGGGATCTACGCATTCGTTTGTATCTTATAACTTTGTTGAATATTTGAATGTTAAGTCTGCGCCACTAGAATATGAGTTATCCATTGCCGTGCCGCTTAGTAAACCGGTAGTGACATCTACGATATATAAGAACTGTGAGATCAAATTAGGCGAGAAGTTGATGACTGTAGACCTTATATCGATTGTGGTGAACCATTTCGATGTGATATTAGGGATGGATTGGTTAGCCCTTAACCAAGCCACCATAGACTGTAAATGGAAGGACGTTAATTTTCGATCACCGGTGCATGGGAACTTTTGTTTCCAAGGAAGTGGGGTTACACCACCGTCGTACTTGATTTCAGCTATTCGAGCGGGAAAGTTATTGAAAAAGGGATGTCAAGGATTCCTATGTTCAGTGACTAGTGTCTTAGCGACTGAATTAAAAGTAGAAGATATTCCGATAGTGCGAGAATATCTAGATGTATTTCCTGATGACCTACCAGATGTTCTTATTGAGAGAGAGGTTGAGTTCACTATTGAGGTTATGCCAGATTCAAGACCGGTATCAAAAGCACCGTATAGAATGACACCAGTAGAATTGAAGGAACTGAAAGTTCAACTACAAGAGTTACTTGACAAGGGTTTCATTCGGCCAAGTATTTCGCCGTGGGGAGCTCCAATATTGTTTGTAAACAAGAAAGATGGTTCAATGCGTATGTGTGTTGATTACCGGGAACTGAACAAGTTAACGATTAAGAACAAGTATCCGTTACCAGAATTGATGACTTATTTGATCAACTTCGTGGGGCACAAGTATTTTCCAAGATAGACCTGAGATCGGGTTACCATCAGTTGAAAGTGAAGGCCGAAGATGTTGAGAAAACAGCTTTCAGAACGCGTTATGGACACTATGAGTTCTTAGTTATGCCATTTGGAGTTACCAATGCACCGGCTGTGTTCATGGATCTTATGAATCGAGTATTCAAGGATTATTTGGATGACTTTGTGATTGTATTCATTGACGATATCCTTATCTATTCACCGAGTGAGATAGAACAAGAGAATCACTTGAGGTTGATACTTCAGAGATTGCGAGAGAAACAATTATTTGGTAAATTCAAGAAATGTGAATTTTGGTTGTCTAGTGTTACTTTTCTTAGTCACGTGATTGACAAGAATAGAGTTTCAGTTGATCCTCACAAAGTGGAAACTGTATCTAATTGACAGAGGTCGACATTCGTATCTGAAATTCGAAGTTTATTGGGATTAGCGGGATACTACCGCCATTTTATTGAACATTTCTCGAAGATTTCATTGCCGATGACAAAGTTAATGAGAAAAGGTGTTATTTTTTAATGGAGTCAGGAATGTGAAGATAGTTTCCAAGAGTTGAAGTCACGGTTGACGAGTGCACCGATATTGACAATACCATCCGGAACCGAGGGGTTTGTGATCTATAGTAATGCGTCGCATCAAGGGTTGGGATGCGTGTTGATGCAAGGTGGTAAAGTGATTGCTTATGCTTCTAAACAGTTAAAGACACATGAGATTAATTATCCGACTCACGATCTCGAATTAGCCGCGGTAATTCATGCTTTGAAGATTTGGAGACAATACTTGTACGGGGAAAAGTGTGAGATATTCACGGACCACAAGAGTTTGAAATATATTTTCACCCAACGGGATTTGAATATGAGACAGCGAAGATGGTTGGAATTGATGAAGGATTACAATCTTTCGATTGAGTACCATCCGGGAAAGGCGAATGTAGTAGCCGATGCGTTAAGCCGGAAGACGCCGAGGAATTTAGCCGACGAGCTAACACAACAAAAAGAATTGATAAAAGAGATGGAACGCTTAGAATTAGATGTGATTTCAGGGACCAATGATGGCTTAATGATGGCAATCATGGCACACCCAGATATTATTGATTAGATTCAGAAAGAACAATTTAACGATGTCTATTTGTACAAAATGAGGGACGAGATATCTTTGGGGAAACGACCTGGTTTTGTGTTAGAACGAGGAACGTTGAAACTGGGAAATCGATTATGTGTACCGAATGTGAAAGACTTGAAAGAGAGGATTCTAGAAGAAGCTCATAGTACAAAATATTCAGTGCACCCGGGAAGTAATAAGATGTACAGAAACTTGAGAGAAAACTTCTGGTGGAAGGGTATAAAGCATGAAGTCGCTAAGTTTGTATCTGAATGTTCGACATGTCAACAGGTCAAAGCAGAGAGACAGGTACCCGTGGGGTTACTACAGCCATTGTCAGTGTCAGAATGGAAGTGGGACGAGATCACGATGGACTTTGTTTCGGGATTTCCGCGATCGCGTAATAAGAATGACAAGATTTGGGTTATAATCGACCGATTAACCAAGTCAGCTCATTTTCTACCGATTAAGACGACTAAGCCGTCCAAATTAGCGGAATTGTATGTGAAAGAGATTGTAAGACTACATGGAGTACCATCGATGATTATATCCGATCATGATAGTAGTTTTATGGATTTTTATGAAATTTGCTTATAATTAATTTATTTTATTTTTGGAGTGCTGCTCCGCTCCGTGCACCCATCAAATTTTTTTCTCCACTAATATTATGTACTGAGGAGTAGCACATGTATTATATAGGTTTTGCGCACAAGTGTAGAGATAAATTTTGGTCTATTAAAACTTTTAATGATAAAATCAAACATTCACACCTCACCATTATCATTTGTTCCACCCAAATAAGAAAAGTTTAGTAAATACACTAAATTATCTAGTTTTTTTTTTATCAAAAAAAGCATCTAGATTTTTCGTAATTTAATTTAAAAAAAACCAAGTTAACAATTTCTTGATATCTCAGGCAGATCTTTCCTTTCTAATAATTACACAGAACTTTTGTGCTCTCCTTGCGGTCGCCCCTTATGAGCTCTCCCATCTATCATGGATGAGCCTTTAACTATTTTCTTTATTATTTTTTATTACTTTCAATATATGTCCCCTCTTGTGAGAGATTTTGTCCCTCCTTATTGGAGGTTTTGTCCCTTCTTGTTGGGAGTTTATTTTTTGTTTGGTTTGGTTAATTGATACAGCTAGATCTCTTTGTCTTTGTATTCCGTGGTTGAATGTGACCTTATTCCACACAGATCTGCGTTAGATATGTTGTTTGTTCGGCCATCTTCGCAGTCATGGTAGTTTTGAAACTCGGATCTTTGTTGTGATTTTTGGCGGCTTTCACCTTCAGACGGTTCAGTGTTTGAGCTACGTCACAGTCCGTGATATCATAGTTTTGGAGATTGTAGTACAAACTATAATATTGCTGTGATTTATCATGCATTTTTTTTCTTTCTTCTGTTTGTATTTATTCCTTGTGAATTTGCCTTTTGTGAAATAGAATTTTCATGCTTTGCGATAAAAAAATAAAAATAAAAAAATAATAAAAAATTGCACTGTGCTTAAAGTTTTGTGGCTTCATTTGATTAAGTCTATATATATTAACTAAAATGGTTAAGAAATACGAAGGAGTACTCCAAAGGTTACTTGTTAGATAAATCTTACTAGGATTTTGATGAAGAGTAATATTTGGGGCACTAACAATATCCACTAACACTTACTAACACACTCTATCTCTCTCCTAGTGGCACTGTGGGGTCCGCAGTGGACCCCGCTGTACTATTAGGAGAGAGATAGAGTGTGTTAGTGCTTGTTAGTGGATGTTGTTAGTGCCCCTAGCATTACCCTTTGATGAAATTGTAATTTTTTCTTTAAGCTTTCATCCAATTTGCACTATGATCTCTATTTTTCAGTTTTCTCAATTTTGTGTATACTGTCACACCCGTCCCGAGAAATCTATTTATTTTAAAATACAAAATTGATCTATGGTGAATTATTAATGTTGATTAATAATTGTGGATGTGGTTGACGTGGGTCAACGGTGAGTGTCAATCGAGGACACAGTTATTTGATAATCAATGAGGGATTGACATGAGTAAATGACATTTATGTGATTTTAAATGTTATTTGACTTTACCTGATTTTCATGAATAGTAATTATACCTGTTTTGTATAATTTCTGGTAGTTTGATCCTATCTTAGATCATTGTGAATACCGTGGTGAGAACGTGAGTGATGCGTAGCATAAAAGGTAGGTGGTCTAGAGATTTCACGAAATTAATTTCAGAACGTGATTTTTGGACCCAAACGGAACATAGTCGAAAACTTTCATAAATTTTAGTTTTCACTCGTAAAGTTATAAAATGGACGTGTGCGACGTTTCGGGGTATAATTAGATGTTTTGAGAACTCGTGGGGAGGTAAACACAATTTCCGAAAAAGTTATCTATATATAGAAAGCTAAGATATTTTGTCATAATGTTTTCAACCTAAAATTGAAATCAAGAGAGGAGATTTGGGGATTTTGAAGCTTAGTGCTTGCCGACTCAAATCGACGACTTTCCGATCGTCAGTTTTTCTCCAAATTCTAGATTCGAGCTCCTCGAGGTAAGAGCTACATTTTGATACCACTTAGGCCTCGTTTGGCGAAGTTTTTCCGAAAATCTAATTTATGGAAATTTGGGAAAATCATGTAAATACTTGTAGGAATCACTCCTAATCGGAGATCTGACGTTTAATCGGGCTACTAGTGCTTTCCTCAAAGTTATAGGATGATTGCTCAAGGTATGAATTCCGAACCTATGTAATATAGGGAATTTTGGATGTTTTAGATATTTTGTATGAATTGTGATCCGGGCAAACTTATGTGTTAAATTAGGCCCGTTAATTTTAGCGAGTACGTATAGAAAAGCATGATGACATGATTATGTGAGTATGCTAAATGTTTATGTGGGTCAAAGGGGAGTTCGATACAATTTCATGCCGGTGCACGCCTCTCGATGTTTGAGAGTTTATAGTAGTGACGACTACTTGCTTGGTGTGGGAAGTGGCCAACCAGAGCAGATGGATGCAATGGTTGAGTGATTCTTGGCTAACCATTGACATCGCGGTTTAAGATTTAAGACTTGCCGATATACTGGGGGAATGCGTATCTCTCTCCCCGGAGACTAAATTATGTGATTTAGATGTTTAAAACATGAATTGCCCATATGCATATGTTTAGAATTGTACACTCAGCATATAGCTGAGCAATGGAGATTTACTCCATTGCAGGTATGAAGAAAAGAAAGATGGAATGCGAGGAATGAGGCCGTTGGGATCATTCGGAGGAATTGGGGTATAGATTTTTGTAATCGAATCATAGAAGCTCTGGATTATTATTATTGAGTTGATGTAATATTCATTTGGAAACCATTTTAAGTTGGTTGGAAGTGACTTGGAACTCTTGAGTTCGCGTTTTGATGTTTAACACGTTGAATTTCATGTTTTATGAATTTGTTGTAGCACTTAAGAGATTTGATCCAAACAAGTTCCGTTAATGTTTTCAAAGCTTAGACATGCTGTCTAATATGTTTATATACCTTTGGTAAAGTTTCAGAACGATTGGGAATTCGTATGTTGAGTTTTGTCGTAATTGCGACGTTTTCAAAAAAAAATAAAAATAGGCAAAAGTGGGCTGCCCGTGAATAGTGTTTTTACAAAGGAAGTACCTTTTTCGGAAAATATTGAACTGTTCTATTTTGCTTTTAGGGTACATTTGGGGTCCCTAATAAAACTTTTATAGTTAATTTGAAATATAATTAACTTTTCAAATTGATACGGATTTTACGGACTCATAGTTCAATGTTATGTTTTTCTTCCAAAATGAACTTTGTTTTAAAGAGTTTCTTTAAGTTTCTTTTCCGCTGCTAGAGTTATAGAATGAATTGGATGAGCCTCGGTGGCGTGCCACGTGTCCTATTTCCGCCCGTAGCGGGATGGGTCGTGACATTTATTGGTATCAGAGCAATAGGTAACAAAACTTTGGGAACGTTCGACGTTGAGTGGAGTGTTGAGTGAATTGTCACATATTCTAGAATGCATCCACATATTATAGAGATGTTTGATGCATGTAGTATGTTGTTATACATACATGATTATGATATTGTTATACATGTATAGTATTTATGCATTTGTGAATCGGTGGAATCATACTGGGGTGGAGCCGTATGATGAGATGAGGTTTACCATGAGTTATCATAGGCTTTGTGTGGTGGCACGAGGGAGAGATGATATATTGGTGGTGATGAACCGTTGGATTTCTAAACGAAACTAAAATGATTTTTGATCGAATCGGTGGATGTTTTCAACGATAGTGATGAGTGTCCTTTGGGGGATCTAACCGAGAACGGAGTTTGAGCAGTGAACGTCAAAAGAGATTTCCTTATAGTTCACATAGAGAATGAAAAGTGATTGTTGTAGTTAAGTTCTTCAGACATGGGTTAGATGCTGTGACGTGAGAGAATAGAGATGTGCAGTTGGCTATTATGGTAGCAAGATAGTCCAGCAGCATGTATTGCTCGTGTATGGGATAGGTGAGGAATCTCTCACCTTATCTTACAGTGTTATCTTACGGTGTGATCATATAGGTTATCTCGTGGTTTTCTCTCACAGTGTATGTTGGGTAGTTGAAGAATCTTTCAACTTATTATACGGTATTGAGACGATTGGATGGTTGAGGAATCTCTCAACCTATCTTACGGTATGTATTGGACGGTTGAGGAATCTCTCAACCTATCGTGTGGTATGTATTGGAAATTGAGAAATATCTCAACGAGTTATGAGTATTGTGGTTGTTGAGGAATCTCTCAACTGAACTTGGTTTCGAATGTTTGTGGTACCATGGTGGATTCAGATGTAGTATAAAGGTTAGTAAGGAAAGCTACCAGATTGATTGTATAAGTGGGAAACGGTATTTAAGGATTAACCTAGGATGAGGGATTAAGAACGGGAATGATAGAGTATGCTTTGACGGTTTAAAACTACAGTTAGTAGAAGTAACGGGTTTCAGTCAAGTATCGGAAATGACACCGTATGAAGCGTTGTATGGGCTTAAGTGTCGATCGTTGATTTGTTGGATCGAGGTTGGGGAAAGAAAGTTGTTAAGACCTACGATGATACAATTGACTACGGAGAAGGTAAAGCTAATCTAGGAACGACTTTTAGAGAAGGCGCACAGTACTAAATATTCAATTCATCCAGGAAGTGATAAGATATACCAGAATTTGCGAGAAAACTTTTGGTGGAGAGGTATGAAGCAAGAAATTGCCAAGTTTGTGTTTGAGTGTTCAGCATGCTAGCAAGTCAAGGCAGAGAGACAAGTACCTGCGGGGCTATTACAACCATTACCAGTGTCAGAGTGAAGTGGGATGGAATCACGATGGATTTTGTTTCGGGATTTCCACGATCGTCTAATAAGAATGAAAAGATTTGGGTTATGGTTGATAGATTGACGAAATCAGCGCATTATCTACCGATCAATACGACTAAACCTTCAAGGTTGACAGAATTGTATGTGAAAGAGGTTGTAAGACTATACGGAGTTCCAACAGTGATTATATCGGATCGTGATAGTAATTTTACATCGAGGTTTTGGGAAGTCTACAGGAAGCCACGGGTACTAAAGTGAGTTTCAGTACTACATTTCATCCTCAGATCGATGGACAGTCAGAATGGACGATTCAGATATTGGAAGACATGCTCAGACTTTGCGTACTAGACTAAGTCAATATAGATTGAGAACAGGAAATATAAATTGGAAAGACGAAGCTTTAATGAGTAAGTGAACAAAAACGGTAAGAATGAGAGGAAGACACGATAGTACGTTGAGTACATTATCAGATATGATAGTAGAAATGTAAATGGTTGGAGGACAATGGTGGATGCTATGAAATACGATCTCAGTGTCCTAGATTCCAATAAGGTTGGAGAGTTTTGAGAATGTCGAATTTCACCCTAAGAAAATTTTAAAGTGTTTAAAATGTTTTTAAATAAAACTTTCGTTGAGTAAGAAAATTTGTTCTAAATACTTGTGATTAGGTATCAAGTAGACCTTGGAAGACGGTATCGTTGAAAGATATGGCATGCTTAGTGCTTGGGACATAACGGTGGTTGTCAAACGAATGAGTTTTATGGGGGCAGATTGTGAACATAGGAATTCTAAAAGAGTTGGTGAAATGACGTGTACCTAAATTTGGCTAATTGGAAGTTATGACCTTAAAGGAGTAGTCGTGAGTATTGTTCCAAAGGCAAGTATTGGAGTAACCTGAGGTAATAAATGATTTGAGGCTTTGATCAATCAAGAATTTGATGAGATCCGCAAAGTGTGAAGTACTTGAAAGATGACAGTTAGGAATCAGTTGGCATTGGTGACCAGAGTGAGAATTTACCTTGTGGTATTGTCGTGAATGGTATGTGAATTGGAAATTGATATAGAATTTATTGAACACAGTGATGCTATAGTACTTTGTGGGAAGATTTAATTACCGGCTTATCCTCAGATTGTATGTGGGGATTGTATTAATGCTGTTAGCAATAGGTTATTCAGGAATAATGGGTTGGAGACCCGGATAGCATAAATAAAGGACTAGAAAGTTTAAATTGGAAATTGAGTCAGATTCGACTACGGTTATGAAACATTTAATGTCGGAATAAGGTATGGTGCTTTGAGATGTTATACGGAGAATATACACTAAGTATGAACGGTTGTCACGAACTCGGTGAGAGTTGAAATACAGAAGTGTGATCGATATGGACTTGTGCAAAGGTGAAAGTGAAACACCAGAGACGTATAGAGTTGTAAACTACATAAATGGTAGTGGATCTACCTGGACTGATATGAGAATGGACTACATTGCAGTTGTGATCTTCGAAAGAAAAGTGATTGGCTTAGAGTGTGAGTACATTAGGTTAACATGATGGCTTGTGAATGATCAACAGTTTGGGACAGGAATGGGGTATGTTCTGAACAAGAGGATATGTTTTGATAAACTCTGTAGTACGTGCATGATTCTAAGTCAAATTTTGATTAACAATGCTATTTGTTACGATGGATATTGGGGTAGTGGTGTTGAGAAAGAGATGAGGTATTATGTGAGATTTCAAAATAGTTGTTTTAAAAACCTGAATGAGAAATGTATTGGACTTTGTCCAACATGTTAAAGTGAAAATGTTAGGGGTGACCTTCTATGTTAATTGACGGTAGTTCGAGTACAAACTTGGGAGCGATGAACGACGAATGTGTTTGACCTCACTGTAGGTGATTTGGGACATGTGTCGACTCGAACGAGTAGAATGGTGCCAAAATTTTAAATAGAGAATATGATTGATACCTTACGAGGCACGAATGATGGGAGTATGGTACAATATTGGTAAAACCTGAATGGAATGATAAGAATTAGTAGAGACAAAGGGAGAATACTAATGTGACGCACTACCGACTATGTGATAGTCATTTCAACTGAAGTTGCCGTGATATGGATTTATTAGGAAAGAAGGATTGGAAATTGATAAGAACTTGGGAGTCGTTAGAAATGCGTTATAGTGCTACAAGTGGTTTGGTGATTAACAGAGTAAGAGATTGAATCTATAGTACGTGAAATAATGGTGATTAACAGAGTAAGAGATTAACAGAGTAAGAGATTGACTTATCGACGGGGTATATATGTGTGATAGTACTCAGTTGTGGTTCACTTCGGGACGAAGAATCGTGTATAGATATTAACCAGTTGAGACGTAATGTCAACGACTTTCAGTCGAAAAGAAAGATAGGTGAATGGAAGCTGAGTTATCTCCCTTGTTTTGGGTATTATGATGAAACTATTGAGTTCGGAAATATATGTGTGACAAGTACGATGAAATGATATCTGAGTTGACGTTGTGACGTTGTGATATGATTTAATGTCAGGATTGACTGTTGAGTGTGTTCTACTCAGGTATTGACATTCTTATTTAATGGGATGCTTCGAGGCATTACTAGGATTCGGTTGAATCTTCTATTGGATTGAGACGAGGGCTCTGAGGATTTATTTTTCTCAAGAGCCAGAGGATTTACTTTCCTCGTGAGACTGTGACTTCTCAGTAAAGTGGTTGGCTTGTGTATGAGGCAAATGTTTGAAGTACTTGTGTGAAGTCTTGGTGACTTGAGAAGATGGTTTAAGTTTGGGGACAAACTTCCTTTTTGGAGGGGAGAGTTGTCACACCCGTCCCGAGAAATCTATTTATTTTAAAATACAAAATTGATCTATGGTGAATTATTAATGTTGATTAATAATTGTGGATGTGGTTGACGTGGGTCAACGGTGAGTGTCAATCGAGGACACAGTTATTTGATAATCAATGAGGGATTGACATGAGTAAATGACATTTATGTGATTTTAAATGTTATTTGACTTTACCTGATTTTCATGAATAGTAATTATACCTGTTTTGTATAATTTCTGGTAGTTTGATCCTATCTTAGATCATTGTGAATACCGTGGTGAGAACGTGAGTGATGCGTAGCATAAAAGGTAGGTGGTCTAGAGATTTCACGAAATTAATTTCAGAACGTGATTTTTGGACCCAAACGGAACATAGTCGAAAACTTTCATAAATTTTAGTTTTCACTCGTAAAGTTATAAAATGGACGTGTGCGACGTTTCGGGGTATAATTAGATGTTTTGAGAACTCGTGGGGAGGTAAACACAATTTCCGAAAAAGTTGTCTATATATAGAAAGCTAAGATATTTTGTCATAATGTCTTCAACCTAAAATTGAAATCAAGAGAGGAGATTTGGGGATTTTGAAGCTTAGTGCTTGCCGACTCAAATCGACGACTTTCCGATCGTCAGTTTTTCTCCAAATTCTAGATTCGAGCTCCTCGAGGTAAGAGCTACATTTTGATACCACTTAGGCCTCGTTTGGCGAAGTTTTTCCGAAAATCTAATTTATGGAAATTTGGGAAAATCATGTAAATACTTGTAGGAATCACTCCTAATCGGAGATCTGACGTTTAATCGGGCTACTAGTGCTTTCCTCAAAGTTATAGGATGATTGCTCAAGGTATGAATTCCGAACCTATGTAATATAGGGAATTTTGGATGTTTTAGATATTTTGTATGAATTGTGATCCGGGCAAACTTATGTGTTAAATTAGGCCCGTTAATTTTAGCGAGTACGTATAGAAAAGCATGATGACATGATTATGTGAGTATGCTAAATGTTTATGTGGGTCAAAGGGGAGTTCGATACAATTTCATGCCGGTGCACGCCTCTCGATGTTTGAGAGTTTATAGTAGTGACGACTACTTGCTTGGTGTGGGAAGTGGCCAACCAGAGCAGATGGATGCAATGGTTGAGTGATTCTTGGCTAACCATTGACATCGCGGTTTAAGATTTAAGACTTGCCGATATACTGGGGGAATGCGTATCTCTCTCCCCGGAGACTAAATTATGTGATTTAGATGTTTAAAACATGAATTGCCCATATGCATATGTTTAGAATTGTACACTCAGCATATAGCTGAGCAATGGAGATTTACTCCATTGCAGGTATGAAGAAAAGAAAGATGGAATGCGAGGAATGAGGCCGTTGGGATCATTCGGAGGAATTGGGGTATAGATTTTTGTAATCGAATCATAGAAGCTCTGGATTATTATTATTGAGTTGATGTAATATTCATTTGGAAACCATTTTAAGTTGGTTGGAAGTGACTTGGAACTCTTGAGTTCGCGTTTTGATGTTTAACACGTTGAATTTCATGTTTTATGAATTTGTTGTAGCACTTAAGAGATTTGATCCAAACAAGTTCCGTTAATGTTTTCAAAGCTTAGACATGCTGTCTAATATGTTTATATACCTTTGGTAAAGTTTCAGAACGATTGGGAATTCGTATGTTGAGTTTTGTCGTAATTGCGACGTTTTCAAAAAAAAATAAAAATAGGCAAAAGTGGGCTGCCCGTGAATAGTGTTTTTACAAAGGAAGTACCTTTTTCGGAAAATATTGAACTGTTCTATTTTGCTTTTAGGGTACATTTGGGGTCCCTAATAAAACTTTTATAGTTAATTTGAAATATAATTAACTTTTCAAATTGATACGGATTTTACGGACTCATAGTTCAATGTTATGTTTTTCTTCCAAAATGAACTTTGTTTTAAAGAGTTTCTTTAAGTTTCTTTTCCGCTGCTAGAGTTATAGAATGAATTGGATGAGCCTCGGTGGCGTGCCACGTGTCCTATTTCCGCCCGTAGCGGGATGGGTCGTGACATATACAGATGGTAACGTATGGTTGCAACGTTTAAGTCATTCGAGAGATTGATAGAAGTGGCCAAGTGAGCATATATATATATATATATATATATATATGGATTTGCTAACTTACAGCACAAGAGACTTTTAGCGACGAAAAATAAGATTTTAGTGACAAAATTTTTCGTCGCTAAAAGTTGGAACCTTTAGCGACAAAAAATTCGTCGCTAAAAACCTATTTTTTGTCGCTAAAGAGCTGTTGTAGGCTGCTAAAATAAAGAAATGCAACTGGGATATATCACCGTGCATATATTATAAAATTGCCATTCAAATTACAAGTCATTGGATGGAATCGAACTATACCAAATGATTAGATTTCAAAGTCAATTGCCATTTCTTCCTAGGCTAGAGATTTTATTAGAAGTAACAGAAAAATTATTATACTTTTAATTTCTATCTGTTCCAGACATTGCTTTCCCAAATAGTGTGTGGTAAGATCATATCACTGCACTACTACATTAACCCAATAAAAAAAAATTGTGAATGCAATTTTCTTGGAAAAGATTTGAAAGTGTAGTAGCATTACCTTTCTTCCAATCCAATTAGTTCCAAAACTTGTCATATTGGAGCACCGACAAGGATCAAAATTTTCATTCTTAGGGCCTGTTCGGGAATATCTCTAATAGGATTAGGTTCAATTCCACTCCAATTAAATCTGCTTCATCTGAAAACTAATACCATTTTGGTTTGACGAAGAACCAGTTTTAGAAATGAATTTAGAGTTGATTATGGACTTTCAAGCACACAGAAAGGCCTCTACGGCTCTACCAAACACTTCAATTTGCATCTCAGTTCGCTTGTGAACCAGATCATTTTCTATGCCCAACGTTCACAAACAATAGAATTGATTAAAAATGTGAAAATTAATTCTGATTGAAAACCATAGTAACTTGCACAGCATGATCACGTGACTTGGCTATTTAATTAATAATGCATATTGATTATATATGCTTTATGATTATTGATTCGCAATTGCACTATGAGAGCTGTATTAAATTATTCAGTACCCATATAGTTAATTAATGGAGTGATGAGCTGTGTGAGTTGTGACTATGGAATATAATTGCCATTTTGTTTTTTTTTTACAGAAAGAATAAATTATATTAGGCTGTTGGGCATAATCCTGAGAATGCATATATACAGAAACATGTTTGCATCTCAATCAAGATTTGAAGATGTCCATTCACAATTTGCAAAGCACTGCAATGTTGTAGTAATTATTTGGAAAGATTTCAAACTAGGATACAAACTTTATTTATTTTATTTAATTTTTTTTTTTTGTGTGCTAAAAAGGATACAACTTTATTTTAGCAGAAAAAGTAGATATACAACAACTTAAGCTACTTAATTAAAACAGCTAGTCCAAAGAGAAAAACCCTATTACCTCTTCCAAAAGTCCTTTCAGCTGGTACAGTCACCAACTCTGTCATTCACTTATTTACATTGCCCCAAGTTCCCAACTCATAGCATTCACAATCATATACTATATGAAACCCCACATTTCCCCCCCGTCTGTGAAGTAGAGAGAGAGAGAGAGAGATGATATATATATATATATATATATATGTGTCCTTAATTTACTCTGTGGCTGCAAGGACCGCCGACCCTTCCACCTGGTAATATGGACCACAAATTCTATATGTTAGCAGCTGAACACTCTAATGGCCGAGAAATGGTAGGCACACAATTTTTTGCACAACACATTCCACATCAGGACTTTAAATGCATGTACCATGTGCTGTGTAAGTGGTGCATAGAAAAGTGTGAAAAATTCAAACAGTACAGAGTATAATACATTTAAAACCATATTGTAAAATGTGTTGTGTGTCGTGTGCCTAGCATTTTTGCTAATGGTCGGGGTGGTCCATTGCCACTAAATATAATGGTTTGACTCTTAATATTGGCCACACAACTTGTCTTTATATATATAAGTTTAAACAAAAAAATATATCATATTATATATACCATGAATTTTGCTCCCCAGATTTCTTCCTCTGTTGCAGGAACAGCAGTGACCTTGTTCTTAGGATTCTCATAGCTTCTCAGTTCTCCAACTGCTGTGGAGAAGAAACATCCTGTAAAATTCAAAAGGCACCATTGTAATTAAAATCAGAGATGTAAAGGGTAAAGCAAGCCCAAAAAAATGAAATAAATTAGTGGTTTTACGTAAGTACATAGTTTTCAAGTTGTCCTTCTCACTATGCTTTTGAGTTTTGAAATTTATTCTACGCTAAATATCACATACCGACGCGACGTCCCTTGAGTTTTGGCTTTAATCTCATTTACTCTCAAACACTTTGACATTATATCTCTCCTAACTTTTGTATTTGAGTTGCTGCTTATCCCAAATTTATAACTAAAATTCAATAATTTAAAAAGTTGAAGTAAATTTAGCGTAGACTTTTGTGCACTGGAAAATAATGCACGTCAAATGAGAGCACATCCATCTTTCGACAATAATTTTTTTATTTTTTTATTTTTTTAAGTTAATAAAATCATGAATTCAATTGGGTGTATAATCGTAATTTTGGTTATTTTGTTTAATTGATAGGGTGAACCGTGAACTGCAACAAAAATACAAGATAGAAGGTGAATGGCATTGTGGTAAATCGTTTAACAGAGTATAACAACGAACCTGTGCCTCACAAGGAAATCACTAGTATTTACCCATTTTATACTCTTGTCCGTCCAAAAATTTTCAACTATTTAAAAACTTAATTTACTATATTCGAATATTGTTTAGCTTTCTAGTATTGCCTACATTGACTAATGATTGGATATTTTTTTTTACAGGGAATTCAAATTAGTAAAGACTTCGCTAAATTACTTTCAACTTTTTAAACAAGACTCATAATTTTAAGAGTGGGTTGAAGTGGCATATAACAATTTTAACGAGTAATGTTAGACCCATATAAATATTTCACTCAAAACAATCTTGACCTTTGATTTTGGTGGATCTCGTGTGGGACCTATGTGATCCCCACGTAAGTCCACTAGAATCGAGAGTCAAGATTATTTTATGTAGAATTTGTGTGGGCCAAAGCATTATTGCAATTTCAACAATATTCTTCATTTTGTTCTAAGAATAAAGCACAAAGAAGAGTACTTTAGCCATTGCCAACAAACCTTGAGGGAAAGAAGCAAGTGACTTGCCACAAGCACCTTTAAGCAATTCAACGTTGTTAGCAAATGCCACGTGTCCATCAGCAGTTATTCCCCAATACAGAGGAACATTCCCAAATTGATCCTACCGCCAACAATAGCAACCCCAACCCAATTTTACTTTTAAAAGCTCAATTAAAAGCCAATAAAGTTAACCAAGGGACTGTTTGGTAGGTGAAATAACTTACAGTGGCCACAAATAAGGTGGAAGTGGATTTGTCAAACACGACGAAAGAGAAGTTCCCAGAGAGGTGGCCCACGACATGGTTAGGAGGGTAAGGTGCCCGGTCACGAAGTGCCTTGTAAGCCTCAATAACCAAAACGACCTCGTTTGCTGACTTGGCAAGTCCATATTGTTGCTTCAAACTCCCCAGGTTGTCCAGTGCTCCCTCGAACAAGCAGAATATCTCATCCTTCACTGCAAATGATCTGCCATTTTCATCGTCCCAAAAAATTTGTTATTTCTATATCAAGATTGTTGGTGAACAATATACATATCAATAATGCTTGGGGCACTAATAAATCTCACTAACACTCATACCCACACTTTATTTCACTCCTAGTGGCACAGTGGGGCCCACACGGGAAGAGTGATAGAGTGTGAATGAGAGTGTTAGGAGATAAATAGAGTGTGGGTATGAGTGTTAGTGAAATTTAGTAGTGCCGCAAATATTACTATATATATAAATATAAATATATATAAAGCCTATACAGGACTAGTCCTGAGATGATAAAAAATGTCCGAGGTCTCAAGCGAACTTTCAAAGGGATATAAAAAAAATGAGGTGGCTATACTAAGGTTTATAGAAATTAGGAAAAATTAGAAGAAAATAGACCCAAAAATAATAAGTTTTATAGAAATTAGGAAGAAATTAGAAGAAAATATGCCTAAAAATAAAGCTTAAAAATGAGTCCCAATGCAGCTGCTTGAAGGCATGCTGCCAAGGCCCGCCCTGTATGTATAGCACATAATTAAGGCTGGTTTGCCCATAATTATACATGCTTATGCCATTGTTCAAAAGCTATCCAAGATAGTTAAGCTAATCGCAAGTTTGTGCGATCCAATTGCAAAAGTTAATTTGCGAAATAATTTCATTTTAGCTTTTAAAAGTCTACTATAATCACTAAACGAGGCAATAAACTTTCGTGTAGGGTTAGGCCCCCTCAACTCATGTTTAGGCCCCTCAAAGGGGTTCAATGTGCAATTTAGTGTCATCAACTACACACACACATATATATATAAATATACATACATGTATATACAACTCAAAAGCAAAGGCCCTTAGAATTTTAAAAATTACACTTGTAGTGTAAAAAATTTATGAGTTTTAGAAATAGGCCCCCTAAAATTTTGAAAGACATCATACAATATTTATATGTCACCAAATAGACTCATTTTATAAGTAGATCCAAAAAAAAAAAAAAAATCGTCAATTCTATATAAGAAGACTCTAAAAAAATCGTCAATTTTATATAAGTAGACCTCCAAAAAAATTGCCTAACCTAGGCTCTCCTGACCAAAATTCCTGACTCTGTCCTGTACCTTGATCGATCTCTTAAGCGGTCATATATAGGGTCTAATTGTCATTGTAATTTTACTATTTAATCTGAAAATGTTTTAAGTTTTCTGCTGATGTATAATTATAGTTTGAATAATGTGTATAGGTTAAACTTATATATCCTAAACAAAGGTCTGCCGTCCGTGTTATTTTTATCATCTACTGAAAAAGGAAGGCACCATTTTGCAGTATTCTTGAAAAACGATGACATAATAAGTAAACAATAAGATATATATATATATATATAAATATTGGTGACATCTAATTTTCAAAAATTGGAATCATTGTCCATTTGTTTTGCAAAATTAAATTTAGTAGGGCTTGCGTTATTAATGGATGTTACCAGATATTAAGTTTACCAAAAGTTGGTTGGTGACTTCACCAACCCGAGAATATAACAGTAATTTAGATAAACTATCATCTAACCATCCGTGTGACACACCACCTTATCAGCGCCTGTTTGGGTACAGCGTTTTGCTTCCAAATCTGAAATCTAGCTTTTGCAGCCCCATTTGTGATTGCATAGGTGTTCGGACACCTATAAGTAAGCAAAACGCAATAGCTAGCAATCCCTAGAAAAGGCCTCAATTGGGAATAGCTGGGGTGAACTAGCTTTTCAATTGAACGCAATTTGATTGCTGTTGAATGAGTGCTGACAAGATGATTATGCCCCTGACCTTTTAAGCTATTCTCTCCCGTGGAAATCCCAATTTTGTCCCTTTCTCTTGTCAAACAAACTACAACTCCCCGGCCCTACCAATTATTCTAATAATGGGATCTTCTATGAAATAGCATTAGTTGTATTAGATGTATCATACAAATCAATTGTGTCAATATGTTAGCAATTTGGTCTTAATATTTTGTAAATTTAAATGCCACTTTTGGTTTAAAATCAAAATGGTATTCAAAATTACAACATGTTAGGACTTTATTTTTTTTACAATATTTTAGGACCAAACAATTTGCTTAATTCAAAGTTAAAATATTCAATATATTTGGTTAATTTATTGTTAAATTAAATAATTTAATTTTCAATTAATAATATGTACATAAACAAAAGAAACTAACGTCTATCATTCACTAATGTTATAATAGCAATACAACATAAGGGTATAATTGTCTTTTGAACTACAAAAATCATTATTGCATTTTATATAACCAAATATTTATATAATCTATTCTGCCACCATAATTACTTTTATAATACATTATCCAAACACCACAAGAAACAAAATCTATTCTAACAATCGCAATCGCAAAGCACAAACTACGTACCCCAATCATACACAATAGCCCTTGAATCAACAAAATAACAAAATCCCAACAAAGGAAAAGACTTGGATATTTCGCCTTACGTGCTTTTTAATTTTTTTAAAATTTTTTTATTGCTTTGACGATTAATTATTGATCTACATATATAAGCGTGTCTGTGTAGCACTTACAAGACTCGCAAGTGAATCAATGATATCATAGGACATGTTGAAAAACACCTAAACAAAGCACTTTAAGCGTTGTTCTCCATCAAAACATATTTGATTAGAATTTTTTTTATGAGTAATGCTACACACATAATCTATTTCACAACCTATTTCACAATCAGGATATCTTGACCATTGATTTTGGAGGATTCCGCGCAAGATCCATGTGGGATCCTCATGGAGCCCATCAAAATCAATGGCCAGAATGTACAGTTGTGAAATATATTGTGAAATAAGTTGTGTGTGCAGTATTTTTTTTTTTTTTTTTTTAATGAGGCAGATTTTTGCCACGTACACACGTGGCAGATTTCTCGTATTCGAAGGAAGAGACTTCATAGAAAATTAGTCGAAGTGCTATCTCTCCTAAATTTTGTACCCTAATGATCCCAAACATATGTTGCAGTAAACTCATTTAATTTTAATTAAAAATATTGAAATGGTCCCATAGTGTATGAATAACATTTAAGATACAAAATTTGAGAAGCAAAACTTTCCTCCAAAACTAGTGGCAGAACACAGCAAAATTAGATTGTAAAATCATAACTGTCAAATCTAGCCCAACATTTTTTATAAGCAACAATGCTAGGGGTACAAACAAATCTCACAAACACTTACACCCACAGTCTATCACTCTCTACTGTAAATGTAAGTATTTGTGAGATTTGTTTGTTCCCCAAATATTATCCTTATAAAAATTCTAAAAATTATGCGCCTGAGGCATGCATAGAAAGACAACTTTTTATTAATTGTGTGTTGACTGCTGATTAAAGGAAGTTCAGAGTAATTAAACATCACCCCATCACAGAATTTTAAGTAGGGTATATAATTTTTTAACTGTCCTCTCTACTGTAAATGTAAGTATTTATGAGATTTGTTTGTTCCCCAAATATTATCCTTATAAAAATTCTAAAAATTATGCGCCTGAGGCATGCATAGAAAGACAACTTTTTATTAATTGTGTGTTGACTGCTGATTAAAGGAAATTCAGAGTAATTAAACATCACCCCATCACAGAATTTTAAGTAGGGTATACTCCCTCCGTCCCATAATAAGTGTCCATTTTTTTTTTTGCACAATGTTTAAGAAAGTTGTATTATTTTAATTTATTTGGTTCATTAAAGAGTCACTTTCCAATTTTACCCTTAGATGTGATGGGTGTTTGACTTTTTGCTTATTTTGGGACCACAAATAAGTGCTTATTTGTCTTTATATATTATAAGGGTAGTTATGGAAAGTAAGTAAAAGCTATATGCCAATTAAGGAAAGTGGACACTTATTGTGGGACATCCAAAAAAGGAAATGTGGACACTTATTATGGGACGGAGGGAGTATAATTTTTTAACTGTCCACTATCTATTGATGGTTTCTCTAACTTTCTTTCTTATTAGAAATGTTAGGCACACATCTTAAATCACATCTCAAATCATATCATGTGCTTTAAATGTATATAGTCTAGTTATGTTATTTGAATTTTTCACACTTTTTTGTGCACCACTTACACAACACATAGTATATGCATTTAAAGCAAGAGTGTGATTTGGAGTGTGTGCCTAGCATTTCTCTTTTCTTATCTACCAAAACAATCCACATAGAATGAGCTAGTAAGAAGACGTAATCAGCTCGGAGAAAATTTTCTGATGTGATAGTTAGAGCAACTCCAATTGTAGTCATCAAATTTGGATATTTAAAATGCTATTTGATTACTTGAATAATGTTTTACATACCAAATAAGTCTCGTGCACTCCAACCATAATAACCAAAACTAGTAGTCATTATTGTTTAATATATTTTGATGTATTTCAACTATAGATACTCTAAAAATATTATTTTATTCACAAACCAATGGCTAGGATCATTCTACCAAATATGCATCCCCTCACTTTCTCTCTCCAAAGACTATAAGTTTGGAGATCCAAACCATGAGTTTGCATAATGAATCCCCATTGGAGTGCATTTTGTGAGATGAAATGATCCATTTTAGCATTTTTTAGATTTAAATACTCATTTGCATTCCCATTAGAGTTCTTATATTTGTGTGTAATTTGGGTATTCTATAGGTTTCAGGAGTATCGTAGTGGATGAAGAAACCACAATGGTCCATATGGAAAGATTTTCTTGCGCAGTCAAAATTAGTAAAATGCAATTCCATGGCTTTTTGGCTTTCCACCTGAATTTTCTAAGAATATATATATATATATATATATATATATGTACCTGGGTAGTAAAGCCGACTGGTTATGGTGAGTGTAAGCCAAGTGGACACCGTCGCCAACACGTATAGACACACCTGAGGCGTTGCTCCCCAGAAACCGGTTCACAAGCGCCGCCGCCGTGATCTTTGGAGACGGAGTCCGGCTGCCGGCCGCAACAAGCTCTTCCGGCGGAGACACAATCGAGCTGCTAAATACACCTAACATTGCTCACACCCAACCACCACTCTCTCTCTCTCACTCTCACACTCTCTCTGTCTCTCTCTATATATATATATATATGCAGATGATAAACAATTTCAATTCTTGATATAGAAAGCTGAGAGCTCGGAAATGAGAGGGGAAACGATGAGGAGATAAAGTGGTTTTATAGGGAGAGGGATGCGGGTGTTGACGTCATAAAAAAATTTCTGTTTGTTGTTGGTTAATCCTTTTTTTTTTTTTTTATCCAATGAAACTTGAAAGCGAGTGAGGAATGTGGGGTGGGACCCACAAAAGGCGATAATCCCAACGTGTGGAGAAATTATTCAATTAGTGGCGTTATGTTACTTCGTTGACGTGGTGTGATCATTTAATGATTTTAATCATTCACTTGCCCCTTTCTTTTATGGGATCATGACAAGTAGTACGTTATCAAATTTTAAATTTAAAATTTCATTAATTAATTGTCATAATCTCCCTAGAAGGAAGAGACAAGTAGATAATTAAGATTAAATGATCACACCACATTAACATACTGACATGGTATGTAAATCAGTAAAGATGGTAGCGACGAGTTTAATGTATCTTTATAGAATACGGAGTAATTGAGAAAGTAGTTTGGTAGAGCTCAAGTGGCAAAGAGTTTAGTATTTATAAGTCCCCTCCAATACATAGGTATTCGAACCTCATCCTATCTTGCATATAAAAATAAATAAATAAATAAATAAAATAATTGAGAAAGGAATCAAATGATGTGGGAAATGGAATAACGTTTACTTGTATGAAAAAAATTCTAAAAATTGCAATAATAGGAATATAATACGAGTAGTTCATTAATTTTATTCTTTTGACTTTTCTTTTCAAAAATGTCCTCCCAGTAATGTTTTGCTGAATAAATAACGTATTCTGAAAGAACCATTTTCTCGATTACCTCAAATCATATTAAACTTTCAGCCATTTTTGTCTAAAACCAAGCACATAGTTTAAAGCCACCCAAAATTGAACCACCAGTGACTTGTGATGGTGGAAAGCAAATTCATTGCATGTGTCTTACTTTATAAAATTGCTTACGTCTATTCATATGGTTGATTAATTTAGCTGGAAGCAGAAAATTAAGCTCAAATGTAGTACATCTTTTTGTTCTATATAGAAAATTAGAAGAGTACTAATTTTTTTTTTGGCTAAGAATTAGAAGAGTACTAGACGTATCCAACATTCTAATAATCCAAAACCATGGATGGATCAAAAAATTGTCTCCCATACAACCAAAATATTTGGCTGTATCATACTTATGTTAATGTTACAACATTTTCAATCCCATTACACTACCCAGTGTAAAATAGTTACTACCAAATGGCATCTACAAAATTAAAGTAATGCTATGTACACCTAAATGGGATACCTAAATAATACATACACCTGTTAATGTGGATTTTCAAAATTATTCATCAGTTACCAAATAAATTTTGAATTAATTTCAAAACTGTCACGGCAAATCAGCATATTAGGTGCACAAAAATTGTGTACTTAGCATTAATTTTCCAAAAAATTACTAGCAATGACACATTACTTTTACCAAATGGCACATTAGAAAGGTTACTACTAATTGGCACAAAAGTATAACAAAATGACACATTGTTATTAAAAATTGAGACCAAGAGTTGGATGCATTATACAACCTAAAGTATTTTGTTGTATTGTAAACTTTTTCAAAACTCAATTACTAATAATTATAAAAAAAATATGGCATTTTCTCAATATTTGAGGGGGCTTAGGTGTAAAAAAGTTTTTTATACAGTAGATATGTAATTTTTTTTTTAGTGCATCTGCCCCTCACTACACCATATGGAAAAATTTATAGCGTGCATGTTTTGCAATTTGTAACGGGTATATCTGTTACAAAATGAAAACAAACGTTACTAATTATCATTATTTTGGTTACATAAATTACGTTACGGGTATATCCGTTACAATGTCTAAATTGATAAAAAAAAAATCATAATAATACTAATAATAAACAAAATTGGGGAAGAAAACTGTCGGGTCTCTCAAAAATAGAACGGCAAAAGTATCAAAAATATATATATATATATATATATAGAGAGAGAGAACGACAAAGAGAGAAAGAGAGAAATTGGAGATGATATTGATTAAATACTTGCAGTATATAAAGAGGAGATGGTATCGATTAATGTTACTTTTATTATCGAAGACATGTGTGTGTGTATATATATATATATATATATATATGTATAGTCAGACTCTAAAGCGTAATGGGATTTTAAGCTTAAAAAAAAATTGCGGGTCGCTCTGCTGACCCGCTTCGTCCTGCTGACTCTCGATTTTTTTAGGCTTAAAATCATAGTACACAAACCCAATACACTTTAGAGCATTTGTGTTTGTGTGTGTGGATTGAGAATGATGAGATTTAACAATAGTGCCATGGTAATTGACACTAGGCCTGTCAATGGTCCGGATCTAGGCCCGGATCCGGACCAAATCCGGCTCTCTTAGACGGATCTGAGCATTTTTTAAGATCCAAATCCAGATCCGAATCCATATCCGAATAGAGTTTAAGAAAAATGGACCGGATATGGATTTGCTAGATCCGGTCCGTATAAGACCCGATCCGAATAGTATATAATATATAGATACATTATATAAAATATATATGTTACATATAACATCTGTACCGTTGATTCTTTTAATCCAACGGTTGAACTTATATAATATATAAGTAAAGTTTGGGCAACCTAACCCTAACAGCAGCCTCTCACTGTCTCACAGCCTCACAGGTACGTTTCTCACTCTCTCTGTCTTCATCTTCTTCTATCTTCATCTTCTTCTTTCTTCGTCTTCTTCTTCCTTCTTGTTCTTCTTATTATTTCATCTTCTTCTTCCTTCAAGGTCACGCCGAAGAGAGCAGATCTGGTGGAGTTTCCGACCGACGGCGCCGCGACAACTCCCTTCTCACCCTCACGGCCCAGCCAAGGCAACACTCTCTTCTCACACTCACAGTCTAGCCAAAGAGCAAATCTGGTGCTAATGTGTCTCTAATCTTTACACACAAATGATTTCCCAGAAGTTATTTTTTCGATTTTTGAAGCTTTATCAAAGCATTGGTGGTTGTCTTGACATTTGCAGTAAGTACTAATTATAGTTCTTTGACTTGAACATCTCATTCAAGTGATGTATTGTGATTTATTTTAAAGACAGTGGCTATTTTTTTTTTGCTCTTGTTTGTTTATGTATCTGGAAGACTTGAACATGAAATTGTAGTGATGTATTGGGCTTTTTGTATCTTCATAATCATACGCATCTGGCATCATTTGAGATTTTTTTCCCCTTCTGTTTTGGGGAAGATAACTGGTACTTAAGAAATCTGGACCGGATCGGATATATGGACCGGATATACGGATCTAACCAAATCCGGATATGGAACACATATCACAGATCCGTCGGATATGTGGTCCGGATCTGGTACATTATATATCTTGGCGGATCTGGATACGGAATATGCAGATCCGGTCCATATCCGGTCCGTTTACAGGCCTAATTGACACAATGACAATTAGCCACCCAAATTTAAGGGGAAAAAATAACACGGAAAAGTGTGGGTTTTTTTTTTTTTTTTTTTTTAATAATATGTGAATGAGTCCCTTCCAAATTTTGGGTGGGTGTGTGTGTGTGTGTGTGTGTGTGTGTGTGTGTGTGTGTGTGTGGTGGTTTTGCGGAAATGTTAGTCCAACTGTAATACATTCAGTCCAAATACTAAAAAAAACTATTATAAAAAACTTTTGATTAAAATTCTCAATAAAAATCCTACCTTCCTCTATGGAAGTAGATGCATGCATGCCAATCAAATTGTATAGGGTTGGTTTCAGGGGCGTATCCAGAAATCTCATTCAGTGGGTACTAATCAGGGACTTATGCTATGCGGGGGTTCGGGGGTAGCGGTCTCGAGGGAAATTTTTTTTTGGTTTACTTAACCATAATTATGTGTAGAATTGATATTATGTCCAAAATGTTCTAATGCCACCATACATTTTTTAATAGAACCTTTTTTTTTTTTATAAATTTTTAGTAGTTTTTAGGCATATTTTTAGTGAAGTTGCACATTATCAAACGAACTGACATAAAAAAAAAATGCAATGCTAAAAATTTTCATTGATAGAACTTAATTGGGTTATCAAACAAACCCTTAGCTACGTTTGATAAATCTGAAAATTAAGTACTTAAAATTAAAGGTTGTATTTTAAGTACTGAAAATTTTAAACGATTAAATTTGCAAAACTAAAATTAGTGTTTCAAGTATAGAAATAGACCGCATTCATTAGTGAGCATTTTGAGTAGATAGATAGATAGTGGGGTTTTCTAAGCAATATTTATAAAACAAGGGGCTGAAAATCAAATTAATTTTTCACAAAAAGAAAAAAGAAATAAATAAAGAGATAAATAGTGGAGTTTCCTAAGCAATATTTATAAAAACAAGGGGCTGAAAACCAAATCAAATTTTCAAAACAATGAAAGAAACACGAAAGGGATCTGGGAGGCCAATGTCAAAAACCAATAGGGCAGCCATCTCACCATAGCTATAGTGTAGAAAAATAAAAATTTATATGTACAAGTTCAGTGGGTACCATGGTACCCACTCGTCCCCATGTAGCTACTCCCCTGGTTGGCTTGTCCAAGTGGCAAATGTTAATAGAAAAGGAAGGGAATAATAACCCATTGAATCAAACGATTGAAAATGATGCAATGATCGCCCCCTCCCAAAAAAAAAAAGAATAAAGTTTCACAAGTTGGTGCGAAGATGACGCCCATTCATTTTGCCCACGGTATTGGGAGTGGCCCACGGTTTAGGAGCCTCTCATTTTTGCCCCCAAACTTCTCGTTTAATTACCAATTAAACTGAGTAAATCTTCAATGAGTGTCTCCTGTCTCCCCATGATGCATGTCTACTGTCAGGCCATGCCCTCCCATATTTTAGAGTGCATTTTTGGCATTTTGTCACCAACATTTACGTAGTTGGTTTGTGATCACTTGTGAGACAAATTAACGCAGTTGGTTTCATCACTAATACCCATTTTCCTTGTAGTGTATGTAGCCATTGTTTTGTTATGTTTAGCTGAGAGATTGTTTAAAATGATCATAGATGATGTTAAATTTAAAATGTGAGAGCATAAGAAAATGGATTATTTTTATCTTATTGAATCATTGCTTGTCATCGCTATATTGGATAATAAATATACATTCAACCTAGCAAAGAAACTCTTTTTTTTTTTTTTGGGGGTGCCTTCGCTCCATAAGAAAGGACAACCCACCGAAAAGAAAGTTTTAATAAAATAGAGATTGAGACAAAAAATTATACTGTCATAACAATGTCGGCCACTTACAACATTGCAACTAAGGTCAGTTATCATTATATGCGAAGGCATATTATTTGCTACTAATATATTCATGTAATGATTGGTGCACATAAAGATGTGGGTCATTAATTTCGGTGGATCACATGTATACATGTATGAACTCCACTAAAATGGTGCACTCAGATTTTTATGCGCACATAGTATTACCTAATATATATATATATATGCTACTCAACTCAAACTCGAGTAACCGAGGATTGATGCCAAACTTTTTCTCAAAAGGTAAGTTCAATGTACGAGACACTCTAATTTGGGGTCTTGGTAAGTTTTGACTTCTGCAGCTTTACTTCGAACTCGTGAGCTCCAGATTGCTCTAGATTAAATGGAACAACCTAATCCTTAACTAAGCTTACTCTAGAACCAAATTTAAACCTAATCGCTAAACTAGTCTTCTCCACTTATTGGATTAGATCTATATATACTAAAATCCCCATTCAACAAATTGTCACTATTTCTCATTAAATTTCCTTTTTCCTATTGCAAGAGCTTGGAGTTGAAGATAAAGGGACTGCAGCTATTGTAGAGAGTAAAGAAATGTTCAGTTAATTTTATGCACCAGATAAAGCTAATGGAGGAACTTTGAGATCCACAATAATATTCCCATATTCATTGGGTAACAATCACATTTTGCTAGTGTAAACACCAAGAGCCTTTTGGGTTAGCTTAAATATCAAGTGATTATTTTTGGGAGGCTTGATGTAATATCCCTAAGATTGGTTTTTTTTTTTTTTTTTTGGGTTTGTAAGACAACCCATTAACAATAACCTCCGTAAGGACAAAAGTCCAGGCCTATTTTTCACTCCAATCACTACAACAAAAATGTGCTTTGGCGACAAAAAGATTTCGTCGCCAAAAGTCCATTTTTCGTCGCTAAAGGATTTAGCGACGAAAAAATTTCGTCGCCAATTTTGTCGCCATTGCCTTGTCGCCAAAGGCTCCTGGCGACGAAATTTATCTTTTGTCGCCATAGACAAAAATAGCGACGAAATAATTTCGTCGCTATTGATCACAATTTTCGTCGCCATTGATGCACATTTTGTCGCCAAAAGAGTCATTTCTTTGGTAGTAATTTTGCATTAGCGACGAAAAATTTTCGTCGCCAATTCATCATATGCAATGGCGACGAATTATTTTCGTCGCCAATTCATTTTCAGCATATGCATTGGCGACGAAATAATTTTGTCGCAAAATAAATAAAATGGTTTGCTTGTATTAGCGACGAAAAAATTTCGTCGCCAATTTATTTTCATCATATGCAATGGCGACGAAATAATTTTGTCGCCAAAAATATAAAAGCAATTTGCTTGTATTAGCGACGAAAAAATTTTGTCGCCAATTCATTTTCATCACATGCAATGGCGACGAAATAATTTTGTCGCCAAATATATATATTCTAGTAAATAGAATTATTGTAATATACTATAATTCTGTTCGTTCCTGTTTATCACAATAATTTTCAAAACCAAAAGAGACAATCATAATAAACATAAAAAGTCTTAATGTTTCTGAGCAACTTCATTAAGCAACAAAAATTATTATAGTTAATTGCTCATGTACCCAACAAAAAAATTAAAGATTAACAAAAGTATTAGCACATTGCTCACTACAAAACAAATTGTTAGACTACATAACAAAAGAAACAAGATGTGTCCGACTATATAATCATCCACCATATCCACATCATTGTTCACTACATACAAATTGTTAGACTACATAACAAGTAACAAGATGTGGCCGACTATCTACCGATCCATCATATCCGCACCCAATCTGCATGAAACCAATAGAAAGCATTAGTATCTTTTAAGTTAGTGAACAAACATAAAATATATGAAATATAAAGTAATTATAAGTTGAGTTTTCAGCCATCAAAGATGAAACATTAATGGAGTATTGTGATGAAATTGATGAATTAATCCTAACTGATGAAGATACTAATTTAGATGATTGATAATGTACTTTTATGTTATTCAGACATGTGTTATTTAGTCTTTTGTGAATATGTATGTTTTATTAATTCATCAATTGCCAGTTATTGTTTTATACGGAGTATATATGTTGCTATTATTGCTATTGCACGTGTTACGCGATAATACGCAAAATAATATCCTTAGGCCTTGTATAACTAAGTTTTGAGGTTTTGGGGGCTCGAAACGAGTTCCGGCACTCGAAGAGGCACGAGACCGGAACTCACACCTCACACACGACCAACTAGACTTGCGGGAACAAACGGCACGCAATTCCTACACACGGTTTGCAAGTTACACGATAATATGCAAAATAATATCCTTAAGCCTTTTATAACTAAGTTTTGTAGTTTTGGGGGGTCGACACGAGTTCCGGCACTTAGAGAGACACAAGACCAGAACTCACACCTTACACACGACCAACTAGACTTGCGGGAACAAACGGCACGCAATTCCTACACACGGACAACTATGCTGGTTCCACTGATTCGATTAAACATTTAGAAAATTGCTATTGGAAAAAACTTTTTTGTTGACCTATACTTAATGAACCATACACTTCGACCGAAAGAAGTTAAAAACAATTAATATGAGCCCTAAAAAGGTACCCAAATTAGTACTCTTAAGAAAAACAATGACACACTGGCTAACGTTGTATTTCTGGGATCATGATTATTATTCTACATCGAAATTGATGAGACTTTCATCGATAAAAGTGTACTTATGTAACTTATGTAACATATTTACGATATCATATTTGTTAAGTTGTGGAGACTGATCACCTTTCGACCTTTGAAGCCACTATGCAGTTCTGGGCCTGGCCCGTTTGGCAGATTTAGGTCAATGATTACTTGTATAAATACCTTCCCTCCGTCCCTTGTAAACCCGGGCAGCAGCAGATTAATAAAATACCTCTCTCTCTTTCCTCCGTGGAGTAGCATGATCATCCTGATTGTGTGAACCACGTAATATCTTTGTGTTGTTTCTTTGTTTTCGTGCATCTTGTGTTGTGTGTGTTCATCGAATTTTTTCCTAACAATATTGAGTGGTTTCTATTGCTTAGATGAATATATAGCTACCTTGCAATCAAACGCACCCTAAGTATATTGGCTCCATGTGGATATTGAGTAAAGTTTTCAAACCTAAGTCATTGTGTTAAATTATCAACTCTGATAATTACAAGTAGTTAGAAATAGTCACTGACCAAGAATTCCCACCGAGACTACATTATTAGTTCATTTTTCTCTATCTTAGGATTTAGATTAAGTTCATAGTTTAATTCACTGTTTTTAGTATTCTTGTTAATTCGCTGCTTTAGTTTAACTTAGTTAAATTGTAAGTTTGCTTACTTCCTACTTAGATAGCATTAAGCTCTAGTTTAAACAAGTAGTTATTTTATCTAGTTTTATTTCTTTTATATTTCCTTGCATTACTTTAGTTTCACTAGTTTTAATTTTAGATTTTAATTCAGTCCGTTAATCTAGTTTACAACGAAAACCCCAAAAAGAATTAGTTTAGGACCTTTCCACCTTTCATAATCTACTACTTGCACCATCACCTATACTTGGGTGTAGCATGTAGCTTAAATGTTTAATTAAAGAAAATTTAGATACCATAAACAGAGACCTGCTCTATTTAAATGAAATAGAATTTAAATGTTTAATTACCTATACAAAGGCTTATGAGCCCTATAATATGTTGCAACCGTTGGCACCTTAGCTAAGAGAGCTGCTCATTGCCACAAAACAAAGCTATTTTGCCAAGCCAAAGAAAAAATTAGGTTGTCAAAAGCATAGAAGCATTAAGCAGGGACGGGAGCAGGGTGGGGGCGGGGGCGGGATCGGGAGGGGGAGGGGGGTGGGGGCGGGATCAAAAGCAAAAGGTTGACAATTAAATATATCTACTATATTATAAAAACACAAACCCCATTTTGGAAGCTCGAATTTCAAAGTGCTCGAATTTTTCTTATTTCCCAAACTGCCCTCCAACATTGCAGCTGCTTTTAACATTGCAAATTGCGGCTGTTTTAATTGGGTTCAAGTGATGATATGCATTACAAATTACATATAGGTTAATAAAAGAGTTTAAATTATCACACACACCCTGTGTTGAAGCTCGATTGTCAAAGGTGGTCGAATGTTTCCTATTACCCAAATTGCCCTCTGATATATGTGTATATATATACAATAAAAACACAGCACCTCAATGGCTCAATTGCCAAAGCTGCTCGAATCTTTAATATTACCCAAATTACCTATATGGGTCAATTTTATTTCTTTACGAAATTGTCTAAATTTCGAAACTGCCCTTTGCAACCATAATTACAATTGATTTCAAAAAGGGTCAACAAAAATGACTCCTTACATAGGCCTTTGCAACCATAATTACAATTGGCTTCAAAAAGAGTTAACAAAAATGGCTACTACAGATCAATTTTTGTAAGAAAAAACTCACTTTTGCAACCATAATTACAATTGACTTGAAAAAAGGTCAACAAAAATGGCTACTTACATAATATTTTTTTAATGGTTAATTGGGCACAAACACTCCATAAATGAACTTCACTAATCAAATTCTCTAATATTAGGTGCTGCTCGAATCTTTAATATTACCCAAATTACCCCTGCTTTACTATTACCCAAATTACCCTTTGCAACCATAATTACAATTGATTTCAAAAAGGGTCTACAAAAATGACTACTTACATAGGCCTTTGCAACCATAATTACAATTGGCTTAAAAAAGAGTCAACAAAAATGGCTACAACAGGTCAATTTTTGTAAGGAAAAACTAACTTTTGCAACCATAATTACAATTGACTTGAAAAAGGGTCAACAAAAATGGCTACTTACATAATATTTTTTTAATGGTTAATTAGGCACAAACACTCCATGAATGAACTTCACTAATCAAATTCTCTCATATTAGGTGCTGCTCGAATCTTTAATATTACCCAAATTACCCCTGCTTTACTATTACCCAAATTACCCCTGCTATATATCACTTGTATATATACTTCTATATATATATATATACACACATGTGCGTATCTATCAAATTTTCCCAAGTTCCCAAATTGTCCTTTACAACCATAATTATAATTGGCTTCAAAAAGAGTCAGCAAAAATGGTTAATTATATAATATTTACATATAGGTCAATTTATTTCTTGACGAATTTGTCTAAATTTCCAAACTGCCCTTTACAACCATAATTACAATTGATTTCAAAAAGGGTCAACAAAAATGACTATTTACATAGCCCTTTGCAACCATAATTACAATTGGCTTAAAAAAGAGTTAACAAAAATGGCTACTACAGGTCAATTTTTGTAAGAAAAAACTAACTTTTGCAACCATAATTACAATTGACTTGAAAAAGGGTCAACAAAAATGGCTACTTACATAATATTTTTTTCATGGTTAATTGGGCACAAACACTCCATAAATCAACTACACTAATCAAATTCTCTAATATTAGGTGCTGTCCTATTTTTAAGAGAAAAACTCGTACATTTGACGGGCACGTGCAAAGCACGTGCTACCCCACTAGTATATATATAACAAGTGTCTATGATATATATATATATCATAAACCCTTGTCATAAATCACAACCCCTAACCAAATAGGTACTAAATCTGATTGTTCCCCCCAATACATGGTTGCAATAATTAAGGTATAGATATTTAGAATAAACTAAATGTTCAGAGACTTGATTGAGGGCTGATTGGAGCTCAGAGAAAGGGAAAAAACTGAATCAATACTTGGAAATACTCACATTGATTCCTTCTTTTAAAAATATATGGAACTCAAGTTGTTAAAGTGTATTAGAAACAATCAAGAAACATTACTGTATTCAAATGTTGCACATTAAAAGCAAGTCCAAAGAATTTGTGATTGAGTAATTTTAACTTCCCCAATTTCTGGGCAAATCATTCAAGATCTGTGAAAAAAATAAAATAAATATATAATATGAGTATTTAATGAAAAATTCACAATTTTTCTCTTTCTTTACCACTCCCATGGTAGACCTAAACAAAATTTTCATAATCAAGCCCAAAAGAATGAATTGAACAGTTGGGATTTTAGTAAAATCTACACTGGAAAGTCCATGTGACGTATCCATAATTTAGAACAAATATAAGAGCAGTTAAGTTTTTTTCCAGAATACTACTCCTAGCCGACGTACTACTTTATATATAAACTACAAGTTCAAGCTAAGTGTCTCTGACAAAGGGGAAAGATTAGGCAAAAATGTAGAACCACAATATACTCGAAGGACAAAAAAAAAAACGAAGTTGCACCATTTTCCAACAGTTGAAACATCTATAAATCAAAGAATCAAAAGGGTAAAAAATAAGAATCTCAATTTTTGACTTTTTGTTTCACTGAAAATCACCAATATATGGAGTGCTAACCAATATATGGAAAGATTGAGCCACCCTAGTTTTTCCAATCTGTTGAAACATCTACAAATCAAAGAATCAAAAGGGTATAAATTAACAGCCCGCGCACTCACAAGCAAAACAACAAGCATGTGGAGTGCTAACCAAAGACACCAAACAAGCAAGTCACTAGAAAAGTTTTAGTTTGAAATCAGCAGGAACCTCAAGCATTTATATATATATATATATAGAGAGAGAGAGAGAGAGAACACACACAGAACACACACAATAGAGAGGAAGACATACCTGCAGATTGGGAGGTTGACAGCGAGCCGGTGACGAGCGGTGGTGACCTGCAAATGGAGAAAATAGATACAAAGAAAACATTGCTATATAAACTGTGACTCAAGAGAGAGAAAGAGAGAGATCTGGACGGCAGGAGGGACAGTGGTGGTGGTGGTGGTGTGTCGCCTCTCTCTCTCTCTCTCATACGGAGTATATCAGACTATCAGTGATTCAGTATACAAATGACAGGGATGCTTTCCTCTTTTGAGAGGGAAAGTGAAATTTTGGGGGAAATTTGGGGGTAAGCCACGAAGTGGAGTAATTCTGAGAGCCCGGGTTTTAATTTTTAGTCATGCTGGACCCACACAGTGAACCCTTTAAATGCTTGTATCTTGTACTAATTGAATTTTTTACACTTTTTTGTGCCCACTTATACAGCACAGGGTACAATCATTTAAAACTGTCTAAAAAAATTAGCCAAATAAAAAACTGTCTAAAAAAATTAGCCAAATAAAAAACTGTCTAAAAAACAAACAAACTAGCACACACACGGAGTGTGTGGCCTTATTCTAGTGCTTCTATAAAAAGGGATATAAAAACCAGGCACTTCTTCCGTCCCTTTTTTGAGTCCTATAGTCCATTTTGGGATGTCCCAAAATTAGTGTCTACTTTCCTTAATTGGTATCCAATTTTTACTTACTTTCCAAAACAACCCTTCCGTGAAATCTACACCAAGACAAAACTAAAAAAGTTATTGTAATAATTAGGGTCAATTGTGGAAAGTAGGTGTAAATTCTTTTTATCCACTTAATAAGTTGAGTTCTCAAAGGTGGACTCAAAAAAATGGTTGGAGGGAGTAATATAAAAAAGTAATGCTATGCTTTCCAAAGTTCGGGTTTCAAATTGATACTTAAAAGTTTTGACATTTGTGGCAAATAAAAACCTTTTTTTTGCAATTAATGAGTAATTATAAATAATTAAAAAAAACCTTTACTTCTTTATTTAAAGCTTTTTTCTTTTTCTTTTTTTCTTTTTATTTTCTTTTCCTTTTATTTTATATAAAAAAAAAAGGAGACATGCACAAATAAAGTAACATGTTTTATCAAAAAAAAAAAAAGTAACGTGTACGTATTATGAAAGTTTCAGCCAAAAAAAAAAAAGAGAGGGAGTTAAAAACTTTCGCAAAAAAAATGTATACTGTATATGACTTTTGGCGACAAAATATTATTTCGTCGCCATAGACATCACATTACAACTCATCTTAGGCGACGAAATAATATTTCGTCGCCATAGGCATCACTTTTGGCGACGAAATATTATTTCGTCGCCATAGACATCACATTACAACTCACTTTAGGCATCACTTTTAGTGACGAAATAATATTTCGTCGCCATAGGCATCACTTTTGGCGACGAAATATTATTTCGTCGCCATAGACATCATATTACAACTCACTTTAGACATCACTTTTAGCGACGAAATAATATTTCGTCGTCATTGCCATCACTTTTGGCGACGAATTAAGATTTCGTCGCCATAGGTATCACATTACAACTCACTTTAGGCCTCACTTTTAGCGACGAAATAATATTTCGTCGCCATAGGCATCACTTTTGGCGACGAAATATTATTTCGTTGCCATAGGCATCACTTTTGGCGACGAAATAATATTTCGTCGCCATAGGCATCACGTTTGGCGACGAATTAATATTTCGTCGCCATAGGCATCACTTTTAGCTATGAAATAATATTTCGTCGCCAAAATTGACACTTTAGGCGACGAAACAGAATTTCGTCGCCAAATTTATGTTTTTTTCAGTGTCTTAGGCGACAAAATTAAATTTTGTCGCTAAAACTATACTTTTGGCGACGAAATTTAAATTTCGTCGCCATGTTTCGTCGCTAAAGCCCATTTTTGTTGTAGTGAATCCACATCACTCAAAAATCATCTCAAGTGCATTTCATATTTTTCAATTGCCCTAACTACCCTTCTCTTTATCCTCCTCACCACAGTCTCTCTTCTCTCTCTTTGACTTTCTCTCTCATCCTCACTGTCAAAGCACCACTACCGGAGCCGTCGACGTCGCTGCTGCTCCCATTAGAGTCACTGCCCTACCACCACGAGCCATCACCAACCACCACCACTGCCGTTGCCACCTGCCACCACTACCACAGCCGCCATGGATGTCGTCGGAACCATCACAGCAACCATCAACATCGCTGTGACCACCACGTCCATAGCCATCATTGTCGTCATCGAACAAGATCTAGATCACCGGTTAAGATCTAGATCTAGATTTATATGTCATCACCATCGCCAGAACTTGCGAGCTCCGACAACCACTACGCAAGACGACGACCACCATTCATGATCCTCGCACATCCCATTGGCAAGATGAGGTTACTACAGAATTTCCATGTAACATATCTAAAGTCACATTTCACTTAATTTCACATAGGATAAGTTAAGTGAAATTTGACTTATGATGTAAAATTTTACTTAACTTTGATTTGTCATAGGTGAAATTTCACTTAACTTTCTTAGTGAAATTTTACTTAATTCTTTTAGTGGGGGAAAATGTTCATGTTCAGAAGAGGTTGTGTAAATTTTCTTAGTAAAAAAATACAGTATTGAAAGTAATTTCAGTTCAAAATTATCCTAAGTCAAATTTAACTTAGGATATCTTAAGTCAAATTTGACTTAAGATATCTCCAATTTCACGACCAAAAAATGACAAATCGGCCACATTTGCTATCCACCTTCTGACCGCCGACGTCCATGTCCGTTGACCGCGCTGAAAGGTATTCCACTCCTTCTTCTACTTCTTCGTCTTCTTCTTCCTAGATCTATAACACCCTATCTATATAAAGCCCTAGATCTATAACCTTAAAACCTTCTTCTTCTTCTTCTTGGATCTAGCGCGCGCGCACACACACACACATACAGAGCTGTATGTGTGTGTGTGTGTGTGTTTTAGAGTGAGAGAGAGATTGTAATAACCGTACCCGGAGAAATAATATAATATCTGCATTATATGTATTAATTAGTAGAATTAATAGCGTATGATAATTTGGGTAAGTTCCGGTTACCCCGACGTGTTAAGTGCTTGATAAAAGGGCACAGTTGGACGGATATGAAGTGGGACCCATGGGAGGTCCGGATTAAATAAATTGCATTTAGTTGCATTTATATGATTATATGAATAAATGTTTAATTGCTTTAATATCTTATTGCTATCTGTAATTTTTATGGTGCTAGTTTGAGTACCCGTGTGAGAATAAATAGGAATCAAATCCATAACTAGTAGGTTAATTAGCAACTTTACAAAATATGTGGGACCACGTTTGGGACCCACGCGTGACATAGACAAACACCCACCTAGATATTGGGTAGTTAATGCAATTGTTTAGGGGATGTTATAATAAACCTTAAAGAAATATTGGGGGTGCAAACATAAATAAACTAAAATTGGCTAGGAAGCTCAAGAGGTTGACACCTCTTGAGCATGACTCATCTTCTTCATTGTTAAAGAAGTAAAACATAGAATTAGGAGAGGAAATTTCGGCCATTAGAGAGGAGCTCCGCCGTCTCCGTCGTTTCTTCGCCGTTTCATCGCCGTCGGTACACCGTTCCGTATTCGGACTCGTGGAGGTGAGAGGATCGTCTCTATACCTTTTATTTTCAGTTTCGTTAACATTTTTCCGCGACCGTCTTTGACGTGCCGATATATATATATATATATGTGAAATTGATATGTAGGAATATCATTGGAGTTAAATAGAGCTAAAATTAGCAAGGAATTTGGGGTTCTAGGCTTTAATTGGAGCAATTTGTGAGGCGAGTACTCTAATCCTAACTTGGGTGTTAAATGATTACTTGTGGCATTGTTACACGTGTCCTAATCCGCGGGGGCGGGTTGGGGTGTGACAGAGATAAAGAAATGTTTTTAAAATAGGAGAGAAAGGAAGGAGGATGACGGCCGACTGTGGTCACCGGAGATGGTGAGGTGGTGGTCGCCGGAGATGGCAGTGGTAGCCGGAGACGACGAGGGTGGTGGCCGGAGGTGACTAGGGTAGTGTTCGGAGGTGACTAGGGTTAATTAGAGGATGAAGATGAGGGTATTTTAGTCTATGGACATTGAGAGAACTTATTCCCAATGTCTACCTTAAGTTGTCCTTAATCTCAACAAAGCTCTTCTTAATGACCTTTTTTTCCATTTTTTTCATTAATTTTTAAGTGATGAAATATTAAGTTGTTTGATGTTTGTGTTAGCTGAAATATTTTATCACTAAAAAATAAGGGTATTTGGCAAATAAGCTGAAAAAAGTGATTGTTTATATAAAATGACCAAAGAGGACATGCAAATATTTTTTTAACATCGTTAAAATTTTAGGGTATGCAGGACATTTTTGTCTTTTAACAAATTATAAATAAAATTAAGTGATTGTTTGAAAATTAAGCTACTTTTTTTTTTCCAGCTAATTTGTTTAAGTGTTGGAATTTTAAGCTAACCCAAACACTTCCATTTTTCAAAACAATCATGTTTTTTTCAAAATTCACAATTCATCACTTAATTTTTAATTTTCAACTAACCCAAACGGGCCCAAAATCCGGGGCCAATGACATTCTTCACATTTGAAGAATCTATGAGTAATGCTCTGGTTCCCAAATTTAATTTCTATATACTTTGATATATACCATATACTGTGACAGTGATCTTGATAAGACAGACCACTACATTACTACTACTCCTATAACATTTGAGATAACACAAATTTTGAAAACCATAGAATTCTTTATTTTGTTATAATGAATGCCCATAGGCCATAGTGCACCACATGCATTGCGGTTTCTCATATCTATCCAATCATGGATCAAACTTCGACCATAATATAGGGAAAAAGGGTAATTTCGACCTAATATTGCAAACTTTCAAGGTAGTGAGAGATGAGGAGGTGAATGGTGGTTGGTTCTTGGTGGATCCAATGTGACTTAGTAAGATGCAAGTATCTAATCCTACAAAAGTTGAATTGATACAGATGTGAGACTAAAATTGCTACTAAAGCGATTTATGCTTAGTACACGCCACAAGCACTAGTAACAAGTCGGATTAGGACTTTTTTTTTTAATTTTTTTAATCACTTACTTGATCCAGATTGCATACACACACTCCAATGCACACACACAACTCAGCCCAAATCCAACCCCAAGCTCCACATTGGCTCATTGCAAAGTTCAACAAGGGCCACTCGTTCTGACTGACGATCACACGAGGGGGAAGTGATTAGGACTTGTTGCACAATGGTATAAAGAAAGTGTTTAATTTTAGGCAAGTGTGAGCCACATCTTCTTCCTAGTTCCTTTGATGGGAACCTTCCATTTTTTTTTTTTTGGTATAAAGGAAAACACGAAAATAATCCTCCGCGAGGGAAGCAAATATCAATAGTGTCTGCCATAAGGCCCTTATCTAGTTCCCTAATGGGAGCATCTAACAAAATAAGGGGGTTAAGGTTAGTCACCTCCTATATTAGCCAGCACTGGGAACTCTCACTCGAATGTTTGTTTTTTTTTATCTTCCTTGACCAGATCAAAATGAATCAGTCTTCCCTTTAGCTCTTAACTCACCGATTGCAACCAGTGTTCTAGATCCAGATCTGCTGCTAGCTCTGCTTCCGTTAATGAAACTCACTCCATCAGTAGGTCTGTACATTGATTTACCATCATTCAATTAGTATGGATAGGGGTATAACAAAACCGACCGAATCCCAAACCAATCGGTTCGGTTCGGTCAATTTTCAAAATTTCATGTAGTGTAAAAATTGAACCGAATTGAAACCAATCAGTTTGACTAAAAATCGAACCGAACCGTTTTTACCCCTAATCATGAGTCATAGTGCCATTACGTCTCGTCCAGATAGCAAAAATTTATAGTCTTCAATTAACTCTCGTAAAGGATGGCTATCTTATTGTTGCATCATCAGTTGATCGGAAGCCATAGAATCAGTTTCCATCATGATACCTCAAGTCCTTTCCTTCGGAATTGGTAAGCCCTCTTCTGATGCTTTCAAGCTCTGCATGTAGGCTTGTTCAGTGGTCCAGCAATCTGTAGTAGCTAGCTCTCCACCTTACAAATTGGAAGCAACTTTTTTGATGGGCAAGTTTAGAGACATCTTCACCTATCCTATTGGATTGTATATGTATTATGGGCCCACATATGTAAAAGTTGGACTAGTGGTGCAATTTGAAACAAAAATTCTGATTCGGACCCAAAAAATTCTAATTTTGGCAACACAAAAGTAATTTCGAATTCCAAAATTCTGATTTTCGAAAATTCCGAAAAAAGAGCGGATTGGAATATTCTAGAATTTTTGAAAAATCCGAATTTTCGATTCAATTTTCTTTTTTGAAATATTCTAACATTTTTTAATGGTCTATATAAAAGTACACATATATCCTATATCAAAACGGGGGTTTGACTACAATTAAAAAAAAAATTATCCTAAAATCCAATGTACAAAAATCTACTTATCAAATTTTGAAACAATAGTATGTTGATTTTTTATTTTTACCTGAAAAAAAAAATCTGAATTTTTTTTATTCCGAAAATTCCGATATTTATGAAAATTCGAAATTGGAACATAGAATCAAAATTTGAAATTAGCATTGGAAAGGTTTTTTACATTTCGAAAATTTTAGAAATTTTTTTTTTTTTTTTCCGAAATAGTGATTTCTAATCCATTCCATCCGAAACACACCCCTAATTAGGACCATTGCAATATTATATATATCAAATATCTCTGTACATAAAATTTTTAAAATATCAATCTTATGTGAGCCGTTTTCTAGTTACCCAAATCGATGAAGATCTAGTCTTGATTTATGGACCATGAAACACTGATGATGCAGTGAGATGTGGCCATGTGGGCTTGGGATGAAAGGTTAACTAGAATTGGGCTTACAATTTCGTGGGTGTTGAATAATGATATGATATGTGTGGGTTTCATAAAGGCCAGCTTTGGCCCAACGTTCTGTGAGGGCTCCCTAATTGGTTACAACTCCAAACTGATTTAGCCCATAATATAGTCATAATCACTTTCATAACCTCATTTCTTATGGTTAGCAATTTTGCTCACCCATTTTGCACACCCATTGTTTACCCCCCAAAAGTTTTCTAATACGTGTCCCATATCGTCTCCATTTTGCCCATTCTATCAACAAAATTACTGAATAGGACACGTGCTAAAATAGTGTTGGGAGCAAAAATGTATTATTTTCTTATGGGTACCACTTTTAATTGCTTTCATAACAGCCAATTTACTCAGACAACATCCACTATTACTTTGGCAATAGTTGTACCCTTTTCTTATTACCAAACTCCTTTCTCTCTAACACACTACTGGTATTATACAAACAAGTTTGTTAATTGAAACCATCTTCTTCTTTTTTTTGGCTTCATAAGGACATGAAAGATTCACTCTTCTCTCTTAATTGAAGCTTTTTTAAGCTGAAAACTTGAAAAGTAATATCAAATGTTAACAGTTTTTTCAGAAAATCTCAATGAAAAAAAATTCTCACTAAATAAAACTCATCTTACTTTTCACTGAGATTACAATGAGCTATAAAAGTAAAAATCTTGTCATTATTGCAAAAGTTGAGTCCGCTTGATAACCAACTTATTACAATTTTTTCAAACATTAATTAAAAGATGATATGTAATAACTTACGAAATGTACGAACCACAAGGCATGTCATTGATTTTTGTAACCATGAACTTAAAGTTGTTTTCAACACAATTTTTGGTTCAATCTTGCCACATGACTATAAGGGGGAGGACAAAAAAAAAAAGAAAAAAAAGAAAAAATTGAAGTTGGACAGTGTGTCCCCTCAGAAGATGTTAATGTTTGTCCATTGTCATTCTTCCTCTAAAAGCTAATGGGTAAGTAGAGTGGTATCAACAGATGATGTGGGAGTGCAAGTGCGGCGTTGAATGCGTAAAATTCGAAACAACAGGGCACCTGCAACAGCTCCAATTGTTGGGGCAATCATATATATCCATAAATCATTGAACTTCCACGACACAATTGCAGGTCCCAGTGACCTTGCCGGATTCATTGATCCTCCTGAAACTGGCCTGTAATATATATATATACACACACACACACACACACATAATAATAATCCAAAAAAATTAACGAAAAAAGAAAATTAGAATCAATAGACAGTATAAAGTTTTGAGTGTGTACCCAGTAATCAGCACAGCAAGTCCAATGGCTACTCCAACAACAAATCCAGACAAATAGCCTACCTGCAAAGAATGTCCTAGTATGTTCCCAGTTTAATTTGGATAAAATTCTCAGAATTCTTTTTGACATGTCCATGGCTTTTAGATCAATTTGATGTTATTTAATGTATTTGAAATCCTTGAATCACTTTGTCGATTAAATATTTAAATTTTTTTTTTTTTTTTTGAAATTTACTAAGAAATGCTAAGGGCGTGTTTGATAACCTCATTAAGTGCTGAAAATAAAAAGATTCAACACTTAACATTTTTCAGTGCGTTTGATAATATACCACTTAATTGAAAAAGTAGCTCCAAAACCACTGAAAACTTTAAGTGAAATTTTTTTTTTTTTACTGAAAATAATCACTGAATGCATTCTACTTCAATGGTTGAAACATTATTTTAAGGAATAAAACTTTAAGGGCTAAAAATTTTCATTACTTAAAATTCAACACTTAATTTTCAGTTTTATCAAACGCACCCTAAGTGTACACCTAATTTGAGTAAAGATTTGGGCACAAACAAATTACAGTTGGAAGATTGTTATGTTGTAGAGTTGTCTGCCGCACTCGAGATGAAAATATATCAACTCTGTCACATGACAGTCTCCTACTACTGATATTAATGTAATTTGTTTGTACAGTGATTGTGGTCAAATCTTTACTCACCTAATTTGTTTAGTGGTTGATGCCAAGGGTTGCGGGGTAGACCCAGGAACTCTCAAGCGGGCTAATATTAGTAATTCTAAAAAGGTTGGGTTGTTGCTAAAAGCATTCACAACTTATGGGTTAAGTTAAATTCTGTGGACTTTCAGAAGATGGGGCTAAAAGCATTCGAAAAAATTACACTTGGATTGCAGCCCAACATTTGAAACTAATTAGATGTAAAACTCTACTAGTTTATTTTTGCAACTAAAATATGAGTTTTACTCATACATATATCAGTAAATATGTGAATTTTGCAAAACTTTTTTTGTCCTTAAAATTAATTTGTAGAACTAAAACATTAAAATAAAGAACTTACACATCGAGCTTCATTTGCCAATGACGCGGCTAGGAACATGATGATGAAGGTGGCAATGAGCTCCACCCAGAACGCGGCGGTGCAACCTTGGAGTGGTCTAGTCATCATAAGCTCTGATTTTATGCCATAAACTAGTCTTCCCACATATGTTGCCACTACTGAACCCACGGCTTGCGCCAAAATATATAGGGGAACCTATTTTATTTATATAAAAATAAAATAAAAAGAAGGGGCAACTTCAATTTCTATGGTACACAAGACCCCGTTTTGACTTTTGCTTTACAAATTGCCAAATATAGGGATATAAATTTTTGTATAATTATGTGGTCAGTGGCGGAGCCATGTGACCCTATATATTTATATCATATGTATTTGTGTCCCCTCTCAACTTTCTCAATTTACTCTGTAATTAGTATTTTATACGGAGTAATATGCAAATTCGTGTATTTACCCCTTCTAAGCTAAAAAGTTCACTTTGATTCTTCAATCTTCCTAATTTTTATTCAAATTAATATCTTATTCACTCAATTAGCCCAAGATATTTTAGTCATTATATATAGATATTACTTTTGAACATACTAAGGCTTAGTTTGGCCCCCAAGTGGCTTTTTAAAAGAAGCTTATGAAATTTATTACTAAGTTGTTTGATAATTTTATACAAGTGACACACTACACTTCAAAATTACCCCCCCCACACACACACACACCAAAAAAAAAAAATCCTAAGTTTAATTTTTGCAAATCTCATAAACTAGTTACCAAATGAATTTGAAATTGTGCTTTAAAAAAGGAAAAACGCCAAAATAGAGGCCAAACTAAGCCTAAGAAGTCTTTATTTTATAAGTGAAGCTAGTAAAAATAGAAAAGAACTTAACCTATGAAAAAAAAAATTTCAAAAGAGTTACGGAGTGGTTTGTTTATTTTTTCTTTAAGTATATTTTAATCCTCAACTCAACTCTCTGTGGGAAACGCACAAAACAGCTACAAAGTCTTAAAACTACAAATTGTAGTACTTCTAAGCAAAAGATAAAATAAAAGCCAAGGCCCCGAACACCCCCTATATATGTTTGTGCCTCGACTAATCGAATCCTGGCATCCATGCATCCCTACATGCACGTGGTAGCCGGCAAGCTGCAACCAATAGATCAGTGGCGGACTCAGGATTTTGTATTAGGGGGGGCCAAGTTTTATGCGGGGGTTCGGGGGCAGAGCCTCCGAAATTTTCTTTTTTGGGTCATTTATACATATTTTTATTTTTAAGTGAGACAGAGAGTCGAACGAGGAGTTGTGACAAATTCGATTGAGGCATTGTTTCTCCTGAGCTGAATAAGGGGGATATTACTCTTCCCATTCACTAATAATAAGGACTTTTAATGTCACACTAGTGTATATTGTTATTAATCTTGCAATGTTATTCTTCCCAAATTTTTTTAACCCCAAATGTGATTCGTAACACATTACCATTTCAACATAATGAAAGTCAAGTGGGCACTATGTATTAAGAACCTCCACATGTAAAGTCACTACTTTGGGGGGGCCACTATGTAAAATATTTTCAAATCTTCAAAATTCTATATAAATCCCCAAACTTTTCAAATTTTTTGCGGGGCCGTGGTCCCCCCCGTCCCTTAATGGGTCCGCCCCTGAATAGGATTGACTTATTTGGATAGTTCCATACGCCTTACAAGCACGGGTCTCACAATTTGAGTGTAGAACCCACCCAAACAAGCCAATCCTATTAGCTCTAAGGTACCATGCAAGGGTCCTACTTAGGGGTGCAAGTTCGAACGAAATTTTGATTTTGGCAGCATAAGATGAATTCTGAAATTTCAAAATCCGAAAATTTCGATACAGTTTAAGAAATTCCAAAATATTCCGAACAAATTCCGATCTGAAAATTTAGAAATCTTGCAAATTTTAGAAATAAACATAAAATTACTTTACTATATAATTATTTATTTACATAATTATGACGTAAAATGTTTTATGTGTTTAAAAAAAAAATCAAAAATTGTAAAATTCCTATCCCAAAATTTCGAAAAGTTTGGAAACTCTGAAATTGAATCGAAATCGGAAAGAGTTTTTCTATACCTAAAAATTTTGGATTTTTTTTTTCCGCAAAAATTTTAATTCCGATTCGTTCTACCTAAAAATCAGCCCTAGTCCCACTATTTGAAATTATGAGGACATTCATAGTTTTGCTCAGATAGTTGTACCACTTTAAACAACTAACAAAAAATTTAGTAGTCATCACCACTATAATTAAATTGATACAGCTGTCAAAAGTATTTTGGAACCATATTTGAGGTTTAAATTTGAAAAGCATATAGCATTACTTGCTAGCTAAAATCAAGAGCAGTGTTGGAGTTGAGTGTCTATATATATATATATATATATATATAACTGACTAGCTAGCCAAAATTGTTGCTCATTACCGAAGATGCTCTAATCAAGTTATAGACTCAGTTTGAAATGGTACTAATAAGGTGTACCTTGGACCAGGGAAAATACCCAAAGGTTGCAAAAGCTATGGTGACAGCAGGGTTGACATGAGCTCCAGAGATGGTGCCGATGGAGAAAACCACCACCACCACTGTGAGAGCGGCTGTGGTCGCATATTCCAAAAGACCTATTTGCCCTCCCATTAGCTGCGTGCTCGCAATAATCCCACATATACAGAACATCAAAATGAATGTTCCCAAAGTCTCTGCTACAACCTGTATATATATATATATATATATATATATTACTTGGGCATGGGCATTGAGGGAAAATTTGTAATCAAATTAATTCGTCTCCAGTGCCTCTAAATATGTATTTAAACATCTAGTTCTGCTACTTTTCGGGTATACATACAGATCGAAGAAAATAGGATATAGGAAGGCAGATGTATAATTGATCAAGATGTAACCATCTGCATGCATGCTTGGGAGATAACTGATGTTGAGAATGTCGTTTTCAATTAGTAGTTGCTTACTTTTTTACGTTACAAGCTAGGGGTTAATTGGGAATGCTCAGAACAAGTAATGCGGTATATGTTAATGCACCGGACGCCAACATTTATATCCAAATGTTAATTTGGTAGATTTTTCTTTTTGTCGTACTATGCCCGATCTAAGTTTGGTCTAAAAACAGAGTCTAACTAATTAACAAGGCTTTTATGGAGAAAATCACAATCTAACTAATTAAAAGTTACATAGTACAATTAAGAGCAAGTTAACTTTGCCTTCTGAAAGTAAAATTTGACTTAAAACTGTGTAGTAAAATGAAGTCTGAGGTTGGGAAGAAGGGTACATGTCAGTGACTTCTCCAGAGATTTGTTGTAACATCAAAAAAGTTCTGAACATTTCTTATAATAACACTGAACTCCCTTACTACACAATCTAGGAAGCACCGACAATTCTAAGAAGGTAATGCGTTGTGTGTCATATCGTGACCGACGCACGGACATGACACTTTTTCTGCAGTGTCGACGTACAATTTTTTAGGATTTTATTGCGTTGTCGTGCCGGTGTCGTGTTTGTGTCTGTGCTTCATAGACTACAATATCCTACATATATTGATATATATATATATATATATATATATATGTATTATTTGATATTAAAGCAAATCTCAGAAGGGGTTAACTAAATTTGCCCATGAAAAACAAAAGAGAAGAAAAAGTAACAATAGTTCCAAGATACTGCAAAATGGTCATTTCAAATACACCCTATTTCTGGTTTTGAACGTGGCCTCATTTTTTTTTTTTTTTTTTGAGGTCAAAATTAGAAGGCATATTAATTTTGAGCTTTGAAAGGAAGAATATTATTTGCAAACAGTTTCATATTTGAAGTTCCAAAATCACTTATAGACTCCAAAAACTATGGCCAAACAAGGCGTAATGGTCTTCTCACCATGCGAGCAAGATCTAGATCCATTCCATTTGGGAAGCAGAAAAAACCCGAATTTTTCTTGGAGAGATCTCCATTAGTACTTGACGCGGAATTAGAGCCCAACTCTTGATCATATTTAGATTGGCCACTAGACGTTGATGCATCATTTGAGATATCCGGAGATTTTTTATCCCCCAAAAGTACTGGTTTCATTCTCAAACTTCTCTTATGCGCTTGTAAATTGGAATTCTAAGTCTCGAATGAGTCTTGTCTATCTTTAAAGATCTTTCAGACAGCTAAATAAATGTAAAGAACATGTAAATTAGAAAGAAAAAAAAAAGGTTGTATATATACATATATGTGTGTGTGTCCACAAAAAAGGAGGTTATATATATACATATATATATATATATATGAAGTTGAAGATTTATTTTTGTCAGTCACTTATTTTAGTTCTTCAACTAAGGATAGAAATTGCAGACGTAATTGAGGTTGGGTGTTGCTTCGTCACAATTTTTGTGTTTCTTAAAAAAAGTAATTAAACAAAAAGAGCTACTCATGCTTCTTCAGTGTTTCGTGTAAATGGTTATCAACTTCTCTCCAATTAATGGATTGATCACATTAATTCTGGTTAACCTTGCCCCTATCTAGACTCACCCTCCTGTCTTTAACATGAGCTGCACGTGATGTGTCTTGGTGAATTCAAGAGAACATGATTTCTTGAACTAATTAGTTTTATGGTGTGGATGGTGTGAAATTGATATTGGAAACACAGCCTTATGTGATTTATGTGATGAAAAGTTGAGGCTCATTGTGAGGAGAAATTTATAGGTACCCACGTGATATGTCTACATTCCAGCCAACGAGAATAGATTTTTTAGATAGCATCCACATCGAAAAGTGGGACTAGGAATTGTGAGGTCCAATGGCCCACCCAAAATATCTATTACTAATTTACTGTTGATTGGAGTGTAACACCTAGGCATACCACGTGGACGTGGTACTCTAAAAGCTTCCAAAAAAACTTCTCGATTGTGAGGAAATCAGAAAAGGCCAAAATGGTGCACCCATGGAGTTACCAAATTCGGTAGAGGCCTTTTTTCACATCTGTGTTGACTGTTGAACGATTAACTTAGGTCCAAATAAATTTAGGGCCTATCCCAAACTAAGTGGCCCAGCTCAGAAACCTTCTGGATTTCAAAAATTATTTGGGACTCCACTTTAGTATGAAGATAAATTATTTCAGCAGTTTTGTGTGGTCTGTTCGGTTTTGTTACAAGTGTTTTGAAGTGGGTGTTTGCAATTACAAAAATGCTACATTCACGCCAAATTTCATACTCAAACACATTCTGATATTTGATTCCTGTGGGTCCTGTGTAGGACTCATGTGCAACCCACATGGGGCCCACTAGAATCAAGCGCTAGGATTGTTGGGCGTGAAATTTAGTGTGAGTAACATTACTCTTGCAATTAAATCTGGGTGCATATATCCAGTAGTTTATTATTATACGAATAGGTGAAAAAAAAAAAAAAAAACATGTAATGTGAATCGAATTGAATCCTAGACTCCTTTCCTTTGCAGTGCAAAGAGCTTTACTACTTTACGGTACAGTGGTTTTGGTTTCTTTCTTTACGGTACAATGTGAATCGAAAATGGTAGTTTTCATTTTCATTTATTTCATTTCATGTCTTTACAGAAACATGTTATAAATTTGCTTGTTCTGGTTTTATCTCAACTAATTAGTTCATCGCTTCTTTTCTTAACTAGCAAAATGATATATTCAATTCTTAAAATGTACTTGCTGAAATTTCATGCATATTGTTGGGTTTATTCTCTAATTGTTTTAATTATTAACTTTTTGGTGGAATTTGTAACTTGCCAGTAATATGTCCTCCCACATGAATAGGGTAATTTCTGAGTATATTCTTTGGATATATAGCCAAATGGGATTTTTCTTGGACTGAGGCTTCCCACTTGTTGATTATGAATTCATTGTGCCCACTTTTTTTTTTTTTTATTTGCTCAAATCATTGTGCCCACTTAATAAAACCTTTTTATCACTGAAAGAACTGCAAGAAGTAATGAGCCGTGTTGGTTGTTGTGGACGGTGGACCGTCATAAGTGAATTTCTCAGTTTGCAGGGCATTGCCAGTCCTCACAACTTAAATATCTTCAGAACCACCACCACATGGTTGTTAAGGCCTCTCTCTCTCTCTCTCTCTCTCTCTCATTCATTGTCAACTAGGATGCACGGACACTTCTAATAATGTAACGCGTCAAGTGTTGTCAGACATAAGGACACGACACATCACTGAGTGTCGACGTGCAATTTTTTTAATAATTTTATTCTGTCGGTGTGTCCGTGGCCATGCTTCATGGATTGCAATTTGCCAAGCACAAGCCGAAGGTCAAACATCCACTATAGTCATCAGAGGCTGCCACAGCACAATACAAGAGCCCTATAAAAAATATAAATAAAAAAACATGTCCATGCCATGCCACTCTTTCACCATTACACAATCTCTCTCTACGCTTTTAACTCTCAAACATGGCCTCTTCATTAAAACTACTCATTTTCTGTTTCCTCATTCTCATATCTCTCTCCAAATCACAATCATCTCCAAATCCCAAACCCAAACCCAAACCCAAACCACTCCTCCTCCCTGTCTCAAAAGACCTCTCTACCCTCCAATACACAACCCAATTGAGCATTGGAACCCCACTCGTGTCCAAGAGCTTCGTCGTCGACCTTGGAGGCCGTTATCTATGGATGACCTGTGAAACCGGTTACACGTCCTCCACCTATAGGCCGGGCCTTTGTGGCTCTGCACCATGCTCTGTAGGCAAGGGCAACGGCTGCTTTAGATGCTTCTCTACACCCCCAAGGCCCGGGTGCACCAGCAACAGTACTTGTTCTCTAGCACCCGAAAACACCGTAACAAGTAAATGGTGGCACGATGAGCTGTCCATCGACACCATTTCGCTGCAAACTACAGACGGAACAAAGGCGGGCCAAACCATCAAAATCCCGAATTATATCTTCGGTTGTTCGAGAAATTCGCTACTCGATGGTCTCGCTACCGGTGCTAAAGGAATGGCTGGCTTCGGAAGGTCTCCAATTGGGATTTCTACCCAAATTTCGTCGTTATTTGGTGGGAATTTGGGTCGCAAATTCGCCTTATGCTTGCCATCCGATTCGAAATCTAAAGGTGTTATATTCATTGGGGATATTCATAACTACACCTTCTATCCGCATTACAATACATCGAAACTCGTTAATGTGAAAGACCGATTTTCGTACACAAGACTTCACATAAATCCAATGAGCACGGCCAATATTTATATAAGAGGTGAGCCCTCTACTGAATACTTTGTGGCCGTGAATTCGATCATGATCGACATGAAGCCTATTCCAATTAACACAACCTTACTATCTTTCAACAACCAAGGAGGCATTGGTGGAACGAAAATTAGTACTGTCCATCCATACACCGTTCTTGAGAGCTCAATCTACAAGGTTGTTACCGAAACATTCGCTAAGGAGCTTAAGGCCCGGAATGTGAGAAAAGTGAGTCCTTCGGGGCGTTTCTCCGAGTGCTTTAGCACAGAGTTTTTGTCTTATACTCAGATGGGTCCAAGTGTCCCAGATATACAATTTGTGTTTGAGAACAAAAATGTCTACTGGCAATTTTCTTCACCAAATTTGATGGTGGAGATAAGCAAGGATGTGGTTTGCTTGGCATTTATTGATGGAGGTTTGAAGCCAAGAACATCGATTGTGATTGGGGTGCATCAATTGGAGAACAACCTTCTTGAGTTTGATCTTGCTTCTTCTAGGCTTGGTTTCACTTCAACACTTCTTTTGGCAGAAATTGAGTGTTCCAATTTTAATTTCTAAGTATTTGTAATGTATATGCATTTGAGTACTAGTCATGTTGCTCAATATGGCAACTTCAATAAGAGTAATACTTGGGGCACAACCAAACACACAACTTTTGGGACACAACCTAATTAATGTGTATATCTCTCCTGTGTCATTGTGGGGTCCAGTGACATCACATGAGAGAGATAGACACATTAATTGGGTTGTGTCCCAAAAGTTGTGTATTTGGTTGTGTCCCAAGTTTTACTCCATCAATAAATATAGACTCGAGTCAATATGCCATATTTAAGATTTGTGGTATCCATATATCGAATAATTGTGCCTTTTTTGGATGATAATGATGTGCTAATTTGACTAATATTGGTGCATCACATTTTGCAGAGTACATTTATGCTTTTGTGGACCATCCCAATAATAATTAGCCAATGTTTATTCTGTGCTAGTTTTCTGATGATTCCAAGTCTGAATTATCATGCATTTAAATGAAATTTGCATTTTTTTTCCTGAACTTTTAGTTATTTAGTTCCTCTAGAAAACTCTGGACTGTGTGAACAAGTTGTGTTATGGACCAACAGTGAAGAGCTAAACCCGAGCTTGGACGAAGCTAAATGAAATTCGATGAGATTATCTTCCAATTGATGCCCTCCTAATACGATTGAGGTTCTCTGCTTTATTCCTCCATCTACGAATCCCAAGCATAGCACATCTTTGCTCACATTCACCATTGAGTTGGACCCATAAATCCTCCAATACACATCTTCGTTTTGCATCACTAGATCAATGTTTGGCACATCCAGTCCAGTCCTAGTAATTCTAATGGTTCTCGAGCTGAAACAGGCTACAAATGGTGCCACAGATTTTACTCTTTTGAGCTTCCTAGTTGCAGCCATTTTCACAAACTCATCAATAACAGCATCAAAAAATTGAACTTTGCAAAACGGTATAAGGGACCGTGGTACTAATTTTCGTCCCACCGATACCTTTTTTGTCAATGGCTAGAAAAGAAGAGTTAAAAGCAACAACTTTACCACTTATTTTGATTGATTTCACATCGATGAAATACTCATCAGACGGATCGCTTTCTGAGTAAGTCGCGGCAGTGCTCACATGGTTAATGATGAGTGTGGTGGTGATTAGTGATTTATACAAGTCTTTCAACGTAAGGACGCATATAGTAGGGTCCACCGCTGATAAAAATGTCCCCAAATGGCCACCCGCCGGAAGAAGGAATACTCAGAGCAAATTTATGAGATAATTGCAATGCCAATGCGAGCTTCATTGGTAAGGACGTGTTAGTCCTTGCAAGGCCAACCATTCCTTTAGTAGGACTAGGTAAGCCTTGCAAGAGAGACGTGTTCACACATGAGAAAGGAAAATTGGGCACATTGGTTTGAGTCAGGTACCATAGGCCATCCGTGAAATAGACACTCGTGACATCCTCACCGAGCCCATTAACCTGATGCAAATTCTTAATGGGATTATAAGGAAAGACACCACATGTATTGTTGGAGCATCCAGGTCTACTGGGTGCGTTACAACCAATGCACCAGAGCCCTTGGCGGCTCTACATTTGGCAGAGCCGCAACGAATTGGTCTATAGGACGAAAAGCCATAGCCGCCACAGTCGAACCACACAAACTGACCCCCAAGATCAATGACTACATCCAAGAAGGAAATAGGATTAGTACCCATGTCAATGCTGGTCTAGTATTGGAGGGTGACATTGTCATTCTTGATGGGAAAGATTAGGGCATGGGTTTCTAGTGGAGGTGTGGCTGCATTTGAAACTGGTGAGAAGAAAACAAGGGAAAAGAAAAGGACATTCATAACCTTGGAAGTAGAATCCATTGAAGAAAAGCTTAATTGCAATTGAGAAATAGATGGCAGCGCATACATTAATTTATACTACTACTTTGGTGTCGACTATAGCTGTTTTGGATTCATTAAAGACATAGGGCTTTGGCCAGAATTGATGGGCGATGATGAGCTTCTTCCACTGCTGATAATCTACTAGGAGTATATATTTGCACTCAATTCAAGGTAGCCCTCCAATATATTTATATGTACATACATGTGCGCATAATATTTCACACGATTCACTTGGTCCAGTATGCTAATCTCTTGGATTTATCAATAACCCTGGCTATGTTCAAACAGGAGTGAATATATAGGAACTTAAGTTTTTTACCCTACACACTCACGCAAATGCAATGGTGTAGTTGGTAGGGTAAATAACTCAAGTATATATATAGTAGCGAAACTTAAGTTTACACTTCGACTAAATTTCTTACCATACAGTGTAGATGGCAAAGGCAATGCCGGCTAGGCCCTAGCCGGCAGACCATTAGTCGACCAACCCTTAGTCGTTTAGTTATTCTTTTCTTTTTCTTTTTTTGTGTGTTAAAATGCCCAACCGGCTAAGGCATAACCGGCTGGGAATTGTTGTTGTTGTTGTTGTTATTTTTTTTTTTTTGGTTTGTTGGTTGCAAAGAAAATATTATAAATAAAAAAAAAGAAGCAATTCACCGGCTAAGGCATAGCCGGCTATTCACAACCACCTCTAGCTGGCAGAGGATTGGCCGGCCACCCTCTAGCCGGCATTCCCCTTGTCGGTTACCCCTTTACACCGATGTAGAATTTCACCCATCTATATAGGAACTTAAGTTAGATTGACCCTATATACCATTACATCGCTGGAGATGCTCTAAAGTGTACAGTCTCTTTTTGTTTTCTACATGTTGATATGACTATCTGCACTTTTAATTGAATTTTATGAAAATGGTATTATATTCATTATTTCAATAAAGAATGAGTTCTTAGAGTATTTTCTGTCAGAGGTAACTCATGTGTACCTAAAGTAACGACATAAATACAAAACTATTTAGATCTGATTCTTCACCTAATCACATACCAATTTTGTATTTCTCAAATATCCTCCAGGGTAGAAAGTGGAAACATACAAGTTATTTATAATTTTATATAACACTTGTATTTCATTTTATAAGTTCAAGCTTTAGAAAGATAAATGCTATCTTCTGGCGCTTAATTGTGGTGATAGTGTGAATGAAAAACAGAGTTGCTCTTATTATATTGACAGTAGGAGTTCTTTATACAGTATTTATGTGGGTTGGTTATGTATAGGGGTGTGTTTCGGCCGGAACGGATCGGAAACACCTCTTTCGAAAAAAATTTCAAAATTTTCGGAAGCCAAAAATGCATTCTGAATTCCATTCCGAAATTTCAGAAATTCCAAAATTATTTCCGATTCGAAAATTTTGAAATTTTCGGAATTTCATCAGATTCGGAATGTTTTCGGAATTTTTCGGAATATTTGGAATTCAAGCTTAATTGGATTTCACTTGAGACTTGTAGGCCTTTTATAGAAGCACATTACATCCCATTTTTTGTGTTTTTTCGATGTCGGATGAACACAATTTTCGGAATATTTTCGGAAAAGTTTCGGAAAATACAATTTTGGAATATTTTCGGAATATTTTCGGAATTTTCGGAATTCTAAAAACAATTCCGATTCCGATCCGATTTTTTTCGGAATTTTCGGAATTCGGAAATTCGGAATTCGGAATGCATATTTAGTTGCCAAAATCGGAATTTTTCGGATCAGAATCGAAATTTCCGTTCCAAATGACACCCCTAGTTACGTATGAGAGAATTATCCATAGTTTGCCTTATATAACAAAAACTTTATTATGAGTCTTCATGTTCTCTATTGTTCTCGACACCTGTATTTGGATGACTGTGCAGGTCGGCTTTCCTCATTGGTTTTATGCAAGATATAAACAAATTCCATGATATCAATGGGAAAGAATTGCAGCACTAAAATGACACTAAAAAATCCCAAAATATTATCTAAAGAAAAAATGAAGAAAAGTAATGACTTGCAAAATTCAAAAGTTTAATTTATTTTTCACAAAATTTTATTTTTCTTCCTATTTTTCTCCATGTTTTCCCCGTAAACCAAACAAATGAAACGCTTTCCTATGTATTTTACTTTCTTTCATTTCACTAAATCCACATGAACCAAGCAAATGATCGGCTGTCTAAATAAGTCTGGAATCCAATGGTGCTTTTATTGAAAATTTCAGACTCCCAATAACCCATTCACACATATACCTTGTATACGTTGATGGTGATACAAAATCTAAAATATTATGCTTTTAAATGAACATACATTTGTAATCAACCCAAACAAAAAGTCAAAAAAAAAAAAACAAAAAAACAAAAAAACAAAAAACAAAACAAATGAAGACACATTTAATTTACTGTTGACCCCAAGTTACAATTCCTCTAAAAAATTCTGGACTGGGAACAAGTTGTGTTATGGATTAAGAGTGAAGAGCTAAACCCGAGCTTGGAAAAACCTAAATCAAATTCCAGCAGAATATTCTCCAACTGAAGTCCGCCTAAGACGATTGATGTTCTCGGCTCTGCTCCTCCATCTATGAATCCTAGGCACAACACATCCTTCTTCACCTTCACCATTGAGTTGGCCCCATAAATCCTCTAATTCACGCCTTTGCTTTCCAGCACTAGATTGATGTTTGGGACTGCCGGTCCAGTCGTGGTGCTTCCAATGGTCTTTGAGCTGAAACACGCCCCAAATGGTGCCACTGATTTTACTCTCTTGATCTTCTTATTTGCAGCCTTTTTGACAAATACATTGATAAAAGAATTATAAATGGAACTATGTAAAATGCCATATGGGGCTATGGTACTAAGTTTCGTCCCACCAACGCCTTCTTTGTCAATGCCCAACAAGGAAGACTCGAAATCAACAACTTGACCACTTATTTTGATTGATTTAACATCGATAAAATACTCATCAGACGGGTCGCCTTCTGAGTAAATCGGTGCAGTGCTCACCGGGTTAATGATGAGTGGGGTGATGATTAGTGACTTGGACAAGTCTTTAGCATAAGGAGGCACAAAGTAGGGTCCACCGCCGATAAACATGTCCCCGAATGGCCACCCAGGAGAAGATGGAATGCAAAGAGCAAACTTACGAGACAATTTCAACGCCAAAGCGAGCTTTAGAGGTAAGGAAGTGTCTATCCTTGCAAGGCCAGCCATTCCTTTAGTAGGACTAGCTAAGCCTTCCAAGAGATACGAGCTTGAGCCCACACATGAGAAAGGAAAATTGGGCACATTGGTCTCAGTCAGGTAAAATCGGCCATCAGTGAAAGAGACACTTGTGGAATCCTCACCGAGCCCATCAGCCTCGAGCAAATTCTTGATGGGGTTATAAGGAGAGACACCGCACGTGTTGTTGGTGCACCCGGGTCTACTGGGTGCATTACAACCAATGCACCCAATGCCTTTGGCTGCTCTGCACTTGGCAGAGCCGCAGCGAACTGGGCGATATGATGAGGAGTTATAGTGGTTGCAGTCGAACCACATGAATTGACCCCCAAGATCAATAACTACGTCCAAAAAGGAAATAGGATCAGTGCCCATGTCAATGCTAGTGTAGTATTGGAGGGTAACATTGTCTTTCTTGATGGGAAAGATTAGGGCATGGGTTTCTAGTGGTGGTGTGGCTGCATTTGAAACTGATGAGAACAGAATGAAGGGAAAAGAAAAGAGGAGGACATGGAGGAGGGAATTAGAAGCCATTAATGCAGACAAGCTTAAATTGCAGCACTGAGAGTCTGAGATGCCTGCAAAACTTACATGATATTTATATCACTAGAAATGATACGCACACATGGTAAACCACATCAGATTCCACACCAAGGACATCTAAGCAATTTTTAAAAAAATTATGGGGCCTACAACCACCACTTCCTGTACTCTCTCTCTCTCTCTACCTTATAGTTACACATCAAAGAAACAAAACCCCAAATTGAAAAAAACTTGCAACCCTGGCCTGACCCCCCACCCACGGCGACCGTACTCAGTACTCACTCTTCGCCTTCTTCCAATTCCCACTTCCACGGTCCACCACCCAGTCACTCACTTCACTTCTTCTTTTTAATCTCTGAAATTGGAGTATCAGAATTCAAAATCCCCAATTTCATGGTATGAAACCTCCTTGGTTGAAGTTCCTTATTCAATATTCATCATCCCCATTTATGTCAGTCAATAACATGTCATTCTTGATGTAAGGTTTATTTGCGTTGCAAACATGGCATCATTCTTTTTGCCCTTCTCTTTTTGTATTCCCTCGATCCAGTTGTTCTAAAGGTTGCCACCAACCCACGATTATTCACTTCAACACAGGTAGACCACCACGATTCATCCCACTGGGTGGGTGTGTGCTTGTGTGTGTGGACCATCCGACACTGTTTATTACCCTTCCGCAGCACCCAACACTATCATCAGTACTGAATTTTATATCTATTCAAGAGAGAAGGCCCAATTATCAATTCAAGAGAGAAGACCCAATGATCCAATGACAAAATGATGGATTGTATACTCTGTTTTTCAATTCCTATTTGCTTAATTTGAAGAACAAAATTCATTTATCTACAAACCACATACCAAACTTCCATTTTCCCTAATTACGATGGATGGCACTGTTTCTCTTCATTTTTTTCCCAATTAAAAAAGGGAAATGGATTAGGTCTCACAAAAAAAAGAAGAAGATAAATAAGGGAAAAAGATATTCTCTGTAGTATTATTTCATATATGTATATTATCATTATATATATAAATACACATATATACACAGAATGCTGTGAGTGAGAGAGAGAGAGAGAGGTGGTTTTGTATCTTTGAAGACTTTGATGTAACTGTAAGGCAGAGAGAGAGAGAGAGAGAGAGAGAGAAAGTAAAGGAAACCAGAGAGAGTAAAGAAAATGGTGAATGTAGGCCCCACAATTTTTTAAAAATTTGCTTAGATGTCCTTGGTGTGGAATCTGATGTGGTTTACAATGTGTGTGTAGCATTTCTATTATATTACTCTCTAGCAATCGATTACAGCTATTTTGGTTTTGTGTGCCGGGCGCCTTTATTTCAGATATAGTATTTATATGTATCTATGTATATTAGAGTAATATTTGGGGCACTAACAACTTCCACTAACATTTACTAACACACTCTATCTCTCTCCTAGTGGCACTGTGGGGTTCGCAGTGGACCCCGCAGTACCACTAAGAAAGAGATAGAATGTGTTAGTAAGTGTTAGTGGAAATTATTTGTGCCCCTAGCATGACCCATGTATATTATACTTCCCATCGTTCACATGGTTCATTATTCTAATACCCACTTCCTCATTTTTTATTTTTTTTTAATCTTTCTTTGGTTTATGTGTTGCTTATAATGATACTTTGACTGCTCTGGCATCAGGCATGCATCCTAATAGCATTTGCTCCATTAAATTTGGAAGTGTCTTTTCATCATTCTTTTTTAACTTTTTTTAACCATTTAATTGCGCACATTTGGCACTAAAATGGTCGACATGAAATGGTTGTCAATGATTTATGAAACGAAGAGCAATTGATAATACTAAGAGCATTTCCACCGGGAGAGGCAAAAGTGTTAGGTAAAAGTGAAATTTGGCTCATTAAATAGTGCAATGTCTAGCCTACTATATTAATCTTCTCTAATTACACTAGCCAAATTCACTAGCCATTTATTTTGATTTGTATTTTCTATTTTTATTCAAATAAGAAACACTCATTATTAATGAATAAAAAATTAAAAATGGTGGTTGAAAGGGATCTCTACATTTTGGTTCTTAAATTTCTCACTCTCCATGTTGCCTCTTAAATTTCTCACTCTCCATTTCACCTAGCCATTTGGCTCCTCCATTAGACCATCTATTTTTCAATTTCACTAGACAAAATGGTGATTAGAAAAGATGGCTCTCCACTCTCCCATTAAAAATGCTCTAAAGCATGGAACCGTGTAAATCTTTTTTGGTTGGATTAAGATCCTCCCACGTGGCTGGTTCCAATGCTAATGTCCCTATGTTATATGTTTTTTTTATATATATAAATATATATATATATATACACACATATATGTATGTGTGAATAGCCACTTTATCATTTTCAAAATTTTCATTAGAGTATGTTGCAATGGTCCACTAAGGCCACGTTTGGCTGCCAAGCTCAGGATTGGACAATTAGTCCATTTTAATTATTAGTCCTGGGACTATTTATACCACACCCTCCATGGGATTAGATAGTCCCCCATATGGGGGACTGTTTAGTTAAAAAGGATTATTAGTCCCTTCCTTTTAAGCGCACCCAAACACCGGACTATTCAATTAAAATGGACTATTAGTCCAATCCCTCCTAATCCTACCCCCAATCCCGTGAAACAAACGTGGCCTAAATGTAGTGGCACGAGGACTAATAATACACCACCATGAAGATTACAGTCCTCTTCCCCCCACCACCCGATTTTTGGATTCTATTACTTGCATAAATGATAACGTTAGGGGTGATAAACACTTTTTATAAACACATTCTATGCCATCTAAGAGAGAAAATATATTTATAAAAAGTGTTTGTCACCCAAATATTACTCTTGCACAAATTAAACACTTCAAGTACAATGGTGCACATGAATTTTCAACTGTTTATGACCAAAAGTGGTAAGGTGATAGAGCCATGTGTATATTGTTGGGTAGTGTCCCTACAGCCCATAGGACAACCAAAAAAAAATAGAAATTTTAGCAAAAAGTTTTAGAAGTAATTGTCAAGAATTTAATGTCCAATTTGATTACAATTTATTAAAAAGTCCCTCAAATGTCAAGTTAAGGGTAAATGTGAAGGGTACGTGTGTCTTTATGAAGTATGTGTGTGTATACATATTTAGCAGTGTAAAGTGAATTGTGTGTGGGCGTGATCTATATCCAGACAAGCAATGCTAGGTACACCTAAACGGAGCACTTAAATTATTCAGCTGCTGTTGTATTATGACAGTTTTGAAATTAATTCAAACTTTTTTTGGTAACTGATGAATATTAATTTTGGGAATCCACATCAGCAAGTGGATAGTTTAGGTGTAACTAGCATTATATATGTATACTTATAAAAATATAAACTCATTGGGTATGGTACGGTGTGAACATGTTGATGGAGACTAGGGGGTGAAAACGGTTAGGTGCGATTTTTAGTCATACTGATCTGTTTCGGTTTAATTCGGTTCAATTCAGTGTTAATTTTCAATTCGGTTTGGTTTTTACACAGCATGAAAATTTTGAAATCGATTGGTTGGAATGATTTTGTTACACCCTATTGAAGACACCTATTTAATTATTTTTTATTTTTAGTATAAAATAATTCCATCTCCATGACTCCAGATAAGTTCATCACATGGTCCATGATTACAGATAACTTCATCGTCATCACATGGTTCATAACAGAAACATTTCAGGGAACCTAGATATCTGACTAATTTGAACACTTTGATATGGAATAATTCCATCCCCGTGACTGCAGAGAAGATCACATGGCTCAATCTGCTAATCGCCTGGGTTTGATCAGCAGATAATGAAGCCAAGAGTGTCCAAGAGCATATACTCAATAAGTATCTAGGAATTGTGTTTGGAGTAAGTCTTTGGGCACAAATAAATGTCACAAACATAATTCATAAATATTATAATGTATTAATGTGTCTATTTCTCTTCTCTGTGGAGAGAGACAGATACATTATGATATTTGTGGATTATATTTGTGCCTAAAGACTTACTCATTGTGTTGAGTAAAAAAAAAGGTGAGTAAGTTGGAAAATGAGACTAGGTTAATAAATGTGTCATTTTGATAAAGAGAAATGCTATAGTTTCTAAGTTTTTATAACAAAATAACTTTTAGTAATAATAATAAGTGACCCCACTATAAATGAATATGGTTCCATTGTCATATCCAACTTCAGATAAGGATTTGGAAACATAGCATTATTCTTAAAGTAAATTTTTTTTTTTTTTTTTTTTGGCTTCAGGCAAACACACACACACACAAAAACTGGTCAAAGGGGACCAAGGCCCACTTCAAATGAGATCCCATAAACGGTCAAAGAGGAAATAATTTTCCCACAAATACTCCCAGTGGGAGTTGAACCTTCCCCTCTCACTTGGAAGAGAAGAATTGATGCCACTAGACCATAATGATCTTGGCCATAAAGTAATTGTGTTGAATCTGAAAGTTTCTAACATTTGATCAAGACAATTAGCTGCGAAAGTAGGGGGCATCATCAACACACACTTTGGTCAAGACAATTAGCTGCGAATCTAAAAGTTTCTAACATTTGATCTGAAAGTTTCTAACATTTGATCAAGACAATTAGCTGCGAAAGTAGGGGGCATCATCAACACACACTTTGGGTTAGCAAGATTTCTTTGGGAAAGCCATAAGAAAACAATCCTTATCATAAACACTAGGGTAGACGTCCGTGCAATGCATGGGTCTATCAAAAATGCATGGGTTTGTCAAAATCAAAAAATAAATTGGATGTATTTATCCAAAAAATTATAAAATAAATAAATTAATTAAACAATATTAAATCTTAAAACATGTACTGCTCCGAATATAAAATTGTAAACGTAAAAGTTTCAATAATCCGAGATGGAAGCAAAATATCTTTCCTTTTTCTCCTTCCTTTTTTTTCCCTGAATCTTTACGTAGTGTTTTCACTTCTGTTTCTTTTAGCCCTTCTCTTCCTTTTTTTTTTGTCCGAGTAATAACTTGTTTTTAGCATCATAACACATGATATATTGGAAGAACTTATCATATTTTTTTCGTTTTCTTTTCTTTTTTCATCTTTTTTTTAAGTCATTTTTTTTTCTTTTGTTCATTTTTTTGTTCAAAGTAATAATTTTTTTTTAATATCATAACACAAATATGATTTCTTTTGTTCATTTTGTTTTTTGTTTAACTACATTTAAACTTTATACAAATATGATTTATTTTGCTAAAATCAAGGGAATGGTTATATGTATTACACACACATGCCTATAAATTGAATTTTCAATTTGATGTAATCCACAATCTCCAATATTAATTTTCTCAAGTTTATTTTATGCGCGTAAAAAAGTAAATTCTAACCATGTGTCTGTGTGAATTAAATTTATAAGTATGTGTGTGTAATAAAACATGAAATTTCATTTATATTTATACCTCTAATGCAAAATATATATATATATATATATATATTACAGTTAAAAGAAAATGGAAATGTGCATTTTGTGTAACATATGATTATAGATGTATTAGTAATTATAAAATAAAATTTATCTTTTAACATTGCTAAGTATTGCTTATATATGTAATATAGCAGTCAGGCTATAAAGAGGGCGTCCTTTTTTTATTAAAGAGAGGACCTCTGTTTTGGCCGTCGGATCGTGTTTTCATTAATGACAGTTTTGTCATTTCACAGTTTTTAAACACAATCCAACGGTCAAAACAGAGGTCCTCTCTTTATTAAAGAGAGGTGGTCCTCTGTAGAGAATCTTTGTGTAATATATATATATATATATATATTGATGATGCCAGAAATTGGGTAAGAGTAAAATAAAGCAGATTAGAGAGAGAGAGAGAGAGAGAGAGAGAGAGAGAGAGAGAGAGAGAGAGAGAGAGAGAGAGACTATTTTTTGTATATGGTTCGGCCCTGTTAATGAAGGTACCTACGTCCACGTGTGTGTCTGAGCACGTTCACTAGCAGATCACTAGCGGGCCTGGTGAGCCAACAAATAGGGGCGGCACTACCAGTAATACCGGCCGGGTGTATGCGTATAATGGTGAATTATAGAGGTGCTGTATAGACTAAAAAGTTGGCGGCCCCCTCAATTGGGGGTGAGAGGTCTCTTTTATAGATGTAAGAGACCTACTCATACATAGATAAGGAAATATAATCCTATAGATATAGATTGGAGTAATTATTGGGATTTCCTAATTGGATTAGGAAATAGTGTGCACTTTCCATTAGTCTTCTAGTTTGAGTAGGAAAATGCCCGTAATGCTCGGGATCATGCCTGTGGGCCCGGATGAGCTGTTCCCGCAGAGGGATGTGCATGTGCGGTTTTTTCGACCTGCTGGCCGGGTCGTGATGAACCGCTCGGGATGATGAGTAGACAAAACCGCTCGGGCTGATGCTTCTGAGGAGTTGTGCATGATTTGCCCGGGGCATGGACTAGCTGTTGATTTGAACCGCATGGTCATAAGATAGAGCCAATTTTGGGTGTATCAGCTGCCCCCCATTTCCAAGGTTGGCCAGATACTATATCGGGGCAAGTTTGGAAATCAGTTTGATGTTATTTGCCGCTGTATTAATGCTTGTAAAAGCTGCCTCGGGGCTTCTGAGCCTGGTGAGTCCTCGGGAACTGGCTGAGAGTTGAGACCCAACCTAGCTCGGGACCTTTAAGTGCTCGGGAACTGACCGGGAGTAGAAACCCGGCCTAATTCGGAGTCTTTGAGTGCTCGGGAAGTGACCGAGAGTTGAGACTTGGCCTACTTCGGAGTCTTTTTGCTTGAGTTAGCTCCCAGGATGGTTATCTTCTGCCCATAAACCTTCGTCAAGATTGTGGGTAGAAGAATTTGACCATGTTGGAAAAGCCGACCTAAAGCGTATTGCTCTAGGGTCCTTTTTACTGTTAACTCCCCAGGATGGTTGTCTTCCGCCCGGCCAGCCTTCGTCAAGACTGTTGGGAGAAGAGCTTGACCATGTTGGTGGAGCCGACCTAAATCACGTTGCTTTAGGGTCATTTTGCTCCTCTATCGTCGGCCAACCTAAGAGATTTTAGTCACCTCTATCGTCGGTTTGGACCTAAGTGGAGTTAATGCCTCTGAGTACTATAGGTGCTCGGGTTGTCCAAGATTTTGACTTGGTTATCCGCGAGGCCTATAAATACTCGGTGTGATTACCTGTTTAGTTCACTACGCCATCTTGCCCCCCAAGCTTTCGCTAAGATGAGGGTCTTATAGAGGCTATGATCTGTAGGTAATCGACCTGGAACATGGTGGTTGCAGGGTCTTTTGAAGCTTGCCATCATCAGCCACCTAGGAGGTTTGTCTCCATCGTCGGTTGGACCTAAGCGAAGCCGGTGCCTCGGGCGTGACCCCTAGGTCTTGGTGCCTGGGTTCGGAGCCCGAGGTCTTTTTTGTGCCTGAGTTCGGAGCTCGAGGTCTTTTTAGTGCCTCGGGGTTAGACCCGAGGTCTTTAGATGCCTCGGGGTTAGGCCCGAGGTCTTTGGATGAGCTTTCTGAGAATCGGTGGAGCCTCATGTGGTGATCAAGCAAGTACCCCTGTAGTCAGGCTCATCTAGACCGATGGAGTCAGGAGGTCGGATCAGGATCGTCGGGCTCCTGACTTCTCTGTGCTGGAGGCAAAGTCGGAACTGCTTGATCCTGACCGATGTGAACTGGAGGTCGGGTCTGGGCTGCCAGACTCAGACCACTGTAAACTGGAGGTCGAGTCGGGGCTGCCGGACTCAGACCGCTGTGAACTGAAGGTACTGCCAGAACTCTCGGGCTGATCTCGCTTTCGCTTTTTCCTGGAAGACTCGTTGCCTTCTTGCCCGGGGTCTTTGATCTTTAGAAATTCTTCAGTGTCAATGTATTTTCCCACCCTCTCAGAGAGCTCAACCAAAGTTTTTGGTCGGTTTTTGTGGAAAGACGCAGCGCACTTGGTGTGTTGAACTCCCGAGCAGAAGGCTATGATGGCGATTGTCTCGTTCAAATTGCGGATTTGAAGCTTCTGTTGGTTGAACCGGTCGGTGAACTCCTTAAGGGACTCATTATTCCGTTGTCTGACTATCTGTAACTGCATGTCTGGCTTTGGCCGCTCATGCATACCGGCGAACTGATTGATGAATTGCTTGCTGAGTTGTTTGAAACTGCAGACTGATCGGGGCTCCAAGGAGTAGAACCACTGCATGACCGGGCCTTTCAAAGTGCTGGGGAAGGCTAGGCAGTGTAATTCATCGGAGTTGGTGGCTAGAGCCATCTGAACCTTGTAGGTCCGAACGTGGTCGACCGGGCTTCCCGAGCCGTTGTATGAATCTAGCCGAGGCTGCTTAAATTTGCGCGGGATAGAGAACCTCGTGATTTGGATGGAGAATGGTGACTCTGTCTCGGTATTGGCTTGACCAAGCTTTTTGGCCACTCCATCGATCTGCTTCTGTAAGTCCTTGATTCGGGCTTCCACTCCTTCCCGACCGGTATTTGAGGAACTGGTCAGGTTGGTGGAAGAGGCTTCTTCTTCATGGCGGGGTGCTGTCCTCTGGGATCGGGCTCGGCTATGACTCCGGGTAACCGTTCGCCTAGGGACAACTCGGCTCTTGACCGAGTGACCCTGGACTGATTCCCGGGCCATATGCTCATGCCTTTCCTCTCGGGCAGCACATCCACTGTTGATGTCTCCGGCATCCTCAGCACAGGACGGGTTGGCTCGGGCGCGTTGTCTTGTCAAGATCAGTTCTCGACCGTACGCAACGTTCCCGGGTCGTTTCCCGGCCATGGGAGGATTGCTTTGCTAGGCTAGCAGGGCTTCGATCTGTTCCTAGATTTGACGTTGGCCCTCCAGGAGTTGTGTGAGGGTCGCGGTGATCTGCTCAGATGTCATGACTGCCGCAGTCGGTGCCGGGGCCGAAGGAACATCCCGGTCGGACTGCTGATCAGCCTTCTTACCCTTCTTCAGTGGCATGATGATCAGTCAAGACATTTATTGATGAAAAGACTTGTCGCTTCCCACAGACGGCGCCAAACTGATGATGCCAGAAATTGGGTAAGAATAAAATAAAGCAGATTAAAGAGAGAGCGAAAGAAAGACTATTTTTTGTATGTGGTTCGGTCCTGTTAATGAAGGTACCTACGTCCACGTGTGTGTCTGAGCACGTTCACTAGCAGATCACCGGCGGGCCTAGTGAGCCAACAAAGAGGGGCGGCACTACCAGTAATATCGGCCGGGTGTATGCGTGTAATGGTGAATTATAGAGGTACTGTGTAGACTAAAAAATTGGCGGTCCCCTCAATTGGGGGTGAGAGGTCTCTTTTATAGATGTAAGAGACCTACTCATACATGGATAAGGAAATAAAATCCTATTGATATAGATTGGCATAATTATGGGGATTTCCTAATTGGATTAGGAAATAGTGTGCACTTTCCATTAGTCTTCTAGCTTGAGTAGGAAACTGCCCGTAATGCTCGGGATCATGCCTGTGGGCTCGGATGAGCTGTTCCCGCGGCGGGATGTGTATGTGTGGTTTTCCTGACCTGCAGGCCGGGTCGTGATGAACCGCTCGAAATGATGAGTAGACAAAACCGCTCGGGCTGATGCTTCTGAGGAGTTGTGCATGATTTGCCCGAGGTATGGACTAGCTGCTGATTTGAACCGCTCGGTCATAAGATAGAGCCAATTTTGGGTGTATCATATATATATATATGAGTGTGTGTATAATATAGAAATATTAAATTAATTTATTCCAAAATTGGTGGTACTTGTTTGGAAACAAAAAAACATAAAAAAAAAAAAAAAAAAAACAAATGCCAAAAATGGTATGCCAAAATTGGTTTGCCTAACCTGGCACAAACGGTTTCACAACCGATTTTGGTTTTTATTTTATTTGATTTTAGTTTTATTATTTTCTTTTTTTTTTTTTGGTTGAAAAAGTGTGGTGGGCTATAAATTTAACTAACACACATGCTTAGACATTTAATTTTATTACACATATATGCCTAAAAAAAACAAAAAATCCATAATTGGTTGTCCCAAAATATTTTGATCACACACAATACCTATAAATTTCATTTTATATTTGGATATTTCCCGCAATCTATAAAAAATTTCATTTTTTTAGGCATGTGTGTTTAATAAAATTAAATGTACAAGCATGTATGTAAATTAAATTTATAGGCACACTTCACTTAAAAAAAACATTTGTGAATAAATGACCAAAAAAGAGTGTGGAGATGTATGGATTTATATAGGATTTTAAAGGGGAAATAGTAAAAATGAACAATTCAAAAAATGACAAATACTGATAAAATGGAAATTGGAAATCTCATTTAGCCTATTTTATGTAGGGTATAGAAAACAAATGTTAGTGCTTTGTTTGGGAAAACCAAAAAAATAAAAACAAAACCAAACAAAACAAAACAATACCAAACAAGGCATAGCCCAATTCGGGTTGTGTTGTGCCTTGTTTGTGTTAGTGGTTTGTTTGGGAAAACCCTAAAAAATAAAAACAAAACCAAACAAAATAAAACAAAACCAAACAAGTTAGTGACTTGTTTGGGAAGAACAAAAAAACATACAAACCACAAAGTCGAAAAGCGGTTGTGTCAAACAAGGCACAACCTACAATTGTTGATGTTTAGGTTTTTTCAACCAATTTGTAAATATTTGTAATCACTGCTTGAAAAGTTGTTTGAATCATCATTTATATCTATTCAATTTTAAAAGTTGAACCAAACTGTAAATATTTGTAATTATTGTTTGAAAAGTTGATTGAATCATCATTTCTAGAATAGTTAAATTTTAAAACTTGACCTAATAGTAATAAGGGTTGTCTTGTGGGTAAAATGACCCACCTACCCTCACAAAATGAAAAATTTTCAAATTAATCATTAAAGAAAAATGGAATAAAAAAAAGAAAATTAAGGGTAAAACTATCATTTCAAATTAATCAAAAAATGACGAATCAGGACAAAATTGAAATTGACAATCAAAGATATCCTTTTTATAAGAGAAATTTTTGCATACCCCCAAGGTACCACGTAGCATGCCACTTGGTAACCCGTACCCAACAGATGTGTGTCACACAAACAATGAAACCCACCACAAAAAATTTAAATGGTTCAACAATTCTGTGTGACGTTATCTCATTAGGTGTAGTGTAGGGCACCACATTGGCGGTACCTTTAAGGTACACAAAAACTTGTCATTTTATAGAGGCATAGATAGAAATAGATATAGCCAAGACCCATAGTGGTCAAGTGGCATGACATCACTTCCCCAGTGTGGAGGTGGTGTGTTCGAATTCCCTTAGGGGGATTCTTTGTTCTTGCCCTCCCTGTGTGTACTTCAGTCGGAATGAATGGTCTTTGTTGGACTTTGCTATGGGTCATTAAGGGGCTTAGGTTTGAGTTAGACTGGGATGTGTGCGCGTGTAGGGTGTGTGCATATCCAGCTTGAATCCAGATAAGACTCAAAAAAGAAAAAAGGAAAAAAAGATATAGATATAGAAATAGAACTTGGAACTATCATATTTGCGATATGGAATCCTTCGTATTGCTGGCCTAGAAAATATAGGCACGTGTAAGACATTGAGATATTATTATGATTTATGATGTAGATTGCATTAATTGAATTCCAATGGTGTTGCTTGTTGTATTGGGTCCCGGCCATGTGGGTGGACCCGTCACCCAAGCCCATTCAAGTTTTAGAAGGGAAAAAAAAAAAAGGAGCGAAAGGAAAGAAACTTGAAAACAAAAACCAAAGGAAAACAATCTATACACATATATACATATGTATACTATATGTTTATGCTTTATATGTATACATTTGGCCAGCACCAACAAAAGTGTAGCAATTCTTGAAAAAATTGTTGTTCCTCAGAAAAAAAAACCACCAAATAGCTAGTGGTAACACAAAGAAGAAATGTACGAGATGGAATTACATTGATGCACTAGGCATGGAATACAATTTGAAGTCGGAACAACTAGTTTGTCTCATCAACAATGAAGAGCTAAACCCAAGCATAGAAGTCCCCAAATCAAACTCTAAAAGATTATCCTCCAATTGATAACCCCCAATCACAATTGAAGCCTTAGGACTCATTAATCCTCCATCCAAGAACCCCAAGCACATCACTTCATCACTCATCATCACCATTGAATTCCTCCCATTAATCCTCCACTTCACCATCTCACTCTGCAACACTAGATCAATTATCGGCACTGTCGGTCCAACCGATGTTTTATCGATCCCTTTCGAGCTAAAGCAAACCCTAAAAGGTGCCATTGGTGCCACCATAGTCATGTTCATAGAAGTGGCAATTTCAATATAAGCTCTAGTGAATATATCAAATATTGTGCTCTCCAAAGTGGTGTAAGGAACAATTGTGCTTATTTTTGTGCCCCCAATGCCTTGTTGGTCTATTGATAATAATGATGGGTTGATAGATAAGCGCTTCTTGTTTATTTTTATGTACTTTACACTAATGTAATAATATTCTTCTAATATTGTACCACTATGATGATGATGATGATCATCACCTTGGTATTTTGTAACAAGGGGTGTGTATTTAAGTGACTTTGAAATGTCGGTCCCGGAAATTGAGGTGAAACGGTGGTCGCCGGAAAGTATGACTCCGGCGGACGGTGATAGGCAGACGGCGAATTTCCGGTGGAAGCCAAAGGTGTTAGCAAGTTGAGTTGGTAATGCAATTTTGGACCTTCCTAGGCCCAATATGCCCTTGACACCACTTGGTAGACCATTTAATAGTAATGTCGGTGCAGAGGAGAACAAGAATCTATGGACGGTGGTGATCGAACCCATATCCGATCCAAAGGCTAAAACGTCTTCTGATAGCTCCACACGTGTGGACACTTTTGTGAGGGTGTTTTGGGCATAAAGCCCACACGTGCGGTTGTTGCAATTGCCATTTCTTCCACAGTTGTTATTAGCCATTGAGCACTGGAGTGAACCGCACTTGATGGGTCGGTGAGTTGATGACACGCATCCCGAGGCAGAGTCGATCAAGATTAATGGACCGTCAAGATCAATTGCCAGCTTGATGGGTACAGATGGACTGCCCTTGTAAATCTGGGTCACATATTGGAGGGTAGAGACGTCTTTGGTCACTGGAAGTGGAAGGGCTACTATGGCTATAGCACCACTGTGACCATCAGAGATTGGGAGCAGGAAGATGAAGGAAGACAAGAAGAGGATGAGATGGAGAGAGGAAGCCATGGACAAAAACTAGAGAGAGAGAGAGAGAGAGATTTGGTAACGGAGGTGGGTGGGGGGTCCTCAATGCTGGACTTTTTAAATGCTTGTTGCGGTGGGTCGCCGCGGATGATGGCTAAGTTTGACTAAGAGTTGGGTGGGGATGAGGATTGAGGAATGTGGATAAGGATTTTGAATAATGTATGACATTTTGCTGACTAGATTTAGCCTTTTTCTGTAGGTCCCAGACTCCCAATAAAGAGGTAGCTAATGTTTATCCTTTGCCTCTTTGGCATGTGTGATCTGAATGTATATTTTTCTTTCCAGAATATTTTTGCTCAATTATATTTTGGTTCATTATCATTCGCACAGATTTTTATAGGGTGACATATTTTATTTTATTCTCATTTTTTACAACGTTATCAATATAATTACTGAAATAAAATACATGTTATTCTGTGAAATATGAGTGAGCAATAATAAACTAAAATTGAGTAAATAAAAATGCTCTTTTTTTTTTCTGGCAAAGATTCGAGACAATTTTATGATATTTTATTAGTGATTTAGGATGTAGCATATTTTTTTTAATAGTAATGCTATAGAAATCCAAAAACAATTCACCACATTGTGTGTTCAGCAAGTTGCAGCTCCTGTCATATTAGGATTAACTGAGAGCATTTTTCTTTCTTTTCTTTTTTTTTTTTTTTTTTAATAATGCTATATTTGACAAATTTTGTATCTTAAATATTTTTTTTAAATATATGTGTCAGTAGACTCACTCAATTTTAATAAAGAACTCACTATTATTAAAATGATCTTACTATCACATACATTGAAGATCAATTTAGAATACAAAATTCAATACAAAATTCGACAAGCATATCATCGCTCTCTTTTCTTTGTTGTTTTTCATTGCTTTATTAGTGACAGAAAATTAAGATATCCAAGGCATATTCCCTAGGCCATGGCCTGATATCCAAAGCATATTCCCTATCCCATGGCCTGATTAACGGTCTGGGATAGGCCAACTAACTATATTGGCCTATAGTGTCTCTGAGATACGTAGACTGAGTTTTGAAACAATTAAAGTTGAGTAGGCACGGGGAAAATGTTTTCAAAATGTAATTACTATCTAGTCTCTACATTTCAAAAATAGTGTCCAACTTTCTTTTTTGAATATTTTAAAATAGGATGATTTTTGGGTATAAATAAGAATCTTACAAAAATAAGATATATAAATTTTATGTGTTTATGTCTCTCTTCTGTAAACTCCACCGACATTGTGATCCCCACAGTGTACCAAGAGAGAGATTGACACATTGTAGTTTATGTATCTTATTTTTATAAGATTCTTATGTACCCCAAGAGTTAGGCTGTCCCTATTGCCAGAGCAGAAACCTTTAATGCCAGAGCAAAAAGTGTCGCTAAAACTTTTAGCGACACTTTTTGCTCTGGCATTAAAGGTTTCTGCTCTGACAATATGGCTAGCCCAAGAGTTATCCTTTAAAATAAGTGTCTACTTTGAAAGTCAATTACAATTTTTTTTTTGGTATAAACTAACTATAATACCTTACAATATTCCTAGGAGAGTGAGAAAAAAAGAAATGAGTAACAAAGTCAATGTCAAATCAAGAGTAATATGGGAAAGTAGAAAAATGAAATAAATATAATAATACACATTTGTTAAACATTGTGCAAAATAGTAATAGATACTTATTTTGAAACAGAGGGCGTATATGATAGATATATTAGGAGAAACTCTATTAGTATAATAGATTGCATATTTATACGTATACAAAAATGATGTATTAAATATAAGGGCAAATTACACTGACCTCCCTTAAGGTATATGACAATTACAGGGACCTCCCCTCTAATTTGGAAAATAACACTCACCTCCCCTCTACCTACTTTTTGAGTGTAAGATTACCAATTTACTCCTTATCTCATTATATATATATATATATATATATATGTATATGTGTGTATTTGTGTGAGTGTGTGTGTGCGCGCATTAGATAAAATTATATATACATTAACAAATTTTACAGATTTAGTTAGATTTATAGTATTTAGCCCTAACTTTATAAAAATTTGCAACTCGAAAAAAAAATTATAAAATTTCAAATTTAGGTTTTATAATCTTTAGTTTAACTTAAAATAGTTTATAGATTTAGTTTTTTATTTAAGCAATTTAACTTTTTTTGTCCAAGTAGTAGGTGAAAGACATTAGAACATTTATTTAGAGTAATACTATGTTTCTCAAATTTTCATCCCAAATGATGTTGAAGTGGGACCAAGTTGAACCACTTTAACATCACAACCAATCAAAATCAATTGAGTCCACTGCCACATGTGTTGGAAAACACTTTTGGGAAAGAAATTTGGGAAGTGTAGCATTATTCTTTTATTTATAAACATCAATAATAATTTAAAAACATAAAAAAAAATTTATCTACTACTACTTTAATTTAAAATGAAAAGAATATAACGATAATGAAAAAAAAACATTAACAATTTTTTTTTAAAAATGAATAGTTTTATTACATTTTTGTCTGCTTTATTTATTTATTTTTTTTAAAAACATGCTCAGTAGAGCCTTATATATCTACAGACACACACACACATACTAGGGCAATGCCCATGCAAGGCCTGTACTAATTAAGTTTCATTGGAGCAGCTCATTCACAATCTTGGGAGCAAGTCACAATTTTAAAAATAATAAAGCAGACAAAAATACAATGTAGCTATTCATTTTTTAAAAAATTTGTTGACGTTTTTTTTTTCATTGTTGCTATTATTCTTTTCATTTTAACGTAGTAGTAGATAATTTTGTTGATGATCTTTATGTTTTTAAACTTTACTGTTGATATTTTTTTATAAAAAAAAATTAGTAAAAGCTTGATTTCGCATATATTGAAATTTTGTCGATGATTTTTTAATTTTTTTTTCATTTTTAAAAGATGGTGGATAATTTTTTTGATGATTTGTCCAAGGGAATAACAGTCATTTTCAAAATAGAAGGGAGGTGAGTGTAATTTTTGAAAATATAGAAAAAGTCCCTGTAATTATCAGATACCTTAGGGGAGGTCAGTGTAATTTGTCCTAAATATAACGTAGAGTAGTATATATGTTTAATTTAGATCTGAGATTACATATTTTTGCTTACAAGAAAAAGAAAGAAAAAGATTATTTTAAAATAAAAAAAATATATATTTTCATAGATGATGCTTTTAATTATGTATTGTGTTGCTAATTATATTAATATGTGGATGTATACGGTTCTATATATAAGATAGAGCGATAGGGTATGGTTGCTTAAAATAAAAATAAAAAAGAAAACAAATATTAATCTTATCTTTTTAATATCAATTCAAAAGCTAAGATTCGAATTTGATGATTATACTGAATGTGTGTGTGTGTGTGTGTGTGTGTGTGTGTGTGTGAGAGAGAGAGAGAGAGAGAGAGAGAGAGAGAGAGAGAGAGAGAGAGAGAGATCCCTTTTTTTTCTCTTTTTTTTTATAGGAGTAAATGAGATCCTTTTATCTCTTTAAGAAATACAAAATGAGAAAATTCACGGAGCTGTTGCGTGACAAACTTTTTATTCCACTCGTGTGATGCATGAGAAAATATTTTTATGTTATTGTATTTTTCTAAGCAAATTTTATGCATTATTTTTATTATTAAATTAGTTTGTATAATGTATATGCGTACTTCAAAATCAATTAAAAATAATGATAATAAAATGTACACAGAAACTTACCCCAAGCAAAAACAAAATTAGCAGAAGAAAAAACAACAATATTGGCTCCCATATTAATTTACTCTGTTAAGAGTCATCCATTGCAAGTCATAAAAATACACTGGGTCGGATCCATCAAAATTCAAAATTTTCAAGTTGGTTCGGGTCTAATATTCGGGTATCGCAAACCAGACCCGAGACCCAAACAAAAACATACCCAAACCCTCTTTCTCAGTCAATTTAACGTCTCTCCAGGATATCCACAAACACTTCTCTCTCTCTCTCTCTCTCTCTCTCTCTCTCTCTCTCTCTCTCTCTTACGCATCTCTTTCTCACCCTCTCTCTGGTTCGGATCAAAGGTGTTCACCACATTTCTGCAACTTGTTTATCGAAGAGGTTCGCGCATGTTGTATTGAAGATCTATGCATACATATATATATATATATATATTACAACAAGTGTGTTTGTATTGAAGATGTATGTGTGTGCGTGTGTTTGTATATAACGTAATGAACTATTGGTTGCTTTACATCAATTCTTGAAAATGACCCAAAATATTGCTAAGGTCAGTCTTTTGTTCAATCCATTCGGGTTTTCTGATATTGGGTATTTTACGTTTCTTATATTGGGTTTTGTAATTCTGAAATTGGGTTTTCTATAAGAGGCTTTACATATTTCTCTCTCTCTCTCTCTCTCTCTCTCTTAGGCTGGCGATAAAGGCACATTCACTTTTTAATTAGGGCACCTTATTTTAAGTTAAAAATCAGTTTTTTTTTTTTTACCTTTTTACTTTAATTTGTAAAGGCACCTCACTTATTTTATTATATATTATCAGTATGTATCTCTCTCTTTATTTACTCCAAATCCTAGACTACTTCTAATTTCTAACTTTGATATTTTTAGCCTTAAGGTATATTAAGGCATATTTAATTATGTTTTGATGATGTCAAATATGCTATGATAATTACATGATTTATATTGTTTCATTCCTTGTTATTATCATAGTCATTTTTATGCGCATATATAATCTCATGTATTAATATTGTATCAATGTTTTAACATCTTTGTGTGCATGAGATTTAATTGATGTAGATCAAGATTACAAGGAGATCAACAAGGATCAAACTTGAAGACTTGAAGATATTTTATCCTTGGTTGAAGTCTAGGACCATCATTATAAGGCATCTTGATCTCACACTCATAGGGGCTCAAACAAACTCTAAAAGTTAAAGTTTTGGAAATAAATTTTAAGTGGGTCATCTTTAAAGCAATGCCCCAACCAATTGAAAAATAATTAAATGTTGAATCTTATATGGTTGGAAAGGTATTTGAATCTAGTTTCCAAAACATCAAACGGATCGCAAATCCGATTTTTGTAGAGGGAGTTATGGCCATTTTAGTGGAGATGTGTTTGGCTGTCAAACAGGGAGGGGCAGTCGACTGAGGGCCCGATACAGTCGACTGAAGTGAGCAGAATGCAAACAGAACCCTCTGTAAACACATCTCAGTCGACTGCTTTAAGGTCCAGTCGACTGAATCGACCTGAAAGGCAATAACGGCTAGTTTTTAGAGGGGCTTTTAATTACCAAACTTGCCACCAACGGCTATAATCTTCCAAGGCCTATAAATACATGTTTTCCCAAGCTATTTGGGGTTGATATTTTGATTGGAAAACATAGTATTGATCACACATCTCTTTGATCTTTAAACATTATCATTTGAGCTCTAGTTGTGTGAGTTTATCAATTTGCTCAAATCTTTCATTTGTATTTCTTGAGAAAGCAAAATTGTAGTGAGATTTATTTGTATTATCCACTCTATATAGAGAGTTTCAATTTGTATTCAATTCAATTTGTAAAGGTTGAGGGTTAGTAACCCTTGTGTGCAAAGAAGAGGTGTTCTTCTTTGGGAGAGATTGAAAGCACTTGTAACGGTTTGGTGCACACCCGTAAGTGCTCCGGGAACAGTTTGGTCTACACCCGTGAAGTAGATCGGAGTAAAGGAATCCTCAAGAGGTGTTCTTGAGGGGTGGACGTAGGCCGCGGGGTGCGATTGCCAAACCACTTGAAAAATTGGTTTGCAAGTATCTCTTCCCTTATCTCTTTAGATAATTATTTGTGATTATGTTTAATTTGCTATTAAGTTTTTAAAAGGTTAATTTCCGCTAAAACCTTACTCACCTCCCTCTAAGGTTTCCACATTTGGGCCAACAGATATAAATCATGGTGGTTTATCCTTATAACACCCACAGTTGTGTTATTTCATTTCATTACATTGTCATGCATAATGATGTGATGTGTTGTGCACTTTAGCACATGTTTGAGTGAATTTTGACTCACGAGTCGATTTGGGTGTCTATATTAGAGAACCCTCTGAGACAATGCGAATGAGTGTTTGTGGTTGTGACGTCTCTCAGAGTATGAGACGGTCATTGGGGAATAATTTAAATATTTATCTAAAAATAAATGTTTACATGTGTATTTCAATATCTATATTATTTTCTGGATTATAATATATTTCTGTTGTTAGATTTAGTATCCCAGTGAGGACAAATTAACACGCTATTAATTTGGTAGGCTAATTAACAACTTCGGAAATATCATGTAGAAATTTACATTTTAGCAACCAAACGAAACTTAGTCAGAAACTTTTATAATTTTGAAGTTTTACTCGTTAAGTTATGAATTAGCTGTGTAGAAAGTTTCAGAAACTAATTAGGAGTTTTGAAAACTCGTGGGAGGTAAATGTAATTCCCGAGAGTTTTGCTTATATATAGATAGAGATGACTTGAGATATTTTCATAAGTCTTAACCTAAATTCCAAAAGGGGGGCCATAAGGAGATTTTGGAGCTTAGAGCTTTGCGACGCCAAACGACGACCTTCTGTCCGTCTGTTTTCTTCTAGATTTCATATTCGAACTCCCCGAGGTAAGAGTTTCGTTTTGATACTTAGTAGGCCATGTTTGGAAAGTTTTCAGAAAAGTTATTTTCTAGAATTTTTCATAAAAATTGATATTTGGACTTTTAATCCATAGGAATTGAACTAGACGATTTTTTGCACGTTCTTTGTAAGTGGGTTTTCTTTGGAACGAATTATAGGAGCGTTATTCGGAGGTGAGTGATTCAACTTTGTATTATGGAATGATTGCTTGGCGTGTACTCGTGTTATGTTTGAATATCATGTGTTAATTCATAAAGATATATTGTGTAGTTCATATTGGGCGATTATATTGATAAGTAGCATGGTGAAATGTTTTAATTACCGAGAGCATGGTGATATGTATTTGAGCATGTTGAGTTGCTTATTTGGGTCAGAAGGAGCACGTGGTCACTAAGCCATTTTGTGGAGCCGATATAGGCATTAAGATCGCACGATTGAAGAGAAGAATCGCGGGTCTTACCCTTTCGCGTGGACTTATTGGCGAGGAGTCGCGGATTGGGAGTATGGAATGTGCACGTGAGTCTCCCACGACTAGTATGAAATGTAGAGATGTGAATGCGAGCATGTTTGTCATTCACTTGCATATGTTGTTTTATTCACTAAGCGATAGCTTAAACAAATCGAAATATGTGTGGTTATTCAAATTAGCATTGCAGGTATTAATGCTGGTGAGGAGATTTTTTTTTTCTTTCTCTTTCCACTACTTGAAAAAAAAAAATTTAAAGAATTTTGAAATTTATCTCCAACGGTATATTCGAAAAAAAATGTTATTTTTTTCCACAATGGCTATTCGTGTTGTTCTCCAAGTTAGGTGTTTTGTATGCTAGCTCAAGTTAAGTGTAAAAGTTAAATTGTAGCATGTATCCACAAGAAAACTGATTACGTCAAAATCAAGTACTTTGTTGTAACTCTATTAAAAATGTAATATTGGAAGTAGGGTGTTGAGTCCACAGGAATTGAAAATATGCAACAACGATTGCGGAAGTTTAGTAACCAATTACAATGCGAGGCCAAAGAGAAACTAGAAAAGGAAAATGTGACTTTTCGTTGTTTGGGAGAGTTTACGATTAACAACTATTATACTACAATGACTAAATTAAAGTGAAAACTGAGCTTTAACTAAAGACAAGTATAATTAGATTGAGGTTTTATAAATGGAAGATAAAGGTTGGGGAGCATTCCCCACCTTGGACCATACAATAAATGGATTTCATGTTTGTAGCATATTCTAAGGTAGAAAATCTCATCGAGATAAACTATCAAACATGTGGTGGTCAACCTACAATGCTAGATAGAAGCTTCAATGAAATACATGGGTTGAGGTTTGAAATCAAAGGATTGAATAACCTATGATGCTTGACATCATAAATGAAGTCCTAGAATTTCAAACCCAACACAAATGAACCCTAGAAATACTACAAGACTAAAATCCTACATTAGAGCTTAAAGGGGTCCAATGGTGGGTTTATGATCCACAACCTACATAGTCTAGCAACTCATGGTGGTAAAAACATAAATATTAAAGAGGGGGAGAGAGAAATAATACCAATTCAAAGAAACCATCATCAATGCAAGAGGAACTTCAAGAAACAACTTCAATAAATCCAAGTAAGGCTTCAACGTACACAATATAAGAGTAATCTTCTCTCCCTAGAACTAAATAAACTTTAATTAGTGGTGGTAGAAAGGGCAACGAATGCAAGAGAAAGATCAGAAATGAGAGAGAAGAGAACTACAACTTCCTATAAGAAAAAAACAAGATAACCTAATAAAAACCTATCAATGACTATTTAATCCCAAGTACAAAATAACACCTTTGTAATTAAGAAGGGAAAACAGTCAGCGGATTGATCCGTAATTCAAATACAAGATCAAAATATGCCTTCAAATTCGTGGATCGATCCGCGGCAATATGTAGGATCGATCTAACTTTCCAATATGAGTTCTCTAGATCCTGATGGTTCAGCGGATCGATCCGCCAAGAAATGCCAGATCGATCTGCCCCTGCAGATTTGTATTCCTTTTCCTTTTTAAGTTAAGAGCCAAAGGTAATTGGTTCGAACGCCTACAAAGCATCAAAATCCTACAAAACATGGGGTTTATTAGGAAGAGAGGGAAAAATAAGAAGATCAACAAGTGTGCAATTTATTCATTAAAGCTCTCGGAATAGTAATATGATGTATCCAATACGAGCTTATCATGACAATAATGCAATATTGAATGCCAATCAAAAACCTCTCCAATGCACTTTCTTTCTATCATTCATCTCAAATTATAGCAATGCCATTATTGCTTTCAATTTTAGAGAAAGAATAGCAATGATATTTTTTGAGAGAAGGAATTAGAAGTGCATTTTAGAGATGTGTTTCTGAACACTTATGCTATAATTTAACTATAGCACGAGAAATAGAAAATACATTGGAGAAGCTCTTACACAAGACAAGATCACTCATGGTGAAAAAATAAAATAACCGATCAATTTAATTCTTAGTACAAATATTTTGAGCTGATTAATCAACTTTATGTAAAAAGGGCAAATGTGTCATCAAAATTAAAAGATTTTTGTAAAAAAGAGCTGTTCACGCCTATTTCTTTCACGGGCAAAAAAATAAATGGGTTCAAACATTATCTTGAATACACTTGTTATGAAGTACTTGTAAGTTGTAACCAATTACCTCTTATATTATATTTTCAATCTTCTTTTTTTCTTATTATGAAGACAAACGAGGATAATCAGAAGAAGAAATTTTAACCTTTCAAAAAAGTTTAAGGTTCTTGTCAATTTTGATATCCCAACTATCGTCCTTGCCAGGACTCTCTCTTTCTTTCTTTCTTTTTTTTTTTTTTTTTCCTTTTCTTTTTAAATATATTACATTGATTTCCTTTGAAATTATTCAAAATTGCCATTTCACCCCTCATATTTTAAGTAAATATGTTGATTCCTTATATGTTTGCTTCTATTTAACCATACATGCTTCCCCTAACGAGATTTTATGATATTAGTAAGCATAGGAGTGGGCATTCGGTTGGTTCGGTTCGATTTGCCCTAATTTAGTTGGATTTTGTTTGGCTCGGTTTGGAAATTAACAAACTGAAAACTGAAATACATTTCGATTCGATTAACTGAAATATATATTCGATTTAGTTTCGTAATTCAATTAACAAAAAAGTAGCAAATGTTAGTGGTAAAAATGGAGAAATAACGCACTTCTTAAATACCACTTAACTTGCAATTTTTTTTTTTGGTTAAAACTTAACTTTGCATTTTGATAGGGGAAAAAAGTGGTGAGCTTTTAACAGATGGAGGAGGTTTTTGTAAGGAATAATGCCAGATGCACTTTTAAATGTACAACCTTGTTTAAAAATGTTGGACCTTGTGCTGAAAAGCTTGCACACTCTGCACACCCTCTTTTTTTGTGTACAGACTTTTCAGCACGAGGTCTAATATTTTAAACAGAATTATGCATTTAATTGTACATTTGAGAGTGCATCTGGCATTACTCGAAAGTAATTATTAGAAATTTGATTGAAGTCAATATAAATTACCACTTCCCTCAAAACGGCGGCCCAATTTTTTAATTGCCAAAAGCCCATTCGTTAAGCTCAGACGAATAGACGATGGCCAACTTGACCATTACACACACACACTCACACACTCTCTCTCTCTCACACACACACACACACACACACGAGTGTGTGTATATATATAACTATATATGATCGAACAGAAGCGATAACGGAGGACGCACTCAGACGCAGATTCAGTCAATCAGTCTTAGCGTCTTAGGGGTGAGTCTTTTAATTATCTTTGTACGTAAATCCCTAATTTCTATCGGATACTTTGAAAAACTGATTGTCTCAATTGTTCATTCATCAATTTCACTGTAGTTGTGTAGTTCTTGATGTTGTTCTTGTTATGAAAAATCATCTGCGTATATTTATAATCCAATGGAATTTACGAATTCATAAAGATCGTTGCTTGACTAGTTTGATATTAACTTCAATCTTGCTACGGTTGTTTACGTTAATCTTCGTTTAATTGTTGATTGGAACTTGTTTTTCGAATTGCCCTCGTTTTGCATCTGTATCAAAATGTCAAATGTTCTTCTTATTTGGGGGTGATTGTGAATTTGAAACAACAACCCTATGTTTAAAGCATATGAATGCTATTCAGACCCACAGGGCCGGTCCTAAGATATTGGGGACCCATGCGAGATTAGTATACCGGGGCCCTTTACACAATCGGGTTTGGGGCGCAAGCAAATTTTTATTTTTATTTTTATTTTTATTTTTATTTTTATTTTTTATTTTTATTCTTTTTACATATATTTGCAAGTATATTTATATATTATAGATTGATTTGTGAGTTATTTATTGGTATTTTGAGAAATCAAATGTTTAGTTATTGTAGTATGTATCAAGAATCAAATGCACAAAGACAACATATGTACATATATAAGCACGGAGAGCAATTTGGGGGCCCTTTTGTATGGTAGGCCCCATGCCCATGCATGTGTCGCATGTGCTCAGGGCCGGCCCTGCAGGCCCATTAACATATCACTTTAGTAGTGAAAATTTCTCTTATGTGTATAACAGTGAACTGTTATAGTTGAGTCTAGTGTTGTAACCAGTCGCTTGGCTTGTGGTTCTACCGTATTCATCTCTATTTATTCTACTAAAATTGTCAAAGGATGAGGACATTATCATTTGACAAAATTTATATACGCCTATTTTGTTTCCGCGGTAATCATAGATTTGTAGCTGACATTAACAAATTTCATGTTCAAGGAATTTTTTGAATCGCGAAAAAAGATTGAAAATTTTTCAAGGAGAAAAGATCGGCCTGCTTACAGCCAATGGATCTAGATATTGGAATCTTTAGGGAACGACTTGCAGCACTTGGACGAGCTATATATGCAACCAAATGCATTAGAGACGATACTGTTCCTTGCCATATTGAAGACGTAAATAACTTTAGCTATGAAAATCACTTTAGTACATTATTCATTGTTGACCTTTTGGTTTTCTTCTTGTCTTCGAACTCCTTTTTTGAAACTCATATGTTGTATATGGTTTTTCTTGGATTCACAGGGTCTCTTCTTGGGTTCCCTAGGAGCTGCAGATAACAAGAGCGCATTGAAAAGCTTGAATGTCACTCATATTTTGACATTAATCAACTTTGTGCCACCTTCTCATTCGAATGATTTCATATACAAAACTATTGATGGTAGGATCATAGTTGTCAAATCGGGATTCGTATCGTGAATTGAAATGATACATGTGAATCAAATCGGGATTCGCGAATCGTGAATCTTAAGATTCGGGAACAAATTAAAAAAACCATATAAACATATTCTTTTCTTTTCTAGGCTTGTATAAACATATCCTTTTTGTTCTAGGCTTGGATAAACATATCCTAAGTGGTTTAAAAGAAGGTTGGTAATCATTTTTTTAAGAAAAAATTGAAAAACAAAAAAACAAAAAAATTAGAACAATTAAGTTTTGTGCCTAGCAGTCAAGTGAATCGTAAGAATCGCGAATCGAATCGTAAGATTCACTTGCGAATCATAAGATTCACCTTAGATTCTTTTACATGTTCGATTCGTGCATCGATACGTATCGTTTTCATGATGAATCGTATCGAATCGTAAGATTCGTATCGCGAATCGTATGATTTTGACAACAGAGGGTAGGATACTTATATATAGTGATATATGTAGTAGTGTTTTAATTTTAGACTAAAATAAGTAATTGTTTAGCTTATAGACATTGCATAATAAAATGATTTTCCAAAAGGTTTAAGTATTTTAGTTAAAATGTAAAAAAGTTGCAATTTTATTCTGCCTTTATATTGTTTCTGCTCAAGCTTGACATGGTGTTGTAACCTATATATTTCTGAAAGCAATTGTAGTTACATATTCAAATGTTTCATTTTGCTGTTTTTTTTTTTTCTTTTCTTTTCTTTTTTTCTTCGTTTTTTGTATTATAGTTTTCTTTTACCAACTATTTGACATTCCTGATGTTATTTACAAATTACAAATGAGACTTTGAATTTCAAATATTAGGTGTCAAATTGAGCATTTGAAAGCTAAAATTTTCTGAAAACAATCGTATGGTGTTATTTTCATTTGATTTAGTTGTGGACAGACAAGACGCGAATATAGCACAGTACTTCAATGAATGTTTTGATTTCATTGACGAAGCGAAAACAATGGGTGGTGGTGTGTTGGTACATTGCTTTATGGGAAAATCCAGAAGGTGATTTTTCTGACTTTGTCAAGCTTCCTTTTCCATGTTTATGTTTTATTTCTGAAAGAATATTATGAAGTGTTCTATTCCATCATTGATGTGTCAACACTGCAGTATTAAGCGTGATTTTACTTTACTTATGTTATACGGAGTATTATTTTTGTGCATCCTTTAAATGAACGTTGATAAGGACGTTCAAACCATTCTTCCATACATCATAGTTTTCCATCATGAATATCTAACATACTTGTAAACCTAATAACTCGGAGCAAACCTTAAAAAATTTACTTTTTCTTGCATGCAGTGTGACTATTGTTGTTGCTTACTTGATGAAAAAGCATGGTATGAGTGTATCCCAAGCATTGGAACATGTGAAGAGTAGACGACCAGTGGCATCTCCAAACTCTGGCTTTATGTTACAACTGCAGAACTTTGAGAAATCTCTTCAAGGTGCATGGTCCATGATGACAGTCTTTTTAAAAGTTCTTACTTTTTAATGAATTATGTTGAGAATTGAGATGTTTGTATTTCACCCTTGTGTGTGTTGTCGTCGTCCATTTTTCACATTGTTAATAATTGAAGTTGTTCTAATGAGTTGGCGGTTTTGTTGAAATGCTTCGGTTATATCCTGAGGCTCTATTTGGTCATGGAAAACCCTTTTTTTTTTTTTAACTTGCGCATGGAGGAAAGCCCAAGGGAGAAAAACAATGGAGCTAGTTTTCTTTCTTGTTTTCCTTTTCTTTTTCTATTCCTTTAAGGCTTTGTTTGACTCGTGAATTTGGTGAGGGAAAAGAGAGGGGAAAGGAAAACCGGACGGATTTTGTTTTAATCCGGTTTTCCTTTCCCCTCTCTTTTCCCTCATGAAATCCGTGAACCAGACAAAGCCTAAATGAGTCCACAAACTAAACAAAGCTCAAGTCTCCACTATACATACATCTTGGTGTAGCCATGAAGATCGAGAATGGTTTGCAATGTCTGTGAAGAATGAAACAAATAAATACGACAATCCTTTTATCTGAGCTTTTAGTTGTGGTTTTATGTAATCTGTTGATTTACCACTGATTTTAATTAATTTTAACATGCAGGTATTAAGACAGGATGTGCAAATGAAGTGTAAAAGAGGGTTTCAGACAATTCGATATTGGTTTGATCTTGGAATCAGATAGTACTAGTTTTAGGAGGAGATGAATACATGAAATTTTATTATGTCATGAATTGGACCAAAAGGCAAATATGTGATGATTCGATATGTAAAGTAAAGCAACCTCTTTTACATTCGTGAGATGGAATTAAACTCGTGTAAACTTTAGTTTCCCTCTCTTCTGCTTTTATGATGGATCACTTTCCGTCCATTTCTTGTTTGGTAAATTAATTTAGGGGAGAAGAGAAGATTAACGGAGAGAAAGTGAGTGGGAACCCTTTAGGGCTCGTTTGTTTGGCGGATAACTAAGGGGGATTGGATTAAAATAGTCCAATCTGGGTCTATACTGTGTTTGGTTGGCCCTTTTCAGTATAAGTTAACTCATGATATTATACTGTGTGGTTAAAAATAATGCTGGCTAGGGGGTATTAAGTAATACCTGGGGGTGGGTAGTATTAAAAACGCGGATATAAGGGTTAGTGGGATAAGGAAACCTAAAAGACAATTTTACCCTTGCTATTTAAAAGCAGTGAACACCCATTCACGTGATATTTCATTCTTCTAAAAACAAACAGACGTCAAAGCGAGAGAGGCGATCGAGGAGATCGCAAGGCAAGTGAGCAGATCGTGGTCGGATTCTCGCCGCTGAGGAAGAAGTCGCTGCCTAGGGGGTATTAAACAAGAAGCCAATGCCATCTCATGTCACCGGAATATCAGGTTTGGTGGCATCCTTCACTCTCTCTCTCTTTTTTTGGGCAATTTCTGAAGTTAGGGTTTGATGCAATTGGGGAAAAATGTTAGATCTGTAGATTGAGCTTGGATCTGTCAGTTTTAACTTAAAGTTGTTAGGAATCTACACAAATTCACTTCTTCTCCTTAGATCTACTAGATCTTGACTTGGACTGTTACTCTCTTCTTCTCCTTAGATCTACTAAATAAAAAAATTCATGATAATTCGTTGGTGAGAAGAAACCCATCAGAAAAGACATATTTGATCTATTTCTTAGTTTTTGTGTGTGATTGATATGGTAATTAAGGCTCTGTTTTTTTTGGTTTTTTTATTGCAAATGTATGTCTACCCAGCAGCTTCATTGTGGGAACTGTTGTTTTTCATGTTCACCTATATGGAGTAGCAAATTTTTTGCCAGTTTAGTTTTTTCTCGATATTGAACAAAGTTATTCAGGTGAGGCCTTATTGGATATACTCGAGCTGTCGGCATTGAGACTTTGATATTCAAGTTGAAGGATAATGTTGAGTCACCCCTTAAGGGTGAATCTGAGTTTTGCAGTTTTCCATACCTACGGTTATCACAATTGGCATTCTACCATTAATTTTAAGAGACATAAGTATTTACTTTGGCTGGGTTTGGATTGATGTTTTTAGAGTGCATTCTCACCAAAATTAATTACTTTATCCTCTTCATTTTTCAGTTTTTTTTTTTTTTTTATCAGATTCTAAATTCTGATACAGTGTTTACTTTTTAGGACTACCCAGCACACACACAGATATACATATTGCAAATATATATATATATGTGTGTGTGTGTGTGTGTGTCTGTGTATGTGATTGATATGGCAATTAAGACTCTGTTTTTTGGTTTTTTAATTTTGGTTAAGTTAAGGCATTGTTAGGTTCATCCCCTCAAGGTAGAGTCTTGTTTGGGAAACCTTGGAAACTTATGTAGAAAGGAGGGCACAGGGAGGTAAAAGCCAATTTGCCCTCTCTTTTTTTAAGTCATGGATTTGTAAAATGTTAAAAGACTTTTCAGAATAGGCTTTGTTTAGTTGAACTAGATGTATAAGATCTATGGCATGGGTCACACAGGAAAATGTGATTCATGGTCATTTGATAAATAAAAGAGTTAATAGTTGTTCAAGTTATTTTGGAATTAGAGAACATAAGACAATTCATATGAACTTAAAATTCTTAAATGGGGTGGAATCATATATATATATATATATATATATTTGATCGGAAACAAATACAACAATTTAGATTGTTTTATATGAACAACCAAGACATAAATTAAAATCGACAAAATATAGATCTAGTAAATATAGAATCAAGAAAAGTCTTTTATGTGTATGTGTGTGTATATATATATATGTACCGGGAATTACCTTCTTCGATTAAAGATGTTGATAGATGCCTCGGCCTTGCAAATCATATCTGAGTTTTATTTGTGTATTAATTTACAATGATATTGATATGAGTTTTACATTTTGTTACCAGATAATTTTTGTCAAATACTAGCATTGCATATATCTGGAATGAGCTCAGAATGTTAATCACGGCTATTAGGCTTGCTAAGCCAAGAACAAGAATTGATCTTCAAGCCTTCAAGGCCATTAATGAAGTATTTGGCAATGATGGGAGTTGTGTGTACAAGTTCTATGAGTGGCACTAGCAATTTTTGTCTGAATGGGTTCTATGTTATTGATTTTTTGTTCTATGAGAATTTTTTGAATAGTTGTATTTTATTTAACTTGGTGGTTGTAATTTATTGACATTTGTTGTACTTTGATGAACTTGTTTGCTGTAATTAATTAATGTTAACTCTATTTTATTAAACTTTGGTTATATTGGAATTGGCTCAATGGTGATCTTTAACATTTTCATGGTGATATTTATAAATTTTTGTAGTTGATGTTGTAGAAAAATACTTGGTATGAAGGTATTTTGGCAATTTGCTTTTTTTTTTTCTTCACAAAAGGGTATTTTTGGAATGTTTTAGATTTATCCAGGTTTATACCATGGTCATCCAAACACAATATTGTACTAATTGAATTTTATCCCCAGTACAATCCGGTACAAACCAAACACAGTATAAAAATAATACTGCACTGTTTTTATCCTATGGTTAGTTATCTCATGATGTGCTTTGTGGAGTGTCCTTTGTGGAGTGTCCCTAGCATTATTGAAATCACAATAGGCCATTGTCATCTCTACACAGAAACCAAAAGAAACCTTTTTTTTTTTTTTTTTTCCTTTTTTTATTGCATTGGTGCGTTGGTGGTGCTGGTTTCTGTTGATGGGCCTTTGGAAAAAAAAAAAAAAAAACAATGGACTCTCCGAACTTCAAATTCCCTTTTGTCTACTTGCAATTTCGTCTAAAAACGAAGGACAACCACTTCTCTCAATCCGAGGGGTACCCGGACTACCATGCTCTTTCTGGTTTATTAATCAACTCCAATTTTTCTTTGTTTGATCTTCATATTACTTACGAGTAAAACTTGGAACACAACTAAATGCACAACTTTTGGGACACAACCCAATTAATGTGTCTATCTCTCTCCTGTGATGTCACTGGACCCCACAATGACACAGGAGAGCGATAGACACATTAATTAGGTTGTGTCCCAAAAGTTGTGTGTTTGGTTGTGCCCCAAGTATTACTCAGTACTTATTGGGACTTCCCCTATTTTGGGGTTTTTTTTTTCCTTTGGTGGATGATGATAACAAATCGGAAAAGTACTGATGACGGCTGAACAGGGGCAGAGCCAGAAATTTTGGTCAGGGGGGGCCTAAGCCACACGGGGTTTCGGGGGCAGCGCCCCCGAGGCGATTTTTTTGGGGTCTATTTATGCATAATTGGCGATTTTTTTAGGGGCTACTTGTATATAATTACGATTTTTATGGGATATGCTTATAATATGAGTCTATTTGGAGACATGTAAATATTGTATAGTGTGTTTCAAAATTCTAGGGGGGACTATTTCTAAAACGTATAAAATTCTCACACTAAAAGTGTAATTTTCAAAATTCTAGGCGCATTTCCTTTAAGTTGTATGTACATGTAAATCAATATACATGTAGTTGATGGCATTAAATTAGGCATTTAACCCCTTTGAGAGGCCTAAACATAAGTTGAGGGGGGGCCTAAACATAAGTTAAGGGGGGTTTAAATGTAAAACCTATAACAAATGTAGGGTAAAATTTTTCTTCCCAAAAAATGAGTGGAGGCACGTGCCCCCACTGGCCCTGGAATACCTCCGCCCGTGCAGCTGAATGTCACTTAGTTCCATAAATTTGACAATTTCTCCTTTTTAAGAAATTGGAGATTATTATTTTTATTATTATTATTTTAAAAAATACTGAAGAAAAAAACAACAACATTTGACATCACCGTGACAAGTATAATAGGGGAGGGGTAATTTCGTCTGCAAAAACAAAAAATAAGAAATGAGGGATTTAGCCAAAGAATTTTGAATTGTCCTTTTAGCTTTATTGACTCAGCCTCAAGGTACTTAGACCAATTTCCCCAATAAAATAACCAATCAATTCAATTCTTGGTACAAATGTTTTGAGCTATGTAAAAGGGGCAAATGGGTTATCAAATTTAAAGAGTTTTGGGCAAAAGAACTGTTTCATGCCTATTTCTTTCTCGGGTTATCAAATTTAAAGCACAATGTGCAAATGGGTTATCAAATTTAAAAGGGGCAAATGTTTTGAGCTATGTAAAAGGGGCAAATGGGTTATCAAATTTAAAGCACAATGTGCTAATGCCAAAGCACAAAGTGTCATTAAAATCTTTAGTGACACTTTTATGTGTCACTAAAGCTTTTAGTGACACTTTGTGCTTTGACATTAGCACATTGTACTTTGGCATTAGCATCACCCTTCTTATATTGGATTAGATGTGGTGTATGAAGAAAATGCCCATTACATGAAAATGCCTCTACTTTAAAATAATCTCTAACCTTAAATATGTATATAATTTATGGTTTTTTTTGCCTCCAATAGTTATGATTTATTTGGCTAAGATTGATGATTTTCAAGTTTAAAGTTATGTTCTGCAATAATTTATGGTTTGAATGGTTTTTTTTGTTTTCAGATTTTCTATCAATGTGGTACTCATGAGAGCAAACCAAATGGACGATTTATATAGGATAAGCCAAAATACAGAATGTTGCAATTCCTTTCTAGTACTCTCTATTTAAACCTAAGTGACTAATTTTTTTTTTGATAAACCGAAGTGATTAATTAAGGCTACTGCTAATGCCAAAAGCACAATGTGCTAATGCCAAAGCACAAAGTGTCACTAAAAGCTTTAGTGACACTTATTAGTGACACATATCTAAGTGTCACTAAAGCTTTTAGTGGCACTTTGTGCTTTGGCATTAGCACATTGTGCTTTGGCATTAACATCACTCTTAATTAATTATATTACTTTACACATAAAGATAAGAAAGATAGGGATAGAGAAATCAGAAGAATGTTATGTGTAATCCACCAAGTATTTGTAAATTATTCATAATTCATAATTGACTTCACTTAGAGGAGTAAGATTGCAAATTAATAATTCATAATTCAAGAGCAAATCTATATATTCAAAAGTTTATAAAATAATTCATGTACTTGGTCCTGATTTAAATCCTTCACAAAGAAATAGTCCAGCCTTGAGTTCTTAGCCAACTCTTGTGCATTGAGTCCATGTCTCACCACTCTCTTGCATTGAAATCTCTATCAGAAGAAATGTTGAGTTTGGTTTGATTTTGCCTGTTGATGAGGTTTGTGCTGTTTGGTTGTTTTCGTTTCTTTTTTTTTTTTGAACAACAAGGCAATATTTATTAAAAAAACAAAAAAAGCCATCAAGGCCAAGAGCAATACAGCCACCCCAATACAAGAGGGACTACCAAGATTACCATAAAAGATTATAAAAGACAAATTCAGTTCCTAGAATATTAAAACACCCAGCAATCAAATTTAAGGGTGCGTTTGATTGCTTATATTTTTCCTGGAAAATATTTTTCATGTAAATTTTTCACATTTTTGTTCTGTTTGATTACCTAAAATTTCCATGGAAATATTTTCCCAAAATCAGTCACGTGACCTATTTTTCCCTCATTTTGGAGGAAAATATTTCTCTACTATCCCCAAAGAAAAGAATTCCATGGAAATTTTTTCCCTCAAATCGTCGAGACACTCTCTCTATACTCTGTCGACCTCTCTCTCTCCTCTGCTCTTCCATGGCAGCTCTAATCGGTACTCACTCTCTCTCTCTCTCTCTCTCTCTCTCTCTCTCTCTCTTACACACACACTCGCACACATCTACTCTCTCTCTCTCTCTCCCTCTACAGATCGATACATATACATACACACACATCGATACATATATATACACATATACATCGCTACAGAATCACAGATACATATGCACACACATCGCTATAGATTCAGTGTCACGCCCCGACGTAGCATAAATATGGAAAGCGTTTAATTTCCTTTATGGACCCGTAGGTCATGACAGTTTGAAGGATCGATTCCGTCCCAAATGTCAACAACAAAAACATAATAATCAGAGCAGAGCGATCAACGCTTACAAATATTTTTTTCTAACTTATTACATATTACAATACGGGGTCAACTAAGGCACAAGCCGCCTTAAAACAAAACAATATCTATCGTCTGTTACAAACTTACAGTCATCCTTATTACAGAATTCAGTTAGTAAATTAAAGCATAGGATATGATTACAGTTTTGTCTTCCAAAAGCAGCCATTCTCAGTTAGCGTAGTCATAGGGCCCAGCATAGTCATAACCTGAAAAGCCTAGACACGAATGTCCAGGATGCATCAACGCCGTCAGCTTCAAGAAGCTGGTGAGTATTAAAAACATAACTTTGAATGTAACACATACTCATTTACCATTTTTTTAATTCTCATTTAATTTAACAAGTTTTCATTAAAGTAAAGAGTTCATTCTTAGAAAACAACCACAAGATCATTTGAAAGCTTTAATTCATATATATGTGACCGTGTATGAAAAACAATGCACCATCTCATCTTATCGACTCTTTTCTCTCGACAAACACAACAACCCACTATCTCACACCAGTATCCTTGTAATACTCCGATAGCCACACTTTAGCACAGGGGTGGCAGGGAATGTCCAGTTTGCCTCACACTTTGGTCCGAGGTACCAGGGAGTGTCCAATGCGTCACACTTTAGTACCTAATCCGCCACGCAAATACCGGAGATAATCTTACGCAGTATCTAGACTCGGGTACCAGGGAGTGTCCGTAGGCCACACTTTAGCACTACCATGGGTGCCAGGGAATGTCCAAGTTCGGCGACACACACTTTAACGCTACCATGGGCGTCAGAGAGTGTCCAGTTTTGCCACCGTTGCATTACAAAGATACTCTCACCGCAATCTCAACACGTCACACTTTGGTACACAATTACCAGGGAGTGTCCACAACACAATCTTAGCCACACACTCTTTTCCACTCTGACTACCACACACCATGCATGTACAACTGACTCCACGTGAATATCACATACTATTCACAGAACATATGAATTGCTAGGAATAATAACAATGTATGCTTGAAAAGAATTGAATTCATAATCTTTTCTTAATGACCAATCATACCCAAAACGTAATCTGTTTAAACAATCTTCGCAAAACAGAGCCTTAAGGTTCATAGTATATCACCCAGACAGTTCCTTAACATAAAATAAACAAAATCTAGAAACTGTCCAAGGTCGCGCAGGCGGGCCGTTCGCGCGACAAGCCCAAATTTTGTTTTATTATAAAAACTTTTCTATTTGCCAAAATTCACACAGATCGTGCGCGCGGGTCGCTCGCGCGATCTGCCTATTTTTCAATTTTGTTTATAAACTTTTCTCACTGCCAAAATACCCAAACCTTGCTCGCGCGGTCCGCTTGCGCGACCCTCGCTCGCGCGAACGCGCGCGCGAGTTCAGGCAGTGTCTTCGTCTTCCTCGCTGGTTTTCCCCTGTTTCAGTTTTAAGGGGTCTTTTGACCCATTTTGCGATTCCGATTTAAATATGACAAGTAATATATAGATCTCTTTGGTCTCTCACAAGGATTATGAATCCATAACCAATTAAACATGAATCAAACCATATCTCTTTAATTTTATAAAAAACTAAAAGTTGTCAAAACTTAATTTCTTATAAACTATTTCATATGAACAAATTATGTTCTAAAACTTTAAACATATCATCTATGATGTAACATCTTTCATAATCAACTCTAAAAACAAGTTTTGATTAAGGTTTGAAGAATTATGATTTTGAAGCTCAAGCTTCTATGGACGAAATTAGCAATGGTGGTTTATCAATACATACACACAATCAGTAACTAAGCATAAAATTACATTTAGAGTGAGTTTAAAATACTCACAAAGATTAGAGATTGAAGAATTGTTGAGAAGGAAAACAATATAGGAAAATTCAAACCCAAGCTTTGGCTATGGGGATTAAGCTTTCTCTCTCCTGAAATTTAAACTCTCAAGCTCTCTCTTTTTCTCTCTGTGTTTGTAAACCCAGAAATGTAAATGAAATGGAGACTGAGATGAGAGTTAAATAGACTCCAATCTCTACAACTTGGGGACCAAGTAAATTCTAATATACTCAACAAATGGATTTAAATTAGTTAAACACATATATAAGATTATACACAGCATATATATAATGGATATACGTATATACACTATCAGATTTTGAAAGGGTAAGTTAGAGTAGTAGGGGTCAAAGTTAAGTTGTTTGGGAAATGAAGCTTATAGGCATGTCTTAACACACACAAGAAAGGTATGGCCAAACAAGGCCTAAACCAATGATTAGTTTCCATAAATGGAAATAGAGTGTATGTCAAATCTAACTCTACATCACTTCCAAAATTTGTGGAATTTTAACACAGAGCGAACAGCTTTAGACATAAACTGGTATTTTCGTGGCGCGGTGATCACCACAAAAATACGAAAAATCCATTTTAACGAAGGAAATTGTTTTCTGGTTTCATAAAAATACAGTGTGAGTTAACAGAAAATATTTTCACCGTCTTTGAAATACATATTTGAAATTCAACACAGGTATTACTAAAATTTATAAAATTACAATTTAGCCCCAAAAAGAATTTGAAGCAAGTAATAAAATTCTAAACATGAGAATTGCAGATAAAATGAAATCAGCAATACAGATTAAACATAGAAATTCAAATTGAATTTTAATTAGTCAACTGCAAATACAAATAATCAGATGGAAATGCAGGTTATTACATTCAGATATATACACACACATCAATACACATCCATACACACACATCGCTAGGGTTTTGTAATTGGTTCCTTCAAATTGACAGGAGTTTTGATGTAGTGGCTTCAGAATCAGTTCGAAAAGTTGACATTCGAGGAGGTTTCTAAACACAGACAAAGCCAAAGATTCGTGGTTCTGATTTAGACAAAGGTTTGATCTTCGTTCGCTTGATTTTAATCTCTTTTATCATTCACAAATGCGTATAAGTTTTTTCCCATTTGATTGAATATGCTTGTAAATTATTTTTTGTAGCTAATTGATGAGTTGCCTTCAATAATTTTATTCTTATAAACAATTTACTAATGCTATGCTTCTCAAATTTGATTCGCAAAACAAAAGCCTAATAATTTCCAAAGTACTCATTATTATTCTCTTTCATTTTCATTTTCCCATAGATTCAGACGTTGAATGGATGGCACTGTTTTTTTTTTTATTATTATTCTCTTTCATTTTCATTTTCCCATTGATTTGATCTCTCTCAGTTTGTTCTGTCATGTACCAAATTTGCCTCATTGTTTCTTTGAAATTCAATCACTAGAAGCACAAATGACTTTTCCTTAGTAGATTTTCATATGAAATCCTAAATAAACCTCATTCAGTTGTACCAAATTTACCTCATTGTTTCCTTGAAGTTCAATCACTAGAAGCACAAATGACTTTGCCTTAGTAGACTTTCATTTGACTTTTCATATGAAATCCTAAATATGCCTCATTCAGTTTCGTATCGGATCTTGCTCCTAAATCATATGAAAGCTCTAGTAAGAGAAATGAATTGATTAGATGATTGCGAATGTGATGACAACCAAACATAGCCAAAAGAGAGACTCTCTCCCACACATCAACTCTTTATGCAAAACTTACACACACTAGTTAAAATGTGGACCTTTATAAAATTACATAAACAACATCCAAGGGCCGAAGTAAGATAGTTGAGAGGTGCACGTACCCGGGGTTAACTAGCCGTGTGCTTTGGAGATTCTAAACTGTTTTTTTTTTTTTTTTTTTTGGGAATCCTTAAGTTGGAACCCATCTTATTGTTGCTTACATTATATTGAAGTTAGAAGTAGAAAGAAAAATTTGACTGCTAGAAATAGGAATTAGTTCAATCTTGCACTAATTTCAAAGTTCAAGATCCGTGCAGTGACTGATCGTACTCCTTGGTGAGCCTAGTAGAAATGAATAGAAATTATTGACTGTCAAGTGCTTTCTTACTATTTGCCCGGCTAATAGAAATGAATAGCTTAGAGACTAGAGAAGAAGATTTTGATTTTAGACATAGCAAGACATGGGGCTCTGAATTTTGTGTTCCAAAAGGCTTTAAATATTTGGATATGGCTGCTTGCATTGAAAATAAAAAACTCTTGATATTTAATTGTTGTAGTGGCATTTCCTTTGATTCAGACTGACATACATATACATATACAGATACTGACAATTTTTGGTGCAAGGCTTAACTAATGTGTATATATGAAACCGAATGTGTATATGAAATTGAATCCTCGAAATCGAATATGTATACGAAATCGAGTCCTCGGTCGTTCGAATTTGTTTATCATTTTCTGATTTTCTTCGAATTTGTTTATCATTTTCTGATTATATATATATATATCGATTTATCCCATCCTGAATGTTTCTAGAAACTTGAGATTAAATTGCTAATCATTCGATTTCTGGTGGATATGGTGGCTTTGATTTGGTTTTTGCTTCCATGCATGTCCATAATTTAGGGGATATTTGAAAAACAGTCATAGATGAGGGGGGTGTTACTGTAATTTGCCCCTTTTTTGGGGTCATAGCCCAGAAATGTTCTCAGCCATAGCATTTTACTCTTTTTCCTGCCTAGTGTGCGTTTACAATTATTCTCAAACTCTAACGCGCAGAACGGCGTCGTTAATGTCAGGAACATCTTGAGCTAATGCCATGTGATTTTTTATTCTCTCTTATCTAATCTTAAATTTCAAAATTTTAATTTGGGTTTTCTTTGTAATGTTCATTTTTTTTTTTTTTTGGGAATTTAAGAACTGCAACATTCTTATCTTGTTTGATATAATGATGCCGAAATGCTCAATAGGATTAGTAAGGGACAACCAAACCAATTGAACTTGTGATTTTTCAATTAACATGTCATCATGTTCTGAACTCATGATCCATATCAGCAGCACCTTTAGGTATTTTTAAATCTTGATTGGCATTGTTTAATGTAATGGTGCTGGCCCATTAATATTTGTTTTCTTATTTACTTTGTGATTTTGCTATGTAGATCTTTTTTTCTTGTATAAGAAAGAAATGAATATGTTGGTATCATCTAATGCTGCTTTTGTACCAGGATAAGGTTATTAATCATTAATGTCCCAATATCTATACTATTGCAGTTTGATGTCTTTATATATATATAATATATGTGTGTGCTCATGCATACATTTTCTCTATCCAATCTTTGTTGTTCAACTTTATTTGTCTTGTGGACAATAATCTTTGTTGTTTAAGTTTACTTCAGTTTCTATGGCTCCTTTAAAGTTAGTTATATGACTTAACTTGATTTTAATTCCCCTTTTTATGTTATTTTAGGAGAAGCCTGGTGCAAGAAATTTGAAGGGGAATTTGCAGCCTGATCTGCCAAATTTATTTTGGGTTTTAGTACATTAAACCATTCATGGAGACTTTTTACTTTGACGAGTACTTCTACTTTTTCTTTGATAAGTGTTGGTTTTTTCCATTGGGCCTTGAAGTTTAAATGAAGTTTGGAGCCAAAAAAGTACTTTTAATTTTCATCTTGTGCTTCCATTGTTTGTGAAATAGGCTATTGAAATGATTATTTATCTCAATTGTTTGAATTTGTATCATTTTCAAATTGGTTGTTTGTGATTCATAGGTTAGTTGTTGAAATTGTACCATTTTCAAACTATTTGTTTGTAATTCATATGTTAATTGCTTGAAAAAATGTAAATTTTCAATGAAAACTATTAATTTTCTATGGAAATTTACTGTAATCAAACAGCAAAAAATATATTTTCCATGAAAAATGACCATTTGTCACTGAAAAATAGTGACAATCAAACAGCAAAATTAGATTTTTCCATGAAAAATGTTAGATTTTTCAGCCAAAAAATAATTGCAATCAAACAGCAAAATTAGATTTTTCCATGAAAAATGTTAGATTTTTCAGCCAGAAAATAATTGCAATCAAACAGCCCCAAATTTGATTTCCATGAAATAATTTTCCAAGTAAAATAATTCTATGGAAAAATTTTCTTTTCAACTTATTTTCTACCTTGCAATCAAACGCACCCTAAGACCATAGTTGCTTTTCAATTGAATTGACCCTTTAGCTGCAACACATAAATTATAAGAAAGCAAATGATAGAGACCATGTCCAAATCAGATTTGCAGAGCCATGATATCGAGACTAGCATCCCGGTAGAAAATGCAAGTAAAAAAAAAAAAAAAGGAGGTTTTTAGTTTGGTGGGTGTCAATGGGTGGTGCCGTGGATTGAGGTTTTGATGGATTGTGGTCCTTGGTCAATGAATTTTCGGAATTGGGAAATTCCATATCTAAGAATTATACATATACATATACCTTAATTTCAACTGAACCTCAAGTCTTGAACAATTAGAATACTAACCAACAAGGCCTAGTTGAGATCTGCTCTGGTTTTGAACTTCTGATATGCTCGGTTTTAATGCCTTTCGTGCTAATGGATCCTCATTTTGTGAATTTACTTCATTATAGTCTTTCAAAAAAAAAAAAAAACGAACAAGTTGGTTGGCTGAGAAAAGACAACAAATGAAAAAGAAATTGAATTTCGTACTTCTAAACATTCAAGACCCAAGAAGACGAAAAAAGATCTCCAGTCAACTGACCTAAATACACAATCACAACATTCAAAATAAAATTGCTGGTTGTGAACATTTATATATATATATATATATATACTAGGGGCGTAGCACACGCGTTGCGCGTGCCCGTTAGTAAATGCGGATGAAATTTGTGATATATGCGCGCTTTGTGTAAATTGAGGAAAAGTTAGTAATGTATGTGAGAGTATTATAATTTGATAATTTTATAAATATTTATGTAACTATTTTTGTCACCTTAAGCACTTTTGCTATCGTAAAAGCTTAAGCTTTTCCACAAGATTGTGGATTATTAGTTACACCTTTTATTATTAAGGGGACTAATAATACCACATCCCTCGTAGGATTAATAATTAGTCCGTAACATTTTAAGTGCATATTTTTTTAGTTTTTTGTAATTATTGGTGTGACGTGTTTCCCTTTATTGAGTTCTAGCTGTCGTGATTATTGTATTTTTACCCTACCAAACTCTTACCTATGAATTAAACCTCCATTTATGATGATATAAATTATAACTAAAAGAACAAAATATAAGCATAAAACCATGTGTATGTGCACGTGTGTAATCAAAGTATAAAATTAACCATTAAAAAAAAAAAGAAGAAGATGAAGAAGAAGGTTGTGCCAAAAGATGATCATTCTGTAAATTTCCTTACAAAAATTGACATGTATGTAAATATATGTAGCTAGTGTTTTTGTTGACTTTTTGTTGAAGCCAATTATAACTATAGCATTACAAGACTGCACCATGTACATGTCACAAATGATGAAAAACCAAGATAAAAGTGAAGCGAAAAGCATAGTATAATACCATAATTTTTAAGTTGGATGATGAAGGAATACTGCTAACGGATTACAAGACTGTACCCTACACATGTCACAAATGATGAGAAATCTAGAGTGATAAAAGTGAAGCGAGAAGCATATTATTATAATTTCTAAGTTGGATGATGAAGGGATACTCCAGCAGGACAAACCCAACCGCTATTTGGAATTTTGGAGGGTTGAACCATTTTCTAACTAAGACAAACCAAATCGAGAAATTGCAAATTTGGTGGTAAATGTGGATTAAATTTGTGATACATGCATGCCTTGTGTAAAAGAGGAAAAGTTTGTGATATTATATGCAGATTTGTATTGTTGAGGCACGTGATTCCTACACATGATCCATTCTGTCATTTCTCTTTGAATGCTATTAATGAATGTCTATAAATGATAGGGTGTCACAAATTTTGGCATTCAAGTGTTGCAATTAATAATACAGGGTGAAAAATGAAATTTGAGTAAGCCATGCTTCCAAAATTTAATTCAAAAATACTTCGTGTGGTCCCATTTTATGTATCCATATTTGCGTTTATATATATATATATATATATATATATATATAAAAAGAAAACACTAATGATTGCATTACACACATGTAAGTAATGATATTTTGATAAGTTATTTCCATCTCCATATATTCAAAGTTTCTAATAAACAATAATTTTGAAACGGTAGGAAAAATGACACATAAAATGGACCGAAGGAGTATCTATTTGTAATTTTTTCCTTATCTATAATTCTAACACATAGATTGAGATGAGGAAGTAATTATTTACAAGTTATTTCTTTTGGCATAATTTTGGAAAATTTCGTTTTCATATAAGTTTTTACTTCTTAGTGAATTTGGAAATATTATTGACTTCTTTGTAATTATTGGTATAATGTCAATAAGTCGACATGAAAATTTTTGGTCTTCATATAAGTTTTTCCTTCTCATTAATTTTGAAAATGTTATTGACCTCTTTTTAATTATATTTTTCATTTTCATATAAGTTTTCCTTCTCATTAATTTTGAGAATGTTATTGACTTCTTTTTAATTATTGATATAAAGTCTTTCCCTTCTCAATAATTTGGAAAATGTTATTGACTTCTAGATAATTATTGGTTTACATAGAGGCGAGTTGAGTCATTTAATTGAGCAAGTAAAATTATCATAAAGGACATGTGAATTGGCTAATATATGAAATTGACAAAATTGATTTCACTTGTCGTTAATATTGGAAATGTCATTAACTTCTATGTAATTATTGGTATACATAGAGGTGACAGCTTATCAAAAAGGACAAGTGAATTAGCTAACATATGAAATTAACAAATTTGAGTTCACTTGTCAGTAATATTGGAAATGTTATTAACTTTTATGTAATTATTGGTTTTCATAGAGGCGACAGCTTATAGCTTAGTGATTGAATTGAGTTTGATTGTATTGAAACTGTCATAGATGCTAACAGGCCCATGATAGGCCCAACCAGGAAGTAGTCTTCACTTATGAGGATCATGGACTACAACACAAGGGCCGGTGGTTTAGATTGTTGGCCCAACTTAACTTTGAAGATTTTGTCAATATACGGCTGGAAAGTTGTCAGCGCAAGTGAAATTTACCAAATAGTACAAAGCAAATTGATTAACTCCGAAATAGGCAAAATCAATTGCAACATTGCACGGAATCATAGGCAATATAGACTCTTTTATATAAACCCAGAACTGAAATGGAAAAATTGTTAATCCGCTGTTTGAAAGGTAACTTGATCTAGTTCTAGTGTTGAAAGCCAAAGGAGAAAGAGAAAATAGAGCTAGTTGTGAACCAGGAAAGTGATAAGACAGTTCGAGACACGGCCCGGACTCCCACAGGGGGCAGCAGTGGGGAATCTTGGACGTGTTGAAGAGCATGTTGTAGCACCCCAGCCATTCCAATCAATTGCAACATTGCACGGAATCATAGGCAATATAGACTCTTTTATATATAGTAGAAGTAGATATATATGTATTTATGATTTGTGTGAGAGAGAGAGAGAGTACTGAGAAAAAGAGTGAGTACTACTGCCCGTCGCAGCCCTTCGCCGTCACACCGGTCAAATGTGGGTTTGGGAGGGAGATGAAGCTAGGGTTCTAATTTGGGGATTCTGCCATTTTAGTTTCCCTCCACCTGCAGAACGTAAAAGAGAGATGAGAGAAAGATGGGTGTTTTTATTTTCTGTGGATCCCACAAACGTTTTAAAATTTTACTTAGCTACCCGTTGTGTGGTTCACTATGTGGGCGTAGCATTTCTGTTCGTGAACTCTGGTGCGTTTGATAAAATTGAAAATTAAGTGTTGAAAATTAAGTATTGAAAATTTTAAGTTATTGAATTTGTAATAGTGAAAACAGTACTTCAATTATTGAAATAGAATACATTCAGTGATTATTTTCAGTAGAGATTCTTCACTTAAAGTTTTCATTAGTTTTTTTGGTCTCTTTTTTAATTAAATGGTACGTTATTAAACGCGCTGAAAAAGAATTGGTTATCAAACATACCCACGCGATAGTCAATTGACTTAGAGTAATGTTATAGGCACAACACAAAGCACAACAGGACTTTAAATGCCTTGTACTCTGTGCTGGTTAAATTTTTCACACTTTCTTATGCACCATTTACATAGCACATGGTACAAACATTTAAAACCATATTGTGTTTTATATTGTACAATGAATGTGTTGTGTCACTAGCATTACTCATCGACTTAACAGCAATAAAGGAGGAAGTGCGCCGTAAATTGAGTCAATAGCGTCTTAGGTTAGGGGTGAGTCTTTTAATCATCTTTGTACAAAAATCCCTAATTTCTATCGACACTTTGAAAGACTGATTATCTCAATTGTTCATTAATCAATTTCACGGTAGTTGTGTAGTTCTTGATATTGTTCTTGTTTTATGTTGATCTTTGTTTAATTGTTGATTGGAACTTGTTCGTCGAATTGCCCTCGTTTTGCATTCGTATGGAGATTTCAAAATGTTCCTTCATATTTCAAATTGCATTAACGCGTGTGCGTGTATATATATACACCATATATATACAGACACACACACACACACACACACACACACATAGGCGTACACTGTTAAAACACATTAGTAAACCTTCTTATTTGTTGGTGATTGTGAGTTTAAACGTAGGAATGCGATTCAGACCGATTAACATAGTCAATGTTTGCACTTGTATTTTCATCACTTCTTATAGATGTAGTGATAAAATTCCTGTTCTAGTACTGGAGTGTAAGGGTTTGTTTGATAAATTTGAAAATTAAGTAATGATAAATTAAGTGCTGAATTTTAGGTATTGAAAATTTTAAGCTATTGAGTTTGCAATAATACTGAAAACAGTTTTTCAAGTATTGAAATAGACTGCATGATTCATTGATTAATTTCAGTAGAATTTTTTCAGTAAAGTTTTCAATGGATTTTTGGCTGCTTTTTCAATTAATTGGCTCATTATCAAAGGCATTGGAAAAGTTTTTTACTGAGAAAATTTTCAACACTTAATTGGGTTAAGTGTTGTAACGAGTGCTTGTGGTTCTATTGCATTCATTTCTATATGTTCTACTCAAATAGTCAAAAGATGAGGACATAATAGCATTCGACAAAACTGATATTACCCCATATTTTGTTTTGGTAGTCCTCGTAGATTTGAAGATGAAATAAACAAATTTCAAGTTCAAGGAATTTGTTGAATTGCGAATAAAGCTTGAAAATTTTTCAAAGAGAAAAGATCGCCCTGCTTGCAAGCAATGGATCTAGATTATGGAACGTGTAGGGAACAAATTGCTGCAGCACTTGGACGAGCTGTATATGCAACCAAACGCAGTAGAGACGATATTGTTCCTTGCCAGATTGAAGATGTAAATAACTTGAGCTATGAATCACTTTTTGTACATTATTCATTGACCTTCTGGTTTTCTTCTTTGTTTTCAACCTCCTTTATTGCAACTCATATGTTGCATATGGTTTTTCTTGGATTCACAGGGCCTCTTCTTGGGTTCTCTTGGAGCTGCAAATAACAAGAGCGCATTGAAAAGCTTGAATGTCACTCATATTTTGACAGTAATCAAGTCTGTGCCGCTGTCTCATTCAAATGATTTCATATACAAAACTATTGATGGTAGGAAACTTCTATACATTGATGTAAGAAGTAATGTTTGAATTTTAGACCAAAATAAGCGAGTGTTTTGTATATTTTAGCATATAGAAATTGTGTAATAAAATGATATTCCAAATGGATCAAGTGTTTTTATTTTACAGACCAAAAAAAGAAAAAGAAAAAAAAAAGGTTCAAGTGTTTAGTTAAAATGTAAAAAAGTTGCTCTTTTATGCCGCCTTTATGTTGTTTCTGCTCAAGCTTCGCAACCTATATATTTCTGAAAGCAATTGTAGTTACATATTCAGATGTTTCACTTTGCTGTTTTATCTTTTCTTTTCTTTTTTGTATTATAGTTTTCTTTTACCGACTATTTGGCACCGCTGATGTTCTTTACAAAAGAGATTTTGAATTTTGGATATTGGGTGTCACACTGAGCATTGAAAAGCTAAAATTCTGAGCAATCTTACGGTGTTATTTTCATTCGATGTAGTTGAGGACAGAAAAGATGTGAATATAGCACAGTACTTCGATGAATGTTTTGATTTCATTGATGAAGCGAAAACAACGGGTGGTGGTGTGTTAGTACATTGCTTTATGGGAAAATCCAGAAGGTGATTTTCTGACTTTGTCAAGCTTGCTTTTTCATGTTTATTTTTTATTTCTGAAAGAATATCATAACGTGTTCTATCCCAGCATTGATGTGTCAACTTTGCAGTGTTAAGCGCGATTGTACATTATATATATTATTCATATGCATCCTTCAAATGAACATCGATTACTGATTAGGATGCTCAGACATTTCTTCCAAACATCATAGATTTCCTTCATGTATATATATATATATATATCTAACATCCTTGTAAACATAATAAATCGGAGCAAATCTATACAAATTTACTTCTTCTATCTTACAGTGTGACTATTGTTGTCGCTTATTTGATGAAAAAGCATGGTATGAGTGTATCCCAAGCATTGGAACATGTGAAGAGTAGACGACTGCTGGCATCTCCAAATTCTGGCTTTATGTTGCAGCTGCAGAAATTTGAGAAATCTATTCAAGGTACATGTTCCATGATGATATTCTCTTCTACTGTTTCTTACTTTTTACTGAATTATGTTGAGATGTTTTGTATTTCACCCTTTTGTTTGTTCAAATACATTTTGGTTGTTGTCGCCCATTTTTCACATTGTTGGACATCAAGAACCCAATAATTGAAGAAGTTCTAATGAGTTGGAGGGTTTTGTTGAAATGCTTTGGGAAAACCTTCGGGGATATATATCATGAGGCTCTGTTTGGTTCATGGGTGGAAAAACTTTTTTTGAACTTAATGTTATTTAAGCATGGAGGAAAACTCAAGAAAAAATACAGGGGAGCTAGTTTTCTTTCTTGTTTTCCTTTTCTTTTTCTCTTCCTTAGATCATCCCCAAAGGAGAAGTCATGCAAAACTTTGACATCAAATGACTCATTTGCTTCATCAACACATATTTGCTGCATGAATCAAATTTCTACACTCCAAAAGTTTACATCAATATTGATCATTTTAATATATCTTTACTTTCTCGTTCTTCTATATTCAAACTTCTTTTTTATCACTTTTATGCCCAATATTAATAATTTAATATGGTTATACTTATTTGTAGTTTTTAAAAATATTTTATTTTACGTCATTTCTTTTTTCCGGTCTCGGGTTGGACACTCGCTTGAGAAAATTGAGTACCATAAAATTGATTGGGAAAATTCGAATTCATGTTGGGATCCATGTACGAACTGATACATAATTTTTATTTTTTTTTAGGGAAGAACTGATACACTATATTTTTTTTTTTAAATGTGAATTATTGTGAGGGTAGAATTGATACACACTTGTGCACAAACTGTTTTTGTTTTGGGAAATGTTTGGCACATATACTTTTTGACATACTATGCTTTAAACACATGTACCTTGTGCTTTATGAAATTTTCACACTTTTCGGTGCACCACTTACACAACACAAAATACATGCATTTAAAACTGGATGTCAAAATATGTGTGTATGTAGCACTACTTGTTTGTTTTATAGGAAAATTTTCACCCCCTGCTGGTGAATTTAAAAATTGACTGTTGCTAGTCAAATTTTGTTACCTTTGCAATAAACCATAACAAAAGGAAGGGTCAAGATTTGGGTTAGGAAAAATCCAAGGGCTGTAGTTGGCCTTCTTTCTCTATTTTATTAAATTAATGTTTAAACCATCCACCTACCCAACAACAATCCTGCACCCAATTTGTCTCTCTCTCAAAAATCCCTTCTACCCTCTCTCTCTCTCTCAAATCTCTGTGTCTCCCTCTCAGATATGGTGGGCTTCAAGGGTTTCGGTGGTGATTTCGGTGAAGGTGGAAGTAGAGCAGCTGGTGGTGGTGGTGGTTTCGGTGGCGGCATGGGGTTTAGTGGTGGGGGTTTCGGTAGTGGCAACGGTAGGTGGTGCAGTGGCAGAGTTGTTGGGGCTGCTAGGAGCGGCGGCTGGGTTGGTGGTGGTGGGTTTTCTCCGTATCATCTTCATCTCCTTAATTGGGGTTTTTGTGAAAATAATTTGAAAAGTATGGAATTGGAATTGGGATTTGATTGTTGAGATTCTCTTTTTTTTTTTGAATAATTCTGGGGTAAGGTTGCGTACATCTCACCCTCCCTAGACCCCGCAATGAGGAGCCTCGTGCACTGAAATGCCCTTTTTACAAATAAATATTGCTTTGCTGCAACAACCAAATGTAGCAAAGATTGCCTTGGATGAGAGGGGTAGCAAGTTTGTTGTGGCTGTTTGATGCATCTGTCCGTCGGAGCTCGAATTGTTGACATGGCATTGCAAATTGAGTTTCTGCAATGGGTTGCCTTTTCCTTTTGGAGATGGGTCTTAAATGAATCCACCAACCAAACAAAACTCGAGAAAATGTAGCCCCAGAATAGAATGCTTTGCAATGCCTGTTAAGAATCAAATAAAATTTTGATTTTGTGTACTCTGTTGTTTACCTCTGATTTTAATTAATTTTGACATGCAGGTATTAAGACAGGAAGGAAGGGCACATGAAGTGTAGAGGGTTTGATACAATTTATATTGGTTTGTTCTTGGGATCAGATACTACTATGTTTAGGAGATCAATACATGAAATTTTATGGTCATGAATGGATCAATAGGCATTTATCTTTGATGATTCAATATGTAAAGTTAGTCAGAGCAGTTGGTAATTTTTTGGGTTTTTTCCTTTTTTGGACAAAAGCAATAGGTACATTAAGCTCTTTACATTTGTGCGATGGTCATGAAACTAACAAACAAATAAGTAATTGAAGGATAGGTTTCCCTCTAGTGCTGCTTTATTTCTCTCTCCTGCTTTAGTCAGAGCTTGTTTAATGTCAATGGTTTGCTAAGATTAATGTTTTCTTTTCTTTTTCTCTCTCCATCTTCTTCTTCTTCTTCTTCTTCTTCTTCTTTTTTTTTTTTCGTTTTGGGGGTGCTGCTGGTTTCTGTTGATGGGCTTAGGCCTGAAAAAAAACAATTGACTCTCCCAACTTCTTTGTCTTACTTGCAATTTCGTCTAAAGACCTACCTCTCTCCATCCAAGGGGTACCATCATGTTCTTTCTGGTTTATTAATCATCCCCAAATTTTCATAGTTTGGTCTACATATTACCTATTGGGATTTCCTCTATTTTGGATTTTTCTTTTCGCCTCTTGCTAATGGTAAGAAATCAAAGAAGTGTTGATGACCTCCTTCTTTGAAATTTGGCTTAGGGTGCGTTTGATAAAATTGAAAATTAAGTGCTAAATTTAAGTATTGAAAATTTTAAGTGATTTGGATTTGTAATACTGAAAACAATGTTTCAAGAACTAAAATAGACTACATTCAGTGATTATTTTCAGTAGGAAATTTTCACATAACATTTTCAGTGATTTTTTTGCTGCTTTTTCAATTAAGTGATACGTTATCAAACGCACTGAAACAAAATAAATATTAAAACTTTTCATTTTCAGCAATTAATTGGATTATCAAACACACTCTTAATGTCACCTAGTTCCTTAAGTTTGATAAATTATCTCTATTCTTGAGGTGTATATATGTGTGTTAATGAAATGTCTTACATCAACTATTAGTTCTTTTGAACTCTAAAATTCTCATTCCAAGAATCTGTAAAAAAAATGAACACACATTTCAGACAAATGTGTATAATACTTAAGAGGACGTGTTTGTTACTTCAATAGTTTCATAGTAATTTCTTATCTATATATTCACATGATATATTAGGAGTACTAGTCATTTCATTGATTCCGATTTAATTTTTTTGTTCAGGTGAATGGTTAAGTGGAGAAAATATGAAATGGTACGATTATAACATGTCAGTTATTATAACAATTTTTTTTTTTGCTCAGCTATTATAACATATAAATTGGATTGATTTGTGAAACCATACTGACTTCTCAACGAGAGAATGGAAACTATTTTCTTGGTAACCATATGCAAGTGAAAAGTTTGTAATTTTCTCTTAAAAAAACTTTTCAATTTTATGAAAACGGTAATGTTGTGATACAGATTCAATAAACCCTCAGCCCAAAACGAGAATGTTTAAAAGAAAAATAGAAAGGCAGGCCCACCAACTTAAACGGTATAGTTGGGGGCCCTTCCTAGGACATTTTAATCATTTAGGTGCCCCACAGGTAGACTTCTGGGACACCTACAGTTCTTATGGATTTGTCAACATCTCTGTTTTCCCACCTTTTTAGCTAAATGCCTTGATAAGGGTCACCAAGCTGATCTTCGCTGAGGACACTTACCAATTCTAGAAAGAGTATTACTAAAGTTCTTACAAACTGAGTTGGTTTAAATTTAGCGTTCAGAAATTTGATTGACTACATAAAAAGTAAACGAGTTGGTTAATTAATGATACACACAAAAAAAATTGATTGGTGAATGAGCTGGTTAATGTGATGGCACCAAAATTTAATATCACTTATGTTAACATTTATCCGGGTTAATTTCAACTCAAAGTGAGCATGGATGGATCTGCCGGGCAACTGTCGCCCTAGAATTGTAAATATATATATATATATATATATATATATATATATAATTATATTAGTATTATTCAAAAATACATATTAATTATATACACCCGCTCCTCTATATTTGTTTTTTTAAAAACTGATTTGTATATGTAAGTTATGTAAAAGTTTAGTGTGTCTATAAATATAAATTCTGAATTTAGTCCACAAATTGCTCTATAACTTGTTGATTCAAATATTTTGTATTTATCTCTCCTTATATATATATATATATATATTTAATTATCTCATTATCAAAAATGTATAAATAAATGAGAAATTTTTTTGGGGGGAGCCCCGTATGTCTCCCCCCTCCCCCCCCTCCCCCCCCCCCCCCCCCCCCCCCCCCGAGACTAAGATTCTTGGATCCGTCTCTGAAAGTGAGTAAGAAGCAACGACTTAGTCCAGTTAATAGTACCTTATGACACGCTCATTATCATGATTCAAACTTGCCCCTGTTGGATTACTTGTGGGGGTTATGACAATTTAATTGGGTTATAACATTTAGTTGTTAGGTCTTTTAATTTAAAACATAGTTTTGGGCCATGGGCCTCATTATTTCAAAAATCCAAACTCTAGCCTAAAATATGATTTGACAAGGATCCCACATTGTTTAAACACAAGGGAGTTTTACTCCTTATATATGATCTAACCTTCTAAGCATTGTAAGCTTATATACTAGAGAGGCTCTCTCACGCGCGAGCAGGGGGGGGTGCAAATCCCAAATTTGGGACACCAATTTGGCTTGAATTTCGAGACTTACGAATGTACCTCGAATTGTACCTTCGCGCATAGGGGTGGTACCGTCACGTTTTTGCAACTTGTATTAAATATTTTTTTTTTACTGTTAGAGCATTTCTGCACATGCTAAAAATATTTTTTTACTGTTAGAGTATTTCTGCACATGATAAATCCTATGTATGACTGTTGGAGTCATTATTTATTTTATATATGACTGTTGGAGTGTGTTTTAAACTGTTTTAAATCATATATGACTGTTGGAGTCATAATTTATTTACAATATGACTGTTGGAGAGTCATTAGTATCTTAAAATGTTTCACATGCTAAAATATTTTTTTTACTGTTAGAGCATTTCTGCACATGCTAAAAATATTTTTTTACTGTTAGAGTATTTCTGCACATGATAAATCCTATGTATGACTGTTGAAGTCATTATTTATTTTATATATGACTGTTGGAGTGTGTATTAAACTGTTTTAAATCATATATGACTGTTGGAGTCATAATTTATTTACAATATGACTGTTGGAGAGTCATTAGTATCTTAAAATGTTTCACTATATATACTTGATCATACTCTTCCAGAACACACAACAAAAACCAATCCTCTCTTCTGTTCTTCTCTATATTTTCTGGAGCAAATTCTGAGTACTCACTTTACTCTTCCAATTCAAGTGCATCTTTGGAAGAGTTGGTTGCTGAATCCTGGAGAACATAGCGCTGTGACCTTTTGCATCGAGTCACTGACTTAGAGGGACGGAATTGTTCTTAAGGACAGTGCAATACATTGCACGCCTCAACCAAAAATCATAGTTTCATCCTTCATTTTCCAACAGCCCCTACCCGTTTCCCCGACTTGAGACCACTAGACCAAATTAAACGATCAAAGAAGGAAAAGGAAAAAAAAAAACCTCAAATTGAGTCAGAAACACCCAATCAATGTCCTAAATTAAGTTGTGGTTTATCTGGATTTAAAGAAGAAAAATGAAAGGAAAAGAAAAGAAGAAGGAAATTCGTTTCCCTGACGTTTTTCCATATCTTTTCCTCAATTAGTAACAGATTTTTTTTTTAAATACAATAAGAAAAATAAAAAGAGAAAAGGGAGTGATTCACAAAATTTATTATTAGTAACCATATTTTTGTATTCCTACATCTCATCTTTTTCTGTACTCTCCAAACAAACAAAGTGTTTTTCTCTATGTTTTCGTTTTTTTTTTTTTTTCCTTTGTAAATTCATAAACCAAACAAAGCCAACTAGTGGCAAACAAAGGAAAGACACAACAAATACTAATACTATTGGATAAAGCACTCAATAATTTTGAGTAATTGGAGTTCAGACGCACTCATAGCCTAATAACCAACAAAACTAACCGAACTGAGAAAAATCATAATGGAGGTTTTTTTTTTTTTGGAGATTTGAAAGTTAAGAAAATTGAGAAAAGTTGACCATATCAATCAACTTTCACCCCTAGTTGTACGACTTGGCTTGGATATACCCCTACTGCAGCCAATCATAATGAATATTTTGAGTGGGTTCCACTCCCAAGGACAAAAATAGTGGGACACAACTGAGTCCAACCAATCCGAATACTCATTGTAATTGGTTGCATGTAGCTAGGAGTGCTGCCACATGATACCCTGTAATGCTCAAGCATCCAAAAATTTATCAGGAGATAAAAAGATGAGCAAGGCATGCATGATATTAGAGGGGGAAGTAGCAGCAGGTAATGTGCATGCATGAGAAAGATGAGAATTTACCATCCCTTCTTTAAACTCACGCGGCCTACGTAATTGTCCCAAGATAATAAGCGTGAAGATGTAATATATACCACACATACAGAGAGAGAGAGAGAGATATAGTGATAGAGACAGATAGAGAGTGTGAGTGTGTGTATGAAACTAGCTAGCTAGCTAGCCTCACGAGAGTGCAGCATATGGCATTTAATAAGAAGCTAGAGACGTGTCTTGAGTACGTACGTGCAGTAGATATTCTGCCCTATACATACTACGTACATAGTTGCTTATAAATAGATGATAAGACTTTGCTGCAATTGTGAAAACATATAATATAGAGAACAAAAAGCACATATATATATCCCAAAAAAACATGTCTCACATAGCTGTGGAGAGAAACAGGAGAAGACAGATGAATGAACATCTCAAGGTTTTACGCTCCTTGACTCCATGTTTCTACATCAAGAGGGTATTACCTCTCTCTCTCTCTCTCTCTCTCTCTCTCTCTCTCTCTCTCTCTCTCTCTTGCAAGTAAGCAACAGCTACAAATTAAATAAATTGCAGAAATCTTATGACCAGCGATACAATGCTCTAGAACTGGTATGATTACCATAAGAATAATGATTGGGGCACAAAAGGATACAAAAAACTTCCACAAAATGAGTGGAAAGTCTATGTGGCACAGTGGGACCTGCCAGCAATTAATGGAAACAATGCTTAATTGCTGGCGGGTCCCAGTGTGCCACATAGACTTTCCACTCATTTTGTGGAAGTTCTTTGTATCTTTTGGTGCCCCTAGCATTGTTGTTACCATAAACACGAGAAGTTATTCAGGGCGACCATCATTGTACGTTATTATGGTGACATGGTGTGTGACACACTAATCACATGTGACCATGTAAACAAATACTCCAGTATTTAGTTTTAAGACTAATTACCCTAATTTTAAGGTTACCATAAAATCTAAAGCATTTCCTAATTGTAGGTAAATATGACAAAGAACCTTTGTGGTCCGGTCCCAAATATGATTTGCATCTCCCTAGAGAAATTGTAAGTCAATTGTCAAATTGGCATCACAGTGATTGCGATGACAATTACAAAATAAGCGATTGGAGAGAAGCATCCAGTGGCAGCAGCTGTTGCCAATCGCTTGTTATTGCCATTGCAATCGCAAAAGTGATTTCATACAGATCCAAAGAGTTGGAATTGAATCTTTTGTATACATTATTGTATATGATTCGAGTGTCACAAATCTCTACAGTATGATCTGGTATTACAGTAGTCGATCACACCTTGACTAACTTTTCATAAAGTATAACTCTTGGCGCACATAAGAATCTCACAAATACAAGATACATAAACCACAATGTGTCTATCTCTCTCCTATGGGATCCACTGATACTGTGGGGTCCACAGTGTCTATGGGATCCACAAAAGAGAGAGATAGACACATAAAGTTTGTGTATCTTGTTTATGTGAGATTCTTATGTTAGAAACTTTAATCTATAAAATTGTAGAACCCTAGAGTAGTAAAATCACAGCCCTAGGATCATATCATGTTAGATTATCAAGTACATAATATAGTAGAATACATACCTGTATCCATGAAAGCAATTAACAAACCTTAGAAGAACGATGATGACCGGTTATGTCTTCCTCAGTCAAATCTCCTTAGATCTGTAATGGGTTCCTTCTCTTGATGGGATGGAGGAGGAAGTAGTATATATGATTTGACATATTGGGGACCATAACCTATATGTTTTTATATACTGATATGCTAGGGTTCCCATTATTCCTAATATGATCAGTATTTGGTATCCACTCATTAAACCCATACCCAGTAGGAGTCCATGGGCTTCCTACAATTAGACCACATAATATTAGCCCCTTCAATTAATAGCCCTTATAATATAATTGATAATAATATATTGCCCACTCTTATTAGGAAATATAATTTCCTAACATCTTATGTGCCCCAAGAGTTATCATTCTATAAATACGTACACCTAGAAAAATATGTATGATAAAATACATATATGTAGACATACAAAAGTATGGGTAAACACAAACAAAAATGAAAAATCTAATTTTTTTTTTCCCCGTCATTTTTGATTGATATGAAGGGAGACCAAGCATCTATTATAGGGGGTGTAATAGAATTCATCAAGGAGTTACACCAAGTTCTACAGTCATTGGAGTACAAGAAACAAAGGAAGAGCCTAAGCCCTAGCCCTGGTCCTAGCCCAAGGCCAATATTGCAGCTCAATACACCACCTCCTCAACAGACTCCTCCTCCTCCTGGTAGTCCATTTGGATCATTTGAAACTGTTAAGGAACTCGGAGCTTGTTGTAACTCGCCAGTTGCAGATGTCGAAGCAAAGCTCTCCGGATCAAACGTTGTCTTGAGAACCGTCTCTCGGAGAATTCCAGGCCAAATTGTGAAGATAATCAATGTGTTGGAGAAACTTTCTTTTGAGATTCTTCATTTGAACATCAGTAGCATGGAAGACACTGTTCTATACTCCTTTCTCATCAAGGTATATATATATATACTCAAAAACATACATATGTATATAATTAACATGCCAACATCAATCCAATTCTCCTCCTTTTTGTCGGAAAACTAAACTATGTTAGATTATCAAATATTAAGGAAGCCATAATCTTCCGCCCCCCACCACCCCCCACCCCCACCAAAAAAAAAAATTGTATATCAAGACTTCTAAAAAGCATACGGACAAAAAGATGCTACTCCCTCCGTCCCATAATAAGTGTCCACTTCCATTTTGCACAATGTTTAAGAAAATTTTATTATATTAATTTTTTTGGTTCATTAAAGAGTCACTTTCCAATTTTACCCTTAGATGTGATGGGTGTTTGACTTTTTGCTTATTTTGAGACCACAAATAAATGCTACTTTGTCTTTATTATAAGGGTAGTTTTGGAAAGCAAGTAAAAGTTATATACCAATTTAAGAAAGTGGACACTTATTGTGGGACATCCAAAAAAGGAAATGTGGACACTTATTATGGGACGGAGGGAGTATATCAAATGGGTAATGATCATCTATTCAAGGACATTTATATATATATATATATATATATATTGTAATATTGAGAGATCAAATGAATGGTTTCAGGGTTCTTTTAGTCTCGAATGAGGAATATTGGTGGTCAGATGAGAATACAATGGCAGATGCTAAGTTCTTTAATTCAGGCTATATATTCAGCCATGCAAATGGGCAGGGCTGATTTAGAAAATCTTTCCCCGGAATTTTTTTTTTGGACCTAGTTATATATATTTTGCACATATTTTAGACCTAATATGACAATTTTATAATAATTTTTGACATATTTATACATATTTTGTGTATATTTTAGACCTCAGATGGGGGGTTTTTTAGACCTATTTATACATATGTTGTGAATATTTTAGACCTAATATGACAAATTTATAATGTCAAGTGGGCTTTTATAATTTTTAGGGAGACTTAACTGTAAAAATAAAAAATAAAAAATAAAATAAATAAATAAATGAATAAAAATTTTAAGATCAGAGTGCAATTTTCAAAAAGTCTGGGGGACTTCAACCCCCTTTTACCCTCTATATGTCCCCCAGCAACTAGGAAGACAAAGATAAGAAAATGCCCGCAACTTTGGCATTGCTTAGAAATCTAATTGGCTTAATAGAAGTCTAGATATAAAACTTAAGATCAACAATTATGCATTCGTAAAAATCTTCATTGCTTGATAGTACATTAGTACGTAATATACATGAGTAACATATATAACACGTTTATTTATATAACAAGGTAACCTATATGTGGTATATATATATATATATATATGAGCTTTTGCAATAGTGATTGTCATCTAAAACCAAAAAATATTGATTACCACCAAAGTTCACAGACGGGAGTGTACGGTGTACCCTTTTTTAATTGGCAAATGAATAAATAAACGAATTTTGAACTGTTGTGGTATTGCTTATAATTTTGCTATATATCCTTGGCAAGGAAATTAATCACATATGAGCTTTGTCAATACTGACTATCATCTAGGAAACAGTTGAGAGGGTGGGTGTTCCCTTTAAATTGGCTAAAATGAATCATAGTGTGATTGCTTATTTATTATTTGATTAATGATAACCTTGTGTTCCTTGGTTTTTTATTTTTTATTTCTGCTAACTAATCAAGCATTGCAGATAGGGCTGGAGTGCCAGATAAGTGTGGAGGAACTAGCTCTTGAAGTTCAACAAAGCTTCTGCTCTCATGATGTCTATGCCATGAATGAGACATAGAGATATAAAATATATCATATCCAGAAGTTTTATACAGAATTCTATTGAAAATGAAATGTTGTGGCAGTAACACAGTGAAACAAAATTTTGGAAGTCAAATAATTATGTCACATTATTCTATAGTAAAAATTCTGTATAAAAGTTCTATTACGTGTGTGCTAATGGGAAAATGTTAGTAGTTCCTTAACTTGAACTTAATGATTTCATGGGAAAGCTTGTCTTTTACACTTACACCCTTGGACAAGTTAATGTACTACCCCATATATTTAAACTGCCTACTTTATGAACTTGGTTAATATTTCTCAGCTGATCTTCCACGTGATATGGTGTGCATTACAATCATATTTACAGATTTAAATTTATAGTATTTAACTCTAATTTTATAAAAATTTGTTGTTCGAAAAAAAATATGTATATGTATATATAAATAAAAGAGTATGCTATGCTTCCCAAATTTCTTTTCCAAAATTGTTTCCCAACACATATGACAGTGGACCCAGTTAATTTTAATTGATTGATGTTAAAGTGGTTTCACAGTGGTTTTACAATATTTTACAGCTTTATATATTTTGTTAATATTAAGCCATTAACTTTTTTTTTTGTCAAAATAGTACTAACTGAAAGACATTAGACCATTTATTTAGACTAATGCTATGCTTCTCAAATTTTTATCCCAAAGGAAGTTGAAGTGGGATCACTTTAACATCAACCAATCAAATTCAACTGGGTCCACTGTCACATGTGTTGAGAAATACATTAGAGAAAGAAATTTGATAAGCATAGCATTACCCCCTCTGCCCCTTTTATTTTTCCAACGACAAATATTTATAAAGTTAGAGTTAGTACTACAAAACTAAATATGTAAAATTTGCTAATGTATATATCATTTTATCTAATGCGCGCGTGCGCGGACACACACACACACATATAAGGAGATAAGAGGTAAATTGGTAATCTTACACACAAAGTAGGTAGAGGGGAGGGGAGTGTTATTTTCCAAACTAAAATAGAGGTCAACTTATAATTTGCCCAAATTTTTATAGATGAGCATATATATAAATATATATATATATATATATCAGTCAGGCTATAAAGAGGGCGCCCTTCTTTTATTAAAGAGCGGACCTCTTTTTTGGCCGTGGAAAAAGTGAGAATTTCTCACATCTTAAATTATGTGAGAAATTTTCACTTTTTTGTGAGAAATTCTCACTTTTTACACGGCAAAAAAAAGTACTCTTTTTAATAAAAAAAAAAATGACGCCCTCTTTAAAGAATCTCTGATATATATATAATTGATGTCTCATACCATGTCATGATAGTGATGACGTAGCATGACTGTTATACCCTAAATAATTTCTTTTGTAGTGAAGAACTTATGCTACTTTCAGTTCATTGACCTTTTTTTTATATCGCATATGCTCATTGATATAGATAGAACGTATCCTGAATACATTAGGATATAATTACTGACGTTATGTAACAGTCGATCACCCTAAATATTTCTTTGTGCGGTGAAGAACTAGTTATGCTACTTTCACTTCAACGACCTCTTTTTATTTCGCATATGCACATTGATATAGATAGCTTTGGATATAGAGAGATAAGAAGATAAGAGGGGAATAAAAAAAGTAGAAACAAAGAGAAACATTTACAGCTCTAAAGAGATATATCTTTACCGCCAAGAGATGATGACGTGTTGTAACAGAATCATATTCACCTCTTTGTTTCTTATAAATGAAGAATTAAGAATGAATCACCTTGCATCACCGGAAAAGAAGAATAGATGAAAGATAGAATAAAAGAATAACCAGAAAATTAAATCTATCATGCATGGCACTGATGGTAATTTCAAATAGACAAAATTTCAGTAATTTTGTTTTGAGTAATACTTCACATACAATCTTCACACAATTTTTTATTCACAACTCACAAAAATGTATTTATCTCTCTCCTGTGTCACTGTGGAATTTATGTGACACAGGAAAAAGAGATAAACACATTTTTGTGGGTTGCATATAAACAAAAAGTTGTATGAAAATTGTCGATAAAATTTCATCCTTTTGTTTCTAAATATACGGTGCAGTTTTCAAAATTTGATTGATCCACACTTTAAGTGTTTTCTAAGTGCATTCAGTAACCAATTATGTATAGAACACGATCAAAAATTTGTTTAGAAGTTGTTACAGAATATTTTTATGGAAAAAAAAAAAAAAAAATTTACATGTGGATATGGGAGTAGTACTCATGTGACACTAGTCTTTGGTAAACAAATAAAATCATTTGTGTAATTTTGTAAAGAGAAGTCATATTGACTTCAACTACCACCTAAAACTTCTCCGAATAATGCTAGATGCACAAATAAATTGTACAATTAAATGCACAATCTGTTTAAAATTGTTGGACCTCGTGCTGAAAAGTCTGTACACACAAATAGATAAAAAAAAAAAAAAGAGGTGTACAACTTTTTCAGCACGAAATCCAATAATTTTAAATAAATTGTGCATTTAATTATGCATTTTTTTTTTCTGTGCATCTAGCAATACTCAAACTTCTCCTCCACCTAGCTGTTAGTCAACTTTCTACTCCCCTGCATGTGATGAAAACGTATCTATCTCTTTCTGATATGTAGCATATACGTTATTCATAATATAGACATATACACACTGATTCGCGATACAAATGATTGGTTCAGTTAGTTTCACAAGTGAGATAGATTAATATCTTCTTCCCCTTTGCCTCATTTAGTTGGGAAAAAAAAAAATTACAAAATTTTTTGTTTCAATCTCCTCTATGATTTTACTATACTGGGCATGTACATAATACAATTTCAAGTTTCGATGTAGTTCGATTCTGTTCAAGTTTTGTGTAGATTATTGAACAGAAAACTATTGTGTACGGCTGACCTGGAGGTTGACACTCTTCTTCTAGCTGCATCGGTTAGAAGACCGTAGAGGCATGAAATCAACCTTAAAGAGAGCGACATTGTCCGCGCCTCAGTGTTGTTCTGATTCAAGTGTTCCAATTTCAGCAGCTATTCCCAACAGAAGTGTTGTATATACACCTTTAGGCTTTGTTTGGTTCTTGATAATGTAAGGGAAAGAAAAATTAGTTCCCTCGTGTTTTCTTCATGCTTAAATAAAACTAAAGATTTGAATTAAAAATATAATTGTAATATATGAATAAATGATGAGAAATGACTAATAACATTCAAAATGTTTAATTAATTTCTCAGCTTATATAATCTCTTTTCCTTACCATTTTCCTCAACGTTTTCCTTATTATCCAAACAACGTTTTCCTCTATGTCTTCTTTTCTTTACCCTCGTGAAATATAAGAACCTAACAAACCATTAGCAAATCCACTTCAGGTTTGTTGCAATGAAGTAGGGTTATTATTCTATACGATCGTCACACGGTGTGATTGCCACTGTTGTATGGCCGATGGAGACCCACAGTATACTCAAATTACAGTAAAAATCACAGGTAGGACGGTCACATGCAAGCTAATTTCTCCAAATCATGTTCAGGGTAGTTTGAACAAAATTTAGGATTAGGCTAATTGTAGCTTGTGTAGCTTGAGATCAGACCGAACTAAATACTTTACATAAAAAAAAAAAGGCTAAAATTTACTCCCTCCGTTCCAAATATAATAGTACATTTTTCTTAAACAATGTGCAAACTTGAAGTGGACGTTTTTTTTTTTTTTTTTTTATTGGAATGGAGGGAGTAGTTTATTAATTACATAAATTTGTTTTATTAATTGGGTAATGTTGAAGTTAAATATACAATATTTTGCCTATTTATTCTCTCTGGCAATACTCTTGCATTGAGAACTACGTCAACGTAGAATGAGGATTGAGCTGTGTTAAACTTAAAACGGACTATATTGGGTTAAAGTGGCACTTCATTATGTTGATATATATATATATATATATATATACATATTACAAAACAATGTATTAATGTATGTATAGAACATTTCATGTACTGCACAATACATTAAATTTCTGCTCAACTTAATGCCTTCAATCTTTAACTCGGTTTTTAACTATACCTTTCATGGGCTTTTTTATTTTGTACTTGACGTTTAAATGGTTCCTTCAACTAGAGCTCATTAAAGCACAAGGCCCGTAATCTGTAGAAATTCACCAAAAGTTTTGATCTTGAAAAGCACCCCCCAAAAAATATGCAAAATGGAGTAATGATCAGACCCAACCCAACAATACCATTTGGACCTTTTGAAAACCGAAATAAATGGATCTGAATCAATATTGTGTATAAGTCCATTTACCACAATGGCTTGCACAATTCTGCCAATTAAGCCTTTAATAAAACAGTAAAAGCTGTTGGGGGTAGCACAAGAATAGATTATGTGGTTCAGAGAAAAACTATAGATCAAATAGTTTTGTGTTTGTGTCGATGCTTTCAAATATTTTAGGAGTCCTTGTAGTTCTTTACTAAACGAACACAAAGTTGGGTTTTCGTAAAAAGTAACAAAAGCGAGATTTGATTTTGAACTTGAACCTATTTTCATCATTTCCAAAGATATCCTAAATGTCCCAAATTCAAACTTTACGAACCCTATTTTTCATTCAATTCTATTTGTGCTCCATTATTTACTTTCCGTTGAGTGATATCTGTCCAAATTTGAAAAGGCCACTTTGTACAATTAGAAAGCAAAAGGTAAAACATATCAATATAATGGAGTGTGTGAGCAAAAGGTGGCCGGAGTGCAAAGCTCCAAATTCAAATTCCTTTCACCAAAATAATTAAAACCTTATCGCACTTTCGGCCACAACCTAACTGGACTTATCATCATTTTGGGCTTACCTTCTCACAAACTATTAGGGTATGGGCCCACAAAACAAATTAAATAATGGATCCAAATCCATTGCATAGTAGCGCTGCTTCATGATTCCCAATTACCATTAGGACAGCTCATTGTTGTTTTGTTGCCAAATGTCCCACTTGATTTGACCATCACAATGTAGAGCTCAAAATACTGAGAGTAATGTTAAGCTCCCCAAATTTTGAATTTCAAATTAAACTTTCAAGAGCTTTAAAAAATCATAGCTTTATTCCAGAATACTTCACATGTATGAGAGTCACATGAATGATATCACTGTACTTGTTGCTTGATCAACTACAGAAGTTGATCGAATACTAATATAATTTCTGTTCAACATGTGTCCCTCCTCAACAGAACTTTGACAATGGCCCTGGCCCGAATACAAGCCCACATGAGGGCCCAACAACTTGTTATATGTGCTGTTATGGCAAACCTAATAATGTGTCAACTGTCAAGTGCATGTGAGTTCTTTCAACCAAACAATCTATCAATTAGGGGCAAGTAAATCGATGTTTTGAGTCAATTTTGTTCGATTTAATGCAATTTTATCAGTTCGGTTCAGTTTACACAAAAAAAAAATATTTTAAAAATTTTTCGGTCGGTTTTCTTGACACCCCTACTATCAATGCTCAAGAGGAACTTCAGACCTATGTCCTTTACCAAATCATGTTACATCTCATTCTTCTTCAAAAGTCAAATTGTCATTTATGTTTCAAACGGCAACCAATGATACCCAAAAACCTCAAATGCCTAAAAATCATTCCCAAAATGGTAAATTTCTTTCTTTTGTGCAATTTTTAAACCCATTGCGTAGATCTCATAGAACTACATAAAATCAAAAAAACTACTCCGTAATACTCAAAAATCTTTTTTAAAAAAAACGAGTGAGTTATGGTGGTTTAAAGTTGAGAGATTATATTAATATTATCTGTCAAAATAGATAATATCATCTGTTAGATAAAATAAAGAAACAAAGTTTCAAATTACTTTCTTTTGTATAATTTTCAACTCTATTGTGTAGATCTCGAAAAATACATGAAAAAAAAACACTCAAAAAGGTTTTAAAAAAAACGAGTGAATTATGTTAGTTTAAAATTAATACTCCGTAGATAATATTATCTTAGCCATTTTTTTTGTTCCGATTATGTGAATTTCTTATTGTAATACATTACTTAATTTTAAAGAATTTATGACCGAATATCTCTATACATAATTCAGCATAAGCATACCATAGTGGGTCATTTAGGATAATTGAAAGTGAGGAAAGCATGAACAAACGCCCCTTTCTTTTACTATGATTTATGAACCACCTAAATTAGGAGAAAATACAGAGAAAAGGTTTGACCACGCACTCACACACCTCAACCCCCTCATGCACATGATCCTGCAACCAGCAACCACCTTCAACACCTCTCTCTCTCTCTCTCTCTCTAATTGCTGACATTGACAAGCTGCCCAATGCCACTGGCACCATCCGAGCACGTGACGCCACAGTCTCGTCATCACAAGCACTCTTTCTCTCTCTCTTTCATTGAGAGTATTTTTGTTCACTTAATTTTGTTTATTATTACTTACTCCAATTTTTACTACTCCGTAGATGATAGATATATATCCACTTTATTATCATTTTAGGTGAGTAAAAATGTTCTCCCGTGCATAAGTGAAAAAAAAAAAAAAAAACAATCAAACAAACAAATAAGTAAAAAAAAAAAAGAGACCCACCATCATGTCATGTGTACACACTTAAAACGACAAATGTTTTTTCTCTCTAAAACTGTACTGTCCCACTGTTTCTTTCTCTCTCTGTATATGTGGAAGCGGCGAGAGAGAGGGGGGGGAGTAATAATGAGGCGTGGGGTGTGTGTGGGGGTCCTACCTTTTGAACCAGCCGTACATACAAAAAAAAAAAGATTCCGCCTCTTCAGAGGGTTTCATTTTTACAGGCTAACTGACAATCTCGCCGTTAATGATCTTCCGTCATCCTTTTAGATTACACTCCTCTCATTTATTTTCCCTGTTTTGCCCCTCTCTCTCATCCATTTTTACCTATCTACCCCTCTCGAGTCTCAACCGCTTTCTTTGTTACCAAAGTGGCTTGGCTGGCTTGACTTGGCTCATCCCGGTTCAGACCAATCGTGGTGAGGAGTTCAAATTTTACTGTCAATTTATCTTCATAACTTGCTTGATACATGTGTTGTGAACTCGGTGTATGTGTCTGGAGTTTATACCTTATTCCAGTATGATAAATGATACTAGTAAACAGGGCCGGTCCTAAGATATTGAGAATCCTAGGGGAGATTAGTATTGGGGCTCTTTACACAATCAGAGTTTGTCCTCGAAGAAGTTTTTTTATATACTCCGTATCAAAAATCAAATGCACAAAGATAATATATATACATAAAATAGGCCTGAAAAACAATTTCGAGATCATACATGTGTCGCATGTGCTCACAGCCAACTCTGCTAATAAATTATGTACAATACTAACGAGAATCCCGAAATCGAATAAAACAGACTTGTGTATTTATCCTCGTCATTTCGAAAAGAATTAAGTCAAATGAGTAAGTGGGAAAAGACAAAAAGAGAGGAGAGAGAGATAGTGTATAAAGAAAGAAGACAATTGTGTATAGAGAGTGCAGAGATTAACGTGCGTGTCTCTCTTTAGATCAGAAAGTGGGTGTCTCTTTTAAACTTCAATGAGCATATCTTTAGAAAGATTTTTTATCAGATGATAGAAGGTCATAAAATAAAGATCTATGTACGCCACCAAATTTTATTTCTGCATTTTACTACTCCGTAATTTAGAGGGGCTAAATTTGAGTTACTGTAACTATCTCACCAACCTGAGTTAGCCGGATTCATACCCCACAATTAGGTGATTACAATTGGGCAGTTATGGGTTCGAATTTTGAGAGGCCGTATTAGAGAGATAGAGTGTGGGTGTAAGTATTAGTGAGATTTGTTTGTAATAATGTTAGACACACAACATTTCACACAAAATAATATTAGCCCTTAATTCCCGTTGACCCCATGTGGGAAACACATAGGTCTCACACAAGATTATTGCAAACAAATCTCACTTTTAGCATTTTACACCCTCAAGGGACATGATTGATTTGTGTGCAATTTTGTGTGGAATATTGTGTGGATGTATGCCTCTAACATTGTTGTTTTCTTTAATATGGGCTTTGACTCCCCTTATTCAGTCACAGAGGCCTGTGACACCAATAAAAAACAATAGGGTTAAATGCATTTACACCATCAAATTATACATTGTTTGTCACTTTGGTTCTCAAATATATATATATATATATATATATTGTATTTTGGTCCATTAACTAACATTTTGTGGCAGTTTGTCCCCTCCGTCCCTTTTAGCGTCACTTTTGGCGTCACTAATAGTCATTTTTCCATCACTAAAAGTGACGAAAGGGGCAAACTATCACAAATTGTTAGTTGAGGGACCAAAATGCAAAAAAAAAAAATATATATATATATATATATATATTTAAGAACCAAAGTGCCAAACAAGGTATAGTTTGAGGTAGGGGTGTCATTTGGAACGGAAATTCCGATTCCGATTCGAAAATTTCCAATTTTGGCAACTAAATATGCATTCCAAATTCCGAATTTTCGAATTCCAAAAATTCCGAAAAAAAATCGGATCGGATCGGAATCGGAATTGTTTTTAGAATTCCGAAAAATTTTCGAAAATATTCCGAAATTGCATTTTCCGAACTTTTTCGAAAAAATTCCGAAAATTTTCCGAACTTATTCCGAAATTGTATTTTTTGAAACTTTTCCGAAAATATTCCGAAATATTCCGAAAATTGTGTTCATCCCACATCGAAAAAACATAAAAGAGGGGATGTGATGTGCTTCTATAAAAGGCCTACAAATCTCAACTGAAATCCCATTAAGCTTGAATTCCAAATATTCCGAAAAATTTTGAAAATATTCCGAATCTGATAAAATTCCGAAATTTCATAATCGAAAATAATTTTAGAATTTCCGAAATTTCGGACGTAATTCGGAATGCATTTTTGGTTTCCGAAAATTTCAAAAAAAAAATTCGAAAGAGGTATTTCTGATCCGTTCCAGCCGAAACACACCCCTAGTTTGAGAGTGCAAAATGCATTTTACCAAAAAAAAAAAAAAAATTAGAGTTAGTGTAGCATGTTCTAAAAATGAAAAGTATTTATGAGTGCGTATAAATAGATGGGAGATTTGATCAAAATATATTATATGGGAACTTTTGCACTCACAAAAGTTTACAATATAACAATTATTAGAACAAGGGATGCTACATTTTCTCCTCTCTTTTTTTGTACGAGTAAATTTAAGAAAGGAAACATTTAATGACACAAGGACATACCATATTAATTTGAACCAATAGTTTTTTCCGAATAAACAAATGGTTTGCCTAAAGAGTATAGGCTTATAGCATTGATTCGGTTAAATTTAAGGGTTGGGTCTAGGGTGTATACAAGTTTAGCTGCTCAACAAGGACTTTGGAACATATTCGATAAGGCCTCGACTCGGCTCGTATAATAAACAAGTCAAGCTCGAGTTTGAATGTCAAGCACTTTTAATAAACTTAAGCACGCATCAGCTCCGCTTGATAAGGCTAGTGAACACGCTTGATTAAGACTCGTTAATAATGAAAAAGCTCGTTAATAAGCTCGTGAAAAATTTGTAGATATACCCTATATAAACGTTTCTTTAGCAGTTAAGTCCCCATCAAAATTTAGAATATACCCCCTATGTTACAAAAATTACTCAGAACGCCCACAATATAAACTAAAGTAATTAGGATTTTTTTTTAATTTGTTTTAATGCCTTTAGCAAAAACACACACACACACACTCTCTCTCTCTCTCTCTCTCTCTCTCTTGCTCCTATCTCGACATGTCCATACACACAAGTTGACCCACACACGGCTCTTTCTCTCAACAAGTTGACCCACGCAAGGAGAGATTGACACTGGCGATAAAGCAACGGCGACCCAATTAGGAGTAGGAGCGATTTTGGTAGGTGAAAATGAAAACCCTATAGGAGTTGGGGCGGAGGTGGTAGTTTAAAATACCCCCGATTAAAACCCGCCCAATTCCAATTAAAATGTCAAATGTAATGACATACTCTTATACTTTCCCTTATATGCTAAAATATTATGACTTATATATGTACCTAATACCATGACATATAAAAATAAAAAGTATACTACGTATAGCAAAAATTTAAAAGTTTGACTTATAAAATAAAAGAAACTCACCATGATTACTTGTCAATTTATCATTCAATCCGTTAATTTACTAAAATGTAAGTTTTAAAATTTTATTTAATTCACTCGATGGTAAACCCGCCCCCGCCCCGATAAAAAATAGACCAAATCCAACTCCGCTACTAATAGGGTTGGGGCGGGTTTGGTAAACAACTTTTTAACAGGAGTAGGAGTAGGAATTGGGAAGTGGCTACTTCGTACCAAACCCCCCGTTGCCATCCGTAACCCCTATAGAGGATAGCAGCTTTGAAGATGACCAATTTGCTGCGATGTTGACAGATATCAAGTAGGGCTTCTCGTCTTCTCGGCCAGGCGAAAGCAATGACCAGGCAAAGACGTAAAGGGTGATCATCAGTGGCGTCTGCGTTGGCGTATTGTGAGGTGCGACCAATGAGCTGTGGTCCTATAGACCTACCAGCTACCGCAATCAGGTTTGATTTCAGATTTGTGTTTTATGTTTCTGTTTTAGATGTGTCTTACTCTTAGGGTTTGTGATTTGGGATTTTGATTATTTTGACTTTGATTTTAGATTTTAGATCCATTGTTGTTTCTAATCTAATCGCTCTGCAACTTCGAGTCAAGTCTTTTTCGAGCTTGAGCTCGAACTTGGTTTGCTAAGGATAATAGAGCCGAGCTCAATCTTAATTCTTTTTCTCAAGATGAGCTCGAGCTTTTTCATTTATGTATTAGTCGAGCCCAAGCTCGATTAGGTTCAGCTCGTATACACCCCTAATTGGGACTATGGTTGAACTTTGATGTGTCCTTTCATTAACTTTTGCTTTTAAAAGACTATTAGTTTTGCCTTATATTGTAGAAGTATTTTTTTTAATGTATTTAAGGTCAAAAGTTTTAATTTTCATTTTTGAGAAAATCCAAATTATTCAATTGTTTTCATGTGAAACTTCCTCGTATTTTTATTTTCAAAGTACGTTCTTAAGCCGAACTTAGTATTAAGTAATACTCATTTTTATTCCTTTTCTAAATTTTTAATTATTTAAGTTTTATAATTAAAATTAGCTTTTGAGCCTGTGCGATTCACGTGAGGTAATTATTAAAACTAATTAAAACTCGACTGAAATTTAAATAAAGTGGCAAACAAATTGACATTGACAGTCACGCAAAAATAATTTGAATGTTTGTCCTATGAAACTAAAAATCTACATGGTTTTTTTTATATACAAATTGAAAAATGTATACACTTAGGTGGTAATGAACCTTTTCTTTTTAGGTCCGACGATGAAAGTTTTACCTTCTTTTCTTTTCTTTTCTTTTCTTTTCTTTTATTCCTTTATTTTTTTAATTTTTTTTTTAGTTTCGTAGGCTCTCTATCCTAATGTTTAGCAATACTTGATTATGGTGGTAAGAATTTGAATTGGAAAAGAAAAGTTTATTACAAAATAGTTTTGAAATATATTTAGGTATAAAAATAAGGAAAATTTGGATTAGATTAGATAAAGATTAGATTAAATTTTGATACTCGTATAGTTGATTTTTTAGATTAGATTAGATTAGATATTGATACTTATATACTTTGATTTGAAATACATATATAGAGATCGACTCCAGTGTGCACTAGGTGAACGCAGTGGAGTCTGACTCTACATATATATATGTAGGTATAAAAAATAAGAAAAATTGAAAAAAAAAATTTGAGAAAAATCACAGAGCTGACACGTGGCAGACTTATGATTCTACTTTACAATATATATATGGGTAAAATACACTTTATACCCCTGTAGTTTCCACCGAGTTTCAAAATGGTCCCTTTAGTATCAATTTCTCCAATTTGCTCCTTTTAGTTTCAAAACTGTTTCAATTTGCTCCAGCCGTTAGAATCCATCATGAGAACAAACAGAGCTCAAACGGAGCTCTGCCATATGCAGTGCACGTGATAAAAAAAATCAAGAACAAAGAGGGTATAGTCGACCTCTTTCCTGCCCAAAATAGACATTGGCTTCTTATTATAAGCCTTCTTTTGGCTCTAATCTGCAGGTTAGAGAGAGAAAGTTGGGAGAGAAAAGTGAAAGAGAGAGTGAACAAACATGAAAAACCCATTTGATTCAGCCAATCATAAAACGAACAGAACAATATATGTAACAACCACCATTTCTATTCAGCCATAATGCCATCAGATTCTAGTATTCCAATATTTAAACCAAACCATCCGACAACCACCACCACATTTTTTTACACACACACACACACAAAAAAAAAAAAAAAAAACAAAAAAAAAAAACCCACCCAGGGTTTTTACTACACACAAGCCCACAGTTTGCTACGACAAAAAAATAAAAAATACAAAAAAATAAACCAATCCCCACATCAAATCCTCCCTGCTGCATCTGCAGTGTATCCACATTCAGTCTCCACATTGGTGGCTGCTTGCCTTCTAAGTTCTAACCTGCAACACACAATTACAAAAATTTTAAAAACCTCAAAGCAAATAATCAAAAATTCAAGCATTCGATTACAGGTAGATTTGATATCCTTCCAGCTCTTGGTTGGGTATGAACTTGGGTTGGAGGTTTGGTCTTGTGTTGGAACTCTGCCCCTTTGCCCACCGTCAGCCTTGCAAATCCTTTGAGTTATGGCTTAGCTTCCCATAATTCGACATGTGACAGTGGAATTCCTCCTTAGGAGTTTGTTTTGCCTTGGATTATGGACTTCCTATCTTGCCCTCTTTCCTCACCAACTTAGGCCTTGGATTTTGGGGATGGAGACTGAACTTGTGATTGGGTTTATACCAACTTTGCCCTTGATTTTTTTATCACGTGCACTGCATGTGGCAAACTTCCGTTTGAGCTCTGTTTGTTCTCGTGATGGATTCTAACGGCTGGAGCAAACTGAAACAGTTTTGAAACTAAAGGGAGTACATTGCAGAAATTGAAACTAGAGGGACCATTTTGAAACTCAGTGGAAATTACAGGGGTATAAAATGTATTTTACCCTATATATATATATATATACACACATGAATAATAAGGGTTATTTAGTAATAAGCCCTTTTTAGGAAACTTTTGGATCCAGTTGCACCTTGTCATCATAATAATCAAGAATATCATGCGAAAATGACTACAACAAATCCTGCTATTTACCGTGATGAACGATAACACCCGTACCTGGAAAAATAGTTAATTATTATGTTAATTTGCAATAATTGTATAATTCGTTTGTAAAAATGGATTAAGGGGAGGCTTGGACTCACCCGTGAAACAAGAGTGTTCGGTAAAGGACACAGTCGAAAAAGTCCCAAGTAATATGATTAAATGGATACTTGTTTAAAGATGCCTTTAAATTATATTGCTGTATGTGTTAGCATTTGGTATTAGTTTGGATACCCAAATAAGGGTATAACTGAAAAGAGTCATAATTAGTAGGTACGATAGTAACTCCACAAAAAATTTGGGACGGTTGGGACCCATACAAGACTTAGATAAACAACCATTTAGATAATTGGGCAGTTAATTGAATATTTGGGGGATTTAATAATAAGAACTTAAGAGTTTTGGGGGTGCAAATGAAAGAAGAACAAAATTTTATGACAACTCAATGCATGTATATGCATAGGTGTCCTAAGAGTGAGAAAGTATAAAAAAATTTACAGAAATTGGACAGAAAATAGAAAGAAAGAAAGAGAACCGACGAGCATGAGACACCGACGAATATTTCACGTCGTTCTTCCAATTCGCGAACTGAAGCCTTATTCGAACTTGTGGAGGTGAGACGATCATTTCTATACCTTTAATTTACGTTTTAATCTACGTAACTTTGGTGGCTCACGCTAATCGGTGACACGCAGTTGCCGAATTCTTGTAGGATTTACTCCGGGGGGAGAATAGAGCTAAAATTTGGTGAAATTTTGTATTCTTGGACTGATTTTGGGTAGAACTTGTAGACGATGAGTTTTTTAACTTAAGCTTTGATGTGGTACATGTCTTGTGCTTCAATTGATAGTTAGAAAATGACAATTCTAGAAGTAATGGTTGAATTCATGCTAAAAACTAGAATTTCATGTTGATTTGGTATGAAATTATCATGTTTTATGTGGTTAGGTGCTTATATGTTAAGTGGTCAATGAATGAATGGGAGTAATGGTTGATTGTTAGGAGTAATAGGGAAGGGGAAGAGGAATAATCGGATAAATACGGAAGTCCAATGAATAGAAGTGACCGCACGGCCAAGGAAGTGGCATTCCAATCTGAATGAACCATTAACTCATGAATTATGCGATTATGTATGCTTATGTGCTTAAATTATTGCATTATACATGTTCATGACATCCAATGCACGTTAGTTTATTCACTAAGCATAATGCTTAAGAAAACCGTTTTCCTATTTGTGTTGTGGTACATAACAACCACCGCAGGTTCGGAGCTATTCCCAAAGAGGAAATGACACGCGGTTGGGAATGGGAAAGATTGGACCTTGTGTGACATGTTTCTAATCTTGTTTAATTATGTAACTTATTATTTTGAAATTTCTGCAACTCAAGTTGTAATATAGGTTGTAGTAGTAGTTTTGGAGTTTTACATTGAGAATTCAATGTGGTTCCTTAAAATATTAGTTGGGTTGTGTAAGTTTCTTGAGTTGGAACATTCCGGCAAGTCCGGGTATGTGTCACAACCATTTCAAACAAGTCCCATTTTGTAACAAAGTGTTTTGGAAGTTTTTGAGGTTGAATTTAGAAAACTTGTATGAATTTCCATGGTTTGGTGCAAGTTGTTTAGTTGAACCATCTTGGCAAGCCCGGGTGGTGTCGCAAGTGTTTAGACAAATTTTATTTGTATATGTGATGTTAGTTATGGCTTTGAGTTAATTTTCTACAAGATTCCATGAGATGTTAGTTTTGATGAGATTGGTGTTTCAAAAACTTGTTTTGATTCAAAGGGGTTAACTTCATGGTTGGTTTGATCCATTTGTGGTTGTGAATATGTTCTATATGCTTGGTTAATGTTTAAACATGCTTAGGAATGAGTTTGGAATGGTTTCCTAATGTTCCATGATGTTTGGTTAAGTTTGGATATGAGTTGGACATGTAAAACCAAGGTTTTAGTAGCAGATTTGCATTCTATAGAACTCGAATCAATCTGGGTTAAAGGGCGGATCAATCCGGCTGTTCTAGGGGACATTTTGCGAGAAAAATAACAAGATGGATCGATCCAGCTTTAGGCCGGATCAATCCGCATGTAGTTTCACAGAACGTCTACTTTTACGGAAACGTTCATAACTTTTTCTAGAAAATTCGAATTCACTCGCCGTTTTTTGCGTTGGAAATGGGATTCAAAGACCTATATTTTGGTATAAAATTTAATATACTTTATTAATGACCATTTTACACTTGGGACTATTTTGTCACCATAAAGTTCTTGAAAAGTGGGTTAATTCATGTTTTTTTTTTCTAATTAGTGTAGTTTGGGACGAGTATAGTCTTGTTACATGTGTTCTAATCCGCTGGGAGCGAGTTGGGGTGTGACACGAACCCAATCTTTGCTTTCACAAAGGGTTTGGGTTGGATAGAGACCAAGGGTTTTGAAGAATGAAAATAGATTTCCCTCGATGGGAAGAATGAGACCCAATGAGTTGGATGTCACGCGCGGAACGTTATTTCTGATTCCATAAGATATTGAACAATACGAAGGTAGAAATTGCTTCAATTGACCTTGATGGTGAATCCATCCACTGGTACGACTAGTTTGAATCCAATTGCGGTGCTCCTACATGGCCAGAATTCGTGGAAAGTTGTTGGTTCGCTTTGGCCCCTCGGGATTTGCTAACATACACGGTGATCTTGCTAAAATTGAATAAACCACAACCGTCCTGGAATACCAAAGTAGGTTTGAACGTCTTTCAAATCGAGCTAGGGTTAGTTAGAACATCAATTAGTTGGGACTTTTCTCAAAGGGTTGAAACCTGAAATTTGAAGAGAAGTTAAGGCATGTCAACCCCGTACAATGACAACAGTAACCTCGTTCTCATGTTTAGAGGAAGGGCAAATAATAGATGACAATAGGCGTATCACTAAATCCTTCCTGCCTAAGCCATGTGAGTTTCATACTGACAAGCCGATTCAAGCAGTGGCTCCAAATCATGACACACATCCAAAACTGCTAACTGACCGCGAGTTAAAGGAGCCTACATCAAAGGGACTTTGCTGGTACTGTGACGAAAAGTGGCATATCTGGAAGCAAACAATAATGCTAGGAACACTCCAAAATTCACACTAAAATCCACACAAGACAATCGTGGCCGGTGATTTCGGTGGGGTTCTTCTAGGTTCTACATGGCTCCCACGTGGATCCTACCAAAATCAACAGCCACGAATGTCCTGTGTGAATTTCAGTGTGGATTTTGGAGTATGTGTAGCACTATTCGTAAGCAAAAGAGGCTATTGATGATCGAACCCGTTATAGGGACCCATTACTACCAACCGAAGATGCTACGTCGGAATCCGATGACTCCATTAAGGAGGGCTTTCCAGATTTCATAAATTCCTAACCTTGAATACAAGGTTCATTTTAAAGAGGGTGGAATAATAAGATCCCTGTTTTTCCTTATTAAATTAATTAGTATTAGTCAATTAGTTTGTAAGTTTAAATGCTTGGTCTTGCTTTCCTTTTTCTGTTTGAAATAACCAAGGAGATATTATCCTCCTATTGCCATACATGTGTTGGACTATCTCTTGAAAATTTATGTAGATGTCATATGGCATTTCATCCAATAAAGAAATAACATATATGCTATTAAGCTTTGGAGGTCTAATCTCCTCGAAGAGATCATCTTCTTCTATATTTTCTATTTATATTATTGTTGATAGGACATGATCCTATCAAACACTTTGAAAAGTTTTTCAAAACTATCATGGTATTGGCATTGAAGTTTAAAACTTTAGGGAACTACTTTGAACGTGATCAAATATTTAGACGAAGGAAGTCGCTATATAATTGACATTCAATTTTGTATAACTACATATTTGTGATCAATGATAATGACGAATGCGACTGATAATTTGCTGAAATAATTTCAAATAAATCATATAAAAGAATTAAAAAAAAAAAAAACAATCAATCTCCATAATTGTCATTGTTCACCTTCCATAACTTAGTAATATGCTTCACCATTTAAGGGATTGATATAATATCTTCCATTATATTACAATAAGAGTAAACCAGTCCTAAAAAATCTTATAAATAACTATTGACTAGAAAATATTTGATTAGGTTCTATTACCATTAAAGGCGACTACCAAAGAATTTTTGACTAAAAAACTATTAAAATAATTGGTGCATTTTTATAAGAGTACTGTTAGGCACATTTTGAAATTCACACTAAATTTGATATCTTATGCTTTAAATGTATGTATTTGGTGCTGTATGAATTTTTCACACTTTTTTATTTATCATTTATACAACACAAAGTACATATATTTAAAACTGAGTGTCAAATTGAGAGTGAATTTCAAAGTATGCCAAACATTAATCTTTTTATAACATATTATTATCTTTCATGAGATTAATTAGGATAATGCAGCCAGTGGCCAACATATGCCATCACATGTGATATTCTGCTAACAATTCCTCGGACCCTGAGCCTTTGAATGTAGAATTTCCCTCGGAATTCACTCCCATCACTTTATTGACTTACACAAACGCACACACACGTATATATATATATATATATATATATTTATATGTGTATATATATATATATTTAGGGAATTACTATTAGCTCTCCAAAAATCAACTAATGCACTTTATAGTACTAATCTGACAACCTGTTGTACCATGCCCTCAATGCAGTCTATAGAGTGCATTTAGTAATCAATGGAGTGTGAATAACATTGCCCTATATTTATATGCGTGTGTGTTTAAAATATTACGATGTAGATGTCCTGATTCTAAATGAGAAAGTAATGATCAGAAAAATATATATTTTTAAAAAAATCCACACTCACATTTAAATTCAAACTCAATCTCACACTTAATAATTCTGATTATTGATTTTAGTGGATCTCATATGAGTCTCACACGAGATTCACTGAAATCTAGAGATATGATGTATTGAGTATGAATTTAAATGCGGGTATAACACTACTCTTTTTTTTTTCACAAGCAAAGCAAGAAATGTAGAAGTACGTGTGGTAGTAGGGTTATAACTTATAAGTTAGAAGCCAATTAATTTGTACCTCTGTGATTGCACTGGTTCCAAAGTCCAGTTAGAAGCCAGCTTCTAGTATGAAGTCTCATTGTACATTATGGCTTAAAAAAGGGGTAAATTACACAAACATTCTCTGAATTATAACAATTTTTTTCACTAACACCCCCTAAATATTAAAACTGAATAAACTCACCTCCTAAACTATCATTTGTTGACACTAACACTCCCTTCTTCACAGGTGAGTTTGTTCATTTTGGATAATTTAAGGGATGAGCATGTTCAGTTTTTAAGTTTAGGGAGTGTTAATGAAATATGGTCATAGTTTAGGGGTCGGTGCTATAATTTATCCAAACAATTATTAGACATATTTGAAAATGTATTTTATTGATTTGACAATATTATAATTAAATTTGGGTATAAACTCGACTGCAGAAAAATATTATTCACCAAACACTAGAATATATGTGTAGCAAAAGAATATATAAAATGAGTTTTACTTTTGTTAAAAAATATATTTCTATACATATATAGGAGTATGAGATTCACCAAAAACTAGATTATTTTTTTATCCAATCCAATCTCTTCTCAAACAATAACTAAGCTGAAAATTGGTAGGGATCACCCATTTCGGTACAAATTTTTGATACCGTTCGGTGGCTTCAGCATGATTGATTATATATATATACCTAAACAGAAAAATTTTAACCATACAAAAGCATTTGCATGGTTAAAAAATCTTTACATAATGAGTACCCTATCAGCAAACTTTGCTCATAATAATACTTTACTAGTTAGATATCATTCAATAGAATTTGATTGAAGGTAGGTTGATTGACAGGCTTAAAATTGAATATTCAAACCACCTATGTTAGATAAGCTTCAGTGACCCTCATAATATAATTAATGAGCTAGATTCTCTAAGGATTCTAATATCTTTTTGTTTTAAAATAGATTTTAAGAGGCAATGGATGTGGTATGGGAGCAAATAATTTTCATGTCAGTCTTCAAACCCTTCATTTGTCAAGTGTCCCAACTTTTCCGTTATGTGCTATTTTTTTTATTTATGTATTTCCGTCCTTTGAAACAGTGCATTTTCTTGAAGTCATGTGAACATGGTCCTTTCTAATACGAGTACAACTTTTTAAGTATGTGTATTTTTAGAGGTCAAGGGAGAATAATTGACAAAATGTAGATTGTTAAATTCTAGGGAAAGAGTCACGGCCGGATCTGTAGAAGGGGAAGGGAGGACACAAGCTCCCCTTTGAAAAATATTATATATATTTAAAAAAAAAAATTACACTTAAGTCTCCCATTTAAATTAAAAAAAACTCTTTGTTTTATACTTAAGCCCCTCTCTAAAGTATGAAACATTCAACCTTTTGGTCTCAATTTATATAAATAATGTGTCATTTTATATTACATTTTGTGTCAATCAATATTAAGTTTTCTAATTCATTCACCCGTCCAAAAAATATGTATAAATAAATTCAAAAAAATCGCCTCGGGATCGCTACCCTCAAACCCCCGTAAACTCACTACCTCGTCACCCTATCAAGCCCCCTCTGCTCCAATTTCCTACATCCGTCCCTGAACAAAGTGGCAACTATTAAGTTTGGGATACAATATTGTTGTACTAGCTTTCCCAACTCCGTGGCACTTATATACTTGTTTTAAAAACCGGATCGGACCGGTTGAATCGTCGACTAGTTCAAGAAACAGTCCGGTTTGAACTGAAAAATGCAAAAAATCGGTTAATTTTGTAAAAATCGAAAAACCAGGTGGTTGAACCTGTAAAACCGGCAATTAAACCGGATAACCGGAAATTTTGATTTTTTTAATTTTATATTTTTATATTTTTATATTTTGTATTATTATTAATATTTATTACGTAATTATGACATCATAGTTCAATTCCGGTTGACCCAACAGTTGAACCAATGACCCGTGACCCAGTCATTTTTCCGGTTCAATGACCGGTCTGATTTTCAAACATTGCTTATATATATATATATATATATATATTTGGTCTTGTTTGAGATATTTTAAACATCATCAGGTTCGGAGTCTTCATACCAACTCTCAGTTTTATCTCATTTTTATTAAAACAACAATGCTAGGGGGCACAAACAAATTTCATAAACACTTACAAACACACTCTAACTCTCTCTTGGGTCACATCCGGATCCTACAGTGCCACCAAAGAGAAATAGAGTGTATTTATAAATGTTTGTAAAACAAACTTATTTGTGTCTCAAATATTACTCTTTATCAAAATCATCATTGTGTTGGTTTGGGGGGGGGGGGGGGGGGGGGGGGAGGTAAAAGAAGAAGAAGAAAACAATTCTTAGGTGATTTTAAGGCAATCGGTAACTCAGAAACTCCAGTATTGCTAGAAAACAATTACACAAATATCAAATTAACTATATATAAAAATAAAAAAAATAAAAAAATAAAAAATAAAAAAAAATTCCTGAACGACATGCAGACATAACAAATTCTTGTATTACTCACACATCTCTTAGCTTGCCAAAATATTTGATTTTGGAAATTGGTTAGATCTTTGAAATTCCAACTTAGTTAAATTTAAATTGTAATACTTAAATGATAATATGATGCACAACGATAAGGTGATCATTCTTCTAACCTTTGTATCACTAGTTCAAAACTAAGAAACAGCCTATTTTCGTTGGCCACACTACTATTTTAAAATATGAAAGTAATATTCCAAATTGATTCACCATATTATGTGTAAGGTCGAAGGTTTTGTTTTTCTTCCTCTTTCTTTATTTTTTGAGAGGACCACTAAATTAATCACTAGCTAGGTGGGAAATGTAGGGTAGACTTCATTGCTTTTACCAAAAAAATTCGTTGTAGCTTTAGGTGATTAAAATACAATTTGGTTGTGGTGAAATGGACACTTGATCCCTTTATCAAAATAATTGAGGGCACAATTAATTGACTAAAATAAACTCTATTTTATGGACAAATTGAGAATTACGCAAGTGGGAAATTGTAGCGCCGTTTTCTATAGTTTTTTTTTTTTGTTAGATGGTAAAGCACCCACAGGTGTCACGCACACACACAGGGGGCGGGGGGCACAGACCCACAACCCCACAAGCCTCAAAAGGCATCTCCCTAAAGGGAGTGACTCCCAAAGGAGTCGAACCCTGACCTCACCCTTGAGAGAAGCCAGTCATGCCAAATGAGACACAAGATCTCAACGCCGTCTTCTATAGTTATCATTTAGAAAAGCTGAGCTAACACTCCCATAGTCTCATACAATAATATGCAGCATAAGGTTGGGGTGTGTGTGTAGTATTTTGGCCGTATGATACTTAAATCACTAAGACGCATAATATAATTCTCCTAAAACTGAGGTTTTGAATGAATGGATCCAGAGAATCCTCCGTCCAAACCTGACTATTCCTACAAAACTTTCGCACATTTTGCTAAAACCATGAGCAAGTTTATTAGCTTCTTAATTTTATTTCTTTTTCCATCCAAAAATAAAAAATTCTCCTAAAATTAACTAATTTAAGATGTATAGGAAATGAGTAAAGATTTGGACACAAACACTCCGCAAGGGCACAAACACTCTACAAACAAATGTGACCTTCCACGTCCATCCGGTGTGTTGCAGCTCGACAAATCCCCTGGTGGCTGAGGCACTGGCAGCCCGCTGTCTGGGGCTGAAAAGTGTGGTCCTCGTAGGTGACTTGCTTCTTGTGTATTCCTCCTTGTATGATTGGTCCTACAAGCCGGGTTGGGCCATTGAATCTCTGATTCTGGAAGGCATGAAACTTTTGAATTGCTCTTTCGATTTTTGGCTTGTTCGTAAAATTCATAGATCGGCTAATTTTATAGCTCACAATATTGCCCAATGGGCATCAAAATTTTCCCTTTTTTGGTCAATTCCGGTTGATGACACTCCTCAGTCTATTTTTGAGAAATGGAGTCAAGGGGGCTTGTGACTTTCTTTGTTTTTGTTTCCTGTTTCTGTTGTTTTTGTTGCTTTCTGCTTTTGTCTTAATGAAACTCTTCTTGGCAAAAATTAAAAAATTAAAAATTACATTAACACCATTAGGAGACTGTCATGTGACAGAGTTGTCTACCACACAGGGAATAAAAAGATATCAACTCTCCACATTGCAATCTTGTATTAGTGTTAGTGCGAAAATTCTATAGAGAGAGCGCTCTCTTTTTAATAAAGAGAGGCCCTCTGTTTTGACCGTCAGATCGTGTTTAAAAAATGTGAAGTGACAAAACTGTCCATAATGAAAACACGATTCAACGGTTAAAACAGATGTCCTCTCTTTATTAAAGAGAGAGTGTCCTCTCTATAGCCTGACTGGTGTTAGTGTAACTTATTAATGAAATGTTTGTGACAAAATCTTTACTCATATGAAAATAAGGAATTAGTAGGTCACACTCAAAGTGAATAGTACGTATAGGCTATGGCCAAAAAATACATTATTATAACACATCATGTTGAATTTGCAAATATTTCATGGCCATCTTGCTGTACTATGGTCCTATGGATAGAGGTGTCAATTGGGTCGGGTTGGCCCTGTTAAGTTACCAACTACTCCAAAAGCTTAAGCTGTTAGAGAATGGGCCCAACAATATATATCAAGCTTCAACACCCTCCCTCACGTGCAACCCCGACTTGCACGTGGAGAGCAAACAAACCAAACTCCATCATATTGGAGACAAATAACAAAGTGCAAATATGCACAACAAAGCGGGGATGGAGAGTTGAACCTAGGACCTCCCACAAATAAGGCTTTGATACCATGTGAATATATCAAATAAAGATAACAACAAAGAGAAAAGAGAGAAGAAAGCTAGAGTTTCTCATAACACACGAAACTGAATGAATGAATACAATACAAAAAGAAGAGAGAATAATAGTATATCTAGGAATACCCTAATATAAAGTAAAAGACTAAACTACCCTAAAGCTAAATATAAATAAAACTAATTATAATATCTAACTCTAATATCCCCCCTCAAACTCACGATGCTGCAGCTAGAAGCATAGAGAGTTTGCCAACTAAAAAACGAAAACGCTGAATCGGATGAGACTTTGTAAACAAATCAGCAATCTGCGCGGAAGAAGAAACAAAAGGCAAAGTGATAGCTCCATACTTAAGATGATGACGAGTAATGTGACAATCAATCTCTATATGCTTGGTCCTCTCATGGAAAACTGAATTGTGAGCAATCTGAATAGCACTCTTATTATCACAATACATAGGTGAAGGGCGAGGAAGAGAGACACCCATATCTGTAAGTAGTCTGCGTAACCAAATAACCTCACGGGTGGTCGAAGCCATAGCACGATACTCAGCTTCTGTGGAAGACACAGCAACAACATCTTGCTTCTTACTCTTCCAAGAAATGAGAGAATCACCCAAAAATATACAAAATCCAGTAACAGACTTGCGATCTGTAGGATCACCGGCCCAATCAGCATCAGAGTATGCACGCAGCTCCAATGAAGAAGATGACGAAAGTAAAAGACTTTGAAATCGAGTGCCCCTCAAGTACCTCAAAATACGATGAACAGCAGCCCAATGAACTGTAGTAGGGGAAGTAACAAACTGACTAACAACATGAACAGCATGAGCAATATCTGGACGAGTAACGGTAAGATAAACCAAGCTACCAACAATAGTGCGATATAAGGTAGGATCAGGCAAAGGAACGCCATCAGAAGGGGAAAGACGAACATTAAGCTCCAAAGGGGTATCAACAATCTTATTATCAGTGAGGCGAGCACGCTCAAGAATGTCACCTGTATACTTAGACTGAGAAAGAAGATAACCTTTTGGAGAACAGGCTACTTCAATCCCCAAAAAATAACGTAGTGGGCCTAAGTCCTTCATTTCAAAACAACGAGCTAATTCAGACTTCAACACTGCAATCCCATCAACATCATCACCAGTAATAATCATATCATCAACATACAAAGAAAGCATAATACGACCAGCAGTGGTACACCTAATAAAGAGAGCTGAATCATACTCACTCGGGAAAAACCCAAATGAGGTAATCACTGTGGAAAACTTCTCAAACCAAGCTCGAGGGGCTTGTTTAAGACCATATAAGGCTTTTTTAAGCCTGCAAACTTCACCAGGACCATGAGGAACACCCGGAGGAGGAACCATATAAACCTCCTCTTGGAGATCTCCATTCAAGAAAGCATTTTTAACATCCATCTGAGTTATATGCCACTGACGAATAGAAGCAACTGCAATAAGAGTACGAACAGTAGTCATTTTAGCAACAGGAGCAAAAGTCTCCTCGTAATCCATACCGTACTGCTGGGAAAAACCCTTGGCAACCAATCTTGCTTTGTACCGCTCAACAGACCCATCTGACTTGGTTTTGATTTTATAAACCCAACGAGAACCAATAGCGCTCTTACCAGAAGGTAAGGGAACCAAACTCCAAGTATCTGTCTTATACAATGCTGAGAGTTCCTCTGCCATAGCCTGTTGCCAAAGAGGATCAAGAGCTGCCTCTTTATATGACAGAGGCTCAGAGAGATCATGAACTGAAGCTAAAAATGAAGCAAAAGAATCCGAATAACAAGAATAAACAAAATCAGGTGATTGAGTGGACTTACGAGTGCGAGCAGGATAGCGAGGAGGTTCCACAGTCTCAGTAGGTGCTTGGGTGGCCTCTGGAAGGGAGGTAGCATCTAGCGGCAAGGTACCAGTATCAGCAGAAGTAGAACCATGAGGTGAGACAATATCAGTGGTGCATGGGGCTTGAGAGGGCACACTATCAGTATCATCAGAGAATGGGTCAAGATGGATGAGATCAGATTTAGTCAACTCATGATGATTATCAGGAATAGAAAAGAAGGGTATGTGCTCGAGAAACACAACATGACGAGATACATATAGTTTCTTAGTAACTGGGTCAAAACAACGATATCCCTTCTGACCCTCACCATAACCTAGAAAAACACAAATAGCAGACTTAGGTGACAATTTGGTACGCTCTACATGAGGTCGAAGGACAAAACAAGTACAGCCAAACACCTTTAAGGAAGAATAATCAGGAGCATGCCCATACAATTTTTCAAAAGGTGACAGACCTGAGCAGTGAGATGACGGAATTTTATTAATTAAATTGACAGCAGTAAGGACAGCCTCACCCCAAAAATCACTAGGGACATATGCAGACAATAAAAGAGAGCGAGCAGTTTCAACAATATGCCGATGTTTCCTTTCAGCAACACCATTTTGCTCAGGAGTGTCTGTACAAGAGGACTGATGAATAGTTCCATCTAAAGCAAGCAACTCACGAAATTTATGATAGGTATACTCTCCACCTAAATCACATCTAAAACATTTGATGACAGCAGAATGTTGAGTTTTAACAAAAGCACGAAAGGTATTGTAAATATCAAAGAAGTCTGAACGGCGTTTCATAAGATAAACCCAACAGTAACGAGTGCAATCATCAATAAATGATACATAATATCGAGACCCCCCTCTTGTAGTAACAGGAGAGGGTCCCCACACATCAGAATGAACTAAATCAAATGGTGCAAGAGAATAAGAAATACTTCTATTAAATGGTAAAGCGGAAAATTTTGCCAGTTTACAACCACTACAATCAGAAATGTCATGAGTTTTTAAATCTCCTAATTTTCCTGTAGAAGCTAAAAATTTTAAACGAGAGGCTGAAACATGACCAAGGCGAGAATGCCATAAATAAAAACTAGATGAAGATGAACTCAAACGAAAGGATGACAAATCAACACTAGAAGCTGCAACCACTGGTACATTGAGTTTGTCCAAGATGTATAATCCCCCTTGCCTACGGCCTGTCCCAATCAGCGTCTGAGACTGCGGATCCTGCACATGACAAAAAGTAGAAGAAAAAGAGACTAAGTAACCTGCATCACAAAGCTGACCAACAGAAACAAGATTCATAGTAAGTTTGGGAATGTGGTAAACACTAGAGAGAGATACATGAGGTGTGACAACAGACCCAACACCTGTTAATGGCATGGGAGTACCATCAGCAGTCATAACAGGCAAAGAGGAAACAGGACATAAGGAAGCAAAAGACGACAAATCAGGTGACATATGATTAGAAGCCCCAGAGTCTAAGACCCAAATACCTGAGGACATACCTGAAGACATACCGGAAGACATACCGAGTGAAGAGGTGGCCATAGCATGTGGCTGTGTGGCAAGGAACTTCTGAAATTGCTCAGCAAGGGAGGTCATAGATGGAGTGGATGGGGAAGGGGAACCGGGTCCAAATGAGTCTGATGGTGGTACAACTGCTGCAGTGTTAGGCTGTGGAGGCCTATACGAACGCTGCTGAGATTGGTTGTCAGATTTCCAATGAGAAGGCTGAGGTTGCTGTTGTTGTGGTGGTCGACTATTGGAAGGCTGGTTGCTGCTATTGGGCTGGTTTGCACGACCCAACCTAGGACACTGAGCCTTCCAATGACCCTTCTCCTTACAGTAGCTGCATACATCACTACCAACTCTCGAGTAAGGCTTATTCTGATTGTTTGACTGTGGTCGAAAAGGGGCTGCTAAAACAGATGGAGTAGAGTCAGGGAGAATTCCCTTTCCAGACTGAGTCTTGAGACGTATTTCCTCGGCTACTAACTCATGGACAACAGAATCAACTGACGGAAGTGGACTACGATGGAGAATGGACCCACGAAGGCCCTCAAAATCACCACGTAGAGCCATCAAAAACTGAACCAGACGTTGTTCCTCCCTACTAGCAATATATGGTGCAAACGCCCGCAATTCAGGCGACTCCATGAGAGCCAACTGATCCCAAAGATCTGTCATTGTAGAATAGAACTCTTGAATACTCAAATTTTTTTGTTCAAGGGCACGAATATCACTCTCTAATTGGTACCTTTTTGCAAAATTGGACTGTGTAAACAGTTTAGCCAAATGATCCCACACCTCCTTTGCATATTCAAATTTTGCCAATTGTATACCTATCGAGGGAGCAACGGAGTTGTTGATCCAAGTAATGATTTTCGAATTGTTTGTTTCCCAAACATCTAGCAATTCTGCAAATTTATCAGTCTGTTCATTCATAGGTTTACTAAAATCCCCATTGATATAACCCCACATCTTCTTCCCCTTGAGAAAATTCTTCATCACATAATTCCAATATGCAAAATTCTTGCCATCGAGTTTAACACTAATCGCTTGGAGCGAATCATCACGTTCAGCAGCCATTACGAAAACGAAACAATTAAATAACACAAAGCAAACGAACCAGAATCAGACAGCAGATCCAAAAACGAACACGAATCAGTGCGAGATCCAAAAACGATCTGCGAAAATCGTGGATGAGATTCGAACCTGCTCTGATACCATGTTAAGTTACCAACTACTCCAAAAGCTTAAGCTGTTAGAGAATGGGCCCAACAATATATATCAAGCTTCAACAGGCCCAAGCCCGGCCTGGCCTACCCTGCTTTTTTTGGGCCAAAAGCTCGGCCCGGCCCGGCCCTATACATTCGGTCCGGGGCGGACACTCTATTTAGTGTCCACGGCCCGGCCCGACACCTAGCCCGAAGCCCGACCCGACCCGATGGCCCATCCGGCCCGGCCCGAAACCTAAGATATTTATAGCCGTTGTGGCCCGGCCCGGTTGGCCCGCCCGGTGCCCAACGACTACTTTGGGGTTTTTAAAAAAAAAATTCCACTTTTTACCCCTCTAACGGCTATAAAACGGCTAGTTTTGGGGGTAAAAATGTAAAAATGATTTTAGAAACTCCTAAACCATTTTCTATAAATAGCAAGACTCCCACAACATATTTTCTCATACCAAATGCAAAATCAATTATCTATCTACTTTCTCTCTACTTAATTAGTTACTTCTCTACAAGACTACAAATTGGTGATTCAAGTTCAAACTTCAAGTTGGTGATTCAAAAACTTCTAGCACTTCCACTTCTACAAGACTACAACTATCAAGTATATTTATTATTCATAGTTCTTCACTTCTTCTTCTTCTATAACAATTTGAGGTAAATTTATTTATTGTTTCACTTCTTTCTTATTTAATTGTTGTTATTTTAAATCTTTTATATTTCTTTCCCCTACTTTTTTTTTTTCGTTTTAAAAAAAAAAAATGGCAGCTCGTTCAAGATCTTCAAAAAATAGAGAAGGGCCAACTTATGACTTTGAAAATTTAGATCATAGGGAAAGAAATGAGATTAATGATTTGGAATTGGATAAGGATGATGATGAAGTCGAAATTACGGGGTCTAATCCAACTGCTTCAAATCCCACCACCACTAAAAGAAAATTAAAATAAAAAATTTGGGAATTTTTTACAAAAACTGAGGATAAATCTAAAGCAATTTGTAACATATGTAAACAAGATTTTTCTTATAAAGGTGGTGGAAATAACACACTTAAAAGGCACGCCGTTAGCAAACATAGTCTTGCATGGGAGGCCGATACCGCCGAAGCGGGCGGCCCAATACAATCCCAAATTTCTGCTTCTACTGGCACAAGTTATGGAACTTTTCTTTATAACAAAAAAAAAATGAGGGAGGCTTGGCAAGATTTGTCTGTGCATCCGATATGCCTTTTACTTTGGTTGAAGAAGAGTGTTTTACACTTTTTATTCAAACTTTTTTACAACCTGCCTACCAACCTATTACTAGAAATACCCTAGAAGTGATATACAATCTGTTTTTCAACAAACCAAAAAAAAATTAATTGATGACTTTTCTACTTTTAATATGCAAATTGCATGCACTTCTGATTTGTGGACGGGTTGTAATAAAACAGGATATATATGTATAACGGCGCATTTTGTTGATGAAAATTGAAAAATGAATAAAAATATTATTGCTTTTCGCGCATTAGACTATCCTCATACTAGTGAAAATATCTATAATTATATAATTAACGTTTTTCATGAGTATGATATTATGAAAAAAATTATGAGCATTACTTTTGACAACGCTAGTGCTAATACAAGTGCTATTAATATGTTCATCGATCATCTACAACCAATCATGAATGGAAAATTATTCCATGGTCGTTGTGTATGTCATATCATTAATTTGATAATCCAAGATGAATTATCAAAAATTAATAATCAGATATCTAAAGTTAGAGAGGCAGTGGTCTATTGTGCTGCAAAGCCTACTCGTGTACAAGCATTTCTTCATCTTTGTAAACAAAATCGTCTTAATCCTCGTAAATTGCAAACGGATATTAAAACTCGTTGAAGTTCTACTTATCTTATGATAGAATCTTGTAAAAAGTATAGTGGGATTATTACTCAATTTATTAATGTTAATTATCCATCACTCGGCTTGACTTCTCATGATTGGGATATGGCATTTGAATTTCATGGATTTTTAGAGGTGTTTTACAAGGCTACAAATAATCTTTCTGGTGTTTACTATTCCACTTCTTGTTTAGTTCTTATGGAATTACTTAATATGTCTCATGCATTTAATTTTTATAAACAAAAAAATTCTATTTTTATTGAGATTTGCAAGGATATGGAAAATAAGTTTAAAAAATATTGGTCTGGCCTTCCACCTATATTTTACTTATCTGCAATCTTGGATCTTAGACTCAATTTTGATGGTATTTGTGAAGTGGTTAAACAAATATCTGAATTGTTGGAAGGACCAGAAGGTGAGCCTAGTTTAGAAATAACTAATTTTGAAATGGAAAATACTTTGGAAACTTTATATCGTATATACTATGAAAAATATGCAAATAAAGAAAGTACTACTTCTTCTTCTACTCCTACTGTTGAGTTAACCTCGGGAGCATCAGGTAGTTCTTATGTGAGTAGGTTTCTGAATTGTCGAAAGAAACAAAAGGGTCCTACTCAATCATTTGTAAGTAGTTCTAACATACTTGGTGAATTAAATAAGTATAGAGAAATCGAGTGGGACAACCGATTAACTCCCGAGGAAATGATAAATTTGGATCTTTTGACATGGTGGAAAGAATATGTAAGAGCTTTCCCTGTTCTTTCCATCATGGCTCGTGATTTACTAACTCCTCCAGCTTCTACAGTTGCATCGGAGTCTGCTTTTAGTATAGGTGGAAGAGTGCTAGAGGAAAGAAGGAGCAGATTATCTCCTGATATGCTTGACTGCTTGATGTGCTTGAAGGATTGGCAGGCTGCGCAATATCGAACTCAAGACCGAAAAGATTATTTTGTAGAAGAATTCAAAAAATTGAAAGTTACGGGGAAGGAAATTGAAGAATGAAGAATTGAAGATCAACCATTCCCAAATAAATGTAATACTCCTGGCCCGCATGAGTCTAAACTGTGAACGGCTTAAAAAAAAAATAAAAAAAATCAATTCCTTTAAGTGTAAACTGTGTAATCGTAACTTTTTATTTATGAATTAATGCAATCTTTAGTTTTTAATAGAATAAATGTAAAATTTTTATTTTATGAATTAATGTAATGTTTAGTTTTTATTAGTAATCTTTAATTTTTATTGAATAAAATATAATTTTCTTAAGTAATCTTTATTTTTTATGCAATAATAATCAAGAGTAAAGTTTAATAACAAATATAAATTACAATTTACATATGATATACTCATATACCTTAAATTTAACAACCAATTTTACAGAATAATAATAATCGTAAAGTTTATAAAATAATAACAATAAAGAGTAAAGTTTACATAAACATAATAACAATAATAATTGTCGCACCGCGACGGGAAAAAAAAAGGGTTTTTCGAATATATATATATAAGAGTGTTTTTTTTTTAAAAAATGGAAAAAGAGGAATGTGGGAGAGGTATTTTTATTTTGAAAAATAGGCCAAGTAGATTTTTCAGAGTCGCCACCTAACTTTGTACGGGTGTTAGGATCCCGATAAAGATACGGAAACATATCTTTATATTTTTACAGTTTGGGAAAGTGGGCCTATGCTTTTTGACAAGTAAACCAGAGATTTAGAAAGGGGTTCGGGGACTCGGTTATGTCGAGGGAAGGTATTAAGCACCCTCGAACATCCATGACGAAGCATGGTTGCCAAATTGGCGATTTTCATGATAACAGGGCATAAAGATAAAAGAATAAGAATTTACAAAAAAGAAAAAAGATGAAAAGTTATGGCCGCACCCTTTTGGGGGTTGCATACGTATCTCGGGTTGAGAATCAGGCCAAACGTAGCTCTAACTTGTTATTTATTTTTTGAAATTTTTTGGTCGCGTTTGACCGGGCTCGTGTGTTATAGTGTCTTTGAAAAGTCGGTGTAGCTAGGACGTCGATCACCGTAATCGAGTCCTAGACTTTAACCTTGATTATGTGCCGGAAGTAAGGGTCGGTGCCCATTTGAGTCTCGAACTTTCAAGTCGTTAACGTTATTGAACAACGTAACTAATCGAAATGTTCGGTTTTGAAAAAAGGTTACCGGAAGTAAGGGTCGGTGCCCGTTTGAGTCTCGAACATTCAAGTCGTTAACGTTATTGAACAACGTAACTAATCGAAATGTTCGATTTTAGAAAGGATTTGAATACCGGAAGTAAGGGTCGGTGCCCGTTTGAGTCTCGAACATTCAAGTCGTTAACGTTATTGAACAACGTAACTAATCGAAATGTTCGGTTTTAGAAAGGATTTGAAACCGGAAGTAAGGGTCGGTGCCCGTTTTGAACATTCATATTATCGGCGTTATTGAACAACGGGATAACTTGAAATGTTCATTTTGAAAGAAAGGTTTTTGAAAGTTACCGGAAGTAAGGGTCGGCGCCCGTTTTGAATTTGAACATTCATATTATCGGCGTTATTGAACAACGGGATAACTTGAAGTGTTCATTTTGAAAGAAAGATTTTTGAAAGTTACCGGAAGTAAGGGTCGGCGCCCGTTTTGAGTTGATTTGAGGATTTACAGCATAGTGAATGTATGATTTTTTTTTACAGTGATTATGTACATTGAAAGAGGTAGTAAGCACAGAAATATTGACATTAATGAAAGACAAAATATAAGAATGTACAATAAGTAGATCCGGCCTACCGGAAAATCAAGTGAACTAGGAGCTAGCCAGTTCACAATGGTAAGGGTCAAGTATTGGCGGCGAACCGACCGTAGTTAGAATCAAGTATTGGCGGCGAACCGACCGTAGTTAGAATCAAATATTGGCGGCGAACCGACCGTACAAATTGTTAGATCCGGCCTACCGAAAAATCAAGTGAACTAGGAGCTAGCCAGTTCACAATGGAGAGGGTCAAGTATTGGCGGACGAAGCCGACCATATTAGTTTAAGTAAAAAAATTATTATTATAATTTTTTATTTATTACATTTACAGCAGATTCGGTATGAAGAATAAAAGAAAACAGCCCTTTACCTTGAGAAAACGGCTCGGAAATAGCTAAACGGGGCCCAAGTTGAATTTCGGCTTGAAACAGGCCCAAACGGAGGTCACCGGTGAGTCCGGAACGGCCGAAAACCCCCCAAAATGGTATAAGTTGGAGCGAAATCAGTCCGGGCAGATTTCGGGCGGGACCGACCGGCGCCAAACTGGCCGGTTTAAGCAGAAATGAGCTTGAAAATGGAGAAACTGCTTCAAACGGTGGAATTTTGCAATTCTGAGCATACGGGTGCGTCCGGAATGGCCAAATTAGCTAGGACTGAGTGTCGGAACGTCGAAAATCGGGTCCGGAAGCCTCGAAAATGGCAAAAAAGTCAAAGTGGGGCTCACTTCCACGTGGCAGACACGTGGCGGCTGAGTCAGCGCCGCGTCAGCAGTCAGTGACACGTGGCGCCTTCTGATTTGCTGGTCAAAGCTGATGGGGCGATGATGTGGTAGGTGACGTGGTATGACACGTGTCTTGATGACGTGGCAGCTAGTGACACGTGGCAGCCTATGGTTGGTTGACCAAGTGACGTGGCAGTTGACGTGGCATGACACGTGGCATGACACATGGCTTTCAGTGACACGTGTCAACTTCTGATTGGTTTGTCAACGCTGGCATTGTGATGGCGTGGCAGACACGTGGCATGCTGACTGGACTCCTGACTCAGCGTTCTTGCCACGTGTCAGTGTGGGATTGGCTGGTCAACTGCTGAGTCAGCGCTGACTCAGCAGTGACTGTGTGGCTGCGCGTGGGCAAGGCGGGTTGGTGGCTTGTGGCGCGTGTTAGCGCGTGCGGTGGTGTACGGTGGCCGTTAGGCTCCGGACGACCGCGATCTTGATCGTCTGGGGGAGACGATGCTGGTGGTGGTGGTGCGGTGGTCTGAATGTGGCCGTGGACGGCGGCGGAGGGGCCGGAATCTAGCGGCGGCGCGTGCCTGGCTTTGGCGGCGCGTGAGGAGGCTGTGGACCTCCTTAGGAGGATCTGAAAAGATGGATCGATGGGTTTTTTCGATACGAAGCCAACGGTATGGGTGGTGAGACACAGAAATGCAGTCTAAGGCTCCGTTTGGGTGTTTTTCAGAATCTGCAATTCCGGTGACCGGTTGGGTGGTTCGGGGCTGATTTCTGGTACTTTGGAGGATCCTTAGGATCTGAAACTTTGGGTATTTGTGGGTAAATGATTTACAGAGGTGGTGGTGGTCTTAGTTTTGGGCTTGGAGTGGTGATGGAGATGGTGGTGATTTTTTTGAGTTTTTTGGAGCTTTGGAGAAGATAACAATGGTGGAGAGAGGGAGAGAGCTTCTTTTGAGCTTGGAGAGAGCTTCCTCTTTGTGCAGCACCCAAGGGGCTCTATTTATAGAGTCTTTTGGGTTGGGTAGGATCCGGTGCGAACGGGACGCATTTCGGATCCCTACAACTCCCGATCTTGGCCGTTCGGTCTTCCGAAGCTTGTTTTTTCCATCCGGCCGTCCGATTTGAGCGATTCGAAAATATTTAGTCTTCATTTAGCTTTACCGACAAATCCCCACGGTCGGATCGGCGATTTCTACTCCCGGGCTCAAAATTGACCGTTTTGCCTGTCACGCCCCAAAACCCAATTGGTGGATTTAAGGTGCGTGACTGGCCACCAAGGCCTCATAACTTGTTCAGAGACTAGCGGAAGCAACTTAATTAAATTTTATTACAAATATAGGTCATGAAGACCATAATATTACAAGTCATTCCAAATTTATTACATAATATTATGATCGGCTAACTTGAGCCTTTAAATATTGTCTTTGAGAATTCCATTGGAATTACTCATATTATTTAACTAGGTAGCTAGTATTTTAAGTTCTTCTTCTTCTATATGTCTTCCTCAACCAGGTTATCTTCCACCTTCTTATACTTTTCATCACCTGAAAGGGGTTAGAAAGATTTGGAGAGTGTGAGTAGAAGACTCAGTGAAATAATCATAATCCTGGATGATGTGTATAAAGAGAAATTTGTATATCAACGGTAAATAAGATAAACATAACAATCGATTTATCAAGAGAGTAGAATATCACCAGGACAGGTATAACGAATACATTTTTTAAAAAGTCAGATTACCAACCACCCATTCACGTACTCATACATATACATATATTGCAATAGCTAACTGATCAGAAGCACTCGTAGACCCAATAAAAAGGGTCGGCCAACTTTGGGCCACTCGTAGATCCAATATGGATCATCCCACATAGGGGCTCGTAGATTCTTAATAGAACCAATATATAATCATGTAGAATGGTGGTAATTGACATTGGAATTAATGAAATATGGAACTTACAATAATTCAAATACGATAACCTCTTTCAGTGGAACAAATCGAAGTGTTCCAGAACAAATGTAAGAACAACAATTTCATAATTAAACAAAACTTGTTCAAATAATAGGATAAGATTCACCCGTGAGGAGTTGAATCAGTAAAAAGGAAATACGATCACTCACCTTGGTAGTTTAGGTTATTACAGAACTTCTTTTGTAGGTAAGTTGTCCTCAAGCCCTATCCAATGCATTTGATAAAAACGGGAATATGTTTAGTCTAAGTTCAAGTATAGGGGTAAAGTTGTAAATATAACTTCTTAGGGGTATTTAGGAAATTTATGAAAATAGAGTTTTTCTTTCACTAAATTGATTCTTATATTATTACAATACTAATACCATTGCCTAGTGTCGGTCCCGACTTTGTTACAATATTCATTGAGAAACATATAGCTTTTATTTAGCAATTTGGGCTCTAAAATTATTGGTAAAAGTTCATTTCTTCAAAATTTACAAAATTAGTATCCAAATAATGTAAATATTCTATTGGTCACAATGGTACTGACCATTTATTTTTCTTTGGAGTTGTACAAGATCTTACAAGTAATTTTACAGTTAATAAATCATATTCTTTAGTTATAAACTTGGAATTCAATTAAATACTAAATGATGTTCATAGCACACCAAATTTTAGGAAATGACAAAATAATTTACAAGGAATTTACAAACTTTTGAAATACCAAAAATGCCTTTTGTACATATCCTATATTTAAACCAATTTTAAAACTTGAATCCGACATTAATGATGATTCGGGGTCTATTTGGCCTTGCTCAAGCTTTAAGCTTAGGGAAGGTCTTTTAAGGATCTAATGCAAATGATAAAAATACATATAGAATGTACATGTTATAAAATGCATGAGAAATTTTTGGAAAAGAAATTTACCCACTGATTGATGATAGAGTTTGGAATTTGTAGTTTGGCTCAAACTTCCTTCGCCAATGGATACTAGTCTAGTAGTTTATGCTAAACGACCCTCTGAGAGAGTAGACAATAATATATCCCAACACTTTCTCTAACTCTCTGGCTCCCTTTCTCTCTCTCTCCTAAAACTCCCTCTTTCTCTTTATTGAACTCTTCCTTAGCTCTCTAACTCTCTCGTACTAAATTCTCTCAAGATGAGTGAATTAAACCATATGGAAGCCTCCATATTTATACTGTGAATTGAGAGATGAGGTTTACTTATATTAATTATGTATATTAAATGAAGCGTTGCATTGGAGAATACAACATGAAACAAAACACATGCATTAACAGGGGAGAGTAAATGAGCATGCTTCATTAATTGAAGTTTGAGTTTTAACTCTTTGTATGATAAAAGTTTTCGTAACATTTGTGTTAGGTAGAAGTTTTCCACTTAGGCTATTTTCTGAAGTCACATGTAGGTTAGTTTGTTAGGTGAAATACCAATAGAGTTTTAACACGTGTCCAGAGTTGATTGGTTAAAGGTAAAAATATGATGATATTTTACGAATTTTTAATACTGAAAATTTGGGTCTTGACATTCACCCCTACTTAAGAAAGTTTGGTCCCCAAACTTAACTTACCTTATTAATTGAAAAGTTGTGGGTATTTGGTTCGCATTTCATCTTCTCTTTCCCACGTAGCTTCTTCTACTGCGTGATTTTGCCAAAGGACCTTGACTAATGGAATGACCTTAGTTCTCAGAACTTGGTCACGATGATCCATAATTTGAACCGGTTGTTCCACGTAGGTAAGATCTTCTCGCACATCCAAAGGTTCGTAGGCTAATACATGGCTGGAATCTGATATATAACGACGAAGCATAGACACATGAAATACGTTATGAACGTTAGACAGATCCGGAGGTAATGCCAAACGATAAGCTACAGCTCCAACTCGATCTAAGATCTCGAATGGTCCAATATAACGAGGATTGAGTTTACCCTTCCTACCAAAACGAACTATGCCCTTTGAAGGTGAAACTTTGAGGAACACATGATCACCTTTCTCAAACTCTAGATTTCTTCTATGTGTATCTGCATAACTCTTGTGCCTGCTTTGTGCTGTCTGAAGTCGTTGACGAATGAGTTGAATCTTTTCTGTCGTTAGCTGAACAATCTCTGGTCCCAAAATTTTCCTTTCACCAACCTCGGTCCAACATATAGGAGATCGACACTTCCTTCCATAAAGCGCTTCATACGGTGCCATGCCAATGCTAGCTTGAAAACTGTTATTATACGCAAATTCTACTAAAGATAGGTGTTCTTCCCAACTACCTCTGAAATCTAGAACACTAAGTCGAAGCATATCCTCCAAAATTTGAATTACTCGCTCAGATTGTCCATCTGTTTGAGGGTGAAAAGCGGTGCTGAAATTAAGAGTAGTTCCCAAAGCTCTTTGTAAACTCTTCCAAAATCGTGATACGAATCTTGGATCTCTGTCAGAAACTATAGTAACCGGTGTACCATGAAGCCTAATAATCTCATCAATATACAAAGTTGCTAACTTCTCTAGCGAATAAGTGACTTTGATTGGTAAAAAATGAGCTGATTTTGTTAACCTATCAACAATTACCCAAATAGCATCGTTTTGCTTTGAAGATCTAGGTAATCCCACTACAAAGTCCATAGTAATATGCTCCCATTTCCACTCTGGGATAGGAAGTGGTTGAAGAATTCCACCCGGTCGTTGATGCTCTGCTTTAACTCGTTGACAATGCAGACAACGTGATACAAAGTCAGCGATCTCTCTTTTCATGTTTGGCCACCATAAGGATTTCTTCATATCTTGGTACATTTTAGTACTACCTGGGTGTACTGCAAATCTAGAAGAATGTGCTTCTTCCATTACTTTTCTCTTAATCTCAGGAAGGTTTGGTACACAGATACGGTCTTGATACAGTAGAATACCACCTCGTGATATAAATTCAAGTCTCTTCCCTTCTGGTATCTCCTTAGAAATCTTGTTTAGGTAGTCATCTTGCATTTGAGCTTCTTTCACCTCATCGATGATTGTTGGTTTTGCAACAAGAGCTGCTAATATACCCTTGCAATGACGAGAGGTAACTTCAATTTCTAATCTTTCAAAATCTTCAATCAATTGTTGTTGTGTAGTGAGCAAGTAAGCCAGATTTCCTGAAGATTTTCGACTTAAAGCATCAGCTACAACATTAGCCTTGCCGGGATGATATTGAATATCAAGATCATAGTCTTTCATAAACTCAAGCCATCTTCGTTGCCTCATATTCAGTTCCTTCTGAGAGAATAGATACTTTAAACTCTTGTGATCGGTGAAAATTTCACATCTTTCACCATATAGGTAATGACGCCAAATCTTTAAGGCGAACACCACTGCAGCTAGTTCCAAGTCGTGAGTAGGGTAGTTCTTTTCATGAATTTTGAGCTGTCGGGATGCATATGCAATAACTTTACCATGTTGCATTAGAACACATCCCAACCCTCGATGGGAAGCATCACTATAGATCACGAACCCACCTTGTCCAATAGGTATGCTTAAAATTGGTGCAGAAACCAATTTATTTTTCAACTCTTGGAAACATTGCTCACGATCATCAGTCCATTCAAAAGGTATGCCCTTCTGCGTTAGTTGAGTCATTGGCCCAGCTATCTTGGAGAAGTCTTTGACAAATCTTCGGTAATATCCCGCCAAACCTAGGAAACTACGTACTTCTGTCACAGTTGTTGGTCTCGGCCAAGACATGATTGCCACCACCTTTTGTGGGTCAACTGATACGCCTTCTTTTGAGATCACATGCCCCAAGAAAGAAATCTTTGGAAGCCAGAACTCACATTTCTTGAATTTGGCAAATAATTGACGATCTCTCAATGTCTGTAGTACCGTCCTCAAATGACGTTCATGCTCCTCAAGACTCTTAGAATAGATAAGGATATCATCGATGAATACTATTACAAAATCATCGAGGTAGGGTTTGAACACTCGATTCATCAAATCCATGAATGCAGCAGGAGCATTGGTAACACCAAAAGGCATTACTAGGAATTCGTAATGACCATATCGAGTTCGAAAAGCCGTCTTTTCTACATCTTCTGCTTTAATTTTTAATTGATGGTAACCTGATCTTAGGTCAATCTTTGAGAACACTTGTGCTCCTTGTAATTGATCGAATAGATCGTCAATCCTTGGAAGAGGATATCGATTCTTTATCGTTACCTTGTTCAACTCACGGTAATCGACACATAATCTCATGGTCCCATCTTTCTTCTTCACAAATAGAACAGGTGCACCCCAGGGAGAAGTGCTAGGTCTAATAAAACCTTTATCCAATAATTCTTGTAATTGCGTCTTTAACTCTGTCAGTTCCATTGGAGCCATACGATAAGGGGTCTTCGATATTGGTTGGGTATTTGGAACGAGATCAATAGTGAATTCAATCTCTCTATCGATCAGAATGTTAGGCAAGTCATCTGGAAAGACGTCTGGAAATTCCCTTACCACTTGGATATCTTCCAGAGTTACTTCGATAGGTGAATCTTCTAGAATGGTACAGAGATAACCTTGACATCCTTTCCTAAGTAATTTAATGGCTTTCATAGAGGAGATAAGACACGTAGGAGGTAACAATGCACCCTTTCCTTCAAAAGAGAAGTCTGGTCGATCAGGAATTTGGAAAATGACTCTCTTTGAAACGCAATCGATAGTAGCATATACCGAAGATAACCAATCCATACCTAAGATGACATCAAAACCTTGAATCTCTAAAGGTATCAGGTCTACAAGTAATGGCACATTACTTATTATGATGTTGCAGGATCGATACACTAAGGTACCAATCATACTATCTCCAGAGGGAGTAACGACATATAGCTCATAACCTAAAGGCTCTGGTGACTTATTGAATTTTGAGGCAAAATGTGGTGATACAAAAGAATGAGTAGATCCTGAGTCCATAAGCGTACGAGCATCAATTCCATAAATAGAAAAAGTACCTGCCACCACAGTATTAGCTGTAGCCTCGCCACTTGGGACTAAGGCAAAAACACGTCCCTGGCGTTGTTGATTCTTCCCTTGGTTCCCCTGATTTTGAGCCAGACGTTGGTTGGTTGGAGTGGCAACTGGGACAACTTCCTTCCCAGTCTTCCACGTTGGGCATTCTCGGATCATATGACCCGTTTCCCCACACTTGTAGCATGCTCCTGTACTCAGTCGACAGATACCCCAATGCATCTTCCCACATGTTTTGCATGGAGATATGGTTCCACCCTGTGGTCTACTCTTGTTCTGAGAGTTAGAACCTGCACTAGACATTCCCGTGAACTGTCTCTTGGTATTTCCTTGCCCCTTTCCCTGGTTACTTGATTGCCGTTTAAAATTGTCTCGATTTTTCTGAAGTTCCAAGCTTGTTCTTTCAGCCACGAGAGCACGGTCCAGCACCTCCTTGTATAACTTGAGTTTGAACATCTCTACCTTGCTGCGTATGTGGATTTGCAGACCATCTTCAAATTTCTTTGCCTTTTTCTCCTCTGTAGGGATTAGATACATGGCAAAACGGGATAAGGTAGAGAACTCCGTAGCATATTGGAGCACCGTCATGTTTCCCTGCTTCAGGTTCATGAAATCCTTAGCCTTCTGATCCTTCATAGAGTCTGGGAAGTGCATACCGTAGAATACCTCCAAGAATCGTTGCCAGCTCATCTCGGGCTCGCTTTCCTCCATTGTAGTCCACCAATGATCTGCCTCCCCTACAAAGGTAAAGGTGGCATACTTCACTTTCTCTTCCTCGGGACATGGAAAGACTTTGAAAATCTTTTCCATCCGACGAACCCATGCTTCAGCCTTAGTAGGGTCTGCACTACCATCAAAAGTTGGTGGTCGTAGTTTCTGAAATTGTTCCACCGTTATCTGCATTCCCCGTTGTCCATTATTTTTACTTCCATTACCATTATCCTCAGAATTAGCTACTCTATCTTGGGCAGCATAAGCCAGTCCTTCGATGATTTGTTCGACACGTTCAAATCTAGCATTCGCTGCTTCATCCATGTTGGTTGAGCTTCCTCCTTATTAGTACTTCTCCGACTACATAACAATAGTGTAATTAGTAGTATTTCTTACCTTTTATTTATATCCAAATAGAATTGACCTAAGTATAGGTATTTAGCGTACGGTCCTACTAAATAGTTAGGCTTTCTAACGGCCCTAGAACTATTGCTCTGATACCAAGTTTGTCACGCCCCAAAACCCAATTGGTGGATTTAAGGTGCGTGACTGGCCACCAAGGCCTCATAACTTGTTCAGAGACTAGCGGAAGCAACTTAATTAAATTTTATTACAAATATAGGTCATGAAGACCATAATATTACAAGTCATTCCAAATTTATTACATAATATTATGATCGGCTAACTTGAGCCTTTAAATATTGTCTTTGAGAATTCCATTGGAATTACTCATATTATTTAACTAGGTAGCTAGTATTTTAAGTTCTTCTTCTTCTATATGTCTTCCTCAACCAGGTTATCTTCCACCTTCTTATACTTTTCATCACCTGAAAGGGGTTAGAAAGATTTGGAGAGTGTGAGTAGAAGACTCAGTGAAATAATCATAATCCTGGATGATGTGTATAAAGAGAAATTTGTATATCAACGGTAAATAAGATAAACATAACAATCGATTTATCAAGAGAGTAGAATATCATCAGGACAGGTATAACGAATACATTTTTTAAAAAGTCAGATTACCAACCACCCATTCACGTACTCATACATATACATATATTGCAATAGCTAACTGATCAGAAGCACTCGTAGACCCAATAAAAAGGGTCGGCCAACTTTGGGCCACTCGTAGATCCAATATGGATCATCCCACATAGGGGCTCGTAGATTCTTAATAGAACCAATATATAATCATGTAGAATGGTGGTAATTGACATTGGAATTAATGAAATATGGAACTTACAATAATTCAAATACGATAACCTCTTTCAGTGGAACAAATCGAAGTGTTCCAGAACAAATGTAAGAACAACAATTTCATAATTAAACAAAACTTGTTCAAATAATAGGATAAGATTCACCCGTGAGGAGTTGAATCAGTAAAAAGGAAATACGATCACTCACCTTGGTAGTTTAGGTTATTACAGAACTTCTTTTGTAGGTAAGTTGTCCTCAAGCCCTATCCAATGCATTTGATAAAAACGGGAATATGTTTAGTCTAAGTTCAAGTATAGGGGTAAAGTTGTAAATATAACTTCTTAGGGGTATTTAGGAAATTTATGAAAATAGAGTTTTTCTTTCACTAAATTGATTCTTATATTATTACAATACTAATACCATTGCCTAGTGTCGGTCCCGACTTTGTTACAATATTCATTGAGAAACATATAGCTTTTATTTAGCAATTTGGGCTCTAAAATTATTGGTAAAAGTTCATTTCTTCAAAATTTACAAAATTAGTATCCAAATAATGTAAATATTCTATTGGTCACAATGGTACTGACCATTTATTTTTCTTTGGAGTTGTACAAGATCTTACAAGTAATTTTACAGTTAATAAATCATATTCTTTAGTTATAAACTTGGAATTCAATTAAATACTAAATGATGTTCATAGCACACCAAATTTTAGGAAATGACAAAATAATTTACAAGGAATTTACAAACTTTTGAAATACCAAAAATGCCTTTTGTACATATCCTATATTTAAACCAATTTTAAAACTTGAATCCGACATTAATGATGATTCGGGGTCTATTTGGCCTTGCTCAAGCTTTAAGCTTAGGGAAGGTCTTTTAAGGATCTAATGCAAATGATAAAAATACATATAGAATGTACATGTTATAAAATGCATGAGAAATTTTTGGAAAAGAAATTTACCCACTGATTGATGATAGAGTTTGGAATTTGTAGTTTGGCTCAAACTTCCTTCGCCAATGGATACTAGTCTAGTAGTTTATGCTAAACGACCCTCTGAGAGAGTAGACAATAATATATCCCAACACTTTCTCTAACTCTCTGGCTCCCTTTCTCTCTCTCTCCTAAAACTCCCTCTTTCTCTTTATTGAACTCTTCCTTAGCTCTCTAACTCTCTCGTACTAAATTCTCTCAAGATGAGTGAATTAAACCATATGGAAGCCTCCATATTTATACTGTGAATTGAGAGATGAGGTTTACTTATATTAATTATGTATATTAAATGAAGCGTTGCATTGGAGAATACAACATGAAACAAAACACATGCATTAACAGGGGAGAGTAAATGAGCATGCTTCATTAATTGAAGTTTGAGTTTTAACTCTTTGTATGATAAAAGTTTTCGTAACATTTGTGTTAGGTAGAAGTTTTCCACTTAGGCTATTTTCTGAAGTCACATGTAGGTTAGTTTGTTAGGTGAAATACCAATAGAGTTTTAACACGTGTCCAGAGTTGATTGGTTAAAGGTAAAAATATGATGATATTTTACGAATTTTTAATACTGAAAATTTGGGTCTTGACATTGCCCCTCCCTCTGCTGGTCTTGGACTGCAAAATTAGGGTTATTGATATCTCGTGATCCGACCGTCGAATCTGACTGATTTGAAGTTCTTTATTCTTGTATTGATATTACCTTCAGCCCCGTATAGTCGGATCGATGATCTCTATGCCCGGGCACAGAAGATGACCATTTTGCCCTTTCCTGTGCTGATCCTGGACTGTGGAATTAGGGTTACCCATATCTTTTGATCCGACCGTCGGATCTGACCGATTCAAAGTTCTTCGTGCTTGTATTGAGATTACCTTCCACCCCATACAGTCGGATCGATGATCTCTGCTCCCGGGCTCAAAATTGACCGTTTTGCCCTTCCTTGTGCTGATTCTGGACTGTAAAAGCCAACAGGCCACCGCTTTTTCCTCTGATTGCCCGTCCGGACCCATTTTCCTTTCCCAGAAGTCATTTCCATGCTTTCTTTGGCTTACGGCCATTTTGACTCGCCTTCACTTGCCCCGGTCTTGATTCTGACTCATTTTCTAACCTCCCGGTTAGCCGATTCGGGACCCGCGCTGAGCGGCGACCGCCGTTTTTGAACTTCCGTATGATTGATGACTCTGAATGACCTAGAATGGCCATTAAAAACCTTTGTTGGCATCCCCGATGGATTCTCGGTCTTTTCCTCGATTTGCGTGCCCGGTGGGCCCCCTGTACGAGTCAGTTCTCTTTTTCCTTTTTTTTATTTACTTCTTCTTTTTGTATTTTTTTTAAAGGACGGTAAAAATGGGGTGTCTACAGCTGCCCCTCTTTGTCAAGTTTTGCGGAGCAAATCAGGACAAAGATTTCGAGAGACGACCCATTTTTGCCGAATCCTTTTGAAAACATGAGAAAATATGTACAATGGTATGACCGATCTCGAAAAGTGTTCAAGATGCCTACGTATCCTCCGTTAGGAAGAATCAGGTCGGACGTAGTTCGAGTGCAAGTGCCGTAGGGCAAGAAGAGAACGTACCTTGGTGGACGAAAAATGATCGGATGGTGTGGTCGGGCTTCGTAAAAGCTGTCTACGTATCTCCTGTCGGGAGAATCAGACCAGGCGTAGTTCGTAACGAACTTAGAATTTGAATGTTTTGCCATTTTGAAGCAAAATGAGGGATGCCACGTTGGGCGAGAGAGGGGGAACACCACGTTTGGTGAACAGAAGTTTGCCGTTTTGAAGCAAATGTGAGAGCTGCCACGTTGGGCGAGATAGGGAACACCACGTTCGGTGAACAAAAATTTGCCGTTTTGAAGCAAAGGAGAAAGTTGGTGTAATCAAGAAGTGCGAAGCCGCGTAATCTTGAATTCTAACCGAAAATTGAGAAGTGTATTTTAAAAGTGTCGATTCGAAAGCATGCTAGTGGATGCCACGTCGAGCCGAGTTTTGAAAAGAGTTGGTTCGAAGGCATGCCAGTGGATGCCACGTCGAGCCGAGTTTTGAAAATTTGCCGATTCGAAGGCATGCTAGTGGACGCCACGTCGAGCCGGAAGTAAGGGTATGGTCGAGCTCTTAGAGCTGCCTACGTATCTCCCGTCGGGAGAATCAGACCGAGCGTAGTTCATTCTTTGACGAAGCAAAAGTGATGAAAAGTGTGAGACGAGAGAGCAAAATGCCACGTCGGGGCGTGATTGCTGTGTGTGAGATAGCGAAATGCCACGTGGGGCGCGATCGCTGTGAAATAAGATAGCAAAATGCTGCGTCGGGGCGTGATTGCTGTGAAGTTGTAGAGTGCAAAATGCGATTCTCGTGATTGCCTTGAATATAAGAGACGAGAATAGCAAAGTCCGATACGGGTAATTGCCGTGGTGATAAGGTCCAACAGAATGTGATATGCGTGACTGCTGGGAGTATGAGAGAGCAAAATGACATGTGAGGCGTGATTGCTGTGGGATAGGACAGCAAAATGCCACGTGGGGCGTGATTGCTGTGGGATAGGGGAGCAAAATGCCACGTGGGGGCGTGATTGCTGTGAATGTTTGAGGGTAAGAGAAATACCTGATGCTTGATGCCGATGTAAGTTGATTGTCGTTTAAGGGACTTATACCTAATGGTAGGTGATATGAACAGAATGCCCCTTGACGGACTCACTCCTGATTTTGATGATTGATAGTGTGAATAGGATACCACTTGACGGATTTACTCCTAATTCCGATGATAGATAATGTGAATAGGACGCCTCTTGACGGACTCATTCCTGATAGTGAGATTGTGAACAGGATGCCTCTTGACGGACTCACTCCTAATAGTAAGGTTATGAATAGGGTGCCTCTTGACGGACTCACTCCTGAGCTGAAGATATGAACGGGATGCCACTTGACGGACTCATTCCCAATAGTGAGATTTGTGAACAGGATGCCCCTTGACGGACTCACTCCTGTGCTGAAGATGTAAACGGGATGCCACTTGACGGACTCATTCCCAATAGTGAGATTTGTGAACAGGATGCCCCTTGACGGACTCACTCCTGTGCTGAAGATGTAAACGGGATGCCACTTGACGGACTCATTCCCAATTGTGAATAGGATGCCCCTTGACGGACTCACTCCTGAGCTTGAGATGTGATTGGGACGCCACTTGACGGACTCATTCCCAATAGTAAGATTTGTGAACAGGATGCCCCTTGACGGACTCACTCCTGTGCTGAAGATGTAAACGGGATGCCACTTGACGGACTCATTCCCAATTGTGAATAGGATGCCCCTTGATGGACTCACTCCTGAGCTTGAGATGTGATTGGGACGCCACTTGACGGACTCATTCCCAATAGTGAGATTTGTGAACAGGATGCCCCTTGACGGACTCATTCCTGTGCTGAAGATGTAAACGGGATGCCACTTGACGGACTCATTCCCAATAGTGAGATTTGTGAACAGGATGCCCCTTGACGGACTCATTCCTGTGCTGAAGCTGTAGACGGGACGCCACTTGACGGACTCATTCCCAATTCTGATGATGAATTCTGACGCCGAGTAGTGAATAGGATGCCGCTGGAGGGTCTTATACCTGGTGCTTGTGATGGAATAGGACGTCGTTCTGATGATGGATTCTGATGCCGAGTAGTGAATAGGATGCCGCTGGAGGGTCTCATACCTGATTCCTGATTTGAGCATGAACGGTTAGACCTGAGCGAGAGATAGATTTCTTGACAATCTACCGAGGAGAAGATCGATTTGATATGTGGATCCGAGCAGATGGATCAGTGTAAAGTTGGCGAGTCTGAGCAAGGGTTGATATCATGGCTCAGTTAGTGGTGATGCTTTTGAAAGTTGGGCCAGTGGCTGGGCTTTGGAAACATGTTGGTCCAGTGATTAGGCTTTTCGAAGTCGGGCCAGTGGCTGGGCTTTTTGGAGTTGGGCCAGTTATCCCTGCTATAGAAAGTATGCATTGTCTGCTATGCTGAAAGATATGAATGGATTTTGAAAGTCATGTCATGAAAAGTATACGTATTTACAAGAGTATGATGCATGAATCTATCATCTATGAAAGAATGCTCATGAGTTAATGGATATTGACTGTCTTATCGCATGTTAAGCACTAGAAGACAAAGTATTTGACTGTGTAGGCTCAGTGCCCCAGTGATCGTCCTTCAGAAGGACTCAGTTTTTTAGTATTTGATTTCTCTCGAGCTTTCCTTCTCTCTGAAACCATTTTTACCTTCGGCACCCTCACGGGTTTTCACCGAATCCGGTTATGTGATTGTTGCGCTTCAGTGTATCTTGTGATTTGAAAGTATGTGGCACCCCCGTCGTTTCGAATGATGCAAGTATGTGATTTAGTGAACCCAACAAGGCTTATGTCAATCAAAGTGGACTTTACTGGGTTGTAACGTAGGCCAGGGTCATGGGTTGAGAAATGAAAGGATCGCATGAAGGCTCAAAGTTTGTTTTGAAAAGTCGGTTGAGATTCCTGAGATCACCTTATGCCTTGCGTCTTTCCTTCTTTTGATTTTTCTCTTTTTTTTTGTTTTTTTGTTTTTCATCCCAATCTAGTGTGGGGTATGTCATTGCTGAGTAAAGTATGTACTGGGGGGATTTTCCCCAGTTTGAAGTATATATCCAAGTCGGATCGTATCTTTTGTGGATTTGCTCCGGCTTTGCATTGAGTTCCTTTTTTTTTTTTTTTTTTTTTTTTTTTTTTGGCATTGCCCCAGTTTAGGGGGTGATCCTCAGGGGTTTAAAAAAGAAATCATCGTATGGCTCAAGTGGGCTAACGAGGGAAAGTAGTGTAGATAGCTGAAATGATTGCCTCTAATCATTTTGACACAAGTCGAGTCGGGTTCAGAGATCACATATATGCATCATTGAAGTTAGAGATCCTGAGAATGAGTATTAACTTTCCTGACCAGGATTGAGGGGCCTCATGTGGGCCAGCAGTGATCGTGATGACCTCTTTTGCTGAGATGTGGGGACAAAGACTGCCCCAGTCGATGTATGTCATGATCATGAGAATGGACTGAGGTGTTCTGGTCCCTACATGCCCGTCGTCTGTTTGCTCTGTCCTTATGTACTTGGATGACATTAAGCGGTTGTGAATATGCACTGAGTGCACTTTTGTCATCTGATTTGGGTTGAGATAGTGAGCATTGTCAATGGATGAAATGGCCAATTTATGAACTTGAGTCTTTTCTCGGCATGACCTTGTGTTGATCGTACTTTCAGGTAGAATCGAACAAAGCTTTGTTACGTCCGAAAGTCTCGTACGATGTCTACGTCGTATTCAACAAGCAGTAAGACAGTCATATCCAACATACTCATGAGATTTAAGGAATGAGAGCAGATGACATTTATTGAATGATGCAAAGAATGAGTTTTGTTTTTGTGTTTTTTTTTTTTTATTTGAAAGTATGTACTTATGCAAAGCAGACAAAGCATAAATTCTATAGTATGGAGAAACTGCCCCTGTGTGGCATATGATGAGAAGTAATGTTTCGAGATAGTGGGTTGAGCGTTGGTCCTTCACGAGAATCGTTTTAGGCATGGCCAGAGCTTGTGGGTGTATATGGGTAGAAGTGTGCCTATTGGTTCAGCAGCTTGAGGGTTTGAACAATCACAAATGCACTGGTACTGCTCGGATTTGATCTCCTCGGTTTTGTCACCCGATCCTGCTCAGGTTTGACGCTTGAACATGTTTGGAGTCGGAATTCGGAGTTGTTTGGACTGGTTGTCCATTCAAAGTTTTTTTTTTTTTTTCCATCCGTGGAGAAGTTGGTGATGCAGGGAGTAGGCTGAGCGTGTAGAGGCTTCCCATGTTGACCTCTGTCAGAAGTGTACCTGTAGCGAAGGTTGGAAGAAGTATAGGTAGTAAGTCGCTTCAAAGGAAAGAAATGGGGATTCTTCTCCCAGTGACTCGTTAGAGATGGGAGAGTAGTGCCCCAGTGTGATGTGTGTTCCCAAGGTATGAGGTGAATCTGGATAGCCTTTCGGCGTCACCAAATGTCTTTGAAAAGTGGATTTGTCCTTGGGAAGTTTTATTCTTGCTTTAAAAGGTGAGAACGAGTTGGGAAAAAGTCTGGCAGCCTTCCGGCGCCGTTTTTTAGTTTTTTTTTTGAAAAAGTGTATCCATCCTTGTTAAAATGTAAGGAGAGGATAAGTGAGAATGGGCATCCCTTCGGCGCCGTTTCGTATTTTGAAAGGTTTTGAATGCACGTGTAAAAATGTGACTATGTGGAGAGGTTGACGTCTAATGTAGACTTAAATCGGGTCCGGTCCCCAAACCTTCAAACCTCCAGCGCCGGAGCACCTTCTCAGGTTGGTGGTTCGAGCGGGAGAATTTCAGTGCTGGTACCGACGGTAACACCGCAACGGCCACGCCACCTACTCAACTCCCTATCTAATCTTAAGGGTGGTTCCTCGGAACCGGGTTATGAACATGCTCAATGTGTAGTGTGCGTGATAATGCTTGAGCAAAATAAAGTTGGCATTGGCCTTGCAATTTATTTTTTGGCATTGGCCGCAAATCCTGTGCAAGCAAAATACTTACAAGACTAAAAAAGAAAGAAAAAATTAGTAAAAGAAAATGCCCCGTAAGTATGAAGATCGCCAAAGTAATGGCTTGAGTCCTCTTAGGTTAGTCCCCAGCAGAGTCGCCAGCTGTCGCACCGCGACGGGAAAAAAAAAGGGTTTTTCGAATATATATATATAAGAGTGTTTTTTTTTTAAAAAATGGAAAAAGAGGAATGTGGGAGAGGTATTTTTATTTTGAAAAATAGGCCAAGTAGATTTTTCAGAGTCGCCACCTAACTTTGTACGGGTGTTAGGATCCCGATAAAGATACGGAAACATATCTTTATATTTTTACAGTTTGGGAAAGTGGGCCTATGCTTTTTGACAAGTAAACCAGAGATTTAGAAAGGGGTTCGTGGACTCGGTTATGTCGAGGGAAGGTATTAAGCACCCTCGAACATCCATGACGAAGTATGGTTGCCAAATTGGCGATTTTCATGATAACAGGGCATAAAGATAAAAGAATAAGAATTTACAAAAAAGAAAAAAGATGAAAAGTTATGGCCGCACCCTTTTGGGGGTTGCATACGTATCTCGGGTTGAGAATCAGGCCAAACGTAGCTCTAACTTGTTATTTATTTTTTGAAATTTTTTGGTCGCGTTTGACCGGGCTCGTGTGTTATAGTGTCTTTGAAAAGTCGGTGTAGCTAGGACGTCGATCACCGTAATCGAGTCCTAGACTTTAACCTTGATTATGTGCCGGAAGTAAGGGTCGGTGCCCATTTGAGTCTCGAACTTTCAAGTCGTTAACGTTATTGAACAACGTAACTAATCGAAATGTTCGGTTTTGAAAAAAGGTTACCGGAAGTAAGGGTCGGTGCCCGTTTGAGTCTCGAACATTCAAGTCGTTAACGTTATTGAACAACGTAACTAATCGAAATGTTCGATTTTAGAAAGGATTTGAATACCGGAAGTAAGGGTCGGTGCCCGTTTGAGTCTCGAACATTCAAGTCGTTAACGTTATTGAACAACGTAACTAATCGAAATGTTCGGTTTTAGAAAGGATTTGAATACCGGAAGTAAGGGTCGGTGCCCGTTTTGAACATTCATATTATCGGCGTTATTGAACAACGGGATAACTTGAAATGTTCATTTTGAAAGAAAGGTTTTTGAAAGTTACCGGAAGTAAGGGTCGGCGCCCGTTTTGAATTTGAACATTCATATTATCGGCGTTATTGAACAACGGGATAACTTGAAGTGTTCATTTTGAAAGAAAGATTTTTGAAAGTTACCGGAAGTAAGGGTCGGCACCCGTTTTGAGTTGATTTGAGGATTTACAGCATAGTGAATGTATGATTTTTTTTTACAGTGATTATGTACATTGAAAGAGGTAGTAAGCACAGAAATATTGACATTAATGAAAGACAAAATATAAGAATGTACAATAAGTAGATCCGGCCTACCGGAAAATCAAGTGAACTAGGAGCTAGCCAGTTCACAATGGTAAGGGTCAAGTATTGGCGGCGAACCGACCGTAGTTAGAATCAAGTATTGGCGGCGAACCGACCGTAGTTAGAATCAAATATTGGCGGCGAACCGACCGTACAAATTGTTAGATCCGGCCTACCGGAAAATCAAGTGAACTAGGAGCTAGCCAGTTCACAATGGAGAGGGTCAAGTATTGGCGGACGAAGCCGACCATATTAGTTTAAGTAAAAAAATTATTATTATAATTTTTTATTTATTACATTTACAGCAGATTCGGTATAAAGAATAAAAGAAAACGGCCCTTTACCTTGAGAAAACGGCTCGGAAATAGCTAAACGGGGCCCAAGTTGAATTTCGGCTTGAAACAGGCCCAAACGGAGGTCACCGGTGAGTCCGGAACGGCCGAAAACCCCCCAAAATGGTATAAGTTGGAGCGAAATCAGTCCGGGCAGATTTCGGGCGGGACCGACCGGCGCCAAACTGGCCGGTTTAAGCAGAAATGAGCTTGAAAATGGAGAAACTGCTTCAAACGGTGGAATTTTGCAATTCTGAGCATACGGGTGCGTCCGGAATGGCCAAATTAGCTAGGACTGAGTGTCGGAACGTCGAAAATCGGGTCCGGAAGCCTCGAAAATGGCAAAAAAGTCAAAGTGGGGCTCACTTCCACGTGGCAGACACGTGGCGGCTGAGTCAGCGCCGCGTCAGCAGTCAGTGACACGTGGCGCCTTCTGATTTGCTGGTCAAAGCTGATGGGGCGATGATGTGGTAGGTGACGTGGTATGACACGTGTCTTGATGACGTGGCAGCTAGTGACACGTGGCAGCCTATGGTTGGTTGACCAAGTGACGTGGCAGTTGACGTGGCATGACACGTGGCATGACACATGGCTTTCAGTGACACGTGTCAACTTCTGATTGGTTTGTCAACGCTGGCATTGTGATGGCGTGGCAGACACGTGGCATGCTGACTGGACTCCTGACTCAGCGTTCTTGCCACGTGTCAGTGTGGGATTGGCTGGTCAACTGCTGAGTCAGCGCTGACTCAGCAGTGACTGTGTGGCTGCGCGTGGGCAAGGCGGGTTGGTGGCTTGTGGCGCGTGTTAGCGCGTGCGGTGGTGTACGGTGGCCGTTAGGCTCCGGACGACCGCGATCTTGATCGTCTGGGGGAGACGATGCTGGTGGTGGTGGTGCGGTGGTCTGAATGTGGCCGTGGACGGCGGCGGAGGGGCCGGAATCTAGCGGCGGCGCGTGCCTGGCTTTGGCGGCGCGTGAGGAGGCTGTGGACCTCCTTAGGAGGATCTGAAAAGATGGATCGATGGGTTTTTTCGATACGAAGCCAACGGTATGGGTGGTGAGACACAGAAATGCAGTCTAAGGCTCCGTTTGGGTGTTTTTCAGAATCTGCAATTCCGGTGACCGGTTGGGTGGTTCGGGGCTGATTTCTGGTACTTTGGAGGATCCTTAGGATCTGAAACTTTGGGTATTTGTGGGTAAATGATTTACAGAGGTGGTGGTGGTCTTAGTTTTGGGCTTGGAGTGGTGATGGAGATGGTGGTGATTTTTTTGAGTTTTTTGGAGCTTTGGAGAAGATAACAATGGTGGAGAGAGGGAGAGAGCTTCTTTTGAGCTTGGAGAGAGCTTCCTCTTTGTGCAGCACCCAAGGGGCTCTATTTATAGAGTCTTTTGGGTTGGGTAGGATCCGGTGCGAACGGGACGCATTTCGGATCCCTACAACTCCCGATCTTGGCCGTTCGGTCTTCCGAAGCTTGTTTTTTCCATCCGGCCGTCCGATTTGAGCGATTCGAAAATATTTAGTCTTCATTTAGCTTTACCGACAAATCCCCACGGTCGGATCGGCGATTTCTACTCCCGGGCTCAAAATTGACCGTTTTGCCCCTCCCTCTGCTGGTCTTGGACTGCAAAATTAGGGTTATTGATATCTCGTGATCCGACCGTCGAATCTGACTGATTTGAAGTTCTTTATTCTTGTATTGATATTACCTTCAGCCCCGTATAGTCGGATCGATGATCTCTATGCCCGGGCACAGAAGATGACCATTTTGCCCTTTCCTGTGCTGATCCTGGACTGTGGAATTAGGGTTACCCATATCTTTTGATCCGACCGTCGGATCTGACCGATTCAAAGTTCTTCGTGCTTGTATTGAGATTACCTTCCACCCCATACAGTCGGATCGATGATCTCTGCTCCCGGGCTCAAAATTGACCGTTTTGCCCTTCCTTGTGCTGATTCTGGACTGTAAAAGCCAACAGGCCACCGCTTTTTCCTCTGATTGCCCGTCCGGACCCATTTTCCTTTCCCAGAAGTCATTTCCATGCTTTCTTTGGCTTACGGCCATTTTGACTCGCCTTCACTTGCCCCGGTCTTGATTCTGACTCATTTTCTAACCTCCCGGTTAGCCGATTCGGGACCCGCGCTGAGCGGCGACCGCCGTTTTTGAACTTCCGTATGATTGATGACTCTGAATGACCTAGAATGGCCATTAAAAACCTTTGTTGGCATCCCCGATGGATTCTCGGTCTTTTCCTCGATTTGCGTGCCCGGTGGGCCCCCTGTACGAGTCAGTTCTCTTTTTCCTTTTTTTTATTTACTTCTTCTTTTTGTATTTTTTTTTAAAGGACGGTAAAAATGGGGTGTCTACAGCTGCCCCTCTTTGTCAAGTTTTGCGGAGCAAATCAGGACAAAGATTTCGAGAGACGACCCATTTTTGCCGAATCCTTTTGAAAACATGAGAAAATATGTACAATGGTATGACCGATCTCGAAAAGTGTTCAAGATGCCTACGTATCCTCCGTTAGGAAGAATCAGGTCGGACGTAGTTCGAGTGCAAGTGCCGTAGGGCAAGAAGAGAACGTACCTTGGTGGACGAAAAATGATCGGATGGTGTGGTCGGGCTTCGTAAAAGCTGCCTACGTATCTCCTGTCGGGAGAATCAGACCGGGCGTAGTTCGTAACGAACTTAGAATTTGAATGTTTTGCCATTTTGAAGCAAAATGAGGGATGCCACGTTGGGCGAGAGAGGGGGAACACCACGTTTGGTGAACAGAAGTTTGCCGTTTTGAAGCAAATGTGAGAGCTGCCACGTTGGGCGAGATAGGGAACACCACGTTCGGTGAACAAAAATTTGCCGTTTTGAAGCAAAGGAGAAAGTTGGTGTAATCAAGAAGTGCGAAGCCGCGTAATCTTGAATTCTAACCGAAAATTGAGAAGTGTATTTTAAAAGTGTCGATTCGAAAGCATGCTAGTGGATGCCACGTCGAGCCGAGTTTTGAAAAGAGTTGGTTCGAAGGCATGCCAGTGGATGCCACGTCGAGCCGAGTTTTGAAAATTTGCCGATTCGAAGGCATGCTAGTGGACGCCACGTCGAGCCGGAAGTAAGGGTATGGTCGAGCTCTTAGAGCTGCCTACGTATCTCCCGTCGGGAGAATCAGACCGAGCGTAGTTCATTCTTTGACGAAGCAAAAGTGATGAAAAGTGTGAGACGAGAGAGCAAAATGCCACGTCGGGGCGTGATTGCTGTGTGTGAGATAGCGAAATGCCACGTGGGGCGCGATCGCTGTGAAATAAGAGAGCAAAATGCCGCGTCGGGGCGTGATTGCTGTGAAGTTGTAGAGTGGCAAAATGCGATTCTCGTGATTGCCTTGAATATAAGAGACGAGAATAGCAAAGTCCGATACGGGTAATTGCCGTGGTGATAAGGTCCAACAGAATGTGATATGCGTGACTGCTGGGAGTATGAGAGAGCAAAATGACATGTGAGGCGTGATTGCTGTGGGATAGGACAGCAAAATGCCACGTGGGGCGTGATTGCTGTGGGATAGGGGAGCAAAATGCCACGTGGGGGCGTGATTGCTGTGAATGTTTGAGGGTAAGAGAAATACCTGATGCTTGATGCCGATGTAAGTTGATTGTCGTTTAAGGGACTTATACCTAATGGTAGGTGATATGAACAGAATGCCCCTTGACGGACTCACTCCTGATTTTGATGATTGATAGTGTGAATAGGATACCACTTGACGGATTTACTCCTAATTCCGATGATAGATAATGTGAATAGGACGCCTCTTGACGGACTCATTCCTGATAGTGAGATTGTGAACAGGATGCCTCTTGACGGACTCACTCCTAATAGTAAGGTTATGAATAGGGTGCCTCTTGACGGACTCACTCCTGAGCTGAAGATATGAACGGGATGCCACTTGACGGACTCATTCCCAATAGTGAGATTTGTGAACAGGATGCCCCTTGACGGACTCACTCATGTGCTGAAGATGTAAACGGGATGCCACTTGACGGACTCATTCCCAATAGTGAGATTTGTGAACAGGATGCCCCTTGACGGACTCACTCCTGTGCTGAAGATGTAAACGGGATGCCACTTGACGGACTCATTCCCAATTGTGAATAGGATGCCCCTTGACGGACTCACTCCTGAGCTTGAGATGTGATTGGGACGCCACTTGACGGACTCATTCCCAATAGTAAGATTTGTGAACAGGATGCCCCTTGACGGACTCACTCCTGTGCTGAAGATGTAAACGGGATGCCACTTGACGGACTCATTCCCAATTGTGAATAGGATGCCCCTTGATGGACTCACTCCTGAGCTTGAGATGTGATTGGGACGCCACTTGACGGACTCATTCCCAATAGTGAGATTTGTGAACAGGATGCCCCTTGACGGACTCATTCATGTGCTGAAGATGTAAACGGGATGCCACTTGACGGACTCATTCCCAATAGTGAGATTTGTGAACAGGATGCCCCTTGACGGACTCATTCCTGTGCTGAAGCTGTAGACGGGACGCCACTTGACGGACTCATTCCCAATTCTGATGATGAATTCTGACGCCGAGTAGTGAATAGGATGCCGCTGGAGGGTCTTATACCTGGTGCTTGTGATGGAATAGGACGTCGTTCTGATGATGGATTCTGATGCCGAGTAGTGAATAGGATGCCGCTGGAGGGTCTCATACCTGATTCCTGATTTGAGCATGAACGGTTAGACCTGAGCGAGAGATAGATTTCTTGACAATCTACCGAGGAGAAGATCGATTTGATATGTGGATCCGAGCAGATGGATCAGTGTAAAGTTGGCGAGTCTGAGCAAGGGTTGATATCATGGCTCAGTTAGTGGTGATGCTTTTGAAAGTTGGGCCAGTGGCTGGGCTTTGGAAACATGTTGGTCCAGTGATTAGGCTTTTCGAAGTCGGGCCAGTGGCTGGGCTTTTTGGAGTTGGGCCAGTTATCCCTGCTATAGAAAGTATGCATTGTCTGCTATGCTGAAAGATATGAATGGATTTTGAAAGTCATGTCATGAAAAGTATACGTATTTACAAGAGTATGATGCATGAATCTATCATCTATGAAAGAATGCTCATGAGTTAATGGATATTGACTGTCTTATCGCATGTTAAGCACTAGAAGACAAAGTATTTGACTGTGTAGGCTCAGTGCCCCAGTGATCGTCCTTCAGAAGGACTCAGTTTTTTAGTATTTGATTTCTCTCGAGCTTTCCTTCTCTCTGAAACCATTTTTACCTTCGGCACCCTCACGGGTTTTCACCGAATCCGGTTATGTGATTGTTGCGCTTCAGTGTATCTTGTGATTTGAAAGTATGTGGCACCCCCGTCGTTTCGAATGATGCAAGTATGTGATTTAGTGAACCCAACAAGGCTTATGTCAATCAAAGTGGACTTTACTGGGTTGTAACGTAGGCCAGGGTCATGGGTTGAGAAATGAAAGGATCGCATGAAGGCTCAAAGTTTGTTTTGAAAAGTCGGTTGAGATTCCTGAGATCACCTTATGCCTTGCGTCTTTCCTTCTTTTGATTTTTCTCTTTTTTTTTGTTTTTTTGTTTTTCATCCCAATCTAGTGTGGGGTATGTCATTGCTGAGTAAAGTATGTACTGGGGGGATTTTCCCCAGTTTGAAGTATATATCCAAGTCGGATCGTATCTTTTGTGGATTTGCTCCGGCTTTGCATTGAGTTCCTTTTTTTTTTTTTTTTTTTTTTTTTTTTTTTGGCATTGCCCCAGTTTAGGGGGTGATCCTCAGGGGTTTAAAAAAGAAATCATCGTATGGCTCAAGTGGGCTAACGAGGGAAAGTAGTGTAGATAGCTGAAATGATTGCCTCTAATCATTTTGACACAAGTCGAGTCGGGTTCAGAGATCACATATATGCATCATTGAAGTTAGAGATCCTGAGAATGAGTATTAACTTTCCTGACCAGGATTGAGGGGCCTCATGTGGGCCAGCAGTGATCGTGATGACCTCTTTTGCTGAGATGTGGGGACAAAGACTGCCCCAGTCGATGTATGTCATGATCATGAGAATGGACTGAGGTGTTCTGGTCCCTACATGCCCGTCGTCTGTTTGCTCTGTCCTTATGTACTTGGATGACATTAAGCGGTTGTGAATATGCACTGAGTGCACTTTTGTCATCTGATTCGGGTTGAGATAGTGAGCATTGTCAATGGATGAAATGGCCAATTTATGAACTTGAGTCTTTTCTCGGCATGACCTTGTGTTGATCGTACTTTCAGGTAGAATCGAACAAAGCTTTGTTACGTCCGAAAGTCTCGTACGATGTCTACGTCGTATTCAACAAGCAGTAAGACAGTCATATCCAACATACTCATGAGATTTAAGGAATGAGAGCAGATGACATTTATTGAATGATGCAAAGAATGAGTTTTGTTTTTGTGTTTTTTTTTTTTTTATTTGAAAGTATGTACTTATGCAAAGCAGACAAAGCATAAATTCTATAGTATGGAGAAACTGCCCCTGTGTGGCATATGATGAGAAGTAATGTTTCGAGATAGTGGGTTGAGCGTTGGTCCTTCACGAGAATCGTTTTAGGCATGGCCAGAGCTTGTGGGTGTATATGGGTAGAAGTGTGCCTATTGGTTCAGCAGCTTGAGGGTTTGAACAATCACAAATGCACTGGTACTGCTCGGATTTGATCTCCTCGGTTTTGTCACCCGATCCTGCTCAGGTTTGACGCTTGAACATGTTTGGAGTCGGAATTCGGAGTTGTTTGGACTGGTTGTCCATTCAAAGTTTTTTTTTTTTTTTTTTTTTCGATCCGTGGAGAAGTTGGTGATGCAGGGAGTAGGCTGAGCGTGTAGAGGCTTCCCATGTTGACCTCTGTCAGAAGTGTACCTGTAGCGAAGGTTGGAAGAAGTATAGGTAGTAAGTCGCTTCAAAGGAAAGAAATGGGGATTCTTCTCCCAGTGACTCGTTAGAGATGGGAGAGTAGTGCCCCAGTGTGATGTGTGTTCCCAAGGTATGAGGTGAATCTGGATAGCCTTTCGGCGTCACCAAATGTCTTTGAAAAGTGGATTTGTCCTTGGGAAGTTTTATTCTTGCTTTAAAAGGTGAGAACGAGTTGGGAAAAAGTCTGGCAGCCTTCCGGCGCCGTTTTTTAGTTTTTTTTTTGAAAAAGTGTATCCATCCTTGTTAAAATGTAAGGAGAGGATAAGTGAGAATGGGCATCCCTTCGGCGCCGTTTCGTATTTTGAAAGGTTTTGAATGCACGTGTAAAAATGTGACTATGTGGAGAGGTTGACGTCTAATGTAGACTTAAATCGGGTCCGGCCCGTTTGACACCTCTACCTATGGACAATCAAATAACACCCACAAATAGATTTGGAATATCAAATAATAATAAGTGCCAACTGCCAAGTGACCAAAATATATCATTTCTGCAAATATGTACTTATACTCTCTCTCTCTCTCTCTCTCTCTCTCTCTCTCTCATTAACTAATTTGAGCATTAGATATTAGAAAGGACAAGTCATAAACAAAAACTCACACATGAATACACTCTAAAAAATTTTCCCTCCTAAAGTCTCCTAAAATTTTAACTTTCCCTTCTAAAGTCTTTTAAAATTTTAAATTTTTCTCTAAATGACAAAATTGCCCATGGAACCTAGGAAATCACCCCCACCACCTCTCTCTCTCTCTCTCTCTAACTTTCCCTCTCCTCCTCCCTCCATAGCCACCATCACCATCTCTCTTTTTTTCTCTCTCCTCATCCCTCCATAGCCACCACCATTGCGACCACTACCATCAGAGTCGTCGCCACCGTCGCCGACACCGGAGCCATCGCCCCCATAACCATCTCTCTTGTTAACTTTCCCTTTCCTCTTCTGGCCTCCAGAGCCACCACCACCATCTCTCTTCTCTCTATCTCTCTAACTTTTTCTCTCTTCCTCCTTCCATAGCCACCACCATCACGACCACCACCACGGAGCCCTCGCAATCGCCGCAACTACCACCGGAGCCCTCGCCCCCATCACCAGTAGGGCTGCTCAAAATCCACCCGCCCACCCGACTCATCCGAGTCATCTGACCACCCGACTCACCCGTAGCCTCTTTTTTTGTTTTTAAACAATGTGAGTGGAGTCATGGGTCTTGGGGGTGGAAACCCGACAGTGTCGGGTGGAGTCACGGGTCTAGGGGGGTGAAAACCCAATTCACCCGACCCAACTCAAAACACACTTAATTTTTTAAAAATTTATATGTAATATGCTTATATCAATATATGCATTATGTATTATATAGTCTTTAATATATATATATATGTAATATGCTTATATCAGTATATGTATTATGTATTATATAGTCTTTAAAAATATATATGTTATATTCTTATATCAATATATATGTCACTAGTGGAAATATAAAAAACATTAAAACCATCAAACTAGCACATGACTATGTTTTTATTATTATTTTTTTTTTGTCAGGGCTTTGTTTAACCCATGACTATGTAGACAAAGACATTCAAAGCAAAAAAAGAAAAATGAAAATGTAGACAAAGTCATGTGTAAAGCAAATGCTTGATTGAGACAAATGAGACAGTCGGGTTTCACCCGACTCGACCCGACTCACCCGATGAGTCGCCGACAAAGCGAGTGGATGACGGGTGGAAGGAGGACAAATCCGACTATATTCAGATGGATGAGCGGATAAGGGCCAAACCTGACTCACCCGACTCGTGAGCAACCCTAATCATCGATCAAGATCTAGATCTAGATCTAGATCTAAATGTCATTGCCATCACCGGTAACCCACGATCTCCGCCAACAACCATACAAGGCGATTTCATGATCATCGCACATGCATATTACCATGTATGCAAATTAGTTGTAAAATTTTCAAAAATCAAGTTAAATTTCACGTGAACAACGTTAATTGAAATTTCTCTTACGATAATATCTTAAATGAAATTTCACTATTTATTATTTTGTTAAGTAAAAAGGCAATCTTTAGTCGAGATATTGGTGGTTGTCCGAATTCTGTCGAGTGGTGGGGGGTGGTCAGGAGTGGCGAGGATGGTAGTAGGATGTCGAAAAAGTGGTGGTCAAGAGGTGAAACGATGGTGGTCGCCGGAGATGGCGAGGGTGGTGGCCGAAGGTGTCAGGGGTGGTGGTCGGAGGTGGTGTGAGTGATGGTAATGGTGGCTAGGGTTTGGTTAGGGTTAGAGGATGAAGATAAGAGTATTTTGGTCTATGGACATTGGGAGGACTTATCCCCAATGTTTAGTTTAAGTTGTCCTTAATCCCCAATAAGCTTATCTTAATGACATTTTCACCAATTTTTCCTAGACATTTTTGTAAGACACTCACTTGGATTTGTTCCTCGTTATGATATATAGTGGGAACATATATATATATATATAACACTTTCAATAAGAATTATGAAGTTATTTCTCTATGATTGAAAGTGGATCAACTTTCACTTTGGTTGAAAACTAATTAAGTTAGAAAATCATTGTGTTATTTTAAAGGAAACGGGAGTTAAAACATTTTTTCTGTCTTAAAATAAATCAAATGTCGGTTTTGCAACAACTTTTGAAGCATATAAGCAGTTATGGAAGTGGATCACCAAAAGTTCAAATGAAACAGTTTGGTAAACAGATTAATTAATTTTTAATTTCAATTACAAACAATATGAATCAATCAGAGAAATTTGTGACTGGCTTTTATCCTAAAGTATTATTTTGCTATTGAATTGCAGAAGCAAAAGTTATAGTAATCAAATAGGTCTCCTGTTACATGCTAATCGATGTGGACACGCGGAATCGGTCGCCCACTCTTGTTCAGTTTGTTTGAAATTGATTTGAAAGAAAACAAGAGGTTTGTTGAAAGCAGATACAGAGTCTCCAATTGGTTTTTAAGGAACCAAGAAACCTAATTTTGACGCACCCAAACGGATAAAGGGCATCGGTCCTTCATAACCAAAGAACTTGGTTCAGGGTTTTGGTACGAGAGAGGAAGGAGCTTTTTCGCGACTATAACACCCTCAACTCGCCCCGTCTCTCGACGGGTCTCAATTAGCATCCAAATAATCATCTTATACTATGTTTGGTTCGACAATTAATACTATGATAGTATATTACATCACATAAGAATCTTGAAATGGAAGATCTAAAGATAATATGTCATTCATAAGATCTAAGCCAAATATCACACAATGCAAAGGTGAAAGATCACACAAAAGAACCTAGGAAAAATCGTCTAATCACATATCAAGTAATCAAGTTTTCCTAACCTAAAGGGGGACATGAGTTATTCTCAAAACAAATAATCAAAGATATCAAAATATGCTTAGCAAGCTAGTATAATGCATGTTAATATTGAGAAAAGAAGATCTCTCAATCCCCGGGACGAATGAGAAAGGAAGATTAGATCGAGGAAAAGTATGAACATGTGATCAAGTTCATTCCTTATAATCTTCTTAGATTAGGAGTCACAAAAATCCCAAATCTTGCATGGATGCAATGTATGATCCTAAAATGTGCAAAGGTTGTAGTGTATTTGTGTACATGAACTTTCTAAAGTGGCTTAGAAGTCTAGAGTATGCATGAATGCATAAAATAAATCATCATAGGATATGTACAAATGTAGTATGGACTACTTTCTAAGATATGAACTAATTTGGAGTGCATGTGAGCATCAAATCAAAGAATGAAAGTAAAAGTATGCTTGCTGTGAATAGTGGACAGAACAGTGAGTTGATCTTGTGAAAATCGAAAAGTGGGGTTAGAAATGTTTGTAGTTCATGATTTTTTATGGAGATCATATTTATTGTGTCTAGAACACATATCAAAAAGCCAAATTACAATAACTATTACAAATTGAGAGAAATCATATGAACAAGAAAGGTTGCTCAGAAATAGAGTCCGTACTGTCGACTGAAATGTTGAAAAATCTTCGAAAATGAAAACAAAACATCTAGAGGCCCATATTATTCAGAAAGTTCCCTAAGACACTGAAGTTTAAAGGAAAAATGAGTTGGGATCACTCGTTTTGGAAAAGTTTTCTGAAAGACAAGTTGAAAGTCAACCTAGCTACTGTGAAAGCAAAAGCAGAATATATGGAAGAAATGTTTGGACCAAAATGGAACCCTTCCAAGTGTTTTCAAGCCAAGCCAAAAATCATGGGTGTTCTATAATGAGTTAGGAAGACTTTCCAAGTGGCCTTGTAATCACCTTTATAGTATTGAGTTCTAGAGAAATCTTTGAACTCAGATCATGCACTATTTTGAGGATTTTGGTAAAAAAACAAGACTTGTTTCTTGGAATCCAAATATTGGGGTTTTTAGAGGGGTTTTGAAAGTACATTTTCAGCACAAAAAGGGGATTAAGACCACTTAAGAAATCAACATCAAACTCATCATCATGAACTCCCAATATTGTTTGCACAAACAAAGTTTTGTTTGAGAATATGACTTCAATAATACATATGAATGTATTGAAGTTAGAATCATCATCCATCAAACATGTCTTTGAGGTCAAGAGCTACTATCCATAAGGATTCACTCTTCTCATACAATATGTTATCTAGATGATGATAAACATGTAAGTAATCAAAGAAAAATAAAAAAGAAATGAGGTGAGAAGAGATGAACATAATGTATAAACAATCAAATAAGCAATCAATAGATGATGATCATTGAGATATTAGACTTGTAACTTGGTGTTTCACTCATATATATTGACATTTGGACATTGAAGTAGCTTCCTAACTCAAGATTGCTCAAGAATGTTGGTTGTGGGGGGGGGGGGGGGGGTTTGGATGTGAAATATATAGAAGAATAATGGAAGAACTTGAGTTTAAAACTCACTTTCTATAGAAAATCAGTAGAGGAAGCTCCATTTCTCACTTCTAACTCTAAGCATATCTCTCATTCTCTCTACAACTTTTCCAAGCTTTGCACTTGGCTCCCCCAAAATGAAGAGCAAAGGGGTTATATGGGCCAATTTGGGGGTGATTTTGGAATTTAGAAAGTGCTCCCATTAGTCCCAAATATCTGTGAACAAGAAACTACGTCATTTTGGCTTTCAATTATTCAATTTGGATCCCCAAAATAAATTACAAAAATGGCTTCAACGGGGGTTGAGTGCCGCTGCGGTACTGCTCCTCAGATGCCCAAAAAATTACGTTTAGGCCCCCAGAGATTCCGGTATTCGCGAAAAAGGCCCAATTTCATCCGAAATTCATAAAAAATGCATACGAACTCCAAATTGAGCTTGTGATATACCATTAGAAAGATAATGGAGTCTACTTTTCATAAAAATAGTTCGGATTCAGGTCACTTTGAAAAGTTTTGCTATATTTGCGATAAAAGTCGATTTGATTGTCTTTTTCACCTTCGGAACTCCATAATAAATTCGTTTTGAATTCAGAAATTATGTGCGATATGTCGTTGAAAAGCTATTGACCTCTGGTATCCATGAAAAATGTTTGAAAAATAACACGGCTCTCCGATTTCAAAGTCAACTTTTATGTCAAATCGATCAAACCTAGGATCTCCAAGAAGTTCTGGGAACCTCTAGGAGCTCTCAGGAGCTGACGTGTTCGTCCGATTTTCTTTTAAAACTCATTTTAGTACTTTTCACATGATCTAGAATGATCTTGGAACTTTTCGACGAATTTGGACGTTTTCGGTCAAACCTTGGTCAAACATAGTCAAACTTGGGTCAAACCGGTCAACAGCGACTTTTCGGGAACTTCTGGGGGTCTCTCGGAGCTAACGATTTCATCTGATTTTGCTTCAAACTCATTTTTAGTACTTTTTATGACGTAGCATGTTTTCAGAACTTTCGATCCAAATGTGTGAGTGTTTGGACTTTCAGGGGTATTTTGGTCATTCTGAGTATTTTGAGAGATAGAACTAACTTCCATGAATCCTTTTGAGTCATTGTGAACCACTAAGCTATAGGTCTCATAAATCTTATAGCCGACAAAATGGGATCTCTACAATCGATAAATTTCTCTCTAACTTTTCATATAGATCTTTTCCGCTTATTTTCACTGGTGACGAAATACGTGAAATAGAAAGTCGTTTGCTTTTCTTTTTCTTTTCTTAATTATTTTAATCTTCAAACCAAATAGAGACACGGAAAAAGTTTATGTAAAGGTTGAATCAACATATAATTTATGTGTATCTAATATATGATTTTGTAAGTTTCTACTCTTTAATCATTCTGCAATGGCAGCCCAAGTCGATGTAAAAAATATTCTCTACCATGACCATGCTTGTAGCAACAGAAGTACTACTTTTTTTTCCCAATGTTTGCATGTTTTGCCATGATCTGGATAATTATTTCATTTAATTGAATATATATATATATATATCTCAAATAGTCTCTTTAATTGATAGTCACAGGACTAATGAAACTATATCCCCATGGTATAATTTAGTCTCCCGTATGGGGAACTGTTCTTTTAAAATAGACAAATAGTCCCAAGCAGAATTGCTGCGTCAAACACCAGACTATTCAATTAAAAGAACTATTAGTCCTGTATGTGATGAACAACCCAAACGCCGAACTACTTCAATTAAATAAAACGAATTAATACTTCAATATTCCCTCTAATCCTTTCTTAGTCATGCAAAATAAATGGGGCCAAATGGACAACATTAATTATTTACTCAGTAATGCTATGCTTCCTAAATTTCCATCTCAAATGATGTAGCAATGAGATCACTGAATTTGATTAGAGGACTCTACTACCACATTATTTAGAACGGGGTCATGGGAAGCATAGTATATAACACCCACATTTGTGTTATTTCATTTGCATTATATTGTCATGCATGATAATGTGATGTGGCGTGTCTTATGACACATGTTTGAGTGAGTTTTGACTCACGAGTTGATTTGGGTATCTGTATTAGAGAACCCTTTGAAACGGTTGTGATTGAGGATTTATTGTTTGTGAAGTCTCTCCGAGTGTGAGACGGTCACTGTGGAACATTTTAAATGTTTATCTGAAAATAAATGTTTACCTGTGTATTGCAATATCTGTATTATTTTCTGGCTTAGAATATATTTCTGTTGTTAGATTTAGTATCCTGGTGAGAACGAATGAACACGCTATTAATTTGTTAGGCTAATTAGCAACTTCGGAAACGTCATGTAGAAATTCGCGTTTTAGCGACCAAACGAAACTTAGTCGAAAACTTGTATAATTTTGAGTTTTCACTCGCAAAGCTATGAATTAGCTGTATAGAAAGTTCCAGAGACTGATTAGGAGTTTGGAAAATTCGTGGGGAGGTAAACGTAAATTCTCAATAGTCTTGCCTATATATAGGAAGTGATGACTTTAGGTTTTTCATAAGTTCTTGACCTAATTCTAAAAGGAGGCCAAAAGGGGGCTAGAGGGAGATTTAGTTGGTTCAAGCTTTGCGACGCCAAACGACGACCTTTTGTCAGTCTGTTTTCTCCCAGATTTCATATTCGAGCTCCTCAAGGTAAGAGTTTCGTTTTGATACCTATTAGGGCCTGTTTGGTTAAGTTTTCTGAAAAGTTATTTTCTAGAATTTTTCATAAAAGTTGATAAATGGAATTCTGATCCATAGGAATTGTACTAGACGGACTTCTGCACGTTCTTTGTGCACGGGTTTTCTTCAGATTGAATTATAGGAGCGTTATTTGGAGGTGAGTGATTCAACTATGTTTTGGAATGATTTCTTGGCATGTATTCATGTTATATTTGAATAGCATGTATTAATTCATAGAGATATCTGGTATAGTTCATATTGGGCATTTATATTGATAAGTAGGCCCAATAGCATGGTGATATGTTTTGATTACCGCGAGTATGGTGATATGTATTTGAGCATGTTAAGTTGCTTATTTGGGTCAGAAGGAGCACGTGGTCACCGTGCCATTTTGTGGAGCCGATATAGGCATTAAGGTTGCACGATTGAAGAGAAGAATCGTGGGTCTTACCCTTTCGCGTGGACTTATTGGCGAGGAGTCGCGGATTGGGAATATGGACGGGCACGTGAGTCTCCGGCGACTAGTATGAAATGTAGAGATGTGAATGCGGACATGTTTATCATTCATGTGCATATGTTGTTTTATTCACTAAGCTTTAGCTTAAACAAATCGAAATATGTGTGGTTATTCAAATAACCATTTCAGGTGTTAATGCTGGCGAGGAATCGCAGAAGTGAGTACGTGGGTCGGGAGTTCGCTTGGAAGGCAACTTGAATGATAATCTTGTATTTTTGGGATAATAGGAATGTTGTAATAAGAAATTGGTTGTTTTAACCCATGTTTAATTTGGTATGTTAGAATGGATTTTAAACCGTTGTAATAGTTAGTAACATGTTATAATCCTGCTTTAGAAATGTTTTAATACAGCTATGATCACTTTGGGTTGAGTTTGGATTGAGTGGTTGATCATTGGTGAAAGTTAGAAAGCTTTTAAAACTTGAATTGCTGCAGAATGTGCTGCTGTCAGGGGAGCAGTCGACTGATCCCTGCTTCAGTCGACTGGATCCTTGTATCTGTTAGCTACTGCTTCTTATTATAGCAAAAGCAGTCGACTGGGCCCCGCCTCAGTCGACTGGGCCCCGCCTCAGTCGACTGGACCTCTGTAAGTTAATGTGTTTATTTTGATTCTGCTTGATTCAGTCGACTGGTCCCTGATTCAGTCGACTGAAAGCTGGAAGCCCCAGTCGACTGACCCCTAGTCTCAGTCGACTGAAATTGCTATTAAACCCTTTTAAAAACTCCCTGCCTTCTTCCGTCGACTGAGCAGTCGACTGAACTTCTGCTTTTGAAAATATGTTTTGTTTTTCCGCTACGTGTGTTCTTCAAACCTAATTTTGGGAACGTTAATGAATTGGTTTAGCCACGGTGGCGTGCCACGGACTCCGGTTCCGCTAATGTGAGACCGGGCTGTGACATAGTATTAGACTATTAGTACTCTTGTTTTCTTGGACAAAGTAATTACTACTAATTTGAAAAACTGGAGTGTTGCACATAGATTACCATCAATTACTCCTTCTTTTCCTTCTTTTCTGTGAACTTTTCAAACCTTTTTTTTTTTTTTTTTTCTTGAGTTTTGGAATACAAACCAAGAAAGCATCAAAAGAAGAGCAACTAGATCTGTTCAAAAACAAAGTGTATGCTTGAAAATTTTGACATTGGACAAGTGTATGGTTTAAGTTTGATTTTAAATACTTAGTTAATAAGTAAAACTATTTTTATTATTGCATCAATTAAAGTCTATTCTTTAAGTCAAACTTGTCCCTTTCATCATACATATTCAAAAGTTAATTAGGGAGTAAATAATCTTTCTTTTTGTGGTTACAGAAGTCTCAAAATTTATTAAAAAATAATAATAAACAGTTCTGGAAAGTTAAAGTAATCAACACTAGTACTAGAAATGGCGTAGGATTGAAGAATTTGATCTGGGATGGAAGGACAATTAATTAAGAGACAGTTTTAACAAAAGCTTTGCTTTATTAAAAGAAGGTGGAAAAATGGACTATCTAATGATGCCATTCTTGCTCAAGATAGTCTCTGATATATTTTCTAAACAATGAACACACACATCTTTATCATACTACTAGTAATCATTGTTACTCGGTACATGCATATATATATATATATATATCCAAATTACCAAATGCACGTGAATCCACCTTATAACTGAAAAAGTCATAAAAATGAATAGCTTACAAGAGGGCAGCTTTTTTGATTTACTTTCTTAATTTCAACTTAATCTAATCAACTCTAAGACAACTCAAAGTGATGATTTCTGTAGCTCAAGTCTAATCTGTCTTTAATTTTGAGTGATCTTAATGCTACGTTTGGCTTACCTTGTTGCAAACTGGAGTATTACAATATCTGATCATCCGTAAAATCTCAAGTTTTTCTTAATTTTCCGAATTAGTTTCATTTTTCAAATAAAAGAATTTACTTGCTACTTTAATTTCTCTTATTCCTTATAAGCTAACAATATTAAAAATAAAAAAAAAATAAAAAAAAAAACTATAGAGAAACACATTAGCCATTGTAATTAATCCATATTCTAATTTCACGTAGTCGATCTGGATATATTATTTCATTTCATAATTTAGAAGGAAAGGTCGTTTGGTAAAATTAATTGGGTTTCTATGTAGGGGAGATGACTTATATATGTGGCATACTTGTTACAAAATTATGTTAACTTATATATGCAATTAAATGATGGTCATAAAATAGAGCTATTTTGCTTATAGAAAACAGAATTCCTAATAGAGCACAACTTGTGCTGCCCGAATAGAAATATATAGAGATAGCTATATTTTACACATGTTTAATGAATATGTCAACTCCATATTGTTTCAGATTTTTATATTTTTATCTTAGCCAATAGATCAAATACCAAACTCATTTATATATTCTTATGATATTCAATCAGATTTGAAGTTAATATTACAACATAATTGAAGAAATTGAAACACTTTTGTTCTGATATTTCTACCCACTACATGACAAGTCTAAACGGCAGATTCGATATCATGCTTTTGGTTTTCCTTACTTTTGTCAACTACACAAACAACAATTACAATTCTGAAAAAACAACAATGATGCACTCACATCTTCAACCACATCTTCAATCACATCTTATATTTTAAATGTATATACCTTATGTGAAGTTTGATTTTTTTACACTTTTATGTGCACCACTTACACAACACAGAGTACATGCATTTAAAACAAGAATGTGATTGAAGGTGTGGTTGGAGATGTGGGTATATCATTATTGCTAAAAAAAAGTTTGGTCCTTGATTGCTGAACATGTGATACTAGTGCAAGACCCTTGTGGTTAAGTGACATCACCTCCTCTCCCTCAAGTGGGAGGGGATGGGTTCGATTCTCCTTGTGGGGGAATTTTTTCCTTCATCTTCTTCTTCTTTATAGTCGTACTACCTAGTCACAGATTGAGCAATGGCTTAGTCTATTATTTGGAAAAAAGGCTCTCTATGCCACACTCATACCAAGGTTCGAACCTCGCCCCTCTCGCTCGAGCCCTAACATCTATGTCCTCGCACGAGACCATATACGGATCTAGAAATTTGGTATTGGGGGGGCTTGATAGTGTGAAAGGGGTAGTGAGTTTACAGAGTGCAGGGGCAATGCCCCCTAAGCGATATTTTCTTGGTCTATTCATACATATTTTTTGGACAGAGGAAGGAATTAGAAAAGTTTGTACTAATTGGCACCAAAGATACAATAAAATGACATTTATTACTACAAATTAAGACCAATAAGTTTAGTGTTTCATACTTGAGAGGGGAGCTTAAGTGTAAAATAGAGAATTTTTTAATTTAGAAAGAATATATACTTAAGTGTAAAAATAATATAAGATATTTTTCAAAAATCAGGGTGGGACTTGAGTCCCCTTGCCCCTACATATATATGTCAATACATGCACGTGACCACTAGCTAATAAAAGAAATATTGGTTACAGATTCAAAAAGATAGAGGTGAATTTTAACTATAATCATTAAAAATTGAATATCCATCAAACTTTGGTGTCCATCAACATTGTAGTGTAATTAACAGAAATACTGTATAGTGGCATGTTCAATAGTAGAAGCTGAAATTTCTCTAAAAAAAAAAATTTAATTCCCTTCTTTAACTAGTCGCTTTTGAGTGATTATTCTTATTGAGAATTCAAACGTAAAATGACAGTTTATGATTTTGATAGCCCAAATCTAATTTGTTGAATAGTAAACATGTCCAAAACAACGAAACCCACTAGTTTGTTGAAAAGATTTTTTTTGGATTTGGCTCCAGAAAGAAATGACACCAATAGCAAGATGGTAAATTTCTATTTCCGCCCTGCCTATAATGGCTCTCCATTACTAATTAAGCTACTCAATAGGGCTTCATAGGGGTTTGAGGGAGCGTCTTTGAGATAATTTTTTTTATGATCTATTTATATATATATATAAATATATTAATATATATATATAAATATATTTAAAGTATGATTTTTTTATTTTATCTGGAAGATCACAATTTAATATGTGAAGTTTTTCACCTATTTAATTTGAGAGTAGTGAGATTTGTGGTTTGTAATCTTGTCATGTATTATTATATGTTATGATTTATGACAATGAGTGTTATAATTGTATATAGACATGGATCATTTCGCTAAAGTTAAAAATTATAAGAGTTAATATTTTAAGCTAGTTTTAAAATTTTATAAATTTCATATACATAAACAATAATGTTATGATTCCCAAATTTTGTATCTCAAATACTTTTCAAACACATATGGTAGTGGACCACTTGATTTTGATTAGAGAACGTTAAAGTTGTTCCATCATTATTGAAGGTGGTCCTACTTCTAAGAATTTAATTCATAAAACTATTATGCGGAAATAATTTTATATGCCAAGATCTTGAATATAATACATCTTAAGGAATCATATATAATTTTACATACTGTTATTCGCCATTGATATTGAGAGACAGAATTGGAACCCCTTAGATTGCACTTCATTCTAGGCTTCACCTTCTTCTCTCTGTCTCTCAGTTATGTACACCCTTATTTCTATGATTGTTTGAGGTTAACTTTCAAGGGGTAGGGTGTACCTTTTATAAAGGAGAGAAAGTAGCCTATTAATGACTGTCATAAAGACGGTTTTGAAATACGTAATGACTTTCATAATTACTGAATATGAAAAGTCTCGTATTTAATAACTGTTGAAAGATGAACCATTCAATCATTGATTCCCTCAACAATTAATAACGTATATCTTTTATATATATATATATATATACACATATATATATTAATTGGGACAATCTTCTATTGGCTAAATAGTTAGTGGAGTTCAACTAACATAGAAGACTAGTGGGCCATATTTAATAGGACTTCTAAAAGTCACGTAGAAATTTACATTCCCCACTTGGTCCACTACACTGATTATGATACTTGACTTAGTTGGATTCCACATATAAAACTTTAATGTGATCACAAATTTCCATAATTAGGCCAGTACACCCAAACTGTCAGTTACTGCTATACTAAGATTAGCATAGACTATCAATGTGAGTCATAACGGTTGTACAACATTTGTGTCGTATTTCCTTCCATGCACCACGCCATTAATAACCTGTACCAACCTTAGTCTATTATTCTGTAATGCCCATGTAATGTGTCTTGTTAAGACATTTCCTGTTTATCAAACAATTAAACATAAATTGTGTACACATAATTGAAAATAGGAAATAACATAAACAAACTTTAATTGCGCGTAAATGTCAATTACACTACAACTGAAATATCCATCATTTACATCATTGATTACTCAAAAGACCCATCCTTACAACATGTTCCTTATATGTCTTTGGAGGTAATCCCTTAGTCAATGGATCAGCAATCATAAGTGTAGTGCTCAAATTTTCAATTGACACTTGCTGTTTCTGGACTCTTTCTCTAATAACCAAGTACTTCAGTTCCATGTGCTTGGAACCACTAGAATACTTTCCATTCTTAGAGAAGAAAACTGCTGCGGTATTGTCACAATAAATTTTCAGCGGCTTGGCAATGGAGTCAACAACACCAAGTCTTGAAATAAAATTCCGCAACCATAAAGCATGACTCGTGGCCTCAAAGCATGCTACAAATTCGGCCTCCATCGTGGATGAAGCAATAATGGACTACTTCACACTTTTCCACGAGATTGCTCCACCAGCTAGCAGAAACACAAAGCCTGATGTGGACTTTCTGCTATCTAAGCAACCACCAAAATCCGAGTCAAAGCACCCGATCACTTCTAATTGATCTGATCTCCTATATGTGAGCATATAATCCTTCGTCCCTTGAAGATATCGCATAACTTTCTTTGCTGCTTTCCAGTGTTCCATTCCTGGATTACTTTAATATCTACCTAACATTCCAACTGCAAAGCTAATATCCGGTCTGGTACAAGTCTGAGCATACATTAAGCTCCCCACAGCTGATGCATATGAAACTTTCTTCATTTGTTCCTTTTCTAAGTCATTCCTAGGGCACTGACTTTCATTTAACTTGTCACCTTTCATGATAGGTGCATCACTGACTGAACACAGCTGCATATTAAATCTTTCCAAGATTCGATTGATATAACCTTTCTGAGACAGTTCCAACAATCCTCAAGATCGATCCCTAAAGATCTCTATGCCAATGACATAGGATGCCTCACCCATATCAATCATCTTAAAGCACTTAGAAAGATACTCATTGGTTTCGTGCAACAAACCAAGATCACTACTAGCTAACAAAATATTATCCACATAAAGGACTAAAAAGATAAACTTGCTCTCACTAATCTTTAGATAAATACACTGGCCAACAGTGTTTTCCTTAAATCCAAAAGAAGTAATGGTATCATTAAACTTTATATACCATTGCCTGGAAGCTTGTTTTAAGACCGTAAATAGATTTATTTAATTTGCAAGCCAAATGTTCTTTTCCTTTCTTTATGAACCCTTCTGGTTGTTCCATGTAGATATCCTCATCCAAATTTTCATTTAAAAAAGCAGTTTTCAGATCCATTTGATGTAACTCTAGATCATAATGTGCTACAAGTGCCATGATAATTCTAAATTAGACCTTCTTAGATACCGGAGAGAAGGTTTCTCTATAATCAATGCCCTCTTTCTGAGTGAAATTTTTAACCACAAGTCTGGCCTTATACCTCTCGATATTGCCTTTAGCGTCGCGCTTGGTCTTAAAGACCCATTTACAGCTGACTTTCTTACAACTATTAGGCAATTCAACGAGATCCCAGACATCATTCTGGTCCATCGATTTCAACTCTTCATTCATAGCATCGATCCATTTACTAGAATTATCACTTTCTGTGGCTTGTGAAAATGAAACCGAATCCTTATTAATCCCAATATCAAAATCAGATTCTTGTAGATATACCACATAATCATCTGAAATGGTAGGTTTCTTTCCCTCTGAGATTTCCTCAGAACTACCGGTTGTGGTGGTACAACATTATTTTCAATGGCAACATCCTTATGAAGTGTTGAATTATTTCCATTATGTTGTTCATTTCCCTCAACTGGTTGAATAGCATGAGGAACATCAATTTCTCGAGGAGGAAAGGGTGGTGGGATATCCACTCTTAGTTCTTCAAGATTAACCTTTCTTGATTCATCACTCCCACTAACTTCGCCATTCTCTAGGAATCTGGTATTACCGGTTTCCACAATCCTCGTACTATGGTTAAGACAATAAAATTTGTACCTTTGGACTTATTGGATAACCAATGAAATATCCAGATGTGGTCCTTGAATCTAACTTTTTTCTCATGTGGGTTGAAGATCCTTGGTTATGCTGGACAACCCAAAATATGTAAATGTCTCAAACTAGGCTTCTTACCAGTCCACAACTCAAAAAGAGTTGTTGGGACAGCCTTACTATCAACCCTATTCAAGATATACATTGCAGTCTTTAATGCTTCACCCCACAATGAATCAGGTACAGTTGAAAAACTCATCATACTCCTAACCATATCCAAAAGAGTACGATTACGCCTTTCAGCAACTCCATTCAACTGTGGCATACCTGGCATTGTGTATGAGCACAAATGCCATGCTTTTCAAGAAATTTGGCAAATGAGCCAGGATTTTGACCTATCTCATCATATCTACCATAGAACTCACCACCTCGATCAGATCTCACTATTTTAACCTTTTTATCTAAATGCCTCTCGACCTTAGTAATGAACACCTCAAGGATGTCAACAGCTTGAGACTTTTCATGTATTAGATATACATAATCATAGCGAAAAAAATCATCTATAAAGGTGATAAAGTACTTCTCTCCAGCAAAATATGGAATGAAGAGTGGTCCACAAATATCTGTATGAATTATCTCAAGAAGCTTAGTACTTCTTGTGGCACCTTTCTTAGTGTGCTTGGTTTACTTTTCCTTAATGCATTCCACACACACTTGAAAATCAGTGAAGTCTAGGTGATCCAAAATCCTAGTTTTCACCAATCTCTCAATTCTATCCCTGGAAATATGCTCCAGTCTTTTATGCCACAAGATTGAAGAGTTTTCATTAATTAGACCTCATTTTGAACCAACATTCGAATGCAGGGCTATTAAAGATTGTGCAAACTCGTGATTCAAGGAAATTTTATAAAGACCGTCATATAAAATACCAGAACCAACCATAATAGAGTTATACATTAAATTAAGTTTCGCACAACCAAATAAAACTGAATATCTAGCAACATCTAATCTGGATAGAGAAACTAAATTCCTAGAAATTGAAGGTACATAAAAAGTGTCCATAAGATCCATCTTATGACCCGTCTCCAAGAGCAGGCGGTAGGTTCCAACAAATACCACTTCCGCTTTGAGACGGTTCCCCATATAAATGAATCGTTCACTTTCCTTTGGGTTCCGGGTTGTAAGGAATCCCTGTATTGAATTTGTTGTGTAAGTTGAAGCCCCAGAGTCAATCCACCGAGTATTAAAAGGAACTTCAACAAGATTTGATTCATAACATACAAAAGAAAGATTGATACCTCTCTTGCCATGACCTTTCTTGCCACAAAAATAACATATGACAATAAACTTTCCATGGCCCTGGCTACTTTTCCCAGGTCCATCAGCTTTCTTTGGTGGAATCCTCTTTCTTTTCACAAACTTTCCTTTCTTTTTAACTTCATGAGTCACAACCAGCACAGAGTGGGGTCCTTCTTGCCTTAATCTCACTTTTTCTTGAATACACATACTAGTCAACTCATTCAAATTCCGTTTATCTTTATGAGTATTATAGTGAATTTTGAATGGGCCGAACTGAGAAGGGAGTGAATTGAGAATAAACTATACTAAGAAGGATTCATCCACTTGCATTCCTAGTGCTCCTAATTTTGTAGCTTTGTCAATCATATAGAGGATATGTTCTTGAACCCCTCTATTACCATCATATTTGACAGTAGTTAAATTCTGCCATAAGTGTGCCTGCTAGTGACTTATCTGCTAATTTAAAACGTTCTTTAATAGCAGTCTAAAGTTCCAATGCGCTATTAGTTTGAGGAAGAAAAGTCTTAATGTTATTAGCTATGGTCATCCTCATAAACATAAGACTAAGTCTGCTCGATCTCTCCTAGGCTTTCATCATGTCAACCTGTACTGCAGTACTTTCAGCAGTAACTTCCTCAGGTTTGTCAACCAACAGTGTCATGTCAAGATCTAACACACCTAGTGTGAATTGGACTTGTTTATACCATTCCAAAAAAAATTACCCATTAAGAGTTGGAATGCTAGATGCATGAGAGTGCAACGAAGTGGGAACAATCACTGAAATAGGACAATGCTCACTTTAAGGCCTTGAGTCTATCTTTAATATAGAATTATAAATTCTAAACAGATGAACTATTGACATCACTACAGTTTCTCCTTTAGGCGAAACCGTAGCATATCTAGTGTCCACTCTATAGGTGCAAAATATTATCACCTATATAGGTCTAATGCAATTTATGTCACCTATAACGGCCAAAACTGTAATACCCCGTATTTAATTTCATGCTTTGATACAGATATTCCAGATTTGAGAATTGTTCAGTATTAATTTGCACCTGTGTGTGTGTATCATTATGTGAGCTCAACACACACAAGAAATTCTCTGTAGAACTTGGAGCCCAATTCAACAGATTGTGCATTATGTGTGCGCGTATATACAATTTGTGTATGTGAAGCTTTTGCTTCACAAATACTTGGAGGCATAGAAATTCATAGTTATATATACACTACACACCCTCCCCAATTTCATAACTCTCACAACTCTCTGCCTCTCAACAACTCTCATTCTCTCCACTGTCTCTCTATCTCGGGTACACACACACACATACATATTGTTTTTCATACACACACACACATATATCATTTATACTCATTCAAGTGAGCCTTTGGATTCAAAGCTTTGGATAATTGGATTTGGGTAAGCTTCTGTAAAGTTCATGATAGTAATTTCAGTTCTTATATCACTGTAGATATATTTATATATAGAATTTCATATATATGTATATATATATATCTCATTAAGGGTCCAAAAATAGCGAGCAGAAAAACTGTCACAGAAACGTGAATTCTTTATATCAAATGAAAGGTCTCGATCCCACGAGGCTCCATTTCAAATTTCAAAAGCTTATTCATAGCGGTTGCGACGAACGGTCGAATTAAAGTTTTGTCACCATTCGGTTTTTCGATAAAATCAGGAGCTGTGTTTTGATTCTTGAAAAACTGATTTCATATTTGAAATCTACGCGAAAAAAGGAAGAGATTCATATATTGGAAGTCTATTTTTAATTACGTTTTCAAAATGGGTCAAAACCAGTGTTTGATTTCAAAACAGGAGAAGGAAAGGGAAGAAGACGATTCTGTGATACCTCGCGCGCGCGACGAGGCTATTTTTGAAAATTTGTTTTGAAAATAACCACGTGGCCTTACTGAACGCATTCCGCGCGAGCGAAGTCACGCGCGAGCAGCCTGCACGCGAGACCTCATGCAGTTTGGTAAAATCTTCTGTTTTGTTGTATTTAAGTCTGTTGCTAGCTAAGGGACCTTGTACCCTAAGCTTTAATAGTCGTACTTTGCCTTTGTAGTAGTTGTACTCATGCGTTGAGGTGTTGTACCTCACTAATATACGCGCATTATTGTATATTGAGATTTGTAACAGATTAAGCAGTTCCGGTTTCTATTCTGATTAATTATTCAGTCTATCCTCGGTGAACGGTAGTTCCGTATAACCCTCAATAAAATTATATAACATGTTAATAGTGCACTTACATGTTTACTTGAGTTGCTATGCCTTATGTGTTTACCTGGATAATTTCAGCATGTCTATTGTGTTGCTTTGAATTGATAGCATGCCTTAATAATCTGTCTTATGAAATATTGAATATGTCTGTATGCTTAGAGCTCGCATATGTCATATCATTTCATAAGCATGAGCATGAACACGAAAACGAAAATGATTTTAGGATGAAAGACTTTAGAGGCTTTCAATTTTTGAAAAGGGAAGACCTTAGAGGCTTCCAGGTTTTAAAAAGGGAAGACCTTAGAGGCTTCCATGCATCAAACTCTCTAGGAGGGATTTTGTTTTGAAAAGTTAGAAATCCCGGATTTGTGGGTAAGCGTGTGAGATGGGTACCACTAGGAACTCGAATTGCAGGATGTGCTGCAAGAAACCCCCGTAATGGTAAATGCTAGGCATCCGTGTAATTCATAAGGCCCACAGTCCCGCACATTTGAGGCTAGGCCTACGTGGACGGGAAGCCCAAGGTCCGGGTAATGATAATGACGATCGAGGGTGAGTGTTTAAAAAGGCATGAAAATGGTTTTCATGCATTGACATTGGCATTCATTGCACTCACGCATGTTATATAACAGATGTTATTGTGCGGTTATATGACTATACGAGCCTTTTTGGCTTATGGACTATTAAACTCTTTTTTTTTTTTTTCAGGTAATATAGATACGGGCAAGGCCCCGAGACTTGAAAATGCTTCCGCTAAAGTTTGAAGACCCGTGTGTGGGGATTATCATTTAGTTAATGTAATAAAACTTTGATTTCAAAGAATATGTTATGTTTCAATTGGACAAATGTTAGTCCACCGGCTTTTAAATTAAAATATAACTTTACTCTGTTTTTCCGCTGCTTATCTTGAAAACATTTTGTTTTAAGAAAGGTTATTTTCTAAACGAAACCAGATTTTGTTTTACGAATGTCTTTCAGAACATATAATTCAGGTAACCCTCGGAGTCTAGGACTCGGGGAGTTACCGATTGGTGTCAAAGCCTACTATTACGGATTATTATTGTGCTTTCGCCGGTTGACACCCCGTCGCCGGGAACCGTGACGGGGCGGGGCGTCACAAAAACAGAGGCCGTCTCTTTAATAAAGAGAAGGAGCCCTCTTTAGAGCCTGACAATATATACATATATATATATACTTGTTTATTATCTATACGTTAAAGAAAAGTACCTTAAATTATAGGTAAACATAAATTAATATAGTTGTTGTTAAACTAAATTTTTCTAACATAATCTTAAAAAATAATACTCCCTCCGTCCCATTTTAAGAGTCTCTTTTGAGAATTCTAACTTATTAAGGGGACAACATTGATTTTGGTGAGATTTTCAACTTTCCAATATTGCCCTTTTTGAAATTCAAAATTATAGTGTCATATCAAAAAAAAGAGATGGAAGAGTTGGATAAAATAAAGAGCAAATTTGGAAAGTGTTTATTAAAGTACTTTGACTTTTCAAAGAGGACTCTTAAAATGGAACATCAAAAAATGGCATCATGGACTCTTAATATGGGACAGAGGGAGTAAAACTTATTTATCTTGCTTGTCCACGTTAAAAAAAACATACAATGCATCTTTTTTTACGAAATCCAATGCTCGTGCATTACACGGGCCGTCTTCCTAGTTTTTTATTTTAAAAAAATTGGTTATCTTTTATTTTCCCAAAACAAATGCATAAATTAACCAAACCGATCCTCCAAGGATAGGACCTAATTAATTAAACTACGAAGAAGACGTGCGCTAATTGTCAAGTCTTGAAATAGTTCTTCAATTGAATATCTATCTACTCCTATCTAATAATTAACTATTTGGCCAGTTTGGCTAAGCAAAAGATTCACCTTCATGTGTTCTCTTACTCCACTTACATTGTGCATATTGAATATGGGTCCGAATATTGTTTTATGCAAAAAAGAACAAAGGAAAATCAAAGAGAAAACCATGCACGTGCTAATCAAGCCGACCATGGTGGCATGGTCCCGACAACTATACATCATTAAATTTGATGATTCAAATAAAAGATTAATACGTATTGATGATGCCAAAAGTTGGTAAGAGTAAATAAAGCAATTTAGGAGGGAGAGAGAGAGTGAGAGACTATTTTTTGCATGTGGTTCGGCCCTGTTAATGAAGGTACCTAAGTCCACGGGTGTGTCTGAGCACGTTCACTAGCAGATCACCGGCGGGCCTGGTGAGCCAACAAAGATGGGCGGCACTACCAGTAATATCGGCCGGGTGTATGCATATAATGGTGAATTTTGTAGAGGTGCTGTGTAGACTAGAGAGTTGGCCGTCCCTTCAATGGGGGGTGAGAGGTCTCTTTTATAGATGTAAGAGACCTACTCATACATGGATAAGGAAATATAATCCTATTGATATAGATTGACATTAATCAAGTAGGTTTCCTAATTGTATTAGGATTGATTGTCATTAATTGTGGGGGTTTCCCAATTGGATTAGGAAATAGATACACTTTCCATTAGTCTTCTAGCTTGAGTAGGAAATTGCCCATAATTTTGGGTGTATCAGCTGCCCCCCATTTCCAAGATTGGCATGATGCTATATCGGGGCAAGTTTGGAAATTAGTTTGATGTTACTTGCCACTGTCTGAGTGCTTGTGGAAGCTGCCTCGGGGCTTCTGAGCCTGGTGAGTCCTCGGGAACTGGCTGAGAGTTGAGACCCTGCCTAGCTCGGGACTTATAGGTGCTCGGGAACTGACCGGGAGTTGAGACCCGGCCTAATTCGGAGTCTTTGAATGCTCGGGAAGTGACCGAGAGTTGAGACTTGGCCTACTTCGGAGTCTTTTTTGCTTGAGTTAGCTCCCAGGATGGTTATCTTCTGCCCGTAAACCTTCGTCAAGGCTGTGGGTAGAAGGATTTTACCATGTTGGAAAAGCCGACCTAAAGCGTATTGCTCTAGGGTCCTTTTTACTGTTAACTCCACAGGATGGTTGTCTTCCGCCCGGCCAGCCTTCGTCAAGACTATTGGGAGAAGAGCTTGACCATGTTGGTGGAGCCGACCTAAATCACGTTGCTTTAGGGTCCTTTTGCTCCTCTATCGTCGGCCAACCTAAGAGATTTTAGTCACCTCTATCGTCGGTCTGGACCTAAGTGGAGTTAAAGCCTCTGAGTACTGTAGGTGCTCGGGTTGTCCAAGATTTTGACTTGGTTATCCGCGAGACCTGTAAATACCCGGTGTGATTACCTGTTTAGTTCACTACGCCATCTTGCCCCCCAAGCTTTCGCTAAGACGAGGGTCTTAAAGAGGCTATGATCTGTAGGTAACCGACCTGGAACATGGTGGTTGCAGGGTCTTTTGAAGCTTGCCATCATCAGCCACCTAGGAGGTTTGCCTCCATCGTCGGTTGGACCTAAGCAAAGCCGGTGCCTCGGGCGTGACCCCGAGGTCTTTGGTGCCTGGGTTCGGAGCCCGAGGTCTTTTTAGTGCCTGAGTTCGGAGCTCGAGGTCTTTTTAGTGCCTGAGTTCGGAGCTCGAGGTCTTTTTATGCCTCGGGGTTAGGCCCGAGGTCTTTGGATGCCTCGGGGGTTAGGCCCGAGGTCTTTTTATATGGCTCGGGGTTACGCCCGAGGTCTTTTTATCTGCCTCGGGGTTAGGCCCGAGGTCTTTGGATGAGCTCTCTGAGAATCGGTGGAGCCTCACGTAGTGATCAGGCAAGTACCACTGTAGTCGGGCTCATCTAGAATGATGGGGACAGGGGGTCGGATCACGATCGTCGGGCTCTTGATTTTTATGTGCTGGAGGCAAAGCCGGAACTGCTTGATCCTGACCGTTGTGAACTGGAGGTCGGGTCAGGACTGTCGAACCATGCCTGTTGTGAGCTGGAGGTCCGGTCGGGGCTGCCTGACCTGGACTGCTGTGAACCGGTGGTCGGGTCGGGATTGCCGGACTCAGACCGCTGTGAACTGGAAGAACTGTCAGAACTCCCGGGCTGATCTCGCTTTCGCTTACTTCTGGAAGACTCGTTGCTTTCTTGCCCGGTGTATTTGGTCTTCAAGAACTCTTCAGTGTCAATATATTTTTCAACCCTCTCAGAGAGCTCAACCAAAGTTTCCGGTCGGTTTCTGTGGAGCGATGCGGCACACTTGGTGTGCTGAACTCCCGAGCAGAAGGCTATGATGGCGATTATCTCGTTCAGATTGCGGATTTGAAGCTTCTGTTGGTTGAACCGGTCGGTGAACTCCTTGAGGGACTCATTACTCTGTTGTCTGACTGTCAGTAGTTGCATGTCTGGCTTTGGCCGCTCATGCATACCGGCGAACTGGTTGATGAACTGCTTGCTGAATTGTTTGAAGCTGCAGACCGATCGGGGCTCCAAGGAGTAGAACCACTGCATGGCCGGGCCTTTCAAAGTGCTGGGGAAGGCTAGGCAGTGTAGCTCATCGGAGTTGGTGGCTAGGGCCATCTGAGCCTTATAGGTCCGGACGTGGTCGACCGGGCTTTCCGAGCCATTGTATGAATCTAGCCGAGGCTGCTTAAATTCGCGCGGGATAGAGAACCTCGTGATCTGGCTGGAGAATGGAGACTCTGTCTCAGTATTAGCTTGATTCTGAGCACGATTTTGACCAAGCTTTTTGGCCAATCCGTCGATCTGCTTCTGTAAATCCTTGATTCGGGCTTCCACTCCTTCCCGACCGGTATCTGAGGAACTGGTCGGGTTGGTGGAAGAGGCTTCTTCTTCATGGCGGGGTGCTGTCCTCTGGGATCGGGCTCGGCTATGACCCCGGGTAACCGTTCGCCTAGGGACGACTCGGCTCTTGACTGAGTGACCCAAGACTGATTCCCGGGCCATATGCTCCTGCCTTTCCTCTCGGGCAGCAGGCCCACTGTTGACGTCTTTGACATCCTCAACACGGGACGGGTTGGCTCGGGCCCGTTGTCTGGTCAAGATCGGTTCTCGACCATACGCAACGTTCCCGGGTCGTTTCCCGGCCACTGGAGGATTGCTTTGCTGGGCTAGCAGTGCTTCGATCTGTTGCTGGATTTGACGCTGGCCCTCCAAGAGTTGTGTGAGGGTTACGGTGATTGGCTCAGATGTCAGGATTGCTGCAGTCGACGCCGGGGCCGAAGGAACATCCCGGTCGGACTGCTGCGCAGCCTTCTTACCCTTCTTTGGTGGCATATTGATCAGTCAAGAATTTGTTGATGAGAAGAATTGTCGTTTCCCACAGACGGCGCCAAGCTGATGATGCCAAAAGTTGGTAAGAGTAAATAAAGCAATTTAGGAGGGAGAGAGAGAGTGAGAGACTATTTTTTGCATGTGGTTCGGCCCTGTTAATGAAGGTACCTACGTCCACGGGTGTGTCTGAGCACGTTCACTAGCAGATCACCGGCGGGCCTGGTGAGCCAACAAAGATGGGCGGCACTACCAGTAATACCGGCCGGGTGTATGCATATAATGGTGAATTTTGTAGAGGTGCTGTGTAGACTAGAAAGTTGGCCGTCCCTTCAATGGGGGGTGAGAGGTCTCTTTTATAGATGTAAGAGACCTACTCATACATGGATAAGGAAATATAATCCTATTGATATAGATTGACATTAATCAAGTAGGTTTCCTAATTGTATTAGGATTGATTGTCATTAATTGTGGGGGTTTCCCAATTGGATTAGGAAATAGATGCACTTTCCATTAGTCTTCTAGCTTGAGTAGAAAACTGCCCATAATTTTGGGTGTATCACGTATTGTACCATAAGCATTGTTTTATGAAAAGTACTCACTGGGCACCCAATACTTTAGTTATTCAGATTTGGCTTTCTTTGATTAAAAAAAAAAAAAAAAACAAAACAAAATAAAAACCAAAAAAAATATAGAGTTCTTTAATGGTTACAGAACTACAAAAGCTATAATGAAACTAATATAATTAATTTAGAGTAAGTCTTGGGACACCAAAAAAGTGCACCGAAATGGTACATCGAATGATCGGTGCCCTCCATTTCGGTGGGACCCATACCCTATACGCGTGAGGTCCATCGAAATAGAGGACATAAATCATTCGATGCACTTTTTCGATACCTATATGCAAATTGATTAATTTATATGAATCAATCATAAAAATGTGAATCAGTCGTAAAAATTTGTGATTAGCATTAGTCAGAAAACAAGTTTTTGCAATTGAAATACATGAGCAAAAACTATAGAAGAATGGGTCATTTATGGTGATGTTAGTGACATTTTTAAGATAAATGAACTTGTATGTGTTATATGTCATGGTGAACTATTCAATATGTCATTTAAAAAGTGAACAAATGAAATAATTCTAACAGCTTAGGACTCAAGTCTCAACCCTACCCAACTCATCAGTGATCCACTTTATATATACACATATATATATACTGATACACCCAAATTATGGGCAGTTTCCTACTCCAACTAGAAGACTAATGAAAAGTGCAATTGTTTCCTAATCCAATTAGGAAACCCCCTCAATTAATGTCAATCAATCCTAATACAATTAGGAAACTTACTTGATTGGTGTCAATCTATATCAATAGGATTATATTTCCTTATCCATGTATGAGTAGGTCTCTTACATCTATAAAAGAGACCTCTCACCCCTCATGAAGGGGACGGCCAACTCTTGAGTCTACACAGCACCTCTACAAAATTCACCATTATACGCATACACCCAGCCGGTATTACTGGTAGTGCCGCCCCTCTTTGTTGGCTCACCAGGCCCGCCGGTGATCTGCTAGTGAACGTGCTCAGACACACCCGTGGACGTAGGTACCTTCATTAACAGGGCCGAACCACATACAAAAAATAGTCTCTCACTCTCTCTCCTAAATTGCTCTACTTTACTCTTACCAATTTTTGGCATCATCAGTTTGGCGCCGTCTGTGGGAAACGACAATTCTTCTCATCAACAAATTCTTGACTGATCAATATGCCACCAAAGAAGGGAAAGAAGGCTGCGCAGCAGTCCGACCGGGATGTTCCTTCGGCCCCGGCGTCGACTGCAGCAGTCCTGATGTCTGAGCAAATCACTACAACCCTCACACAACTCTTGGAGGGCCAGCGTCAAATCCAGCAACAGATCGAAGCCCTGCTAGCCCAGCAAAGCAATCCTCCAGTGGCCGGGAAACGACCCGGGAACGTTGCGTACGGTCGAGAACCAATCTTGACCAGACAACGGGCCCGAGCCAACCCGTCTCGTGTTGAGGATGTCAAAGACGTCAGCAGTGGGCTTCCTGCCCGAGGGGAAAGGCGGGAGCATAGGGCCCGGGAATCAGTCTTGGGTCACTCGGTCAAGAGCCGAGTCGTCCCTAAGCGAACGGTTACCCGAGGTCATAGCCGAGCCCGATCCCAGAGGACAGCACCCCGCCATGAAGAAGAAGCCTCTTCCACCAACCCGACCAGTTCTTCAGATACCGATTGGGAAGGAGTGGAAGCCCGAATCAAGGACTTACAGAAGCAGATCGACGGAGTGGCCAAAAAGCTTGGTCAAAACTATGTTCCGGATCAAGTCAATACCGAGACGGAGTCACCGTTCTCCAGCCAGATCACGAGGTTCTCCATCCCGCGCAAATTCAAGCAGCCTCGGCTAGATTCATACAACGGCTCGGGAAGCCCGGTCGACCACGTCCAGACCTACAAGGTTCAGATGGCCCTAGCAACCAACTCCGATGAGCTACACTGCCTAGCCTTCCCCAGCACTTTGAAAGGCCCCGCCATGCAGTGGTTCTACTCCTTGGAGCCCCGATCGGTTTGCAGTTTCAAACAACTCAGCAAGCAGTTCATCAACCAGTTCGCCGGTATGCATGAGCGGCCAAAGCCAGACATGCAGCTACTAACAGTCAGACAACGGAATAATGAGTCCCTCAAGGAGTTCACTGACCGGTTCAACCAACAGAAGCTTCAAATCCGCAATCTGAACGAGACAATTGCCATCCTAGCCTTCTGCTCGGGAGTTCAACACACCAAGTGCGCCGCGTCGTTCCACAAAAACCGACCGGAAACTTTGGTTGAGCTCTCTGAGAGGGTTGGAAAATATATTGACACTGAAGAGTTTCTGAAGACCAAATACACCGAGCAAGAAAGCAACGAGTCTTCCAGAAGTAAGCGAAAGCGAGATCAGCCCGGGAGTTCTGACAGTTCTTCCAGTTCACAGCGGTCTGAGTCCGGCAATTCCGACCCGACCACCGGTTCACAGCAGTTCGGGTCAGACAGCCCCGACCGGACCTCCAGCTTACAACAGGCATGGTTCGACAGTCCCGACCTGACCTCCAGTTCACATCGATCAGGATCAAGCAGTTCCGGCTTTGCCTCCAGCACATAAAAATCAAGAGCCCGATGATCCTGATCCGACCCCCTGTCTCCATCATTCTAGATGAGTCCGACTACAGTGGTACTTGCCTGATCACCGCGTAAGGCTTCACCGATTGTCAGAGTTCATACAAAGTCCTCGGGCCTAACCCCGAGGCATCTACAAAGTCATCGGGCATGACCCCGAGGCATCTACGAAGTCCTCGGGCCTAACCCCGAGGCATGCAAAGACCTCGGGCCTAACCCCGAGGCATCTCAAAAGACCTCGAGCTCCGAACTCAGGCACTCAAAAGACCTCGAGCTCCGAACTCAGGCACTCAAAAGACCTCGGGCTCCGAACCCAGGCACCAAAGACCTCGGGGTCACGCCCGAGGCACCGGCTTCGCTTAGGTCCAGCCGACGATGGGGGCAAACCCCCTAGGTGGCTGATGATGGCAAGCTTCAAAAGACCCTGCAACCACCATGTTCCAGGTCGGTTACCTACAGATCATAGCCTCTTTAAGACCCTCGTCTTAGCGAAAGCTTGGGGGGCAAGATGGCGTAGTGAACTAAACAGGTAATCACACCGGGTATCTACAGGCCTCGCGGATAACCAAGTCAAAATCTTGGACAACCCGAGCACCTACAGTACTCAGAGGCATTAACTCCACTTAGGTCCAGACCGACGATAGAGGTGACTAAAATCTCTTAGGTTGGCCGACGATAGAGGAACAAAAGGACCCTAAAGCACCGTGATTTAGGTCGGCTCCACCAACATGGTCAAGCTCTTCTCCCAACAGTCTTGGCGAAGGCTGGCCGGGCGGAAGACAACCATCCTGGGGAGTTAACATGAAAAAAGGACCCTAGAGCAATACGCTTTAGGTCGGCTTTTCCAACATGGTAAAATCTTTCTACCCACAGCCTTGACGAAGGTTTACGGGCAGAAGATAACCATCCTGGGAGCTAACTCAAACAAAAAAGACTCCGAAGTAGGCCGAGTCTCAACTCTCGGTCACTTCCCGAGCATTCAAAGACTCCGAATTAGGCCGGGTCTCAACTCCCGGTCAGTTCCCGAGCACCTAAAAGTCCCGAGCTAGGCAGGGTCTCAACTCTCAGCTAGTTCCCGAGGACTCACCAGGCTCAGAAGCCCCGAGGCAGCTTCCTCAAGCACTCAGACAGTGGCAAGTGACATCAACTAATTTCCAAACTTGCCCCGATATAGCATCTGGCCAATCTTGGAAATGGGGGGCAGCTGATACACCCAAATTATGGGCAGTTTCCTACTCAAGCTAGAAGACTAATGGAAAGTGTATCTATTTCCTAATCCAATTGGGAAACCCCCACAATTAATGACAATCAATCCTAATACAATTAGGAAACCTACTTGATTAATGTCAATCTATATCAATAGGATTATATTTCCTTATCCATGTATGAGTAGGTCTCTTACATCTATAAAAGAGACCTCTCACCCCTCATGAAGGGGACGGCCAACTCTTGAGTCTACACAGCACCTCTACAAAATTCACCATTATACGCATACACCCGGCCGGTATTACTGGTAGTGCCGCCCCTCTTTGTTGGCTCACCAGGCCCGCCGGTGATCTGCTAGTGAACGTGCTCAGACACACCCGTGGACGTAGGTACCTTCATTAACAGGGCCGAACCACATACAAAAAATAGTCTCTCACTCTCTCTCCCTCTCTCTCCTAAATTGCTCTACTTTACTCTTACCAATTTTTGGCATCATCATATATATATATATATATATACCGTCAGATTTTAAAGAGTGTGTTATTTTTTTTATTAAAGAGAGGGTCTCTGTTTTGATCATTAAATTATATTTTCATTAAAGGCAATATTATCATTTTATAATTGTTAAACACAATTTGACGACCAAAACAGAACTCCTCTCTTTAATAACGATTATATATATATATATATATATTACAAGGTAGTGACTTCAACTGTGCCCTCTGTCCATGGTCAACTTGCTTGAAAATTGGCCTACTTATTACTCCTATAAACCTAATCTTATAGTGGTGGTGGGCCAATTGAAAGTTGAAATCCTTTAACAGTTAGTGTTTGGATATCATGAGACTTTATATCCTGATCAACAATATGTTGACTCTGGATTCACACATCACTCAGCTCTGTTATATTAAGTACTTCCTCGTCCCAATTTTGGAGTTGAACCTTATTTATTTTTTATTTTTTATTTTTTTGGATAATCCCAAAAATAAGAGTTTATTTTAAAAGGTCAGGGTAATGTATGGTGTGTGAAATGTCAAAATTACACTTTCCACTCAATTTAGAATAAATGTCTAATCAATATAAAATGAGGTAGTAATTTTTGGGCAATATTATAGTGAGCAGTTTCTCATATGAAAAGGTGGGTTTTAACCATTAGATGAGCATCTAGTGATAAGATTCCCAGGAATTTAGAGATGCATTTATTGCTAGATGCTTATCCAACAGTTAAAACCTGCCTTCCAATATGAGAAGTTTCTCACAATAAACTTACCCATAATTTTTATAAATTTATTGTCTCCTACAAGTGAAATATTTAATGCTTTGTCAACTGAAAAAGTTGGATTAGCAGGGACTTTAATTTTATGACAAAAGGAGTGTTAACATGTAGCTAGAAGTGGGTAAATAATTCGGTTTGGGATTATCAGTACCAATAGGGTGTTGACAGCATACTATCTTTTCCAATTTTGCTTGGTGCTGTTGAGAAGGCAGCACCTGTCACACCCATTTCAAAATTTCATAGTTTATCATGCATTTTTCGTTTTTGTGAGCTAATCAAAGATATTTGATAATTGGACTGAGGTTGACTGTGAGTCAACAGTAAGGTGTCAGTAAGGACGCGGGAAATTCGGTAATCGAGATTGCATTGACATGAGTAAATGACATTTATGTGATTTAAATGTTATTTGACTTATCTAGTACTTTATGAATAGTAATTATACTTGTGTAGTATAATTTATGGTAATTTTGATATTGTTAGATATCATTTTTAGAATTGTGGTGAGAACGTGAGTGTCATGTTATATAAAAGGTAGACTGTGTAGAGATTTCACATAATTTAGCTTTCAGGCGTAATTTAAATAAGAACTTAAGGACATTATTGCAAAAAAGATGTATAATTAGTAGGTACGATAGCAACTTCATAAATATTTGGGATCACATGTGGGACCCATGCGGGACGTAGACAAACACCATTTAAATAATTGGATAGTTAATGGAATGTTTGGGGGATTTTATAATAAGAACTTAAGAAATTCCGGGGGTGTAAACGAAAAATGGCTAAAATTGAGGCTTTGACAGTCACACATGTTGCATGTGTGTGTCATTACATGAGATGACTCTCATGTACTGAATTTAAACAAAAAAACAAGAGAGCTCAGAGAGAGAATACGAGAATACGAGACACCGACGTCGTCTTTCCGCCGTTCCGTCGCCGACGTTTGTCCAATTCGCGAACCGAAACCGTTTTCGAACTCGTGGAGGTGAGACGATCGTTCCTATACCTTTAATTTACGTTCTGATTGTCGTAAATTTGGTAGCTCACACTAATCGGTGACACACAGTTGCCAAATTCTTGTAGGAAATTACACCGAAGTGAGTTTTGAGCTTGGTTTTGGAGAAATTCAGCATCTCTTAGCTTAAATTGGGGTAGAAATCAGAAAAGGTGAGTTTTCTAGCTTAAGCCTTGATGTAGGTACATGTTATGTGCTTCAATTGCTAGTTAAGAGATAACAATTCTGGATTTAGTAGTTAAATTCATGTTAAAGTTAGAATAACATGTTGATTTGGTGAAGAAATATTCATAATTATGTGACTATGTGTCACAGCCCGGTCCCACAATAGCAGAACCGGAGCCCATGGCACGCCACCGAGGCTAAACCAATTCATTAACGTTCCCAAAAATTAGTTTGAAGAAGATACGCAGCGGAACAAAATAAAACAAAACAGTTTCAAAAGTAGCAGTCCAGTCGACTGATACTGGTCCAGCAGAAACTTTGAATTTAGAACATAATCCAGTCGACTGTTTTCTAGGTCCAGTCGACTGGGGCTTCAAATATTCATTCAACTGGTATGGTCCGGTCGATTGAAGTCCAGCCTGGGCAAAAATATTTGATTTGAAAACACAATCCAGTCGACTGTGTCGGGGACCCAGTCGACTGATCCTCTATTAAAAGATGCAGTGAGTTGCTGAAAAAAAGGGTCTAGTCGACTGGTTTATGGCAGCACCATACATTCTGCAGAATTTCTAAGTTTAAAAGCTTTCTGAAATTATTCGAGGATTAAACACACACACCAGACTCATGCCAAAGTGATTCTAACTGTACTTTAACATTACCAAAACATAATTACAACATGTTACTCACCATTACAACGTTTTAGATCCATTCTAACATACTAAGTTAAACATGACAAAAAGTTATACAAATTCTTATTACAACACTTCTATTTCCAAAACTACGAAATAAACATGATGTGCCGCCTTCGAAGTGAACTCCCAAACCCACGTGCTCACTTCTGCGATTCCTCGCCAGCATTAATACCTGCAATGGTTATTTGGATAACCACACATATTTCGATTTGTTTAAGCTAATGCTTAGTGAATAAAACAACAAATGCACGTGAATGACAAACATGCTCGCATTCACATCTCTACATTTCATGCTAGTCGTCAGAGACTCACGTGCACGTTCCATACACCCAATCCGCAACTCCTCGCCAATAAATCCACGCGAAAGGGTAAGACCCACGATTTTTCTCTTCAATCGTGGGACCTTGTCACGACCCATCCCACTACGCGTGGAAATAGGACACGTGGCATGCCTCCAAGGCTCATCCAAACATCATATAACTATACGCAGCGGAAAGACCTTTAAAACAACCCTGAGTAGTTTAAAACTTAAGGAAACATTATCCTATGAGTTGTAAAATCCATTGAAATAAGAGTTATAAAATGTTTTGGGTAATTAGAAACACGTCAAAAGAATCAGTTTTGAAAACAGGGGTTCAGTCGACTGTGCCTAGGTCCAGTCGACTGTACTTAGCAGAAACCAAAACCAAAAATTCTCAACAGATGTCCAGTCGACTGATCAGGGAACCCAGTCGACTGTGTTATGCAGAACCAAAATTCATCAATTTTCAAAAGGTGTCCAGTCGACTGAGTTATGGTACAGTCGACTGGTTTTGCCATTAATAGAAGCAGTAGCCAAAAATCAACAGTGTTCAGTCGACTGATAAATGGGTCCAGTCGACTGCTACTCTTACTATTCACTTTCAGTGTCTTAAACACACGGGATCCAGTCGACTGATCCTGGGTCCAGTCGACTGCTCCCCTGTTGGGCAGCCTGTGATGAAAAATACTAACACATGCTTCTCCCAAACCCAACACCAATACAACCACAACTGATTTTCAACATTTGAAACATAATCACAGATGTTCAATTACAAGATTACAATACTGCGGAACAAATCCAAAGATCTATTACAACTTATTACATAACCCAATTCCTTGATACCAGTTTAGGAACTAGAAACAAAAATATAAACAAGTGATTCCCCCGGCGTTCTTTAACGGCCTCACTCATCACGCTTCTTCTTGTCTTTCTTCTTACCTGCAATGGAGTACATCTCCACTGCTCAGCTATATGCTGAGCATACAAGTCTAACATGTGCAATATATAACAAAACATGCTTTAATCTCATAAATCATATCAATAGTCTCTAGGGAGAAAAATACGCATTCATCCGGTAGCGGCAAGTCCAAGCCTTAAATCGCGATGTCAATGGCAAGTCCAAGCCTATAACCATTACATCCCCACAAGTGCCATGGCAAGTCCAAGCCTGCAACCATGCACAGTAGCCGTCGCTACTCAAATTCTCAAACATCGAGAAGCTTACTCCGGCATGAATATGTATAAGACTCTCCTTTGACCCACATAGACAACTCAACGTGCTCGCGTAAATTTAGACATGCTTTTCACAATTTAGCGCGTGCATAATTAACGGGCCTATAAATAACACATGGATTTTGCCCGGATCTGAATCTCGTCGTCGAAATATAAAACATGTATTTCTCTATATTTCACAAGTTAGAACTTCATACCTCGTGCGATTCTCTTCAAACTTTGAAGGATCGACTAGGAGGTCAAATAATCGTCGGATTTCAAATTTGGGACGATTCCTACAAGTTTATACATGTTTTTCCCAAAAGTCTAGAATTAAGATTTTTACAAAAGTTGGCCAAACATGGCCTAAGTAGTATCAAAACGTAGGTCTTACCTCCACGAGTTCGAATATGAAATCTGGAGAAAATCTGACGGACGAAATGTCACCGATCGTCGTCGCAAAGCCCGTGGCAACAATCTCCCTTTCTCTCTCCTCTCTTAAGATATTTTGAAATGTTTGGATGAGAATGAATCTCATCCACCACTATTTATAGGCAAACTTTTCGAAAATCGCATTTACCTCCCCACGAGTTCCTCAAACTTCTAATTAGCTCTCGAAACTTCGCACACGTCCATTTTATAACTTTATGAGTGAAAACTATAAAATTCAAAAGTTTTCGACTAGGTTTCGTTTGGGTCCAAAATAACGTCCAAAAACTATATTCTGTGGAATCTCTACACAACCTACCTTTTTAATTAACGTATCACTCACGTTCTCACCACAGTTCTCAAAATGATATACTAAAGTATCCAAATACCAGAATTATACTACATAAGTATAATTACTATTCACAGGAATACCAGATAAAGTCAAATAACATTTAAATCATATAAATACTATTAACTCATACCCATGCAATATGAACTGCCATGTTCCCGTGTCCTCACTGACACCTTACCGTTGACTTACAGTCAACCTCAACTCAAATTATTAATAACATTAATAATTTTAAAATCTCAAATGATGCATTTTCAAAATCATAAATTTCTGGAACGGGTGTGACAACTCTCGCCTCCAAAAAGGAAGTTTGTCCCCAAACTTAAACCATCTTCTCAAGTCACCAAGACTTCACACAAGTACTTCCAACATTTGCCACATACACAATCCACTTCACTGAGATGCCACAATCTCATGAGAAAAATAAATCCTCAGGCTCTTAAGGAAAATAAATCCTCAGAGTCCCTGCCTCAATCCGATAGAAGATTCAAATAGAATCCTAACAATACCCCAAAGCATTTCGATAAATAAGAACATCGATACCTGAGTAGAACATACTCCATAGTCAAACCTGACATTCAATCCCATCGCGATGTTACAACGTCAACTCCCATATATCTTTATTTTACTTGTCACATTTCATTTCCGAAACTCAAAAGTTTCATCACATTACTCAAACCCAAGACAGCAATTCATCTCTCATTCACCTATCTTGATTTTCGACTTAAAGTCGTTGACAACACGTCTTAGCTGGTGCACAATCACACACGATTCTTCATCTCGAAGTGAACCAAAATCAAGCACTAACATATACATATACCCAGTCGATAAGTCAACGCTTCAATCAACTGTTTCGAACTATAGATTCGATTCCTCATCCTGTTAACCACAAGGTACTTGTAGAACGATAATGTGTTTTCTATCGACTTCCCATTTCTTATCGAATTACACTATTTCTTCCCCAGAACGCCATATCACAATATCATCAGTTCAATGAATAGCACTTAGTCAGTAGTGCGTCGCACTAATATCCTCTCTATTTTTCATAATACTTATCATTTCGTTTCAATTTAACCAACCATGTACCATACTTTCAATCACATGTGCCTCATCAGATACCATTCATATTTCGAGCTTACATAACTTCCGAAGTCACCCACAATGAGGTCAAACATATTCATCATTTAGCTCTCCAAAGTCTGCACCCGAACTACTGCCGATTGAAATAGAAGATCACACCTAACAGTTTTGATTTAGAACTTTCATCAAAGTCAAACACATTTCTTTCATGTTGTTCTTTTAAAACAAATTGATTTAAAATTACACATAATACTTCATCCCTTCTCAACACGATTACTTCCAACATCCATCATAACGAATAACATTATAAATCAAAATGGGCTTACTCAGTCATACACCTACCACAGAGTTCATCAACACGTATTCCCATGCTCAGAACATGTCTTGTTCCTGTCTCAACCCTTGACCATTTACAATCCATTTCATTATCTAACATACATACATCTTGAGTCAATTATTTTTCTTTCGAAGATCTCAACTGCAATGTAGTCCATTCTCATATCAGTCCAGGTAGATCCACTACCATTTATGTAGTTTACAACTCTATACGTCGCTGATGTTTCACTTTCACCTTTGCACAAGTCCATATTGCTCACACTTCTGTATCTCAACTCTCACTGAGTTCCTGACAACCATTCACACCAAGCGTACATTCTTCGTATAACATCTCAAGGCTTCATATCTTATTCAACAGTTTAGTGTTCCACAACTGTAGTCAGCCTCACTTCTGATCTCAACTTCATTGTTCTTGAAGAACCTATTGTTCGAGTATTCATTCTATTCCCGTAATCATCTGAAGAGAACTCAGTAATTTGATCTTCTCAATCAAGTACCATAGTCCCACTGTGTTTGATAAATTCCCTATCGACTTCCAATTCACATACCTTTCGTGACAATTGCTCAAAGTAACCCATTCTCACTTCGGGTACTAATGTCAACCCATTCATAACTATTATCTTCAAGTGATTCACACTTTACGGGTCTCATCCAATTCTTGATCGTTCAAAACTTCCAATCATTCATAACCTCGGGTTATTTCGATACTTAAACCAAGGTCAAGTTCCCTTTAGGACAATACTCAAGTCAACTCCTTTAAAGTCATAACTTCCAATTAGCCAAATTTAGGTACACGACATTTCACCAACTCCTTTAGACTTCCTAAGTTCACAATCTGCCCATATAGAACTCATTCGTTTGACAACCACCGTTATGTCCCAAGCACTAAGCATACCATATCCTTCCACGATACCGTCTTCCAAGGTCTACTTGATACCTTATCACAAGTATTCACTATCACTTTTCTCATTTAAACCAAGTTAGGTTTTAAAAAAATTTAAACATTTTAAAATTTTCGTAGGGTGAAATTCGACATTCTCAAAACTCTCCAACCTTGTTGGAATCCAGGACACTGAGATCGTAGTTCATCCACCATTGTCCTCACCATTTTACAGTTCTACTATCATATCCGCTAATGTACTCAACGTAATACCATGTCTTCCTCCCATTCTTACCATTTTTGTTCACTTACTCCTTAAAGCTTCGTCTTTCCAATTTATATTTCCTCTTCTCAATCTATATTAACTTACCCAAAGTCTAGTACACAAAGTCTAAGCATGTCTTCCAATGTCTGAATCATCCGTTCTGATTGTCCGACGATCTGAGGATAAAATATAGTACCGAAACTCAGTTTAGCACCTGTGGCTTTCTGTAGACTTCCCAAAACCTTGATGTAAAACAACTATCACGATCCGATATAATCACTGTTGGAACTCCGTGTAGTCGTACAACCCCTTTCACATACAATTCCGCCAACCATGAAGGTTTAGTCGTATTGATCGGTAGATAATGCACTGATTTTGTCAATCTATCAACCATAACCCAAATCTCATCATTCTTATTGAACGATCGTGGAAATCCCGAAACAAAATCCATCATGATCCCATTGCACTTCATTCTGACACTGGTATAGTTGTAATAGCCCCACAGGTACTTGTCTCTCTGACTTGACTTGCTAACATGCTGAACACTCGGACACAAACTTGGTAACTACTCGCTTCATACTTCTCTACCAAAAGTTTTTCTCGCAAATTCCGGTACATCTTTCACTCCCCAGATAAACTGAATATTTAGTACAGTGAGCCTCCTCTAAAAATCACTCCTGGATTAGCTTTACCCTTACCGTAGTCAACTGTATCATCTTAGGTCTTATCAACTTTCTTTCCCCAACCTCGATCCCACAAATCAGCGATTGACACTTATGCCCATACAACGCTTCATACTGTGCCATTTTCGACACTTGACTGAAACCTGTTACTTCTACTACCCGTAGTTTCAAACCGTCAAAGCGCATACTCTATCATCCCCATTCTTAACTCCTCACCTTAGGTAAATCCTTAAATACCCCTTCCCACTTATACAATCAATGTGGTAGCTTTCCTTACTAACCTTTATACTATATCTGAATCCACCATGGTACCACAAACATTTGAAACCAGGTTCAGTTGAGAGATTTCTTAACAACTACAATACTCATAACTCGTTGAGATATTTCTCAATTCCCAATACATAACACAAGATAGGTTGAGAGATTCCTCAACCGTCCAATACATACCATAAGATAGGTTGAGAGATTCCTCAACCATCCAATCGTCTCAATGCCGTATAATAAGTTGAAAAATTCTTCAACTACCTAACATACACCGTATATACCATAAGATACATCATAAGATAACCTCGTACGATTGTACTGTAGGTTAACGTCGTAAGATAAGGTGAGAGACTCCTCACCGACCCCATACGCTAGCAATACATATTGCTGGACTATCTTTCTATCACAACCCCAACTGTTCATCCTTATTCTCTTACGTCACAATGATTAACCAATGTCTGAAACAGAACTCTTATCAATCAATCTCAATCCCAAAACTTCACTACGAACCATTTTCTTCATTTTCTATGTGGACTATGCAGAAATCTCCTCTAACGTTCACTATTCAAACTCCGCTCTCAGTTAGATCTCTCAAAGGACACTCGTCACTATCCTTGAAAACATCCACCGATTCGATCAAACCCATTTTCTTTTCACTTAGAAATTTCACTGTTCATCAATACCAAAATATCATCTTTCCCTCTTGCCACAACACGCGGTCTATTATAACTCATGATAACGTCATATCATCATACAACTCCACATCCGTATGATTCAACCGATTCACGAATGCATAAATACTATGCATGTATGACAATAACATAATCATATATGTATAACAACATACCATATGCATCAAACATCTCTACAATATGTGGATGCATTCTAGAACATGTGACAATTCACTCAACACTCTACTCGTCGTCGAACGTTCCCAAAGTTTTGTTACCTATAGCTCTGATACCACTAAATGTCATGACCCATCCCACTACGCGTGGAAATAGGACACGTGACACGCCACCAAGGCTCATCCAAACATCTTATAACTATACGCAGCGGAAAGACCTTTAAAACAACCCTGGGTATTTTAAAACTTTAGGAAACATTACCCTATGAGTTGTAAAATCCATTGAAATAAGAGTTATAAAAAGTTTTGGCTAATTAGAAACACGTCAAAAGAATCAGTTTTGAAAACAGGGGTTCAGTCGACTGTGCCTAGGTCCAGTCAACTGTACATAGCAGAAACCAAAACCAAAAATTCTCAACAGAGGTCCAGTCGACTGATCAGGGAACCCAGTCGACTGTGTTATGCAGAACCAAAATTCATCAGTTTTCAAAAGGTGTCCAGTCGACTGAGTTATGGTACAGTCGACTGGTTTTGCCATTAATAGAAGCAGTAGCCAAAAATCAACAGTGTTCAGTCGACTGATAAATGGGTCCAGTCGACTTCTACTCTTACTATTCACTTTCAGTGTCTCAAACACACGGGATCCAGTCGACTGATCCTGGGTCCAGTCGATTGCTCCCCTGTTGGGCAGCCTGTGATAAAAAATACTAACACATGCTTCTCCAAACCCAACACCAATACAACCACAACTGATTTTCAACATTTGAAACATAATCACAGATGTTCAATTACAAGATTACAATACTGCGGAACAAATCTAAAGATCTATTACAACGTATTACATAACCCAATTCCTTGATACCAGTTTAGGACCTAGAAACAAAAATATAAACAAGTGATTCCCCCGGCATTCTTTAACGGCCTCACTCATCACGCTTCTTCTTGTCTTTCTTCTTACCTGCAATGGAGTACATCTCCACTGCTCAGCTATATGCTGAGCGTACAAGTCTAACATGTGCAATATATAACAAAACATGCTTTAATCTCATAAATCATATCAATAGTCTCTAGGGAGAAAAATACGCATTCATCCGGTAGCGGCAAGTCCAAGCCTTAAACCGCGATGTCAATGGCAAGTCCAAGCCTACAACCATTACATCCCCATAAGTGCCATGGCAAGTCCAAGCCTACAACCATGCACAGTAGCCGTCGCTACTCAAATTCTCAAACATCGAGAAGCTTACTCCGGCATGAATTTGTATGAGACTCCCCTTTGACCCACATAGACAACTCAACGTGCTCTCGTAAATTTAGACATCCTTTTCACAATTTAGCGCGTGCATAATTAACGGGCCTATAATTAACGGGCCTATATATTTCTCTATATTTCACAAGTTAGAACTTCATACCTCGTGCGATTCTCTTCAAACTTTGAAGGATCGACTAGGAGGTCAAATAATCGTCGGATTTCAAATTAATTTGGGACCATTCTTACAAGTTTATACATGTTTTTCCCAAAAGTCTAGAATTAAGATTTTTACAAAAATTGGCCAAACACGGCCTAAGTAGTATCAAAACGTAGGTCTTACCTCCACGTGTTCGAATATGAAATCTGGAGAAAATCTGACGGACGAAAGGTCGCCGATCGTCGTCGCAAAGCCCGTGGCAACAATCTCTCTTTCTCTCTCCTCTCTCAAGATATTTTGAAATGTTTGGATGAGAATCAATCTCATCCACCACTATTTATAGGCAAACTTTTCGGAAATCGCATTTACCTTCCCACGAGTTCCTCAAACTTCTAATTAGCTCTCGAAACTTCGCACACGTCCATTTTATAACTTTACGAGTGAAAACTATAAAATTCAAAAGTTTTCGACTAGGTTTCGTTTGGGTCCAAAATAATGTTCGAAAACCATATTTTGTGGAATCTCTACACAACTTACCTTTTTAATTAACGTATCACTCACGTTCTCACCACAGTTCTCAAAATGATATACTAAAGTATCCAAATATCATAATTATACTACACATGTATAATTACTATTCATAGGAATACCAGATAAAGTCAAATAACATTTAAATCATATTAATACCATTAACTCATGCCCATGTAATATGAACTGTCATGTTCCCGTGTCCTCACTGACACCTTACCGTTGACTCACAGTCAACCTCAACTCAAATTATTAATAACATTAATAATTTCAAAATCTCAAATGATACATTTTCAAAATCATAAATTTCTAGAACGGGTGTGACAGACCTTAATGCCTATATCGGCTCCACAAAATGGCTTAGTGACCACGTGCTCCTTCTGACCCAAATAAGCAACTCAACATGCTTAAATACATATCACCGTGCTCTCGGTAATTAAAACAATTCACCATGCTATTGGGCCTATTTATCAATATAATCACCCAATATGAATTATACAATATATCTCTATGAATTAACACATGCTATTCGAACATAACATGAATACACGCCAAGCAATCATTCCATAATATAAAGTTGAATCACTCACCTTCGAATAATGCTCTTAAACTATGATCCAAGGAAAACCCGTGCACAAAGAACGTGCAGAAAAGCTTCTAGTACAGTTCCTATGGATCAAAAGTCCGATTATTAACTTTTATGAAAAATTCTAGAAAAAGACTTTTCGAAAAACTTGGCCAAACAAGGCCTAATAGGTATCAAAACGAAGCTCTTACCTCAAGGAGCTCGAATATGAAATCTGGGAAAAAACAGACGGACAAAAGGTCATCGTTTGGCATCGAGGAGCTCGAAGCAACTAAATCACCCTTTGACCTCCTCTTAAAACTTAGGTTAGAAGCTTTGAAGAAATATCTAAACTCATCTCTATCTATATATAGGTAATACTTTTGGAAATTGTGTTTACCTCCCCGCAAGTTTTCAAAACTCCTAAGCAGTCTCTGAAACTTTCTACACAGCTAATTCATAGCTTTACGAGTGAAACCTCCAAATTATAAAAATTTCTGACTAATATCCGTTTGGTTGCTAAAACGTGAATTTCTACATGACGTTTCCAAAGTTGCTAATTAGCCTACCAAATTAATATCTTGTTAATTCGTCCTCACCAGGATACTAAAATTAACAACAGAAATAGATTCTAAACTAGAAATAATACAGCTAGTGAAATACACAGGTAAATATTTATTTTCAAATAAACATTTAAGTATTCCACAGTGACCGTCTCATACTCGGAGAGACGTCACAACCACAAAACACTCATTCATATCGTCTCAAAGGGTTCTCTAACACAGACACCCAAATCGACTTGTAAGTCAAAACTCACTCTCACAGGTGTCATAAGACACAACACATCACATTATCATGCATGACAATGTAATGAGATGCAATAACACAAATGCGGGTGTTATAATTCTCTCCTCCTTAAAAGAAGTTTGTCCCCAAACTTACGCCGTCTCTTAGCTTGACTTCCCCCACATGCTTCCCGATACTTGTCTTTTTGTTCACAATTTTCATCTATCCACTACGATGTTACAACTCATGAGGAAAATAAATCCTCAAGTTCGTAAGGAAAATAACTCCTCTGAATTTCTGTCTATATCCACTTAAAGTGTCAAATTGAACACATGCAACCATGGGCGGAACCAGGAGTTTGCCTTTGGGGGTGCCGAGTTACTACGTAGACTATTTAGCAATGATACACGGGCGTTCGGGGACAGCGCCCACGAAACGATTTTTTTTTGTTCTATTTATGCACGAGTGTGTACTTTTTTTTTTATCAGTAAACTACAAATTTACTATATGGGGTTATTTTGCACTGTTTGAGAGTTGTTGGAGGGTTGAGTTTATCACAATGAGTGATCTAATTGTACAGAGTAATGTTATTCTACCAAAATCTTGTATCCCAATAATTCTCAAACACATATGGTTGACGTTTAGAGTTGAAAGAAAACAATAAAGTGATTTAAGGTGACTAAGAGAGTAGCATATTTTTTTTGCTTGGGCCCCAAAAGACAAAATATAAATAGAGACTATAGAGTCATACATATATATATGCATAGTAGGATAAAATTTTCCCAATAAGTGAGGGGTGCAATGGCACCCCACGTCCATAGGGTAGTTCCGCCCCAGCATGCAACCAATCAACATTTCTTCTGAGTAAGAATATCAAGACTCAAGTAGAACACGCTCATTCTTTTCTGATAATAGATTACACCACAATGTCATACTCATTCTATCGTACCTTTTCTGAAACTGCAAACTTCAATACATAAACCGAGATGATGAGTCATCTCTCCTTACTTTTCTTTCTTTTCGACCTACAGTCACTTATAATCGTCTCGGATCGTTTAGCAATTTCTTCTGATCCCATATTTCGAATGGAACTATCATCGAGCACGAACATTCGTATATACTATATTAATATATTGATTCTTCAACCGATTGTTGGATACCTTTAGAATTCAATCTCTTATCTTTTTCCAACCATGAAACCTTTGTGTAATACTTACACGCTCAAACTTCTTTCTATTTCTCACCATATGTCAACACTTCCCTTCCAAGCTATTCCACAATGGTAACCCTCGATATCCATAATTATCATTGTGTCGCCTCTTTTTCTTCCGACTTCATCAACCAACTCATCAATATATTCCCCATTCATTCAATATTCTGGATTCGAACTATAAATCTTTGCTATAACCAACCTTCCACAATTAACACCCTATTTACTTGAGTAAAGTCAAAATATCGTAACATCTTATCCTCCAATTTTCCTTCCACTTGAACAAGCCATCAATTTACAAACAAAGAACGATAAGAATTTTATTCTAAAACTTTCACTAAAATAAATACGTTTTCTAACAACGTCAATCGTAACAACTACCACTGTTAACAGAACTTGATTCACCCGTTACTCAATACTCACAATAATTCCTTTAACCCATGCTCTTCCTTGTAACATATTCAAGATTACAATACGATCTTTGATATTCTATCCCTCTTATCGGTGATAATTCGAATTCGTTCTAGTTATGTTCGAGTTGTTTCCCCTTCTATCAAGGATCGTTACATTAATCTCAATACCTTAGTTCATTTTTATCTCATAACTCATGGAAATCATCCTCGACTAATCTTATCCCATCTTTCAAATTCATCCATCTAAACTAAATACCGATATAGCTATAATAATCTCACAATCCCCAGTCTTTCCCTCTACTGAAATCAACATCATACACCACCTATGTTCTTCTCAATTCTTTATAAGTATCTCATAGCCAACTCGTTTGCTTTCAAAAAGAAAATAAAACTTTTATTTCAAATCCACTTCCAGTAGTGATTTTGATCATTACCAAAATTGTTTTAAAAGTTCAAAACTTGTATCCTTTAGACAACAGCTCTGTATTATAGCTAACCATTTTATTCTCTATTTCTTCCTACACCTATGTGCATATATGTTAAGTGGTCAATGAATGATTGGAAATAATGGTTCATTATGGTGAACTAATGGAGGAGAAGAGGAAGAAATCCGCTTTAAGAACGAATGTCCAAGGAATAGAAGTGACCGCGGGACCAAGGGAAAGGTCTTCGGATCAGAGTGAACCATTAGCCCATGAATTCTGCGATTACGTATGCTTATGTGCTTAAATTGTTGCATTACACATGTTCATGACATCTCAATCATGTTAGTTAATTCACTAAGCGAAATGCTTAAGAAAACCTTTTTTCTATTTCTATTGTGGTACATAACAACCACCGCAGGTTCGGAATAAAGCATGGAAAGGAGGTGACATGAGCGTGGGAGATGGGAGAACTTGGCTTGTGCATATGTTAATAGGCTTGTTTAATGGTGTAATTTGCTAGTTGGAGTTTATAACTTACATTGTAACTTATAAATGTAAGAGGTGGTTTGAAGTTAACTATGGGAAGTTATGTAATTTCTATGTTGTAGGTTGAGGTTGTATATGTTGGATGGATTTGGATCATTCCGACAAGTCCAGGTGTGTGTGGTAAACGTTTTTAAACAAGTTTCATTGATAACCAGGGGTTATGTAAGGTTTTGAACTCTTCCCTGAAACATTTTTATGTATATGCTAGTACTTAGTAAGAACTTGAGTTAGTTACTTGTTTGAATTCAATTGGAATGAATTGAAATCTTTCAATGATTGCGTGATTCGGTGAGTTTTCAATACTTTTGTGCACTTTTTGGTCGTTCTAATTTGGTTGGGAAGTAGCCCCAAGAGACTAGTGAGTTTGGGAACTTTTAAGAATGTTTAATGGGGGAAAATATGGTCCAGAGGGTACTTGGACCAGTTGAATTGACCCGCTCGACCGGTCGAATGCCCCTCAGCACAAGATAGTGATTTCGAAAATATTTTTCGTCGACTTTTACGGTAACGGACATAACTCGTTGTAGAAAACTCGAATTTGTGCGCCGTTTTTTGCATTGAAACTGAGACTCAAAGAGCTATCTTTTGATGTAAAATTTTGTCATATTTTCTTAATGACCATTTTGCCCTTGGGCTCTTTTATCTCAGTATAGTGTTTTAAGTTATTTTAAATCATGCTTTTCCTTAATAACTAGCATGGTTCTTGCTTATTAGAGTATTTTGGGTGCGTATAGTCTTGTTACATGTGTCCTAATCCACTGGGGGTGGATTGGGGTGTGACAGAATTGAACACGTTGCATAATTAATAGGTTAATTGACAACTTCATAAAATTATGTGAGACCACTTATGGGACCCATACGTGATATAGACAAACACTTATTTAAGTTTGAAATAGTTTTAATAAGTTTCATAACTAGAGGGGGTATAAACGCAAAACTGACGAAACTTAAGAGAAGTCATATTAGAAATACAAACATGAGACTTACATGTTAGCTGACTCTTGGACCATGACTCACAAAATTAGTTCTTCTTTTTCCTCGGAGACATTTATAGAGAATGAAAATGAGAGACTTACGATGTGACTTCAATTACGCTTATGACGACAAACGACATGCCGTTTGACGTTTAATTTCAAAACAGACTACATATTCGGACTCCTGGAGGTGAGTCTAACGCATTGGTACCATTCTTATTGACTTTTGAGATAGTTTTTCTGCGATTCAATTCGGAGGCTTAGCTTATAACTTGTAATTTTTGTATAGGAATTATACGTGGGATTTACTACGCTATTAATTCTACTGCTAGGAGCGTAAAACCAAGAGATGAGCGACAGTGATGATGAAATGCGAATAATCGGATGTTTGAGATGATCTTTGTGATGCTAAGCATGTCTATTTGGCTTCATTTCCCATGTTTAGAGTATTTTTGCTAGCTTATGTATTATTGGTGAAATCGTACGGTGATATGAATACTTGAGCATGGTGAGTTGTTAATGTGGGTCAAAGGGAACTTATACTTGCCATCGAGAATGTGACTAGGTGCTAAAATGGCTATGAGGTCGCACGTCTGAATGAGAGATGTGTGGGCCTCGGTTAGTCGCGCGGACTAATGGAGTAGTCACAGGTAAAACGTGAAACGGTGGTCGGTACTTGCTTTCCTGAAGACCATATGTCACACCCGTTCTAAAAATTTCATGGTTTAAATTACATAACTTGAGATTTTGTGAAATTATTAATGTTATTAATAATTGAGATGAGTTGACTGTGGGTCAACGGTAAGGTGTCAGTAAGGACACGAGAAATTGGTAAGCAAGATTGCGTTGGCATGGTTAAATGACATTTATGTGATTTAAATATTATTTGACTTTATAGTATTTTGTGAATAGTGAATTATACCTGTGTAGTATAATTTCTGGTAATTTTAATATTGTTGAATATTATTTTGAGAATTGTGGTGAGAACGTGGGTGTCACGTTAAATAAAAGGTAGGTTGTATAGAGATTCCATAGAATTTAGTTTTCGGACGTAATTTTGGACCCAAACGAGACTTAGTTGAAAACTTTTGTAATTTATAATTTTCACTCGTAAAGACATAAAATGGACGTGTGCGATGTTTCATGGATTAATTAGAAGTTTGAGAAACTTCCGGGGAGGTAAACGCAATTCCCGAAGATTTTGCCTATAAATAGATGAGGGTGAGTTGTCATTTCTCACAAAACTCATATAATATCTTGAGAGAGGAGAGAGAAAATGGGACTTGAATCTACGGGCTTTGCGACGACGATCGGCGACCTTGCGTCCGTCAGATTTTCTTCAAATTCGAGATTTGAACTCGTAGAGGTAAGACCTACGTTTTGATACTACTTAGGCCAAGTTTAGCAAAATTTATAAAAATCTAATTTCTATACTTTTGGAAAAAATCCAGTAAAACTTGTAGGAATCACCTCAAATTCGAGATCCGACGTTTAATTGGCCCTCTAGTCGATCCTTCAAAATTTGAGAGGAATCGCACGAGATATGAAGTTCTAACTTGTGAAATATAGGGAAATACATATTTTAAATTCCGACGACGAAATTGTGATCCGGGCAAAAATCCATGTGTTAATCTTAGGCCCGTTAATTATGCACGCGATTAAATGTGAAAAGCATGTTTACTTTTACGCGAGCATGTTGAGTTGTCTATCTAGGTCAAAGGGGAGTCTTATACAAATTCATGCCGGAATAAGCTTCTCGATGTTTGAGAATTTGGTAGCGCTATTTTGCATGGTTGATAGACTTGGACTTGCCATGGCACTTGGGGATGCAATGGTTGATAGACTTGGACTTTCCATTGGTATCGCGGTTTAAGACTTGGACTTGCCGCTACCGAATGAATGCGTATCTTTCTCCCTAGAGACTATTTGTGATGAATTGTGAGATTAGAACATTTTTTTATCATATATTGCATAAGTTAGAACTTGTGCACTCAACACATAGCTGAGTAGTGGAGATTTACTCCATTGCAGGAAAGAAGAAAGACAAGAAGAAACGTGAGGAGTGAGGTCGATGAGACGACGGGAACCACTTTCCTAAACTTGTATAAGGATTTAGGAATTCGTAATATGTTGTAATAGAACCATGGGGTAGTTCATCATACTGAAATTTTGTATTCAAACTTCTGTAATTATTTGAAATGTTGCAATTCAGTTATGGTTGTAGTTGTTTTGGTTGGAGAAGCATGGGTTGTGATAGCACATAATAGGGCTGCCCAGCAGAGAATCAGTCGACTGGACCCTGTGTTGTTTTAAACACTGAAAAGTGAATAGTGGCAACATCGGTCGACTGGATCGCTTTTCAGTCGACTGGACCACTGCACCTTTTTAAACACTGCTTTGAGATGTTTGGGGATCAGTCGACTGGATTGATAAAATAGTCTACTAGAAGGGATCCCAGAACATGACTTTTTGCTTAAATAGAGTACCAGTCAACCGGACGACTTCAGTCGACTGATAATTTTAGACACCAGTCGACTCAGTCACCGATATAGTCGACTGGACGAGCTGTTAGTCTTTGAAACCTTTATACTTCAGGTTCCCAGTCGACTGGGTCCTCGATCAGTCGACTGGACCTTTGTTTTCAAAACTGAATTCCTTTGAAATTGTTTCAATTGGAAAAAACTTTTTATAACTCTGAGTTTAATGGATTTCATTTATTAATGGCGTGCCACATGTCCTATTTCCATGCGTAGTAGGATGGGTCGTGAAACTATAGTTATGTGTAAAAGATTAGATTGAGCATGTTTGTTATTCATTTTTGTAATTATTTTCATTTACCAGCATATAGCTGATATAGTATAGTGGTTATTGAATAACCATTGTAGGTGACAAAGACAGAGCATCAAAGAAATGAAATCGGTAGTCGGCAAGAAAACGAGGGACTTTGGGAATGGTTGTGGTTATGTTAATAGCTTTACGTTTAAACTTAAACTTGTAATATGAAGGTAGTTAACTTGGAATTTAGAGAGTTTATGTTTATAGTCTGGGTTATTTGCTTACGACAGGCTAAGGTGGTAGTCTGGTTCAAAACTATGCTTGTTTGGTGGTTATGTAATTTGGACAATGGGATCATGTAATGGCTTACTACTAGGTTAATGGTTGTAACATGAGAATTATGTTTACTAGTTTGGTTTGGGAATGTTGCGACTTTTGTAAATTTGGTTTGGTTTTGTTTGGATGATGGACTCGGAGTTTAACTCTTAGAGTTCGACATGAAATGGGTTTTACATTTACAATCTCCTTAATTTGTTTTAATGATGGTTATGAACTCTTAGAGCCCAAGAGATTGATTTATTAATGTTTTTACATGTTTTGAAAGTAAACTTGATGTTTTGAAATGTTTGGAAGTATTTAAATTTCGAGGTAGTGGAATGGCTCTAGGCAAAATTCTGCAACAGAGACATGATTCTGCCCAGGGGTAGTTTGACCGGTCGAATGGGGCAGTTTGACCGATAGAAATACCCCCTGAACCTCTTTTGGTTCTACCACTTCTGGTGTTTTATTTTACTTCTAATTAAACATGAGGGTATCTTTGGGACCCCTTTGAACTATAAAAGTGTTACTTTAAAAAAAAGAACTTCGTTAGGGTGTGTAATTGGACGTGTGTTTGTAAAATCACTTTGAAAAATGTTCAAAATGTATTAAGTTCATGAATCAAAACCTTTACTAATGGTTTCTATGGAACTTTAATGACATGGGGACGTGCCTTGGTGGTGTACCACGTGTCCTAGAATCGTATGTGCGGTTCCGGGGCGTGACAGTGGGCGACGATCTCCTCTCATATAACTCACACACTTTGGGATTGTTGTACTATTGAAGTTTAATTCAATTTGGACAAGCTGGAAATTCGGCTGCTCGAGGGCTCGTTCGAGTGCGGTGCCACTTGGGTGAACGCAGCATCATTAGATGTCACAGGCGCTAAGTTGGGCGCGAGAATTTTAAATAAATACTCTATAATCTCGCTCACTCAAAGTGTCGCTCAAGCGAGTCGATGGAATTTTTGTACGCTTAAAACGATAGGAAAAGCTATGACCTTTACACTTCGTGGAAACCCCTTGGTTATAAATGCTCAATAATAGAGTATGTAAGAGAGTGTTGAAACAATTGAGAGATCATAACTACGGAGTAATTTGTTAGGTTGATCTTGGTGAGTTTTCAATAGTGTTTCTTGGAGAGTTGAGTGAATAAGTGATTGTATTCCACATTGCATATAGTGGATTCATTGGTTCCTCCCCCGCAGTTAGGCAATTCGCTAAACTGTGTATACTTTGTAATCTTGTGTTTGGTTTGAATTTCTTTGCTTGATTGCTTTGATTCGTTGATTATATATCGCTTCCACACAACATGTACGGGTTCGAGATTTGCTCTTTGTCTTATAAAAATGCAAAACGGCAAAAGATGGTATGCTGTCAACACCCTATTAGTATTGCAGAGAAGGTTGCACCGCATAGTGTGGCCGGCGATCTCCTCTAATATAATTCACACACTTTGGGATTGTTGTACATGTTCGGGATTTGCTCTTTGTCTTATTTCAATGAGCAGTGTCATTAATTCCGTTCAAGAAATAACAGTATAAATCCAAGCCACAGAGGACACGTGAAGGGATTTGTCCTCGTCTCACAAAAAAAATTAAAAAATAAAAAAATTAATTCACACACACACACACAGTAATTTTAACATTATTTCCACAGGTGACTTGGAAAAAGTATATTAAAGTGATTTGTTATCCGTTTTGTAACCAACTGTTTGAGATCAATCGATCATATCAATTGTCGATGAAATTTAGCAACATTTTATAGTTTAAAAAAAATTAAGTTACCTTTAAAGCCACAACTTTAAAAGTGGCAAGTTGATTTTTTTTTTCTTGGAGGGGAGCAAATAGGAGTTTATGTGAAATTGTCATTTTACAAAAAATGAATAAATAAAAGAAAATAAAGTAAAAAATTTACTAGTTTTTACATCAATTCCAAACGCTAATTAAAAAGCCTCTTTTTTTTTTTTTTTTTTTTTTAAAAAAAAAAATCTCTACAAAAATTTGTAAAAGATCTCATTTTTTTTCAATGCTATTCCAGATGAAAATAAAATGACTGTCACAATCATCTGTTGATGATGGTTCATTATCTATAGTGGTGCTGAACACAGTTGTTCATCACTTTCTTCTAAGGATTAGGTAAAAATGGCCGCATGCCCATGAGCTTCATTTTAGGCCCTAGTAAGTGGCACCTATATATATGGTGGAATATCCACTAGATTTGCAAATTTGGTTATGTTTGTACGACATTAAGAAAGGTCAAAGCCATCAATAATGTTACATGCCAGTAGTATCTTCAATGTTGAATAATGAGAGGCAGTAATATCAAATGATTCAAATCCAACTAACGAAGGGTCTGTTTTGATAACATAACATTCGTGGTTTTACTTTTCAGTTTTTTGTTTTAATTTATTCTTTTGTTGAAAGCAAAATTTGAAAATGTGTTTTAGTAATCGTTTTTATTTTGTTTTGTTTTATTTAATTTTTTTTTCAAAACTTAAATTCAAATATATGTTTAGCGGTATTTTTTAATTTTATTTATAAAAAAAAGAACAGCAAAATTGGACCAGTACTAAACATAAACAAAACAAGTGGTTTCGGATTTTCAAATTCTGTTTTTATAAAAAGGAAAGTCAAAACTAATTTCCGTTTTGCGGCCATGTGCATAAAATTCAATCATGTCATATGCATGTAGATGTAATACGAAGATCACTTTCAGTACACAATTGTAGGTACTTAATTTGTCCTACTGTTTGACATGTTATGTTCCATGATTACAAGTGTGTATGCATGCATTAGCACAAATGTGACACACACACACACACACATATATATATATATATACACACTCCGTATATACTTGTGCCATTAGCAATATAGATATATATATATATATATATATAGGAAATGCATTGAAGTTTTATTTCAAATATAAAGTAACCTACCTAAAAGAATATAGATTTAATGTCATGAGTGGAATAAATAAAAATGAGTATAACTCATTTAGCACCGAAGACATCCAAAAAATTGGTAATTTTGAGTGTTCGGCTCTCATCGATCCCTTCATCTTGTAGTAATAAAATAAAGAATAAAAAAAAAATTGTCTCAAGGGGTTTTATATATATATATATATATATATATATAAATGCATAGTCTAATTGCTTTTGGAAAACATTTTTTTTTTTAATTAAGAAGAGTAGCTTATGACCTCATCTCATATTGATAACCTACGGACACAATAAAGACCTAAAATGTCTCTCATTTGAAACATTGGCTTAGGCTGCTATCTCATTTCCCAGTACTGAAATACATTTAAGTCAATAACATAATTTTTGTACCTTCCATTTGAAATGCAAATACAGTGTGATTTCTCTCTCTTTCCTGTGTAATTGGCAAGAAGTGAAAAAGTGAACATAATTGGCAAGAGGTGAACATAATTTTGGTTTATTGCAAAAAGTGAAAAAGGGTGTAATCTCCACTATAATTTGAGAATTATATGGGATTCACGTAATTCTCGCAGTAATTCTCGCAGTGACAGAGAAATTATTACACGATATGGCGGACACATGGAATAATTTATCCGTCTCAATGCAATCATCTCCTTTAGCAATCAATGCATGTACCTTGCGCATGTACCTTGTACTGTTTGAATTTTAGACATACGTACTTTTGTACACACTTTCAATCTAATAATGTTAGGCATACAGACTTTTCTACACACTTTTTGACACACTATGTTTTAAATGCATGTATCTTGTGTTGTTTGAATTTTTCACACTTTTCTGTACACCTATTACACAACACAGGATATATACATTTAAAGCTATGTTAAAAAGTGTGTATACCTAGCATTACTCCAGATCATTTTCTTTTGAGGATATGTATCAGCATTATCCCATATTAAGAATTCCTTTTGAGAATTTTAATTTTTTTAAGGGAATATATTTGATTGTTATGATATTTTATAACTTTCTATTATTGACCTTTTGAAAAAATATGTAGTTAAAGTATATTGATATTTTAAAGAAGCTTTTAAAATGGGACATCAAAAAATGAAATCAAGAATTCTTAATTTAGGATGGAGCGAGTACATAGTATTTTTGCTCACACTGGGCCTCCAGTAGACGACATGTGTTCTATTCAATTCCAATTTTGTCCCTATATTATCATTATAAGCAAAAATACTCCCGCAGGAATAAATAATACTACTCCCTCCGTTCCAAAATAAGTGTTTAGTTACATTTTGCACATTTTTTAAGAAAATTGTATAATATATATATATATATATTTTTTTTTGGTTCATTAAAAAGTCTCTTTTCAATTTTCCCTTAGATATGATGGTGTTTGACTTTTTATTTATTTTGGGATCACAGATAAATGCTACACTTATCTTTATTATAAGGCTAGTTTTGAAAAATAAGTACAAATTATACAAAATATACCAATTTAGGTAATTTGATACTTATTATGGGACATTCAAAAAAAAAATTTGCACCTTTGTTTTTTTCGCTTGGAAAAGAAATGTGCACTTATCTTAGAATTAGTATGAATGAAAATTCTTCGGTACACAATAATAATTTTGTTGTACCTTCAACCTAATGAAAAGAATCGAAAATTTAGTTGGACAAAGTACAATTAAGTAATTCAAGTAATCGTGAAGCTCGAGGGTACGATCGTTACAGCATGTGCGTTGTGAACAGAAAAGGAATCCGCTACTTTACGCCGTTCGATGGTTTTGATGTCTGATTTGTTTTAATCCTTCGATGGTACGAAAACTACACTGACCTCCACTCCCTTCTCTTTTTCTTTTTCTTTTTCTTTTCTTTTTCTTTTTTATTTTTTATTTCTTGTAATTATTTGGTTTTACGCCTCTCTATACCCTCATTATTACGTTTAGGGTAATGTAATATTTTTTACTCCTTCCGTTTCTTTTTTTTAAGTTCATTTTTGGCAACTCAATTTATTAAAGGGATAAAAAGAAGCTACACCTACTTTTCACAATTACCCTAATCATTACTATAATTTTTTTAGTTTTGTCTTAGTGTAGATTTCAAGGAAAGTTAGTTTTAGAAAGTAAGTAAAAATTGTTTACCAATTTAGGAAAATGGACACTAATTTTGGGACATCCAAAAATGGAATGTAGGACTCAAAATCAAGGATAGAGGGAGTAAATTTTTATTGTAAAAGTATTTTCAAAAGAGTACTACTGTACACACAATTTTTAACACTCTAACTTTAAATACATATATCATGTGTGCTGTGTAAGTAATCAGGGGTGGAGCCAGAGAGGGGGTGGGGTGTGGGTGGGCAGTACACAGTTCCCTATGTTTGCTTGTAAAAGGGCCAAAACGGGTTTTGGGAGCAACGCCCCCAAAGCGAATTTTTTTAGAGATATTTTTATACATTGTTTTAAGGTCTATTTGTGTATATTGTCACTCTTTTCCAATACTAAAGTCTGATCACATGCTGTAATTCGTAACGCTTGGATTTGTGTTAAATCAATTAGACTTTGAGCTGAACTGAGAAGTGAAAAAAAAAAAAAAAAATCAACGTGTTGAACCAAATATTTAGAGTGAGTTAAATTAGAATTGGTCAATATTAGTTCAGTTTCTCTTTATTTGGAATTTATAACTTCATTAATGGTTAAGGTGGATTAGGTTACAATGTGTATATTAGCATGGAATATTATGTAAAAGTTATTATATTGAAGGGGTTAATAAGTAAGTAAATTTCAAAACTTTATAATAATCATAAATATCTTATTCATTCAAAACATTTGCTGGGGCCAAATATATGTATGTATAATTATCACAAATTTATAGGGTAGAATAACAAATTTTGCAAAATCATCCGGCCTTGCCTGACTTCACTAAGCTCCGTCCTTTAGTATAATGTGTCAAAAAGTGTGTGCCAAACATATCCATTTTCAAAATCCTCCGTAATATAACAGTGGGGCTAAATTTAATATTGTACTAATACTAATTGCAAAACACTTTTTAAAATAAAAAATTGAGTACTCCGTATTACTCTTTACGTTTAACGTCCTTTGTTTGCTTCTGTTAGTGGCTCTATCGTAATTAAAAAGATCGGAGTTTTGTTCTTTCTGGGTCCTGGGAGGCTGGGATACCTTATGGGACCCTGTTTGATGGGACAATAGGCTGAACAAGGGAACAAGAGGGGCCTACTACACTTCTCGACAATTGAACAATATTTGGATCTATTATTATTTCCCAATTTAACTTTTTATTTACATGAAATTGCTATTGACAACTGGTTAAGAAGAAAATAAAAAGGGTAAATTGCAAATTATAGTCCTGTAGTTTAAGAAAATATTTAATATTTATCCAAGTATCCCATTAGTCGATGTAATGGGACTCAGAATTAAACAACATTAAATACTCATTGTTCAGTCCTGGGTCCTACTGCATTGGCCAATTGGATGTTTGGGTGAGCAAAAATGCTATCGTAGTTTAAGGGTTGTGACAGTTTGCTCTCTATAGTTTCAATTTTGACAATTTACACTCTATAGTTTAAAAATTGTGCAAAATTCACCCAATTACAAAATAAGTGAGGGCACAATGGGAATATCATATTATTTTCGGCCCAAAATGACCCTATGTGCAGGGACTGACCCAAAAGTTTAGTTCAGTGGGAGCAGAAACTTATACGGGGAATCAAAGGCAACGCCCTAACCCGTAATATTTATTTATTTATTTTTTTGGATAGAAATAGTATAATTCTGTTTTTTTTTTTGTACAAACTAATCTATCCCATAATTTTTCACAGAAATTTTGTATTATAAGCTTAATTTTTTATTTATTTTTATTAATTTCACTTTGATATTTGTGTGACAATGGGTGTCCATCTTTAAGTGTATCAGATTGTTTAAAAGATTATAAGATATTATCAAATTACTATAAGCTTTAAGTATATCGGATTATTTAAAAGATTGTAAGTAATTTATGTGATAAATTAGTTTGTAGAAAAAATCACATAAATTATACAAATTTTACTCAAAAAAATCTAGTGGGGGCGCTGTCCAAAAACCCCCGTATAAGCTTCTAGTCCCATTGAACTACACTCCTAGGTCTATGGACAAATAGGGTAATTTTGGACTGGAAATATTGTGATATTCTCATTGTGCCCTTGTTTACTTTGTAATTGGGTGAATTTTGCACAATTTTTAAACTATAGGGTGTAAATTGCAAAAATTGAAATCATAGAAACCAAATTGTCACAACTCTTAAAGTACAGTGGGTGTAATTATAATTTACCTAAATAAAAATCATGTCCATAGGAATTCAATTGTGGTTAGGTCAAGTTCGAACTTCTATGCATTCTTTATGAATATTGGTATTGTAATGGGTTTGATAAGTAACATTTCATTTTCAAATTACAAATTCCCCAACTGTTGGACATCTGTAATGTTATTGGTTGCAAAATAGTTCTTTTCTCTTGCATATACGATTTATTGGAAGAAAATGGTTACAGTTATATCAATAATACTAATTCGAAAATAACAAAGTACCCTCCTTTTAAATCAGTATGGTTTTTTTCCTCCAATCTTCTTAAAAGTCTATAAATATGCTATTTTTGTCACTGCATTACATCCCTCTCTTACACATGTATATATGTCACTATTTTGTAGGATACGGGCCGGAATAACAATTCATTTTCTCTGAAAATGAAATAAAAAGGAATTATCAGATCTTCTCCTTTTAGGCTCGTTTCATTTTTTTTTATTTTTTTTTATTTATTGATAAATTGGTTCAATAAGAAAAATATTTATATTGAAAAATTTAAAAAAAAAAAAAAAAAATTAATTTGCTAAAACCAAGTGATGATTACAATGTTACTGTAGATGATAGTTTGTGTATACCATAATCAATCATGTAAGTTTCATTAATGATGTATTGTGTATAAAAAGAGAAATGAAAATTGTGAGCAATTACAAGATGCTTAGCCAGAGACAGCACCGATCCTTGGCTGTAAGGCCTCTCCGGTGGCATCTACGTGGTGGTGGTGGTGGTGGTGATAGAACTACAATAAATTTGAAATATATAAATATGTATATGTATATAGTTTATTTGCAAGATACTGTTAGCACCACTTAGGTGCTGCCGAAAGCCAGTGTGATTGAGAATCCGAAGTCATCCAGAGGTGATATACTCTAAAGCACATTACGTATGAGTACTGAAATTTTAAGTTAAAAAAAAAAAAAAAAAAATCACAGACTGCTCCGTTGAGCCACGGCCTATCCCACCACAGTGATAATTCATAATTTTTTTAGATTTAAAATTCAAATATACATATTAATTGCACTTTAAAGCCTGATTACCTGATACTGCCAGTAGCACTTGGTGCAGCCGGAAGCCTTTGGCATATATGGGTAGGCGGGTAGCCCTCAACCTTTGACAAAAACGAGCCAAACCACAAAATTATTAGAACGGCATCAGAGAAGAGAAGGCCCCACGTGATGATCAGTATTTCAATCTTAGTCAAACATTAAGAGGGGGGAAGGAAGATGTTGAAAAAAAAGAAATCAAAAGGTGAAAAAGGACTAGCTTGCACTGTCACCTTCATCATCATTGTTGAGTAACATCCCTTCCCCCTTCACACCTTTTCTCTCTCTCTAAAACTGTAATTCATATCGTAATCTCACTTTCCCTCTAATATCCAGGCTTTCTTCCCCCCTAAAACCTGGTTAGAGTTATGCGCAAAAATGAAAAAGCAAACGCACCAAATCATACCATTGACCAAAGCAGAAAAAAAAAAATTACTCGTAAAAATTGCTAGAGAAAAAAACTGTGTTTTCTCTAGTAATGTTAACTTTGCTTAACCAAAATTACAATAATTGTATGCAAATTGCTTCTAATAATAGTTATATTTAATAATGGTATGGTAATAAATTGACCTAAAAACGAAATAGAATTTTGGTCCCAAAAAAAAAAAAAAAAAAATCACTCATTTGCATTGATTGAGTTTAAATAAATAATTAGTATTTTTAATCTCAATCAAAAATCTCTAATTAATAAAACTTAATCAAATCAAATCCTATAAGAAAATCAACTCATTTGTGCACAATTTATGTACACTTGAAAATAGCATACTAGACTACTAGTAGAGTTCGAATTATCCTTATCGTAGTATTTTTCATACCGCGTTTGGGATAATTTTTCGGAATCAACAATTAATTATAAGTGATCGCTTCGAGTAGATAGTTTACATTTTTCAAAATTGGGTTAAATATAGTTTACACCCCCAAGTTTGGTCCCTGTGTCAAATAAATCCTAAAGTTTTAATTTTGTCAGTTTAAGCCTTCAACTTTACAAATTATTCCAATTCACTCCAATCATCACTTTCTGTTAAAAAGACTAACATACATGTGGCCAGGGGTGGACACAAGCAGAGCCGCTCAACAAGGGTTTGGAACTTGGCTCGATAAAGACTAGGCTCGGCTCGCTCATTTGAACTCGTGAACACGATCGATTAAGGTTAGCAAACAAGCTCGTGAAAATGCTCGTTAATAGGTTTAATTAAGGCTCCCAATACGTTTACACAGTGCGCACTGGAGCCGGACACCATATACGTAACACAATATATCTCGTATATATCGATTGGGTTCACACAAAACAAAGAAGTATATAAATGGTGAAAAGACTGTTGTGCCCTAATGTTTGTTAGTTTTTTGACAGAAAGTGAGGGTTTGGAGTGGATTGGAAAATTTGCAAACTTGAAGGACTAAATTGATAAAATTGAAATTTTAAACACCATTTTGACACAAGATTCAAACTGGGAGTGCAAAATGTATTTAACCCTTCAAAATTTGTTTCTTTAAAATGCTCAAAATTTTGGAACTTCGTTAAAAAAAAATAAAAAAAAACTCAAAGATAATCCAAACTGGCTCCTACTTGTTGCCAGATTTAATTTGTAGTTTGAATTTAAGTTCAATCGAGAACCGGAGAAGAAAAGTACTGAGAAAAAAGGGAAATGCTATTGTGAGAAGCTTCTCATATGAGAAGGCGGGTTTTAACCATTGGATGAACATCTAGCAATAGATGCTTCTCCAGATTCCTGGGAATCTTATGACTAAATGCTCATCCAACGGTTAAAACCCGCCTTCTCACATGAGAAGCTTCTTACAATAACATTGCCCGAGAAAAAATAGACACGCAACCAAACAACCCTGATAAAAATTACGGATCTCGAGCAACCGCATTAAATGACCTCTCAGTTAACTCAGCAACCGTGCGTCCGTATCACTGACCAACAAACTTGTCATCAGCGACTACATCAGAAGTCTAGTGGTACGCATAATAGCTATGCTAGTCCCCATTTCCTACTTACTCCGTAATAAGATAGGACTGGTCACACCCAAAACAAATTAATTCCAGTTGGAAGACTCTGTGGAATTGTTATCCAGTGAAGCCTTCACAACTCATCAAAACTTGCAACTACTTCTTTCGTCCCATTTTATGTGTCTATTTTTTTTTTTTTGGATGTCTCAAAATTATTGTCCACTTTCTTAAATTAGTATACAAATTTTACTTAGATTGCCAAAGTACCATTCCTTGTAATCAATACCAAAATAAAACAAAAAAAAAATGCAATAATTATGGACAATTGTGAAAAATAGGTGTAGATTATTTTTATCTCCTTAAATAATTAGATTCCCAATATAGACACATAAAATGGAACAGAGAGAGTAATTATTAATTATATAGTCAGCGGAAAAAAATATATTTATATATATATATACATAGAAATTGTAAAGCTGAGAAAACAACTTTTGCCAAAGTACATGGTACCCACATCAATCAGTGTCTGATAGAAAGATGGATGGTAAGGCTTGATGGACCCACATGTGCATACATACATCATGATCATGATCATCAGTTTGACAAATTTTTTTTGGCAAATTATGCCGGAGTAAAAGAAACAAATCTCACGAATACAATTTATAAATATTATAGAGCAATGTTATTGTGAGAAGTTTCTCATATGAGAAGACGAGTTTTAACCGTTGGATGAGCATCTAACTTTAAGATTCTCAGGAATCTGGAGAGAATCTTATGGCTAGATATTTATCCAACGGTTAAAACCTGCTTTCTTATATGAGAAGTTTCTCACAATAGCATTACCCAACATTATAATATACTCTCTCCGTCTCATTTTATGTGTCCTCCTTTCTTCTTTAGGATGCCCCAAAATTGTTGTCCATTTTCCTAAATTAGTATGCAAATTTTACTTTAAATTTCCAAACTTCCCTTCCTTGTAATCAACATCAAAACAAAACAAAAACAGAAAATGCAATAATTAGGGACAATTGTGAAAAGTATGTGTAGATTTTTTTTGTCCCCTTAAATAGTTGAATTCCTCAAAAAGAACACATAAAATGGGACGAGGAGAGTATCTATTTCTCTTCCAGTGAAGTTTACTGACATTATAGAATCCACCTAAAAGATAGATAGACTCATTATGTGATATTTGTGGCTTGTGCGTGTTGTGAGCCAAAGAATTGTTACTCATTATACCAACACCCCTAGTACTAAGGGTGGCAAATGGGTGGGTCGGGTCGGGTTTGGGCGGATCGTATGATGGTCATATCGTATGAGGGTCATTGACCCATATTTGACCCGTTTGTTCGGGTCAAATTTGGGTGGGTTGGAAATGGGTCGGGTCAAACCCATGACCCGTACTGGCCATAGTCTTTTTTAAAAAAAACTCAGCTTGGATTGTGTGTATATGTATATTATATATATATTTATAGCCTATATACGATAAAACTGAAATGGATAAAATAAAAATCAATAGGAGAATACCAATTGAGGAATTTGTGAAGTGGGTCTTCTTCAATTGAGCTTAAAATGGAAGGCTTACCTGTTATAGACGAACTTCGATTGGATGGTTTTGGGTTTGTATTCAAATTCAGTTCTGACCTTGAGGACTGAGAATTGGGGGTTTTAGGGTTTGAAAATTAGTAGTATATGGTTGTAAAACCAATTTTGAAATTATTTGTGTTTCAATGTGGGGTTGAGGAGAATCGGTTGATCGTTGGCGAGAAGAGAAGCCATTGATGTGTGGTGGTGTGCGAGAGAAGATCGAGAAGGTTAAACACCCCCCCTCCCCTCCTCCTCCTCCTCCTCCTCTCTCTCTCTCTCACACACACACACACACTCAGACGTCATTAAATTAAATGAAGAGATAAGTATATGCTATTAGCTTGCTGCAATTTCTGATAACCTACACAGTTTAGAGAGAGAGAGACGGGAATTGGGTTTCGGCGGTTGCAATTTCATCTTCAATCAATCCGCTGAGCACCCACATTCTACCCGCATCCAACCCGCTCGGAAAATGAATTCATGATCGCTGACCCGTACTAACCCATGCACCAAAATTAGCCAACCCGCAACCATTTACAGCGGACGGATTTGGGCTGGTTCGCGGATTTGGGTTACAATTGCCACCCCTACCTAGTACTAGGAAAAAAGAATAAGGTTTAATTAAATTTTACTCCCCTATAGTTAGGTCTACTTTTGCTGTTAGGATTATGCCTAAAATTCTATTAGTAGAATTATTTCCTAATTATGATTTGATTCCTTATTTGGTGGTTTCCTTGTCAGATAAGGATTCCTTTGATGGTGGAAGTTACCTAGTTTATATAAGAATGTTTGTAAGAATATTCTGTATTGTACAAGACTTACCACAGGGGTAAATCCTACTACAACTAAGATTGGGACTCTACAATCTATATAAATATAGGGCTTACTCAAGGGATTCATAAGATTGGTTGAAAATCTTCTACATACACAAGAGAGCGCTGCAAACTAGTGAGAGGGAGATTAATTTCTAGCAATTGTGTGTGTCATATAACTTGGTTGGAGAGTTATACACGTGAGGTCTTGGGTGCTTGTAATCTTCATATTAATCGAGGTGATCTGTCACGCCCCGACGTAGCATAAATAAGGAAAGCGTTTAATTTCCTTTATGGACCCGTAGGTCGCGACAGTTTGAAGGATCGATTCCGTCCCAAACGTCGAACAAACAAAAACACAATAATCAGAGCAGAGCAAACCAGGTTTATAAAACTTTTCTAACTTAATGAATATTACAGCACGGGTCATCTAAAGACACAGACCGCCTTGAAACAAAATAATAACTTAGTGTCTATTATAGTCATCCTTATTACAAACCAATTCATAACTTAAAACATATAACTTAAAATATGCAATGATGATAACAGTTTCTCTTCCAAAAGCAGCCGTTCTCAATTGGCATAATCGTACTGTTCAGCTTGCTCATAACCTGAAAAGCCTGAACACGAATGTCCAGGACGCATCAACGTCGTCAGCTTCGAGAAGCTGGTGAATATTAAAAACATAACCTTGAATGTAAAACATACCCATTTACAAATTTTCTCTTTTTTTACGTTTTGTAAAATCAACGGTTTCACCAAAGAAAGAAATCAATTATAAAACAACGGGGAAAGTATTTAAAAGTCGTTCATTCATTAAAACATGTAATCGTGTATGAGACAATGCACCACACTCATCTTACCGACTCTTTTCTCTCGACCAACACAACAACCCACTGTCTCACTCCAGTATCTTTGAAACACTAAGGTAGCCACACTTTAGCAACGGGGTGCCAGGGAATGTCCAGTTTGCCTCACACTTTGGTCCGGGGTATCAGGGAGTGTCCAATGCCTCACACTCTGAAAACCTAAACCGCCATGCAAATACCGGAGGAACCCTCACGCAGTATCCAGACTCGGGTATCAGGGAGTGTCCGTAGGCCACACTTTAGCACTACCATGGGTGCCAGAGAATGTCCAAGTTCAGCGTCACACACTTTAACGCTATCATGGGCGCCAGGGAGTGTCCAATTTTGCCACCGTCGCATTACAAAGATACTCTCACCGTAATCTCAACCCGTCACACTTTGGTATACAAAAACCAGGGAGTGTCCACCACATAATCTCAATCTCAATCTCATACTCTTTCCACACTGACCATTACTCTTTTCCACACTGATTGACACCCACATGCATGTACAACTGACCCCACATGTATGTCATGAATCTTAAACATAAAGGAATTCGCTGAATTAAAGAAACAACGTACGTACGGGGATTGATAAGTCGCAATTCATTGTTTTGATTATTTAAACATAACCAAGTAGGATTCTGCTTTAATAAATTTCCCAAACAGTACTCAAACAGTATATAACTTTTATCCCAAACAGTCCCTTATCACAAAATAAGCAAAACTAGAAACTGCCAAAAGTCGTGCGCGCGAGCCGCTCGCGCGAAGTGTCGCTCGCGCGACCTGCCCAATTTTTCATTTTCTTATATAAATCTTTTGTGTCTGCCTGGGAAAGCCAAGGTCGCGCGCACGGATCGCTCGCGCGATATGCCTAAATTCCATTTTTCTTTTATAAAACTTTTCTGTTTATATGGAAATACAAACCTCGCGCGCGCGGGTCGCTCGCACGAGGGTTCGCTCGCGCGATCGTGGCGCGAGATGAAGCAGAGGCTTCATCTTTCTCGTCAGAACTGCTTTGTTTCAGATTTCAGGGGTCTTTTTGACCTATTTACAGATCCAACAATTCATAGGACATGTAATATATGATTCTCTTTAGATTTTCACAAGGATTAAGAATCCATGATCAATTTAACATGATTCTAACTATAACTCTTAAATTTTATGAAAGATTGAAAGTTATCAAAACTTGATTTCTTATGTACTTTTTCATGTGAACAAATTAAGGTCTAATACTTTGGGTATAGCATATATGACATATAATCTTTCATATTTCATTCTTAAAACAGATTTTGATTGAGTTTAGAAATTCATGGTTTTCAAGCTATGAAATTCATACGTATAATTAACAATGGAGATTTCTCCAACAAGCTATAAAATTTGAAATTGGACTATGTATTACAAGTCAAGTGAGTTAGAAATACTCACTGAGATATAGATTGGAGAAGTTGTTGAGAAAGATATAAGAATTTAGCAACCAAATAAAAGTTTGGCTATGGTGATGTACTTCCTCTTACTCTAGAAAATTTGTAGAACTCTCTGTGTATCTCTCTCAACTCTCTCTGTGTCTGTGAAGTGCAGCAAGAGTGGTGTGCAAAATGTGAGCTATGATTGTGTTTATAAAGAGTCACAAGAGCTTGGAGCCCAAGTTTCATTCACCAAGGCTTAATCACCCAACTAAACACACTAATCTCTTAGACAATCTGCAGGTTAGCAAGTTTAACACATGCTGAACTATACACACGTATTGCTACATTGATGAATTAGCTCAACAATTACACCAAGGGTCAAGTATAGGCTAGTAGGAGGCAAGCTTGAGTTGTACGTTTGGGAAAAACAACTTGTGGCCTTAGGAATACATACACACACAAAGCATTCCCAAACAAGCCCAACCCAATGATTAGTTTCCATAAATGGCAAGTAAAGTGTATGTCACATCTAGCTTTACATCACTTCCAAAGTCTGTGGAAGTTTAGCACAGCGCGGACAGTTTTGAACGGAAACTGGTATTTTCGGGGCTCGGTAATCACCACAAAAATATAGAAAATTTATTTTAACGTAAGAAATGGTTTTCTGGTTTTATAAAAATACTGTTTGAGTCAAAAGAAATTATGTTCACCGTTTTGAAATATAGTTTTAAAATTCAACACATGTATTACTAAATTTTATAAAATTACAGTTTGACCCCAATAAGAATTCAAACATGAAATCAGGCAAGAAATAAATTTCACACATAAGAATTGTAATTAAAATAAAAGCAGACAATGTATATTTAACTTTAAATATGACAATACAATTAGATGAAAATGTAGGTTATTACATGATCGCCTTTGCACGTGGACTAGGGGTGTTCAAAAACCGAACTACACCGACAAACCGAACCGAACTGATCGGTTCGGTCGGTTTTCATTTGATTTGTGCAGTGCAAAACCAAAACCGAACCGAAAATTTACACACTCCGAACCGAACCGAACCAAAACCGATCGATTTCGTCAAAAACCACACCGCACCGAACTGAACCGTTTACACCCTTAACGTGGACATAGGCATTATTTGGTCGAACCACATTTAAATCTTGTTGTGTTGGTTTGCTTGATTTTTCTTTCGTGATTGTGTCGTTCTTGTTCTATCTATCTCCATCTTTGTGGGTGTGGTTTTTTTTATTGTGATTGTGGGCCCATTCCCAATAAGTGATATCAGAGTTCGATGGTAAGGAGAATTTCAGAATGTGGCAAGTGCGTATGAAGGACGTCTTGGTACAACAAGGTATAGAGGATGCATTGTGCAGTGAAGCTGACAAGCCAGACGTTGGTGATCTCAAGTTCATGGGGGATATGAACTTGAGTAATGGTGTAGCTGAATAGCTTGGAGGATGACAAAGGCGATACACTATCGATGTGGAAGTTGAAGATTACAAGAGGAAGACTAGATCTGAGGACTGATGGGAAGGAATTTGAGGCAAGGTGAAGATTTTCATCCCTGCAGTTCAAAAGTTGATAATTAATCCCATATGATTTCGGATTAAGATAAATTCGTTTAGATTTTCCTCAAAATTGATTAAAATTTTAAAATTTGCCTAAATATTAACACTTTACCCTTTTGTGAGTTAATTTTGGAGTTAATCCCTTATGTGGAGATTGTGCTGCCATTTAACCCACCCATGTGTGTCTAATTTTTAACACTTAATCCCTTCAGGAGGCTAATTTTTGGGTTAACTGCCAATGTGAGGTTAGTTTTGAACCACATGAGTTAAAAGTTTCGCTAAAAATTTTAGCAACAAAATTAAAGTGTCGTTAAAGTTTTTAGCGACATTTTTTACTCTGACATTAGCCATTACTCCTCTGATAATAGAGCTAGCCTTAAGAAATATGTATTACTCTTGAATGTAATGGGTGTGCGACTTTCCTACTATTTTTTTTTTAACTCTTGACCACATAAATGTTATTCCCCCCGTCCCATTTTGTGAGTCCATCTTTGGGAACTCAACTTATTAAGGTAACAAAAATAATCTACACATACTTTTCACAATTGCTCTAATCATTACACTAACTTTTTAATTTTTGTCTTGGTGTAGATTTCAAGAAGGGATAGTTTTGAAAAGTATGTAAAAATTGTACACCAATTTAGGAAAGTGGACACCATTTTGAGATATCCTAAAATGGAATATAGGACTCTCAAAATGAAACGGAGAGAGTATTTGTCATTGACTCATTGTTGTAAAGATATTATAGAAGTTTGTTTATAAGTTGCCCGTATTTTCAGAGTAGAAACCTTTAATGTCTGAGTAAAAATTGTCGCTAAAACTTTTAGTGCCACTATTTGCTCTAGCATTAAAAGTTTCTGCTCTGGCAATATGGCTAGCCTTATTTAAAATTTGTAGTTAATTTTCAAAAGTGAATATTTATTTTGAGACATCCAAAAATATAAAAATGGACACTTATTTAAATAAACGAGGAATATTCTTTTTATCTCTTCTTCAACTAAAAATTTTAGAGCAATATTATTCTTTTTTGCTCAAATAAATTGAATAATTGATTTTTGTTGTACACTAAATTTTATTCAATTTTGATACTCCCTCCGTCCCATTTTGTGAGTCATGTATTCTATTTTGAGATGCCCTAAAATTAGTATCCACTTTCTTAATTTGATGTATAATTTTTACTTACTTTCCAAAAGTACCCTTCATTGACATCTACACCAAGACAAAACTAAAAAAATTATGATTAGAGACAAATATGAAAAATAGGTATAGATTCTACTTATCCCCTTAATAAATTGAGTTTCTAAAGATAGACTCACAAAATAGAACCGAGGGAATATAAAACTATGGATGACTCATAAAAGAAATAAAAATATACGGAGTAATATTGTTAAAACCTTTATGTCATATTAATTAAAAAATTTTTTTTGAATGATATGACAACTGAAGGATGTTATTGAAAAAAAAAGGGACTAATAATTGAGGTCTGCTTCTTGCAGTGTTTTTTTTTCTTTTTTTTTTTTTTTGGGGGCATTTGAAAAATGGTCTTTGTGCAATTTTTTTTTTTTTTGTCTCCTTTGAAGATTTCTTTTTATTGATTAGACTAGACTCTTACCAGAATTCGTGTCAAAGTGTCAACGCCTTTACATTTGGGAAATATGAAGTAGTTAGCTTGTCCTTGTCAAAAACACGCTCTACGGTTTATTCTCTGCTTGTGAGTGTTCTGATTTACAAACTGCCTGATTGTGGGACTCAAAACACATTTTGGACTCTAACGCACTCACTAGTCACTGCCTGATTGTGAGTGTTCGTCACAAGCACATACTATTATGTTACAATAAAAACACCAAAAATCAATAGTAAAACAAAGTATACAACCACCCTTTGTGGTCTACAATAAAATAATGTGTTTCATATATACTATATAGATACAACCAGAATAGTGGTAGGTCCGACTGTTTTGTTCAATTTATGGATGTGAGCCCCACTACAGTGGCCTCTATGATTTTAGATCACGCCATTCAAGTGGTGGGCTACAATCTAATAATGTAAACGACAACACACATGATAAGTGTCACGAGTAAAAGAATTTGAGTATATAGTAGATAAATGCGAAGTCATAAATAAAGGTGAAGAGAGTAAATACTTTGGGAGAGAGATGGGGTTTGTGTCTCTTTTTTTTTTCTTTTCAAAAACCCCATATTCTCATTTTTATATCTTATTTTTGTTCCCACATATAAACACATATAAACATCCCAACAGAAGCCCACAACTGCATCACCCACTTACATCTCATCCTCTCCCTAAAACTTTTAACATATAATATACCTATAAATACTCCCTATCATGATTAAAAAAACCCTAATTTAACCTTAGGATCAAGAAGGAAAGAAAAAAAAAAAAAAAGGGAAACAGAAATCTAAAAGCTAAAATGAAAATCCATTTCCATGTATAATATGGCATCAAGACTTGTGAGTCTTTTCAACTATTATCACTGAGAGACCAAGCACTACTCCGCAACCACCATGAATTCGACACTAAAAGGCCAAACACGGTGGAATATTCCGGCGGATCACATTACAGTGCAGCTTGATGTATTTTCATCACTGAAGTAGTGGGTATACGGGTCTGCCTGAGGTGGCGGTGGTGGCCCTTGTGGGTGCTGGTATGGGTACGAATACGGGTAAGGGGGCATGTAATTCACTGCCGGTGGAGGCCGGGCGTACATCATCGGTTGAAACCTCTCATTTCCGTTGGCTCGTTGCTGGCTCATCATCATGGCTGCCAATTGTTGCTGGTGATACGGGTTTCCGGCCATAGCCTCCGGACCAGCCCCTTGAAAGTAACCGCCGCCACGACCACCACCACCGGCAGTCATTGCCGCCGATGCGGGAAGGCCTTGGACAGCCGGAATATTACCCATTTGGCCCATGGGCATGTTACCCATCTGGCCCATTGGAATATTATTCCCCATCTGGCCCACATTACCACCAGCGTTAATACCCAAATTATGGAACCCACTGTTCATGTTTGGCATACCTTGAACCCCACCACTCATACCACCCCCTTTCTTGCCCCCATTACCATTATTGCCACCATTAGCTCCACCACCACCACCATTGCTACCATTCTTGTTCTGACCACCGCCCGCCGGCCCACCACCCCCCTTGCCACCATTTTTGGCACCTCCATCACCACCCTGATTTTGATTCCCTCCATTGTTATTACCCCCTTTCTTTCCCCCATTATTACCACCCATGCCATTAATCTGAATAGGTACATTTCCACCTCCGCCCCCACCCGCAGCAGCGCCTTTTTTACCATTCCCACCACCATTTCCTCCATTATTACCACCATTGCCACCCTTGGCCTGAGCATTCAAAAGCTGTTGCTGCTGCTGAGGATTCAACATACCATTCATCAACAAATTGGGCATCTGAACCCCTCCTTGACCCCCACCCATCACGGGTTTCATCTTGTTGAGAGGATGATGAGGTTCATCATACACATCATCATCATCATCATATAAATCATCATCGTAGTCATCATCATCATATAAATCATCATCATCGTAGTCATCATCATCATCATCCTCATGGGGCAAGTTGAACTTCACAGCCTTCTGGTTCTGGTCCTTGCCGATGGCCATTTTGGGCAATGGAGGCAGCTTCAGATCTTGAATCCCTTTCATCTGTGCAAGTTGATGAAGTTGCTGAAGTTGTTGTTGCTGCTGTTGCTGACCATTTTGCCCCTGTAGTCCACCTTTGGGCTGTTGTTGATTGTTGTTTCCACCCTTTTGATTCTTGTTATTTCCACCCTTTCCATTGTCGATTTGCATGTTCTTCAACTGATTATTAAGCTGGTTGTTCTTTGGAGCACCCCATAGCTCTGCATGTTTACCACTCTTTGCAAGCTTTTTGATAAGTGTGGCTGGGTCTACATTTCCAGACACTGTGACCTTTCCTAGTTCTGAATCTATTTTTGTAGTATAAACCCCTAGCAAAAACCAAAACAAATTTCAAACGAAATCAACCAAACAAGACCCTAATTCAACCAAATGGAAAACAGAGAAGAAATGTACACAAACAAAAACCCATAGACATAAACCATTTTAAGTTTGCATTATTAGTAAATAAAGAAGATGAAAAAAAATAATAAAATAAAAATAGTCATGGAAAAATAAAATAAAATTTACCTTCAATTTTCTGCAAGGTTTTCTTGACTTTGCTCTTGCAGCCATCACAGTGTATGTTCACTTTGAGAACACAAGTCTGCATGTACAAGTAAAAGCAGAGCACAAAACAGAGTAAAGAGAAAATGTTATTCAAATGTAAAGAAAATAATAAAACACCAATCTTGGATCTACAATTCTACATGTAAATGAGAATAATTGCAAATGTAAGGCATACAAAGCAAGAAATATATAAAAAATAATAATAATAATAATAAAGTAACTCTCATAATCTTGAGTTCAGAACAAGCAAAGCACTTAAAGCAGAGAGCATAAAAGCTGGTGTAAATAAATGAAGCAATATATACAAACGCATATATGAATATATATATACACACACACACATATATGAACCAATGTATGGGTACCTGGATCTTCAAAAACTCTTCTTTACTCATATTTCCAACTCAAATAGAATCACCAGAACGGTACAACACCGAATGAGAAAATGGGATCTGAGAGAAACGGAGGTAGCTTAAAAAGAGAGAAGTGAGAGGATTAATTGCGTGCGAAACCTCCACCAAAGGGGTTGTTTTATGTTCAATTTTGGGGCTTTTCCAAAACAAAAACAGAGAAGAGAAATGAGAGAGAGATAGAGATTCAGAAGCGGTGGCTGGACATTAATAAACTGCTCTCTGTTTCCTCTATTTCAGAGTTTAAAAGAGTGTGTTATAGAGAGAGGAAGAAGCTTTTAAACAAAAGGGAGACTGGAACAGAGAGAGAGAGAGTGAGAGAGAGAGAGAGTGTGTGTGTGTGTGTGTTCTGGGAACTCAACTCTTTGTTTTGGCCTCTTTATTTATTGGTAGAAAAATTCCTACCCATTTATAGAGATTATTATTAGTATAGTTTTACAGTCAGCTGATAAGCCATTTTCTGGTTTTTGGCTTTGGCTACTTGGCTTAATAAAAGTGGGTTTCGGCTTAGGGCTTCAAATAGGGTTTAATGTAGGGCGGTAATCGAGTTAAACTTTAAGGCCGCGTTTGGATGAGAGGGAGGGGATTGGACAATTAGTCCCTTTTAATTGATAGTCCCGGGACTAATAATATCACCTCCCCCATGGTATAACTTAGTCCCCCATATGGGGGACTATTCTTTTAAAATGGATAATTAGTCCCGTGCAGAATGGTCGCGCCAAACACCGGACTATTCAATTAAAATAGACTATTAGTCCAATCCCCCTCTATCCCATCTTTAGTCCTGCAAAACAAACGAGGCCTGTCATATTGGTCAAGTTTGAGCTTGGTTCGTTTATTATCGAGTCAAGACGAACCTAGCTATTATTGAGCCGAACCAAGTCGAGCCGCGAGCTCTTTCTAAGCGGCTCAACTCGTGTACACCCCTAATAGCAAGTTTAAGTTGCCAACAAAAATTCACAGACTAAGCTCAATGCTTGACAGTTGACATATATATATATATATATATATTACATAAATCAATTGCTTGACACGTAAATTTAGGATAATGCACATTACAACTTGTCAATATTATTTCAATTTTAAATACTTTGTATTATATATATATATATAATATTTTTATAATTATCATATACTATATGTATACATATATAATATTATTTTAATTTTAAATACTTTGCATTATGCATATATTTATATTTTATTAATTATCATATATATATATATATATATATAATTAAACAAACATTTATCAAACCTATTAAAGGGATTTTTCATGAGCTTATTATACGAGCCTCAATCGAATTGTTAGCGAGCCTAATCAGGTCGATCTCATGTGTGCTCAAGCTTGACTCATTTATTAAACGAACTTTGTATTCAAGTTCGAGCTTGACTCGTTTATTATACGAGCCGAGTTATTATCGAGCCAAGCCGAGCCGAGCCGTAAACTTTTGTTGATCGGTAATGTAAAGCACGTTAAGTGAATAATTGCAAATGTATGGCATACAAAGCTTAAATATGTTGAATGTTTGAATAAGGCTGCCACTAAGCAATACTGGTAATTGTCGATGCAAATTGACTATGTAGTAAATTGAGACTTATAAACATAACCAATTTGCATTGACAATAACTATTAATGCTTTGTGATCAGTGATAGCCTTCAATAATGATCACATTAAGTGAATGAACCCTTATCAGATTTTCTCTCCAAAATTGGGTGGTGCAATAAATTAACTCATTAAGTGTACCCATTATGTGATATCTTTAGTAAATTACATTCTACTTTAACATATTTACTCCATATGGTTGTCTAATAGAGTTTTAAAAATTCTCTATTGTGCGAAAAATTATTTCATGTGATTCACACTATTGTAGTATTCACTCTCATTTGAGTATTTTGTAGATTTTACCGTAATGAAAAAATTATAATAGCCTTCACACAATATGACAGTGACATGACATAATTTTTTTTATTGCGCCTCGTGTAACCAGTGATTCAGATTGGATTTAGATAATCAGATTGGATTCGTTAGATAAAATCTCATATTTGACTAATCTGAAGATTTCTCTTTTTTTTTTTTTGTCTTTATATTTGGTGTGAACTCACTTTCTTATAATATTTTACGAGTTCTTCGATCTTGTTCCTCCATCGTTGTTAAGTGTAATGTACAACTCAAATTGAACTATAGTTCGAAGTGAAATTAATTATACATTTACAATATGTATATATATTTATATATATATAATGTGAGATATAACGGTAAGCTTGACCCACAATTAAAACTAAAATAGAAAGGAAGTACAAAAAATGACAAGCTCACGTGATAAGTGTAGTACATTTTTTTTTAGAGGGTAGTAGTAGTACATACTAGTGTAAACTTTGAACTAAAATTACAATACGCATATATACAATTGAAACAATTTGAAATACTTTCCCTAGTGCTTTAATTAGTACAAGAAATTTAGTTGTTTTTCAATCGACATAATTAACTATAGAATATTCATTCTATAACTGCATGTGAAAAACAAACTGGGATACCTAGATTAACTTTTGATATAAGCTAACATAAGCTCACTCTCTCATTGAGTAAGCTACTAGAATAATTTAATATCAGTTAACATTGTATTGAAAATCAAGCTAGTTAAACTCTGTCAGTGATTTGCAATAGGAGCGCTTTTGAAAGATTAGTGTAAGAAATAAAAAAGTACCACTTGATTTTTTTTAAATTTTTTTTTTAAATTTTTATTCTTTTAACAGTGTCAACGTTTTGAGTTAAGCTTGAGCAATTTTGAGCGGATTGGCTCAGCTCGACTTTTTGGTCATGTTTGGGAATCATAATTCAAAAAGCTCAATCGTGCGATTGAGTTTTCAATTGCAATTTTCAAATTGTTGAAAACTTCTTGTCTTCTTGCGATGCAATCTTAAAAAATAAGCAATGCTCAGAATCTTCATGGGGCCCTTCTAATTTTACTGTACTTTAAAAAAAAAAAAAAGTTATTACTGTACTAAATTGTGCTAAATGTAGGGACCAAAAAAGAAAAAGAAAAGAAGGGAAAAATATAGGGAATTGCTATGTACATCGCTCAACCTCACAAAAGTGAGAATTTTTAGAAGAAAAATGATTTAGAGTAAAAGAATTTGGGTGTACATAACAAATACACGGGTGTACATAACAATTCTCAAAATATATTATAGTCTTACATTAACCGGGCTATTTGTTTGGAGCTTCAAATTTAATTGAAAATTACAGTTATTTTTGTTTCCTAGGATATATATTCTGTCTGTTAATAATTTATCTGACTCTCCTATGGAGTTGAATGATAGATCACATCAAATAGGTTAAGGATATTTCAATCAATGTATATCTTTGGAAACTTATGCATTATATTGTCCAAAGAGAGAAAAAATTAAGTTTATCCGATGCAATAAGTCTTTTCTTATTTTATTTATTTTTCTTAATTTGTGTGGATGGATGAGATTAATTATAAACGACTGTTTGATAAATTATGAACCTTTACCATTTATATATGGCTTGCATAATAATCTGTCACTTACATAATAATCTTCTTGATGGTTATTGAAAGAGAGAGAGGTCCACAAATTGATCATTTCCTTCCTTTGCCATAATTTCAAGAAATGATAGTTCGGCAACCATAATTTCTTCCATAATTCATTTATTGGATCTTATCTTCAACTTTTATTCATGCATTCTTCTTCTTTTTTTTTTTTTTAATCGAATTATTCATGCCTTCTTTACATATCACAAGGTTCTTTTTGGTCCTGAGTTGTCCTATATATATGGTGAAGCAATATATCGAAAATAATATTAAATGATTTAAGAGAACGTACTAATTTAATTCTGTCTCATACAGTTCAAGAATGACATAATTTCTATGAATCAATTTTTTTTTTTAAATAAAATTTTCGGCAGGAATGTATCAACAAAACTGCTGATCATTGTCCTCTTTTTTGAAGTTATTAACTGTATGGTTCTCAAATTTTCATCATATACAGAATGACAAACACGTGTGGTAGTTGGATCACTCATATCAACTTTCAATATAAATCAACGGTTTGTATAATAATTGAATGTGCTCTCACAATCATATATCTTAAAAACCACGTTTAGAATGATAATTTGAGAAATAAGAACAATATTACTATTATTTTGCCAGTATTCTTTTGACATTGCTCCAAATTTTACTCCTCATGTGCTACTCGTATAAAAATGGTCGTACATGTTGCATGTGGGTAAAAGGAAATATGTGTGAGAATTGCCCGGTCTCTTTTCTTTCTTTTATTATTATAATAATAATAAAATAAAAAAATTCACAGTGGTTTCTGAAAAAGTAAAGAGTTTTTTAAAATTAAGTGGCCACTGGGTCAAATTGTTCAACTAATAGAGTCCTTTTGGTTTGAATCATGTCTTGTCTTTAGAAACAATTAGGTAAGAAAGCAACCCATAAACTAAACTAAACTAGCTATTTAATGCAGATGAATCACATTTTCTAGACTTCTTTGATCTTTCTTCCAAGTATAACCTTCCTCTGTGGGCTAATAATTGTTGTCTTCTAAAAAGCCTAACCCATTATGCAACCCTTGTGGCTCTGTCTACTTAGTACTTATCTTTCTTCTTCTTTTTTTTTTTTTCATTTTTTCTTAAGAAATATTACTTGGAAGGGCATCCTTTTTGGGGGCCGGGGCGTACAAGAAGGGTATCTTCTACCTTTGAGGGAGCTCAACAAAATGGTATTTCTTCCCTATATTAGACAAAGTTTCATATAAGTTCAACAATGGATGAGGCAAAGAGGAAAATTGTTGAATTTGACTGGAATTTCTCTAGAAAATAAAATTATGTGTAATTAATAATCCTAGACCACTCTAATTAGTAATGGTAATATTTGGAGCACAAACACTTTACACAAACACACTCTATCTCTCTCTTGGGTGGCACTGTGAGATCCATCAAAATTATCCAGACCCCACAATGCTACCCAGAAAAGGGATAAAGTGTATTTGTGAGTGTTTGTCCCTAGCATTGTTGAATTAGTAGTGAGCCATTCTTTTTAGTAGTGAGCCATTCTTTTTAGGATACATGTTGGTGGTACAGTAGAAATGCTCCATTGTGCTTTGGACGTAAAATAGCCGCTCCCGACACGTTTATAAAAACGCACAAATTCTCTCAGACTGCTCCTCTGACTTTGCAACTACGAGAGCCAACATGCGCTAGGGGCCCGTGTTTTTAGTTTTCTAAATTTTGAAAACAAAAACTATTTTTTGTTTTCATTCTATAAAAATGAAAACTCAAAACCACTTTTCTTGGTTTTGTGTCTTCATACACAATTTCGTTGTCTTTTCTAAAAAAAAAAAAAGGAAAGAAAGAAAAATGGAAACAATTAAAAAACAAGTTTTCGATTTCGTTTTCAAAAAAATGAAAATCACAATGATACCAAACAGCTCTAAGTAATTAACAATTTTTACTTGAAAAAGATAAACTGGTTCGCAATAGATCGAATTAGTTATAATACAATTTTACTTTTGAAATTTTCAGCTAGCCTCTTGCTAAATTGCTTAAGTAGAGTTCACCAAAATAAATTGGAAACTTTGTAATTTAGAAAAGTAAAACAAATATTTAGGAATTTTTATTACATCCTTTTTGTCTCTAACCTCACATCTTCTTCCCCTTCAAAAAAATTTTCATCACATAATTTCAATATGCAAAATTCTTGCCATCGAGTTTAACACTAATCGCTTGAAGCGAATCATCACGTTCAGGAGCCATTACGAAAACGAAGCAATTAAATAACACAAAACAAGCGAACACAAAACAAACGAACCAGAATCAGTGACAGATCCAAAAACGAGCGCGAAGCAGTGCGAGATCTAAATACGAATCCGAATCAGCGAGAAATCCAACAACGAACCAGAATCGTCCAAAAAAAAATCGTGGATGAGATTCAAACATGCTCTGATACCATGTGAATATATTAAATAATCAAGAAAACAACAAAGGGAAAGAGAAAAGAGGGCTAGAGTTTCTTATAACACAAAAACTGAATGAATGAATATAATGGAACAGAAGTGATAATAATAATAGAATATCTAGGTATACAGTATTACCCTAATATAAAGAAAAAGACTAAACTACTCTAAAGCTAATAAAATTAATTCTATCTATTGCATTTAAAATGAAATACATAGTGCAATTATGCAGTGCCATTGCCATTTATGCCCCCAAAGTATCACATGAACATCACATGGACATGGTCTTTGGATGGTGATAGATAATGAGAAGAAGATACATATTGGGTGGGTCGTGAATAAAGATCCAAGTCACAATGCTTGCATTAATTATATGCTCTGCTAGTAATACTCTTCACATGGCCTTTGCACTACCTCTTATTCTAGCTCTTGAATTTTAGTGTTCACAGGAAATCCATAGCACATTGAAAAATGCAGTAAAGTTTTAACTACTTAGGGAGGCCAGAGGCCTAGTATGTAGCATCTCTCTCTTTCTCTCTCTAGATTTTCAGCATTTACAGAAAATCTATAAAAGAAGGATAAATGCAGTGAATGTTTTGACTACTTAGGTCTAGTAGTAACTCAGTGTGTGTGAGTACTCACATAAGTAACTTGCAATATATCTCAATTATTTAGTACAACCAAAAACATCTGAAATGTAGCACCATAGAAGCAAAAGCTAAAGAGTTACTTTGATTGTTCTGATAGCTGGCACCAAAATGAGATCAGAAATTTGTATCAACGAAAAAAATATTGAAAATTGGTGAAAATGTCATTAAGAGAAGTTTAATTGGGATTAAGGACAACTTAAAATAAACATTGGAGATAAATCCTCCTAATGTCCATAGACCAAATTACCCTCATCTTCATCCTCTAATCTTAACCAAGCCCTAGCTACCGCTACTACCACCCCTGCCACCTCCGGCGATTACCCCATGTCTCGCCTAACCTCCGGTGACAACCACCCCTGCCTCGCCCTGTCATCCGGGGACCACCACTCTCCTACCCCTCACCTGACCTTCGGCGACCTCCATCCCCACGACCTCGTCTGAATCAGACGACTTCCCCCACTTAAAAATATTAAGTAAAATTTGACTTAAGAATTTCACTTAAGATATCTTAAGTCAAATTTCAGTAATTTGTAATGAAGTTGAGTGAAATTTGACTTTAACTTGATCTATAAAATTTTCTTACGTTTGCAAATTCACTGAAGATTGGATTTTCACTTAAGAAGAGAAGTAAAACTTCACTGAAAAATCTAAAATTTTCACTTCAAAAATATTAAATCAAATGTCACGTAACATATTTTAAGTGAAATTTGACTTAAGATTGTACATTTTGCAACGTACCTCATATATAATGACCTTATATGGTGGTCATCGGTGTTCATTATGGCGTCAATATCCAAATCAATATCTAGATTTAGATCTAGATCTCAATCACGAGGTTGCATGCCATCAGAGATGAAGAAGATGATGGAGGTGATGAACCAGTGGTGGTGGCAGATCAGTGGTGATTGTGGCCGGAGGTGGTGCTCGCGATGTTGGTGGTGGTGTGCGACGGTGTGGTGTTGCGCATGGTGGTGGCGATGGCAGCTATGGCAGTCATTGGTGGTGGTGGCAACGGCGGCCAATGGGTGGTGAGAGAGAGAGAGAGAGAGAGAGAGAGAGAGAGAGAGAGAGAGAGAGAGATGTTAGAGTGCAGAACGTGGGTTAATTCCCAAGGGTAGTTTGGTTTGAATTTTAATAGTTGTAGGCCATTAAAATGTAATTAAGATGAGTTTTAGTATGTAATGGTTTTATTATTGTGTCCTTATGTTGATTTTTGTTTATGGGTTGTACTTTAGTCCAAATTGACCAAGCCTTAGGGTTAGGGGTGTATACGAGTCGAGTCGAGCATGCGTGCGAGCTTTCTCATGAGCTCAATCGAGCCGAGCTTTCAAGTGTTCATGAGCTCTCTCGCGAACTTTTTAACGAGTTTTTTCGCGCGCCCTTTTAAACTATATAGTTCAATAATAAAACAATCTTTTATCAAGCATATTTAAGAGATTATATCATATATCAGTCACCATATAAGCTTTTTATCAAACTTATTAACGAGCTTTTTCACGAGCCTTAATCGACGTGTTCACGAACTCGAGCGAGCCGAGTCTAGCCTTTATCGAGCCGAGTTCGAGCCCTTGTTGAACGGCTTAGCTCATTTACACCCCTACTTAGGGTCCTTAGACCAAGCCTCCCAAATTTAATTTGCTCATAAACAAATCAATGAACTAAGTCTAAGAGGCAGCTGCAATTCAACAAAACTAGGCAAATCTGGTACTTTCTCTGATTTTCTGTAATATATATGTGAATAAGTTTAAATATACATAATTTTTCATGTGAACCTTCAAATTCTTGAAAGCAAAATGTCGGGTACAAAGGCATATAATGAATCCAAAGAAATCTGGCAAGAAATAATGAATTATTGTTGGCAAGGGCAGAGCATATAGGAAGAAGATGGACCCCATTGAGAGTGACATTATTCATCACCCATCCTCTTCTTCTGTCAATTTCCCATATTATAAATAATCCAGTTGGCTAGGGCATGTTTGGATATACTTCAACGAAAAGCTTCTCTATCATGCATGATTAGAAGTAAACTCAAAACTGTTCATCCAAAGATTAGATTTTCAAATATAATCCAAAGTTTAATTGACTCTCACATTCAATTCCAATTCGAGTCCCCCCATCTTGACAGTGAAGCACAGCAATGATTCGCATTTTTCAAATCCTGTACAATGGTATTTGATTAGTAGATTTTGTGAAGAAAAAGAAAATACAAAGAAAAAACCTCCCCTTCTGCGTCCTAAAATAACATTAAAGATTAATATTTGGGACATTAACAAATTCCATAAACACTCATACCCACACTCTATCTCTCTCCTAGTGGCACTGTGGGTTCCACAGTAGACCTAAAGTGCCACTAAGAGAGAGAGAGAGAGAGGGTGTAAGTGTTAGTGTAATTTATTAGTGCCCCTAGCACTGTTGAAACATTAAATATAGGAGAAAGGAATAAAAAAAATAAAAAAATAAAAAAGGAGGGGGGGGATAAAAATTAGTAGAGCTTTTTAAATTTTCTGAAAACGAAGATTATTTCTAATTTTGCTTTAAGCATAAGAGAAAATCTTCAAACCAAACATATTATGAAAATTGTGTTACCTTTACTAAAAGTATAGCATCAAAATCAACTAAACATCTCTTTAGAATTGCATTAACAATGCATAGGATGGCATATAGCTCAAATGGCAAAGAACTTGACATATACAAGTCCCCTCCAATGCATAGATTCTGGTTCGAACCTCATCCCCTATCCCATATAAATATATATAATAAAAAATAAAAAATAAAAAATAATAAAAAATAATTGAGAGAGAGAGAGAGAGAGAGAGAGAGAGAGAGAGAGAGAGAGAGAGAGAGAGAGAGAGAATTGTATTTAACAATTTTATGATTTACAAAACACTTAAAGAGGAGCACAAAATGATATCCTAATACAAACTAAACAAAACTAGGGGCATTACCACCAATAATGTTTCAGAACCAATTTTAGGCTCTTTATGCAAATGCAACTGAGGAATGGTGTCCTGTAACAATTAACCACCACCACATTTACAGTGAAGAGATGATACTCTATTACATGGGAAATCCAAAAGTGCCTTTACTGGAGTGTTTATATACATATCATGCAGGGTCATCCACTAAATGTGTTTGATCTTCTGTAGCAATCCACCTCCACAAAAAGTCAATTTCCTAATTATACGAGCCTGAAGAGACTGAACCAAGACTTGTTTATTTCTGCATGGTCAATCTACCACATAGGTGTGTGTGGCTTCAATAATTGAATGCATAACATAACCTTCATGAAGTTGTTAGCAACATAACCTTATTTCTCTAATACAAAGTTAGAAAATAGAAATTAGAGAACAAAGGAAAAACCCTCCAGATAAAAGCATAGAGGAAAAAGAAGAGCATGCTGGAAACAAAAGTATCGCCCATCTTTAACGTATATGGCCAAAAAATAAAAACCCAAGATGAAATTTAGTGAAAAATAAAAATAAAAAATTAATGAGTACTTAATTGACTACCCACATAGCACAACAGATGAACCAAGATTTTAATACTGCCCAAACAATACAATTAGGAAAAAATATATATAAAGCTAACAAAGGGACAGAATTCATATTAACATATATCCTTTTCTGTTCAAAGGGAAACCTCCTCTCCAAGCCTAGCCTGCACAAGCTTTAGAGATTCTTAGTTTAGTCACACCCTCTTGCTAACTTCTATAACAAATATTCTCAACCAGTCTCTCCTTTTTGACTGTTAGTGCACTGAAGTATGTATGTATTATATCTATATGTAGAAAGAAAAAAGGAAAAAAGTACTCCCCCCCTACTGCAGAAATGATCACCTAGCTTTGTAGGCCTAAGACTTCTCTTTTTCTCCTTTTGAATATCCATACAATCTGACCAAAAAAATCTCCATACAATCTCACAAGAAATGAGGTGTAGAGAGACTGAATTTGCAAGCAAGGGGTAGAATTCATATTTTATCCCCAAAGATAAAGGGGAATAAAGAAAAAGCAAAGAGTTTTCACACTTTTTCTTGGATATCAAATATTCCTAGAGAACAATGAAAATGATTGTCAATGAGAGAAGAGAAAGAAAGATTGTGTTTCCACTTCAGCAGAATGTTTAATCAAAAGACAAAAAGAAGTTTTCCAGGACTAAATATAAGCGTTACTCAACTAATGTGGAAACCATAATAAACAGGAATAGGCCACGTCTGGGAGAGCGCGTATATACAGCAGCATGTGAGACAGATAAATACAGAATTGAAGATTCACATACCAACAGAAATGGAGTGTGTGCACACACACACACACTCTTGTATAAGAGGGGTTATAACAGTTGCATCATACAGTTGAATCCAACATGAAGAAAAGGGACTCTCACTGATCAGCATTGTTTATCTTGATCTCCATTAGTTCCTCAATAGGTTGGCGGCATATTGGGCACTTATTCGATTGAAGTCTCAATGCTTTTGCACACTCGCCACACATACACTGAAAATGCAACATTTTCCCATCAGAGAAAGCAATTGCAATTGTAGCATTAAGATCAAATAAAGTTGTCCACAGAGAACCAACTCTGTGTTAGATATAACCACAAGCAAGTACACTCCAAACAAAATCCAAAGCCCCTAAAGAAAATTAAAATAGAAGAATGGATATAGCAAACTCAAGGATCTTCCAAAACTTTAAAAATATAGAATACATAGTTCAAAATATACCCAAGAACTAACACATTCATGCCCCCGAAAAAATAAAAAATAAAAATTTAAAAATTAAAAATAATAGAAGAAGCAAAAGCCACTTAACATAATTCTCGAGCATTCTCTCCTGTGTTTTCCTCCATGATTTACTAACATTAGAAATTAATGTATTCAAAACCTTATAGGAGTTCAAGAAAAAAGAAGAAGGGAAGTGACTCACAAGACTCGAAAAATCTGAATTATTTTTCACCTTACATTCTTTTCTTTCCTATGATACTCTATGGTTTACTTGCTAAAGAAACAAACAAAAGTTTGTTTTCATACTCTCTTTTCTTTTCTCACTAGATCCATAAACTAAACAGAGCCTTGTGAGTTTTAAGATGGACTCACCAAATGCCGGCATGGCAGAACAGCTGTATCCTTGGTTTCAGTCATGCAAATAACACACTCCTTTCCGGAATCACTTTCACTAAAGCTTGTCGCAGTTGAGTTTCCGATTCCGTATATCTCACGAAGCTCATAACGAACCCCATCAATCCACAATAACTGCCTATCTACTCTCACTTGAAAAGGGTTGTCCTTGTTCTTCTCTATAACAGCTTGAGTGATTTGAATATGAGGCAAAGCGTTTGGTGGAGGATCACCAAGGTGTTCTTCTGAAGAACTCGAAGGCGAGAGTGTTTCTGCAGAGATCACGAGGGGAAACACATCCTCCCCTGGTGGTGGTTTTGACAGTTCTTCTAATGCAAAAAAGCCTAAGTCGATGCCTGTCCCTGAAGGCTGAAGAAATTTCTGACCAGGTCCTTTCTGAAAAGGGATTTTAACTGGCATGAAGGCTTCAGGGAATACTGAAGTGAATCTACAGTTGCCCTCTTCCTTGGCAAAGTAGAAGATAGTAATGCTGTGGATCAAAAACAAAATTGGAAAAATAAACAAAAATAAAAAATCATCATTCATGTAAAAAGTTTCATCATATCTACCATATTAGTTCAAAATCAAAAAGAGGATGCACTATCCCGTACAAACTAATTAATTCAAAAGGAAAAATAGACAAAGATGAAAGAAAATGCAACTTTCAGTCTGTAACTAGGGATCAATAAATTTTCATTTTTTGATGTTTCCGTACTTCAATTCCAAGCTTCCAACCAATAAATTCCAAGTAAACAATTTAAGATTCCTAAACATAGGCCAAGGAAACATCACTTTGGTCTGTCAGAAAGGCAATAGGAATCTGGTGTTGATTGTTAGTTCATAGTTGTCAAGAACTTCGAAGTCCACAGCAAAAGTAAGCACGTGTGTGTACAACCCAGGGGCGGACCTAGTAAAGGGCAAAGGGGGCCTCAAGCTCCCCCTAGGTTTTAGAAAAATTTCAGACTTACCCTAAAAACAAACTTTTTTTGCATTTAAGCCCCTCCAAAAAATCCAGAATACTCCCTATTTTATTAGCATTTGAGTTATGAAAACTCTACAATACAACCAAATACTTTTTGTCGTATGGTACATTCAAATTCTTGGTCGCAATTTGTAGTAACAAGATATCATTTCGTTAAACATTTGGTGCCAATTAGTAATAACAACGTTCCATTGGCTAATATTTTTTTAGGTGCCATTTGTTAGTAACTGGTTGTTTACCAAGAAAGCTTAGAGAGCACTATCGTGACTCTCTCTCATTTTATTAAAGAGAAGAAATAAAATATAATTACAAGAGTACCCCAAACAAGGGAAAAATATAAAACCAATACACAAGCTAAAATAATAAACATCTCTCAACACTCCCCTCAAGCTAGTGCGAAGTTATCTCTCATGCTCACCTTACTAAGAATGTAGTGAAATGAACGACTAGGAAGACTTTTAGTCAGAACATCTCCTAACTGTTCTCCAGATCTCACAAATGATGTATAGATGCACCCACTATTCAACTTCTCCTTAATAAAGTGCTTGTCAATTTCTACATGTTTCGTTCGGTCATGTTGAACTGGGTTGTGAGTAATTTCAATAGCAGCCTTGTTATCACAATATAACTTCATTGAATCATTTGGCCCAAATCCAAGATCAGATAGGATAATCTGAACCCATAACAACTCACACACTCCCTATGCCATAGCTCTGAACTCTGCTTCAGCACTAAACCTAGCTACCACCGACTGCTTCTTGCTTCTCCAAGCAACCAAATTACCACCCATAAATGTACAATAACTAGACCCAACCCAATCAACATCAGAAGACCTCAACTAAAGTGTGCCCATGTTTAGCAAAGCATAATCCTTTTCCTGGTGCTAACTTCAAATATCTAATGCTTCTAAACACAGCATCGAGATGAACTTGCTTCGGGTCATGCATAAATTGGCTAACCACGCTTAACAGCAAACGCAATATATGGTCTGGTGTGAGCCAAATAAATTAATTTTCCTGCTAACCTCTGGTATCTCCCCTTCTCAATCGGTTCTCCATAGGGTTCATCTCCAAGATTTAGATTCAAATCCATAGGCGTATCCACTACTTTGCTTCCAAGCATACATGTCTCCTTAAGCAGGTCTAGGACATACTTCCTTTGTGAAATGAATATGACTTCCTTGGATCTTGCTACTTCAATTCCCAAGAAAAATTTCAAATCTCCCAAATCTTTAATTTCAAATTCCTTAGCAAGGTATGATTTCAAATACTTCATCTCTTCAAAATCATTACCTGTAAGAGCAATATCTACATAGACTATTAAAGCAGTCACCTTCTCCTGTGACGAATGCTTAATAAAAAGAGTATGATCACCTTGGCTTTGTTTGAAGCTATACCTGATCATAGCTTCAGAGAACCTATCAACCCAAGCTCTGGGAGACTGTTTTAGACCATATAAGGACTTCTTGAGATGACATACCTTCCCTCTCGTTTGTCATCCTCAAACCCAGGGGGAATATCCATGTAGACTTCCTCCTTTAAGTCTCCATGAAGAAACGCATTCTTCACATCAAACTGATGCAAATGCCACTCTAAGTTGGCTGCTAGAGATAACAGTATTCTGATAGAATTCATCTTTGCTACCGGTGCAAACGTCTCTTGATAGTCTTCCCCATAGGTTTGAGTAAAGCATTTGGCCAGCAATCTGGCTTTATATCTTTCAACAGTTCCATCTGCTCTATGCTGCTTCACGGTGAACACCCACTTACACCCAAATGTCCTTTTCCCACGAGGTAATTCTGCTAATTCCCATGTGTTGGAATGGCTGATTTTATGATGACGTGATTCTTATCTTTATTGGTCATGTTGACCATCTTTATTGTCTTTAATTATCTTTAATTTCATTTTTATTGCCTTTCCTTTTATTCTCTCCTTGTAAAGCTATATATACATGGGATGAATATGAATAAAATTATCATTTTCCCTAAATTCTTCGTGGTATCAGAGCCTAACTCGATTTTGGCATTGTTTCCCCGCTTCCACCTTCGGCGGGTGTCCACCCGTCACCGGCCGGTCCTAGCTTTGCTTTCGACTTTAAAACTCAGTTCGAAGACCCTCCCTACGCCGACTCCACTCTTCCCCTACGTGTGTCATCCAGCCCTCGGTCAGCCCCTTCGGGCCTTGTCCAGCCCTCGGTCAGCCCCTTCGGGCCTTGTCCAGCCCTAGGCCAGCCCCATTCGGGTCTTGTCCAGCCTTCGAGTAGTTTGAGGGGGAGAGGTGGAGTATATTATGGTGGCTTGAACCTTCAAGATTTGGGTCTATTGTTGCAACCACTGTTACTTGCTTTTTTTTTTTAAACAAGAAGTTGGATTTTCTGGTGATTTACTGTGGATGATCATTCCCACAGTCTCACATTCTATTGGTGGATGGTGTTTCCCACTCTTGCCAACTTTCATGAACAGTCTTGTTATAAACTTATTGTTCCAAACTTCTGTGGTTTATTTCCACCTTCAGTTTGCAGGGGAGTGTTGGAATGACTGATTTTATGTTGAAATTGGATGATTTTATGATGACATGATTCTTATCTTTATTGGTCATGTTGACCATCTTTACTGTCTTTATTTATCTTTTATTTCATTTTTATTGCCTTTCCTTTTATTCTCTCTTTGTAAAGCTATATATGCATGGGGATGAATATAAATAAAATTATCATTTTCCCTAAATTCTTCTCCATGTGTTTTCCTAAGTGCTTTCATCTCGTCAACCATAGCCAACTTCCACTTAGTATCAGCGAGAGCTTCCTGTACATGATTAGGGATAAACAGAATCAGGTTTGGACACAAAGGCCCCATAAGACGAGGACAAACAGGTGTAGGAAACAAATTTTGAAATGGGGTGTTTAGTACACTCCCTAGTGCCCTTGCAAAGATCAATAGGAATGTCTAACTTATCCGGAGAGGAAGAACTAGAAACATGAGTAGTAGCAATAGGAGAGGTAGGAGAAGTAGGAATAGTAGACACATGAGAAGTAGAAATAGTAGACACTGGAGAAGTAAAAATACCTGAATCTTCATCTGTTGAAGAAGGCAATTGTAGTGGGATTGGAGAAATGATTCTCTGATTTGTTGCCCCAAAAAATTTCCTCCCCTTATTTTTTGAATAAGGCAATAGCTCCTTCGTCTTATCTCTTTCACTTCCTTCTACATTTTTTTCTCTTTCCTTCTCATTTCTATTTTTTTTCTCCTTCTTCCTCATTTTTATTTTTTTTCCTTCTTCCTCATTTTTTTCCCTCCTCTTTCCTCCTCTCCTCCTACTATAATGGGACTGTTGCTCCAAACTTCTCTTCCCATGACTTGCTCTCCCCCTGAAGAGATGGCTGCGAATCATGAAAATAGGACAAACATATATCAAAGGTAACATCCATAGACACGAACCACTTACGGAAGGGAGGATGATAACACTTGTACCCTTTTTGTGTCGGAGAGAAGCCGACGTAGACACATTTAAGGGCACGGGGATCTAATTTATTACGAGAGGGAGAGTGATTGTGAAAAAAACAAGCACAACCAAAGACTTTCACAGGAACAGGAAAAAGAGAAGATGGCTTAGTAAGAAGTTCAACTGGAGCTTTCTTACCAAACACACGAGTGGAAAGATGATTAATAAGGTATGCAGCAGTTAGAACTGTTTCACCCCAATACGACTTAGGAACTTGCATTGAGAACATCATTGACCTAGCTGACTCTAATAAGTGACAATTTTTTCTCTCAGCTACTCCAATCTGTTGAGGAGTATTGGTGCACGATGTTTGATGAATCATACCATGTTCAGAGAAGTAATGGGTAAGACCACCATAGATATATTCTCTCTCTGCCCATCCCCCCCCCCCTCTTTGTGAAAATCACTTGTGAAAAGACTTAAACTGAGTACAAATCATCTTGTGAAAAGACTTAAAGAGAGAAAAAACAACACTTTTCTCTTTCATCAAATAAACCCACCTCGTGCGAGTGCAATCATCTATAAAAGTGGCAAACCATTTATAACCATTCAAAGTAGAGATAGGGGAAGGACCCCAAACATCGATATGAATAATAGAAAAAATGGAATTGTACTTTTATTAATACTCGAATTAAAAGTAGCACGAAAGTGTTTTCCTAGTCGACATGCCTCACAAGAAATTCCAGAAACATTTTTATTAGGAAATAGAGGGGGCAATAAAAAATTAAAAAAAAAATAAAAAATAAAAAAAAAAGAAGCAAAAAAAGAAGAAGGATGTCCTAATCTCTAGTGCCACAGCCAGTCCCAGGGAAGAGTCTCTCTCTGTGTGGTGTGCGTAACTTCCGTCAACTTCCCATTTGTAACTCCATCCGGCAACAGAAAATAACGATCATTCTCCTCTCTACCACTGCCAATCGTCTTCTTCATGGAGAGATCTTGAAAGGCACAATGAGATGGGAAGAAAGAAACACAACAATTGAGATCCCGGGTAATTCGACTAATAGAAATCAAGTTAGTTGAAAAATTAGGAACAAAAAGGACTGAAGTTAAGGCTAGTGCACTAGAAACATTAACGACACCTTTACTAGAAACAGTGGAAGGTGTACCATCTGCGGTTCGAACCTTTTCTTTCCTTGAACGCGGATTATATGTTGAAAAACATTAAAAAGACCAGTCATATGATCTGAAGCTCCCGAATCAACTATCCATGGTTGTTGAGAATTAAAAAATAAGGCACTAGACAAATTAGCACAATTACCTTTATGGGCAAAAGAAGTAGAGGCACTGGTGGGAGGATCCAACTGAGCCATATACGACGTAAGGTCTCCAAATCTGTGTTGCTAATGGTGCTAGGTCCAGATGAAGTAGTTGGAGTAGATACCCCCTCCTGTTGAGAAGATCTAATCTAGTAGACAAGTGCGCATGCGGTCCACCATCTCGGCCACCACGACAACCACCACGACTACCCGACATCGGAGGACGACCGTGGAAGCTGCATCACTTATCCCGAGTATGTCTAGGATGATTACAATAGTCACACCATAACTTGTCATTGCCATCACCCACTTCAGTATTATGATCAGTACGAGATACAGGAGTCTTACCACCACGATAATTAGAGGAAATCAAGGCAGATCTGTCTGCTGAGGAATGAGGAAGCATGGTTGATTGGCGGCTCTCTTCAATTCTGAACATGAGCAAAGGCCTCTCTCAGGATCCTGCTCCAAACCGGATCAAGGTAGGGATTAAGACCAGCTAAAAATTTAAATATCCTCTCACTTTCAATGCAAGTTTTGAAGCTAGCAGCATCGATTGGACAGACTGGGTGATGGGCAGTCAGATGATCAATACGTTTCCAAAGGGCTCCCAATGCAGTAAAATATTGTAAAGTGGAGAGATCTCCATGTACCTCCGCTTCAACAGCTCTTCTTAACTCATAGATTTGCGCAACATTCCCTTACGAGAATAAGTTTCCACAAGTGTATCCCAGATATCCTGGGCAGTCTCCATCCCAAAGAACCCATCGGCAATCTCGGGCTCCATGGAATGGGTAAGCCAACTCATAACCATAAAATTGTCAACTTCCCACTTTGCATAAGTAGGATCTTCAACGCTGTGCCATTTACATAACCAAATTTAGATCTGCTTTTGAGTCAAAACGTGGTTGACTGAGACCAGGATAAATAATTCTCACCATTCAGAAGCACCGTAGTGATCTTGGACCCAGGGTTCTCGGTAATGGGTATTCTCTCATTACCTACAGGAAAACTTGCAACTTCGGCAGTCTTTTGAGTCAAATCGTCCTTCGTCATATTGAAGAGGAACATGCACAACCAACAATAATGAAATCAAGACGCTCCTAGCATTCGTATGCACCTTTGGTGTTATCGTCCAATCTATGGACAAATCATGAGGTCCGAAGTCGTCCCCGAAGAAGAAAGGTAGACGGATTGCGATCAGAATAGCCCAATTGTAGTGGAGTTGGAACACCCGTACCCGGAAAAAGGATTTAATATTCATTTAGTATGCATTAATTAATATAATTAGTGTATAAAATGGATTAAGGGGAGGCTTTGGACTCGCCCGTGAAAAGTGTTCAGGAAAGGACACAGTTGGAAAAGTCTCCAGTAAGGTGAGACAGGTAATGGAGTGGGACCCAGTGAAGGCCCGAATAATAATACTTGCATTTTACATGATTAAATGCATTTATATGATTAAACGAATATTTGTTTAAACGCTTTTATATTATATGGGGATACATATGTTAGCATTTGGTATTAACTTGGATACCCAAACAAGGGTATAACTGAAAAAGATTTATGATTAGTAGGTGTGAGTAATTTCACAAAATAATTGGGACCTCGCTGGGACCCATACGAGACTTAGACAAACACCCATTAGATAACTGGGTAATTAATGGAATGTTTGAGGATTTCATAATAAGAACTTAAGAAAATCCGGGGGTGTAAACGAAAATAGGGGAAAATATTTGACACATCACTTGCATGTGATGGTTGTGTGTCAAATGGAGAGGTTAGTAGCACAAAATTTACAGAAATTATCAAGGAAAGAAAGAGCTCACCGAGAGAGAAAGACGAACTCGTCTCCGACGCCGTTCCGTCGCCGTCCGACATCCAATTCGCGAACCGAAGCCGTTTTCGGACTCGTGGAGGTGAGACGATCGTTTCTATACCTTCAATTTACGTTTTAATCGTCGTAATTTTGGCAGCTCACGCTAATCGGTGACACGCGGTTGCCGAATTCGTGTAGGAATCTCTTTGGAGTAGGAATTGAGCTTGGATTTGGTGAAATTTTGCATTCTTGGAATGATTTTGGATAGAACTTGTAAAAGGTGAGTTTTCTAACTTAAAGCTTTAATGTGGTACATGTCTTCTGCTCAATTGATAGTTAGGAAATGATAATTCTTGAAGTTTTCGTTGAATTCATGCTAGATACTATAAATTTATGTTGATTTGGCATGAAATTATCATTGTTTATGTGATTATGTGCTTATATGTTAAGTGGTCAATGAATAAATGGGCGTAATGGTTCATTGTTGGGGTTAATAAGGAAGGGAAGAGGAAAAATCCCATAAAAACGGAAGTCCAAGGAATAGAAGTGACCGCGCGGCCAAAGAGGTGGTCTTCCGGTCTGAATGAATCATTAACCCATGAATTTTGCAAATACGTATGCTTACGTGCATAAATTGTTGCATTATACATGTTCACGACATTCAAAGCACGTTAGTCATTCACTAAGCGTAATGCTTAAGAAAACCGTTTTCCTTTTCTGTTATGGTAAATAACAACCACCGCAAGTTCGGAGCAACACCCGCAGAGGAATTGATGGGAGAGATGAGGGAGATTTGGGACTTGTGCGTGAGAGTCTCCTTTCAACCTGTAAAATGTTGTAAATTATAGTCTCTTTAATGGTAAGTTGGTATTTTGGTTGTAACTATGGAACTTAAACTTGTATTTTGGTAGTTTAGAGTTGAAAATGGAAAACCTATGTAAATTCCTATGTTTTGGTTGTTTGTGCTGAAGTGGTTAACTAGGACCATTCCGGCAAGTCCGGATGGTGTCACAAGTGTTGTAGTCAAGTTCCAATTGCTATATATGTTAATTATGGCTTTGAGTTCATGTCTACCAAGTTTAATGAACTTTTTGATTAGAAGTGAGTTTCAAATCTTCAAAAGTTTGTCTTGTTTCAAAGGAATAGAGTTCATGATTGAATTGTGGTTGTGTGTATGTCTTTCATGCTTGGTTGATATTTAGAAATGGTTGGGAATGTATATGGAATGGTTTTCCAAAGTTTCTTGAAGTTTGGTATAAGTTTGGTTATGTTTGAACTTGTAATGCAGAGTTTTTGCAGCAGATTTGCATTTTGCAGAACGCGGATCGATCCAGGTAGAAGGGCGGATCGATCCAGGTAGAAGGGCGGATCAATCCAGGCATCTTAAGGGGCATTCTGCGAGAGGATTCATAAGATGGATCGATCCGGCTATAAAGGGTGTATCGATCCGCTCACAAACTTTCATGTCCGCTCTTACGGAAACGTGTATAACTCTTTCTAGAAAATTCGGATTCGCCCGCCGTTTTTTGCGTTGGATCCGGGACTCAAAGACCTATCATTTGGTATTAAATTTGATATACTTTATTAATGAGCATTTTACCTTTGGGGCTGTTTTGTCACAATAAGTCCTTTTATGCTGGTTTAAAATCATGTTTTTTTTTTCTTCATAACTAATATGGTTTCTTGCTTATTAGTGTAATTTGAGTGCGTATAGTCTTGTTACACGTGTCTTAATCCACCGGAGGTGGATTGGGGTGTGACAGGAGTCCACACTAGGATTTAGAAAATTGAAGAGAGCAGAGATATAGCATACGAGATCTCAGTCCAGAGTATCGGCTGGGGTAAAATAGAGGAAATAGAGTTCGATATGAGAAATCAGGCCAGTGTGAAAGGCGGTGAGGCTGGGTGAGGGTCTGGTAGGTTCGGCGAGGTTGGGGATGGGGTCTGGAGTTGCGGCAAGGGGTGGGTAGGTGTTTGTGGACTGCGGCTAGGTGTGGGTGATGTCCTGTGGGCTGCGGCGAGAGTGGAGAGGAAGGGATATAGCGGCGGTGGTGGTTCTTGGTGGTAGGATAGAGCCCCCTCTTAGGTTGCTCTGATACCATGTTGTTTACCAAGAAAGCTTAGAGAGCACTATTGTGATTCTCACTCATTTTATTAAAGAGAAGAAATAAAATATAATTACAAGAGTACCCCTAAAACAAGGGAAAAATATAAAACCAATACACAAAGCTAAAATACTAAACATCTCTCAATAGTAACAACCTTATATTGGGCACTAACTAGGTCCCAGATTGTTGCAACTTTGATATAGGTATCATACATCCAAATATGGGAGAAGATTTCTTGAGTGTCTGTATTAATTTTTATAGCCTTAGGTCCTTAGCTTTCATCTACACGAAAATATGTACAAATAGCCCCAAAAAAAGGTCTCAAGGGCACTGCCCCCAACCCCCATAACCTCAGCCACCCCAGGTGCAACTTCTTGATTTTGCCCCTACCAAGCCCCCCTATCTCAAATTTCTGCATGCGCCCCTGCTGGGACCAAGTCGAGCATGCCCTTGCACCTACCACACAACATACTTGCTTTATCAATAACAGTGCACATATAACGGCTAGCCTCCTTGAACGAAATGTACGAGTGATTTGTACCATTGAAATACCATTCCTTATCTTTCTTTTTTCACAGTTCACTCCCAAACAACATTTGTCCTCATTAAGAATTACTTGCTACCGTATTTATCTCTTACGAGATGGATAAATGTATCCTCTCCTACTGTCCTAAAATAGGACAAAACTTGTAAAGAGTATTTCCCTTCTCACCAAACCATTCTCTCTTGTCTGGATACCTTTTAGGAAGAACTTGTAGCAGAGCACAAATGAGGCTTAGAACAGAAAAATCTCTAACACATGTGACAAATAAGTACTATAAATCATCCAAGTTTACAAAAGAAAAAGGAAAAAAAATGGTAAGCCCAACAACAAACTATATATAGATAGGTGTGGCTACATAGGTTTTTATATGTTTCATGAAGTCTCTAGGGTCAAGAGTGTTTTGCTAATTTAAGATTTGCTGGACATGGGCTGTATAGCCAGTCACAAGTCTTATTTTTTGTTTATTTTTAATGCGTCTCAGCCTCTTAGGTATATTTTGGTAGGTCTACATCCGTTTACTAATCAAAGTGTTCGAGTTTCCAAATATGGAATCTAAGTCCTATTATCAGCTTATATAGGCTACACCATGTAACACATTCAACATAGTAAAGAATTTATTTCAGTGAAACTTTCAAAGTTTCTCCAAGTTTTTGAGGATAGAGAAATGCAATTCAAATCCCAGGTGTGACGCCTAGCTTCTTATTTTTCTTTCTTCATATCCTTTACTTTCTGAATTTTTATCCGTTTTAGACTCTTCAAAATCAATCTGGATCCACCCCTTTCAACCTCCAAATTTCTTATCTTTCAAACCCTTGCCCCTCCGAGTACACAACTCTAACACACCCAAACATCTATTGTTTATGGTACTATTCACAGCACTTGCAGAGTACCTGGACAGCCCACTATTCGTCTAATACCTTGATCCAATCAAAGCCCCAAATCCAAATCCAAATCCAAATCCAAACCCCTTTGTTACACCGATTACAACCCCTAAAACATAATATTCCCACCAATCTTTGGCCACTAAAATCAATAGGAAACAATTGGGGACAGTAACATTAATTAGTTTTCTCCGTTTTACTCGGATTGAGAATATAGCCTCATTCTACCTACACATTTTCAAGTCATTCATTGTCACCTCTACCTCTTACAATTTTAGCCGTCTCCTACTCCTATCACTACCCTCAATGTGCATGTTGTCAATCATCCTAACGCGCCTTGTGATTGGACTTCTTTGTACATGTTCAACCCATCACACTCATTTTTACGGATTTTATTTGGAAAAGCTGCTACTTTTACCATTTCACGAGTAATGTCATTTCTAATCCTATCATTTATCGTTTCACGGTGTATCCATCTTAGCATACGCATTTCTACTACATTCATTTTACTAAGGGTGCGTTTGATTGCTTATATTTTCCCAGGAAAATATTTTCCATGTAAATTTTCCACATTTTTGTTCTATTTGATTACCTAAAATTTCCATGGAAATATTTTCCCAAAATCAGTCACGTGACCTATTTTTCCCTCATTTGGGAGGAAAATATTTCCCTGCTATCCCCAAAGAAAAGAATTCCATGGAAAAAAATTTCCCCAAATCATCGAGACTCTCTCTCTCTACTCTGTCGACCTCTCTCTCTCCTCTGCTCTTCTTTGGCAGCTCTAATCGGTACTCTCTCAAATACACACACATCGCTAGGGTTTTGTAATTGGTTCCTTCAAATTGACAGGAGTTTTGATGTAGTGGTTTCAGAATCTGTTCGAAAACTTGACTTTCGAGGAGGTTTCTAAACACAGACAAAGCCAAAGATTCGTGGTTCTGATTTAGACAAAGGTTTGATCTTCGTTCGCTCGATTTGAATCTCTTTTAACATTCACAAATGCGTATAAGTTTTTTTCCCATTTGATTGATTATGCTTGTAAATTATTTTTTGTAGCTAGTTGATGAGTTGCCTTCAATAATTTTATTCTCATAAACAATTTACTAATGCTATGCTTCTCAAATTTGATTCGCAAAACAAAAGCCTAATAAGTTCCAAAGTACTCATTATTATTCTCTTTCATTGTCATTTTCCCATAGATTCAGACGTTGAATGGATGGCACTGTTTTTTTAATTCTCTTTCATTTTCCCATTGATTTGATCTCTCTCAGTTTGTTCAGTCATGTACCAAATTTGCCTCATTGTTTCCTTGAAATTCAATCACTAGAAGCACAAATGACTTTGCCTTAGTAGACTTTCATATGACTTTTCATATGAAATCCTAAATATGCCTCATTCAATTTCGTATCGGATCTTGCTCCTAAATCATATGAAAGCTCTAGCAAGAGAAATGAATTGATGAGATGATTGCGAATGTGATGACAACCAAACATAGCCAAAAGAGAGACTCTCTCCCACACATCAACTCTTTATGCAAAATTTACACACTAGTTAAATGTGGACCTTTATAAAATTACATAAACAGCATCCAAGGGCTGAAGTAAGATAGTTGAGAGGTTCACGTACCCGGGGTTAACTAGCGGGTGTGCTTTGGAGATTCTAAACTGTTTTTTTTTTTTTTGGTAATCCTTAAGTTGGAACCCATCTACTTATTGTTGCTTACATTATATTAAAGTTAGAAGTAGAAAGAACAATTTAACTGCTAGAAATAGGAATTAGTTCAATCTTGCACTAAGTATAATAGGAATTAGTTCAATCTTACAGGGTAGAATGAAGATGTTGCTTATTAGACACTTTATGTGGGGTTAATATTAACACTTAAATCCCAATTTATCACACATACATATATGTCTTGCTAATACTAATATATCTTGGTTGATTTCTCTGAAAAACCATTGGGAATACCTGTTTGGATAATTTATTTGTATAGTAATTTAACTTGCTCAACATTATGCAGGCATATATGTATGGATTCTTCAAGAACAAGCGTATCGTCCTTTATAACACCTTGATTCACCAGGTTAGGGTGTATATTATATTTGCAGTAATGATCTTACCTGCACTCTTTGACTTGTAGCTGTGAATTGCTGGACTTGTTTATTTCTAAACATAATGTGTCTGGACGACAGTGCCTTTTTTACTTGTTCTGTAAAATAAGAGAACTCATTAAGTTTTATGTTAAAGAAAAAGGAGTCCTCTGTGAGAGCATTACTCTGCTCCGCATGCAGTATAATTATTGATTTGTTGTCCATCAAGAAATAAGAAAAATTCTCCATTTGTATCAAAGTTCTTAGATCCGCGCAGTGACTGTTCGTACTCCTTGGTGAGCCTAGTAGAAATGAATAGAAATTATTGACTGTCAAGTGCTTTCTTACTATTTGCCCGGCTAATAGAAATGAATAGCTTAGAGACTAGAGAAGAAGATTTTGATTTTAGACATAGCAAGACATGGGGCTCTGAATTTTGTGTTCCAAAATGCTTTAAATATTTGGATATGGCTGCTAGCATTGAAAATCAAAAACTCTGAGAAATTTACAATTATTCTCGAGACAAGTAGATTTGTAGTACTGATTTGTATTCATATCCTCAATTAAAATATTGTGTCCTTTGTAAGATCAATTCTTTCTTGATATTCAATTGTAGTGGCATTTCCTTTGATTCAGACTGACATACATATACATATACAGATACTGATAATTTTTGGTGCAAGGCTTAACTAATGTGTATATATGAAACCGAATGTGTATATGAATCGAATCCTCGAAATCGAATATGTATACGAAATCGAGTCCTCGGTTGTTCGAATTTGTATATCATTTTCTGATTTTCTTCGAATATGTATATCATTTTCTGATTTTATATATATAAATATATATATATATATATATCGATTTATCCCATCCTTAATGTTTCTAAAAACTTGAGATTATATTGCTAATCATTCGATTTCTGGTGGATATGGTGACTTTGATCTGGTTTTTGCTTCCATGCATGTCCATAATTTAGGGGGTATTTGAAAAACAGTCATAGTTGAGGGGGGTGTTACTGTAATTTGCCCCTTTTTGGGGTCATAGCCCAGAAATGTTCTCAGCCTTAGCATTTTACTCTTTTCCTGCCCAGTGTGCGTTTACGATTATTCTCAAACTCTAACGCGCAGAACGACGTCATTAATGTCAAGAACATTTTGAGCTAATGCCAGGTGATTTTTTATTCTCTCTTATCTAATCTTAAATTTCAAAATTTTGATTTGGGTTTTCTTTGTAATGTTCATTTTTTTTTTGGAATATAAGAACTGCAACATTCTTATCTTGTTTGATATAATGATGCCGAAATGCTCAATAGAATTAGTAAGGGACAACCAAACCAATTGAACTTGTGATTTTTCAATTAACCTGTCATCATGTTCTGAACTCATGATCCATATCAGCAGCATCTTTAGGTATTTTTAAATCTTGATTGGCATTGTTTAATGTAATGGTGCTGGCCCATTAATATTTGTTTTCTTATTTGCTTTGTGATTTTGCTGTGTAGATCTTTTTTTCTTGTATTCCTTTTGGCTTTTGTATAAGAAAAAAATGAATATGTTGGTATCATCTAATGCTGCTTTTGTACCAGGATAAGGTTATTAATCATTAATGTCCCAATATCTATAATTTGCAGTTTGATGTCTTTATATATATAATATATGTGTGTGCTCATGCATACATTTTCTCTATCCAATCTTTGTTGTTCAAGTTTATTTGTTGTTCAATTTTACTTCAGTTTCTATGGCTCCTTTAAAGCTAATTATATGACTTAACTTTATTTTAATTCCCCTTTTTAATGCTATTTTAGGAGAAGCCTGGTGCAAGAAATTTGAAGGGGAATTTGCAGCCTGATCTGCCAAATTGATTTTGGTTTTTAGTACATTAAACCATTCATGGAGACTTTTTACTTTGATGAGTACTACTTTTTCTTTGATGGGTGTTGGTTTTTTTCCATTGGGCCTTAAAGTTTTAATGAAGTTTGGAGCAAAAAAAGTACTTTTAATTTTCATCTTGTGCTTCCATTGTTTGTGAAATTGGCTATTGAAATGACTATTTGTCTCAATTGCTTGAATTTGTATCATTTTCAAACTGTTTGTTTGTGATTCATAGGTTAATTGCTTGAATTTGTATCATTTTCAAACTATTTGTTTGTAATTCATAGGTTAATTGCTTGAAAAAAATGTAAGTTTTCAATGGAAAATGTTAATTTTCTATGAAAAATTATTGCAATCAAACAGCAAAAAATGTATTTTCCATGAAAAATAACCATTTTTCACTGAAAAATGGTGACAATCAAACAGCAAAATTAGGTTTTCTATGGAAAATGTTAGATTTTCCAGTCAGAAAATAATTGCAATCAAACAGTCACAAATTTTATTTCCATGGAAAAATTTTCCTAGTAAAATAATTCCATAGAAAAATTTTTGGAAAATTTTTCGTTGCAACCCATTTCCTACCTTGCAATCAAACGCACCCTAATATGTTGTTTCTTAGTTGTCCAACACTCTGTCCGATAAAGCACAGTTTACCTAAAAGTTGTACTATAAATTCCCTTTAATTTTAGAGGTATATAGTGATCTCACAATACGTAAAAAAAAAAAAAAAAAAAAAAAAACCCTTCCATTCATAGTTATTAAAGGCGCAAATGGCTCATGAGGCCTAAGAACAAGACACCAAAAAAAGAAGAAGGTGAACCTTAGGAGAACTTATAAAATATACTAAAGCAAATATAAAGAACTCACCAATTAACATGAACATATAAATTGCTAAAACATCAAAGTAATGTACATTTTGACCTACTAGCTCAACTGACCCAATTAGTAAGTTGTCTCTACAATGCTTCACACAATAGTCTTAACTTAGAACAACATAGTAAAGACCTAATCAAGTATGAAACTATCACAAATTTTAAATTCAATTCTCACGCATATTATTTGTATTTTAGGCTTTTTTCTTTATCTTTTCTTTTCCTTCTCTAAATTTAAGAACCAACAAGAGAGTTAGTGTTGGTCACAAAGACGAACATTCTTCTATTTAGAAAAATGTGACCCTCGCGTTTTGGAAGTTGTAGTGGCCTAATGGCTTTTAATATGGGTCCAAAGCTAATAAGAGGTGGGTCGTCTAAACCTACTATTAGTTGGGTCTTAATATAGACCTTAGTTTCATGCCTAATTAAGTTATTAATGCATGATCTTGCCGAGGTGTGGGTTTTGTGCCTTGGTCTTTTACTAAAAAGGCGCAAGAAAAGCATGCCTGCACGGGCCCTTTATGAAGGAACTTCACCTAGGACAAGATGAAGCCTAAAGGCTAAGGCATAAAGAAATCTACTGCATTTGTTGTCTATTAGTGCTACACTTAACCATCCCAATCTCTTAGAAAGCGCTGAAGAAACTTTGCAAATGTTTCTGAGCTCTAGGACTAATACCAAGATAGAAGCCACCAAAGTTTCAATACATCTCAATAGGAACAAATTTTTTTTTGTCTCTCCTCCTTATAAGGACTGGCAATTCTTGTTAACCTTCATCCATGGAAAAGCCAAGAAACGTTCGCAAAAATTAACTTAAAAAGATGCATCCACAGTCAAGAAGAAAACTTCTACAGTTCAATGTCTCATCAAAGATTTTAGAGAGCCTCTTACTCATAAGACACCTAAGAAACTTATTGTCATTTCTTTTGTTTGATAAGTAACACGCATAAAGACTTCACAAAGCTCCCTAGAATAGATTCTATCACTAATATACATCACCATCTAGCATAGACAAAACACCCCTGCTATAAGCACCAATAATCTTAAGAGATTGCGTACTAAAATTTCCCCCAAGAAAGTACTAGAGTAAATAATAACTAATATACAAAAGATAAGTACTTATGTTCTAGAACAGTTTTTGGAGGATGAATAATGAGATGTTACACATAATGATATAGTAAATATGTTCCGACTCTCATGAACAAGACTTGCAGTAACAAACCTCAACATTCATCAACTTGATTAAATATAAGAGTCACAAATGTGAAATGGCATGTCAGCCAGCACGCAAAGGTTTCTCGGCGACCCCTAAATTTATTCTTCTAGTCTAATTTATCACAGGCAATAGTAGATTGTGATTGTAAAATTCTTCTCCACCATTCAACTTTCTAATTAAACTGCATATTGTTTGTCTGCTTCACAACCAAAATCTTCTCTCAACGCACAAGTCAATTAATCATAGCAACATTTTACTCTGTTCTATATATACACAAGGATACATTTCTAGAAAACACGAACAATAATCAACATACAAGCTCGCACACACGCTTATAAGTTATACACATATGCAAAATAAATATATATATATATATATATATATATATGTGACGAAGATCCTAACCTGCCGTCAAATAATGCATCGAAAACAAAGGAAACCAGATGATGATCTGGGTTATGCTCATCAACCTCAAGCTTTAATGTATGTTTATGCAAATTCACATCACTCCTGACCTTCTTCGCCTGCTGATGGTCCACATAAGGCGGCGGCGGCGGCAGCGGTGGTGGTGGTGGACCCAGTAACAAAGGGGGCCGCATTCCATTCCATCCATACCCACTGGTCTGATAACCATAATTAGGGCCAAAATTGGAGCGACCCATCCAAGGATTAGCGTAATTGCAGGTACTGTACCCACCAGAGTAGGAGGAGGAGGAGGAGTAAACTGGAGGTGGAAGTGGTGGTGGATGCGTAGGATAAGGGTAGGAAGTGGGTGCAGGATAAGGCTCAGAAGGGTAAGAGTACGAAGAAGAGGAGGAGGATGAAATGAGTTGAGAAGGTGGTGGTGGGTGACTGTGATTCTGATGATAATTGTTGTTGTTTCTTCTTCTGTTGGTGCTCCAAGATATCCCCATTTTTTTTTAGAGAGAGAGAGAGACTCGACAAAGAAAGAAGATGGGTGAGGTGGAGGGGAGGTCACAGATGAATTTGGAGAGAGAAAGAAAAGTAGAGAAAATGTCAATTTCTTGTGCAGATGAAGAAGAGAGATAGATATTAGATAGTGGAGTAATTCCTTTCCTAGAATGTTACAGTTGTCACGACTCACTTCCTTCCCACGGACGGGACCCCATCTCTCTCTCGATCTCTCTCTCCCCAGTGGTTTCACAAATTCGCAATCGCATCAGAAAGTGGTGACCCGACCCACAAGTGACAAGCCTAACCGTATCCCGTCAGAGAAATGATCGGATCTTTAGAGCATCTAAGGCAAATGCCAAATTTTAGCAATAATGCTAAGCACACCCACCATCAATCACATTTCACACCCAAAATCATAACACATACTTTAAATGCATGTAATTTATGTTGTGTGAGTTTTTTTACACAGGACTCACACTTTTTTTAGAAGCACAAGGACCTACATGCATTTTTTAAGCATGGTTGTGGATGAAGGTGTATGCCTAACACTGTTAATAGAAAAAGTGCAAATAGCATAGCAACTTTTGGTATGTCATTTTTGGACATATGGGTAAGGATGTCATTTGCATTGCAGGATTTTGGCATATCGTTTGAAGGGGCGAAAACAGTTAGTTATTGCAACATTGGAAATGAGTAGGGGTGTGTTTCGGCCAGAACGGAAATCACTGTTTCGAAAAAAAATTCAAAATTTCAAAATCCGTTCCGATTCCGATTTTGAAAATTCGGAATTTCCAAAATCCATTCCGATTCCAAATTTTTCGATTTTTCGGAATTTTTGAAATCGGAATTTTTCGGAATAATTTCAGAACTTTTCGGAATAAGCTCGAGAGAGAGAGAGAGAGAGAGAGAGAGAGAGAGAGAGAGAGAGAGAGAGCTCAAAGGTCGAGAGAGAGAGAGACAGAGAGAGAGAGAGAGATAGCAAGACAGAGAGCTCAAAGGTCGAGAGAGAGATACAGAGAGAGAGACAGATAGCAAGACAGAGAGCTCAGAGGTTGAGAGGGAGAGGGAGAGAGAGAGAGAGAGAGACGAACCAAATTGCAGTAGTTAGCAGCAGCGGCGGTGATGAGGAGGACTGGAGGAGCAGCAACGACGCACTTTGAGTCTTTGACAGTTTGAAACCCTAGACTTTTAGAGAATGAGACTGAATGAGTGGTCTCCTTTCTAAAACCGAATATTGTAATGTTGGTAAATTTTTTTATTGTAGTACAAAACTCTTGATAAATTATACTAAATCCCCTATCCATATATAACTGTGATATACTATATTTGTATGAATATAATATATATATATATATATATAAGTCAGAAATAATTCAGAATTAATTCAAAATAATTTCATAATTTCCGGAACAGAATTTCGGAATTTTCGGAATGGAATTTTTGGAACGGAATTTCGGAATTTCAGAATTTTCGAAATTTAAAAATGATTTCGATTCCGTTCCGATATTTTCGGAAATTTTCAGCATTCGGAAATTCAGAATTTGACATTCATTTTTAGTAGCCAAAATGGGAATTTTTCGGATCGGAATCGGTCGTGTAAGAAATATTGTGGGCCATATGGGCACCCACATACATTGGACCAGGTTCAATGGGCTTTGGCCTTTGGAGACCTAGGGTGTGTGCCTATATATATGTATATTACACACATAACTAGGGTTGCCTCTAGCACACCCTATGAGATACAACTGGTCTCTCTCTCTCCTCTCTCTCACGGTATTCTCTCTATGGTTGTAAATTTTGCTACCGGTTTGATTAGTTCCACCCTTTTTATAGGTCATTTGATTAGTTTTATCAGTTTGATATAGTCTATAGGGCTAATTAGTGAAATGAGTAATGCTGCTTTGCTTTCCTTTTCTATTTCTTTCCAAAAGTTTAGAAAAAGCCTTTGTTTTTTTTTGTTTTCCCTTCCTGCCCTCGGGCACGGGGGAAGTCTCTACGAATAAACATTAATTATACTTAAAATATTCATCCAATGTTGGACTAAATATATTTAACTAAATTGAGTTAATGATATATTTAATATTGGAACCAATGTCTTCTTCACTTAAAATTCCAACCATATCTCAGATCTTTTAAAGTATTGAATTTTTTTTCCCGCTTCGTGCCCACGGGCACGAGTTAGTACTAAATAGCATGTGGGTTTGAATGACCTGTACAATTTTACGCAAAAGATTTGAAAATTTTAAAGTATTGCAATTTTTTTCCCTTTTTTTCTTCTTCTTTTTTTTTTTTTTTTTTTGCTTTGTGCCAACGGGCACGGATTATTACTAGTATATATATATATATATATATTTGATGAAAATGTGGAAATTCATTCAAAATCAAGAATTCACCATCTCGAAAGAGATTACAGACTGAACACATTGAGGTAAAGAATCAAACACACACCCAATGGGTTCTAGCATAATGCGCAAGTGCATGAGCCGCCTTGTTGTCATCCCTCCGCACATGCACAATCTCGGAAATGGGGTGCACCAAATACGTTTGAGAACCCTTTCGATATCTTCTATATATATATGGTGTAAATAACAATATGGAAATGAAAATATAACTTCTCTTCATTCCTTCATTGTATACATTTATTTTTCCCACCAAATTAACAAAGTTCAACCACAAAGTAGCACTATATTTTCATTCTTTACAAACCTTGTAAACACAAAATCATCAAATACCACAACAGAAGAGGAAAAGTTAAAAAAGGGACACTGTAATTCCTTTTATTTTTTGGGTACATTGATAAACCTTCAAATTGAAATTTTTTTTTGGGTACACTGATAAACGTTCAAATTGAAAAAAAGAAAAAAAAAATGAGAAAAAAAGAAAAAGAAAAAAAAAGGGGGCATCAACAAAGATCTGGCCTCGGTTTCTTGCGAACTGATATGCAACCTCTCTGATGGTCTCTGAAAATTCTGATCTCAGAACAATCTCTCAAGTCCTCAAGACTAATATACTGTTGCTTCACCATTCTATAGAAATCACCAACACTGTCATGAATCCAAACATAAGGGTGACATGTTTGGTCATAGTAATACAACAAGCTCTTCACTGCTCTACCACCACCACTACTACCGCTACCACTACCACTAGCTCTAGTAATAGGCTTGTAAGCCCTGTATATATCTTTGAACTTCAGTCTCTTTGATGAACCAGGCTTCAATGTGTGGCCTTTCTTCAATATTGAACCAACCCTTATTTGCAATTCCACCGGCTTGTCACTCAGGTTCCAAATCCTTGTGCCGAGCCCCCCCGAGACTTGGGCATTGTCACGACATCCATTAAAGCACCCCAGAAGAGACACCAGGCCCAAACCAGGCATTTCTTCAAAATGTCTTGTATATCATCAATACATATTATATGGGTATTCTTATATTATAAGCTTGCAGCTGGTGATTGTGATCATTGAGATGTGGGTCATCCAAGAGGTCAGTCACTGAATATGAACTCCTGATTCTATGGAGAAATAACAGATATGACTAATACACAAAGATTTTCTGTAGAAACTTTTGTATTTGTACTAATGTTTGCCCTTTGGCTAAGGAATTGGTAAGGGTCCCCAGACCCACAAAGTCCACACAGGATATTTATATGTGTATATAAAAATATACTTGGAGAGAGAGAGAGAGAGAGAGAGAGAGAGAGAGAGAGAGAGAGAGTTAAAGGAGCCTAAAGCACCCACATTGCTTTCAAAAACTTGATGATGAAGTTGCAAATGATGCTGCTTCACCTTTCATCATTAGAATTCATGCCTTTTTGATGTTTATACTTTTCTTCCAAGTCTCAAACAAAAACATCTTCTTCTTTTGTGGTAAAAAAAAAATAGCAACCAATATCAAAACCTGACCCACAATCCACTATGAGGGTTTAGCAAGTAGTATTTGGTTGATCAATGAGGCAAGTTTGGAACAACTACAGGACCACAGAACAGGCTGAAACAGTGGGTGAGTGGATGGTTGTTAAAAGGGTGCGTTTGGAACAACTTCAAAATGCATTCTCACCAAAGATGTTGGAACCCCATGCATCACTCTTACCATATACCTTTATCCAATCTATACAATATTGGTAAATATAACATGACAGGAAAAAAAATATGTTACGTACTAAACAAGACAGTTTAAAACAATTGCTGAAAGTGCATTCGAAAATGTCATTGCAAAAACAACCTTGGTGCTCCTTAGAAGTAGTCACGTGAAGTTCCCGAAAGAAAATGAACTCAACAGAGAAATCAATACAAAGAAAAGGGCAAAAATGGAAATCAATATAATTGCACTAACAAGAACACCAATCAATACACACCCCCACAAACCATGGTGTTTACTACGGAACATCGCAGTTTATTAAAATTTAGCAAATATTAACTTCACACGATAAGAGATTCATACATTTGGAGAACAATCCCACCCACAAAATAACCCATTTTTTGTTATACTACCTGTAATATATGATGTAACTGTACAGATGGAGGACAAGAAGCATCGCTCACAGGTGATGCGTAAAAAAGAGTATTTTTGCCTTTTCAAGAAGGGCGCCAGCGAAGAATTTACACAGACCTTTAAATTTCAACTTTCATTGCTCTCTTGAGACGGGTCTATCTTAACAATAAGTGGCTGGTGGAGATCGGTGGGTGGATCAGTAACATTGGCTAATTGTGGCGAGTCTATTATTATATCCGTATCCTCGTTCTCAGATAATGCCTTATCCAGAGCAGCCTTTGCAACTTTAGTAACACAGACAATCAGAACCACTGCACAAAAAGAACTCACAAAAAATTGGTATTTTGTAGATGACGAATTTCAAGAATGCCAATTAACATATCAATTTATACTTTACCCTTAATATGGTCATTGATCCTATAAACAATAAGGGGCCGTTTGGCACAATTCTATGACAAGCATCACTTTTGCAGTTCCCAAATGACCCATAAATTTCAATAAGTTACGCTTCCCATATATCATTTACTATCTCATAGAGAGAATTTAAGAGTGGTAAAATTTTAATTTATACAATTTTTTTTTATCTCCTTAGTACAAGATAATACTTTCTTTCTTTCCATCTATGTGAACCACATTTAATCACAGTTTCTACTCTACAAATGTAGACACTGTGTTTAATGATTGTACTTTCACTACATATTGTAAAAGATAACCAGAAAAAACCTAAATGATAAACTTGTGACAAAATAAAATAAAAGGTGTACAATGTCTAGAGACTAGTTCCTCCATAACTAAAGTACTACTGTAACTTGAGTACTATCCCTCCATTGTGTTCACCTCAAGTTCATTTGATCTTTGTATGCTTCCGATCAAATATAGATAATCCTTGCCTCTTGAATTTCGTAACTTCTTTCAATCAAGTTGCTAAGTATCAGAACTAATGCCAAAATTTTGGTTGTCATTGCTACTCTTTGATAAGCATAAGTTTCGATTTCCAAAGAAAGATATGGTGCAAGTAGAGAATCAAAGGTATCAATATAATCTAAGCTAAAGAGACAAAAATATATGTAAACTTCAACTCACCAGACACCACAAGGCCCAATACAATCAATGCCTGCAAGGACAATAAAGGAGAATGTCAAAACTGAGAAAGAGGAACTCCATGATCCACAAAGGAAGGGGAAAAAAAAAAAATTCACCGACCAAAATGGGTAAAGAAAAAGATACAGTAAGAACAAGAAAAATAAGAAAATCAAATGATCTAGAAGGAAAGGAAAAGGAAAAAAGAAAAAGGAAACAGAAAAGCAGTTTCAACTTCACCGACCAAAATGGTCGGAGAAAAGACCACTGAAAGTAGCTCTCGTTCAGTTAAAGCACATTTTTTGGCTAATTGATCTTAGCAGCATATACAAGCAGTGCCACCCATTTAGATCTCTCATTGATTATTCCAACCATTACGAGAAATGAACACGACTAATAGACTGTTATGTAAGTTGAGTCGTTGACAGTCAAATTTATGCATAAAGTGTACACAAACGGTCACTAAATATTATGGAAATGAGGGGTGGGATTGGGGAAGGATTAAGAATTAATTATCGAGCCAAAAATATGACCTATTTTATATTAATTATTAGAAGAGTTAAAAAATAATAAATAAAATTGGTCTCACTGAAATCAGGCAAAAAAAATAAAAATAAAGAAATATAGAACTGTGGAATTAGCTTTGTAAACAATGAATAAACATAAAAGTAGATGACATGGCTCCTACAGTCCTACCCAACGAGCTTTGGAAAACTCATTCCATCCGTGGGTCACATCAGAAAGATCCTTCAGAGTTGTCCCAACATATACCAGCATAAGAGTAATTGGCTGTACAAAGAATCATACAAGATACATCAACAATAGTCAGAGCAAACTAACTAACCGAGTATAAAAGATACACATCGATGGTTCAGCGAGAGAGAGAGTATGTTACAACTGGCTCAATCATCAAAAAACTTTTTAAATGAGGGGTTTATTAGAGATTAAAATTTATGCATAAGCTTATAGTGATTATTTGAGTAACATCAAAACATTCATTTGCATCAAAAATCTTTAGGCTATGTTTGGCTCATGGATTTAGGGGGAAAATACTAAATAAATAAATAAGAAGAAGAAGAAGAAGAAAGAAAGAAAGAAAGAAATGAAAACACCGAGGAAAGAACTTTTATTTGTTTGGTTAATAAGGAAAACAGTAAAGAAAATATGAAGAAAAATAAATAAATAAATAGACTAAGAAAAAAAAATTACAATTTTGGTATTTTGTGAGTCTCACACTTCCCTTCTCTCTTTCCCTAAGCTACGATTATATTTTGAAATTTCCGTTGCCATAAAAACATGGAAGAAAACACAATGGAAACATGGTGGAAATAGTATTCATTCTTGTTTTCCTGTCCTTTTTAAGTAATGGTGAGTAGGGAGGAGGACAGTCGTACCATCATTCCCAACCATGAAGCCAGCATATACTCCCCTATTGGAACTGGAGTCACGGACAATAGGTAATTCAATATATTAAATGGAAGCAAAGGAACAAGCCGAAGCAGCAAGACAATCTGTCAATGAGATTGAAAAAAATTAAAACTTATTAACATAAAGAGGATAATATTAGTGAATAAAAAATGTATACCAACTAAAATATTATTTAAGCCAAAGTATGCTACATAACAACTTCTCAAACAAACAATCAAACAGAACTTGTCAACTATGAAACAGGAATTCTCTAAGGTACCATTCATCATTGCACTAGTAGTCAAGACATGTTATTCGATAACAATAGCCTGCTTGTTTTAGTGACATTGTGACAAACAATTGGAAAATTCTTATATTCTCTAACAATGAGCTGATCAGTCAATTAGATAGCCCTAATATTAGGAGACAACAGTAACTCCACATATCAAAAACAACTAATTGGGAGCCTGATCAATTACAAAATAAATGCAAACCTTGAATCCAGATCTCTCAATTGCAATAGCAACTGCCTTGAACTGTGGATAATCCTTTAACTTGGAAATAACAAATGACCTCCCAATCTATACAGAACATTGTAAAGTAATTATTAGCACAACAAAATTAGATAAAAGATCAAGTTTAAGATAATCAAAGAACACACAGCAGAAAAGATTTTCAAAAGGCAACAAGAAGAATAGTAGTTGAATTTTGAAAAGACTGCATGCCGAGAGAGTTTATTATCGTATCTTATAGAGAGAATTTGCTTCTATTAACTTGGGAAGATCTGTCTATAATAACTGAAGAGTATTATGAATGGAGTTTTATATAAGAAAAAATAAATACCCAATGTCGAAGTGTGTATATATAGCTATAATGGAATAATAATAGGATCCCAACAATAGCTCTTTGAAACTTACCGTTCTTCCAAGAATAAATGCCGCAACTGCGCCAACAGTAGCACCAATAGAATCAGCAACAAAACCCACAGGCAAGCCAAACAAATAGCCACCACCAAGCTGGAAAAGGGGCCCAGGAATTAAGGAACACAACACGAGATTAAAGAGGAGGAAGAAGATAAAAGCAAAAATAACAAAAAAAGAAAATTTAAGGTATATGCCCTCAATAGCAACTAGGAAGGCTATTCAAAGAAATCAATAGCAGAGAACGGAAACCCATCTTCATTGGGTATGAACCAATATGGTACATTCTTAATTCACTAAAAATGGAAAAGTAGTAAATAAAGTCGATGTCCAGAAGGGAGATAGCTGGACTGGGTGTTGGGAGCTACAGAAACAACAGGTGTGCTGACACTGTGGGATACCACCTCGCATGGATAATTCGGTAGGTCAGAACTCCTTTCCACTCATCATATAATTCTTGACTGCTTGCTAGAGGGGCAATACACAGATCAATGAGGTAGAGGGACAGTTCGTGCACGTAAATCAAACATTGGGAGTGTATGGAATAACAGGTGCAATTCCAAACATTCATATTAGTGTAGTAGAGTAAATCGTTGAAGAGATGCTGCATGGTAAAATGGCATGGCAACTAATCAGTCTGAGCACCTTGCATGTTAATTGCAATAAACTATATAACCTGATGGTTCGAAGTAAAAATGTCAGCAAATAATTTCAAATTGGAAAATTGAGGGAAACCATCATTCAACAAAATGTGATGAAGTTATTTCATCAGTATTATCAAAGGGCAACAAAACTGATCTGGATATTAGAAAAGGTGTTTGGTTCTTACTGTAAGTACTGAAGCTGGAACTGCCAGGATAGTTAGAGGAATGTAAGCAACAGCCCTGCAAAGTTTCCCCAGAATATACGAGTTAGAAGGAATAGAAGTTCAGTGTAACAAACATTATATGATGTTCCAATCTAATGCTCAAGTAAGATTTTGCTTATGCCTAATATATAACACCTTATTAGGTTGCCATGAATCAAGATGCAATGAGCACAATGACACTCATGATCCATTCATTTGTTTGTTTTGTTCCATGAGTTTGAACCCATGTTTCTAGCCAAAGAAAGGTAGTGATGCCCCCATTAATTGATAGATCACAGGATAATGTTACAACAATTTAACCAGCGAGCTAAAGAAGCTCTAAGATTTTGAAATAAGTTGCAAGTCTGTAGTGTAAGCCTTCAAAACTCTATTTAAGTTGCTCCACAAACCGGATGACAAAATGAACAGTCTTCTCCAAAGAATCATATAACTGGCAATCCGAAGAATATATGAACATACACGAAAAGTTGATAGTTATATGCTACACATAGAGATCAATACCCCACTCTCCAATGTTACATGGACCATTCTTAATAGGTTAAGTAGCCTTGTTGGACAGGAACTAATCCTTTCAATATGCTCTAGCCAAAATAAATACATATATATATATATATATTAAAAAAAAAATCCATGTCTACACTATTCCCACCACAGTGGTAACCAGTGTCCACTCCATACTAAACCAGAAATATATTGATGAGAGCAACCCATAATAAAAGAGACTTGCTGCACAATTCATCACAACAGGAGAAGTTGAAGTTCACTCACAGCACAAGTGGACCCCAAGGCCCAAGATCTTGCTCAACCCACAGTAGGAAATCTTTCAATATCTGCAAGAAGCAATTCTTTAATCACCATATAACAAGATAAACCAAAGAGATTTGATAAATTATAGTTTTTCTCTTCTAGTTTGATATGAATCTCATTTGAGTCCCATACGTCTACTTAAATAAATCATCCTTGGACTATAATCTGTCTTTAATTTGATTATCTATAATTCTTTTCATCAAGCACATTATGCAAGTTGTCAGAAGACGAGACTACTACAATACATATTTAAGTCCAGGAATCAATTTGTTCAAATTAACACTATGTTTGGATTGAGAGAACTGGAGAGAAGAGAAGAGAAAGGATGACTATGCCTAACTTGTTTGGATAGAGAGAGGAGAAGAGAAGAGAAGAGAAGAGAAACATAACATTCTCCTGTTTGTTTAACTCTCATAAGAGAAGAGAAGAGCAGAGAAAGGTTTCAAATTAATTTACTATTTTATCCTCCCATATAAATTAAACTAAACTACATTCAGGGATGTAATAGTCTTTGTAAAAATATTTTATTATCAATCTCTTCTCTTCTCTCCTCAATCTCTCCAATTTGGAGAGAACCAAATTTGGGCTCTTTTTCTCCTCCCTTTCTCTCCAGTTCTCTCCATTAACGTTCTCTTCTCTCCCAACTTAACTATCCAAACGAGAGAACTGGAGAGAAAGTGGTTCTCTTCCTCTTCTCTTCTCTCCAGTTCTCTCAATCCAAACATAGTGTAAAGGTATAGTAGAAAAAGTGAAATTTCCACCAAATTTGAATTGTGAAGAATGTAATTACCCACTAATTTTAATTTTTAAGGCTAAGAAGTTCTCAAGTACGCATGGCCTTAAATGATCAGTACTGTAGCAACAATTAGTGCCAAGTTGATAAATATATCAAAAGCTTTTGAAGACAGGTCATTCAAACCACAACCTGCTTGCCCCAAGGAAAATACAAGCACTTCATTTTGATTGAGGGGCTTAGAGAAAAACGCAAGGAAAGGAAAGTAACCCTTGCCTTGCACAGCGGTTGTGGACCCTTTTTCTCTTCTCCTCGAGCAGCAAAACATAACGGTTTAGAAAAACTTTACATTCCTGTTTTAATGCTACTCTTTAAAAATGCGTCTACTCTCCCTTCGCCCTTTGATATGTAAGCTCTGTAAGCAAGCTCTTCATTGGTTAGTGAGGAATCATTATAATTTTTCTTTTTCTTTTCATCTCTCTCCTAACTAATGCCACCTCCTGTCACCCTTCCTTCTTGCTTATCTTAACGCGCTGTGCAATAAATTATACCCAATGGATATCCATATGCAACAAAATAGCAGTAGATTAATGGACAACAGGACAACATATATCAACTCATACATTAACGAATGTATAAATCAAATTACAGTACATAAAAATCGCCCGTACAAACTACCAGGCTTCCAGCATATGATTCAAATTCCATCAGGCCAAACATATCAGAGGAATGCCTATCTAATAAGAATTGTCTCACATGGATGCCAGTATTCCCAGACCAAGGCTAGTCACTTTGGATCCCCATAACTAGGCAGGGCACGGGCATCAGCCTTAATAAAGTAAGTTTCCGTTTTCACGAGCATAAATTCGATTGATTGAAGCAATAGCAACGAAAGAAAACAAATTAGATTAACAACGAAAGTTTCATCCTATCATTTACATTTTCGTTTATGGTAATTGCTGTCGTACATTCAGAAAGAATTCCAGTAGTTACTTGAATGACAAACCATGCCCCACTGTTGTAACAGTGGAGATCTAGATATCATAACATACCATAACATGTAATAATCAAGTAGAAGCACAGAGAAATAAACTAATGGATGAAAGCTCCAAAGATTTAAAATATTGATTAACAAACCATAACATACTAATTACTCGCTGCCATAACATGTAATAATCCTCAACATGTAACAGTTAATAGCCGTTCACTGAAATGAAACATTGTAAAGACGAACTTGTGGGGCTCTCTGACCACCCCATATGTTTGGAAGTATACTAAGGAAACGATACCAAGTCCAATGACTAAAACCTGACCAACTCAAAAATCAAGCTCCGCCCTAACATAACTTCTATGTCCAAGATGACTACCGATGACAGACAAGGAAAAGGTATAATTGTTTGATACAGCTACAATGAACAAGGTCTTGGGTTCCTAATATCTTGGCTCTAACTACCAAAGCAATGTTACAAAAAGAGGGAGGAAGATGGTCAGTTCTAAAGCACAGGCCAAAACATGATACTGAAAAGAAATGAAGTTCAATTTTTAGTAACTGGCATGATAGGTTTCAGCTATATAGTCAACCTCATACTTGAACTAAGAACAATTACATTAGTTAGATGTACTATTTTCTGCATAACTGGTTGTACCTTATTAATATAAATTCAAATGGCTTCTAGGAGAGGGGAATTTTTTAAAACAGTATTTTTTATTTTTTATTTTTTTTAAAAAGGAAAATCAAGTTGAGCTTGAGCATAAGCTTAGGTGAATTCCTGCAATAATTCACCAATAAGAATACTAATCCGTTAACCCAGTGACAAAGAGAGTGATGTGTCATGCCATAATCAATATAGCACAAAAAAAGTTTATTAATCAATCATTGAATTGAAACCAAACAGTTTATTAATTAATCATTGAAAATACCAGCGCGCCAAATAAACAAGTAGTCAAGTCCTGCTCTAGAATTGAACCAAACTAAAGTTATGAAGCAATAAAATATAAATTGTTGAGCTACCAAAAAATAAATAAATAAATACAAATTATTGAAAAAAGTCAGAAGACAAATCCTGATGCGAAACAAACTTTTTTCCAAAGGAGAGAAACAATAAAATACTAACAGTTTAAATCATCACTCACTTAGCCCGTTAAAAATTCGATACAAACAAGAAAATCCATGTCGAAAAAGAGCTCAAATTGTCACAAAAAGGATAAACAAAGAAAACCCAAGAAAATTGATAAACAAAGGAAAGAAGACCTAGAATCTGAAAGAAGGACCTTTTCGATGGGGAGAGTGAGGCAAGCGGTGGTAATGGCGGCGAGAAGGACGATGAGGAGTGTGATTTTGAGAAAGGAGACCCAATTGAACGCCATTGATAGCCCCTGCACTCGTGGTCGTCGTCTTGTTCCTCGTCTGTAATGGCTTTGCTTCAACGACAAGCCCCCTAGGTTTTCCAGATTTACTTTAGCACCCCCGAACTAGAAAATGGAGTCTCTCTCAACTTTTAGCCCATTCAATCTAAAATACCGCCGAATTGGCATAGTCTCTCTCTTTACAGTGGGAAGGGACTAGGGAGAGGGTTCGAATCTTTATAGGGGACTCAGTTACTTGACCCCCAATTATTCTTTTTAGTCGGAATGAGTGACCCTTGTTGGGCTTTGTTGTGGGCCAGTGTGGAGCTTTGGGGTTGGATTGGGACTGGAGTGTGTGTGAATGTGGGGTGTGTGTATCCGGTCTGGATCCAAGTAAGTATCAAAAAAAAAAAAAATCTAAAATACGGAGTTCTCTCTCTCAAATTAATTTTGGGTAACATTGGGGCACACATTTTATACAAACACTCTATTTCTCTTTTGGGTGGTATTGTGGGGTTCGCTGAAATTATCCGGACCTCACAGTACCACCCAAAAGAGAGATAAAGTGCCCACTAGGAGAGAGATAGACACAAAATAGAGGTTGTGCAAAAAAGATTGTGACTTTAATTATACCCCAAATATTACCCTTTGTGTAAAATATTTGTGTCCTTTAACATTATTGATTAATTTATGCCAAATGGGATTATACACTTCGGATCAGGTTCGACAATTTCACACGCACTTTTGTACCTATATTTATATATATTTATATTATATATATCACAATTTAGAGGGTAAAGTTAAAGTGTGGTAGGACAGTAGAATTAGTTTGTGCTACCCTTAAATTTTGCTATTGTGAAAGCAAACAGTTGACACAAAACCATTTCATAGTGAAACGGTTGACACAAAACCATTGCGGAACCAAACGATGCTTTGAAAACCGTTTGATCTCTTTTACATTTTTATTTTTATTTTTTTATTCCTTTTCTTCAAACCGTTGTCTTAGTTTTTTTTTTTTTGGATTAAAAAAAAAAAAAAAAAAAACCAAAACGGTTTTGAATGTATTGTTTGGACGCAAACGCTTTTGTCCACACCATTTCCCCAAGTCCATCACTACGACCTCCTTAAGTTCCTATATCATAGCTTAGTTTAAGTTTAAGCTAATTTTACCTCCACCATTAATGCTCTTATCGCATAAACCAACATTTAACCATTACTTGCATGTGTGACGCAATTTTGTTTTTCTTTTTCCGTTAAACGTTTATATACTTTTCATCCTTTCTTACAGGAAGGGAAACAAAAGTTTTTAACACTTTTTTCCTTTTTGTTGTTTTGATAAAAGTTAACCCAATTCTTGTTTCTTACATATATTCTTTTGGTCTCTCAAAAAAAAAAAAAAAAACTTCTATTCTTTTGGGAGGCTTGCTCTTAGTTTCCTAAGGTTTGATCAAGTTAAATTCCACGTAAGTAACATTAATTAAAATTTCTCTTAAGATAATATCTTAAGTGAAATTTCACTCTTATTATTTTATTAAGCAAAAAAGCATTCTTTAGTCGAGATATTTGTGGTTGTCGGAGTTCAATCGAGCGGTGGGGGGTGGTCAGGAGTGGCGAGGATGGTGGTGGGATATCGAAAATGTTGGGGTCGGGTCGCCATGGAAGAAGAATCAACAAATAAACATAAAACCTGTAAAGCTTTGAGGAGCGTTTGGAGCGCTTTCTTTAAGGAGTTATTTGCCCCCACTCACAAAAAGTTTGCTACAGGGTTTTTAGCAAATCCCCTCCAGAATACAACAAAGCCTGAAAAATCTATCAGATAGCAATTCTGCAGATTTTCAGGAAAGTCTTTAATAAATTGGTTTTAACTGACAAAGAATAATAGAGAATGTATGCTTGATAATTTCCACATACTAAAATGAATAACCCACTTGGTTATTTCATTTTACTATGCATATTTTCATAATAGGTATCATAGACACCTCTTAAAGGGTCACTACCTTTAACCAAAAGGCACCCATTAAATGGTGTCTATCAAATTTCTCTAAACAAACAGTAATAACAATTTATGTACAATTTTATATTACAAACTATATTATTATATATATTAAAATATACAACAATCCCCCACTAGGTTGTAATATTAAAACCACTAGTCAGTTAAAGTATAAAGACATGCATACAAGAAAATATCTTTCGATTTAAACCTTCAATTAGTGTAAACATTTCAAGGTTTAACGAAGTGTATGGTGTCTAATCGATTAAACATCTTCTTTATGTCAAAACCGAAAATATCACACACATGAATTTATCCAACTTCTTTTGAGACTTTCCTATCTTTTAGCACTATTATGGCCATGTGCTAATCCTGGTTTCATGAACATTTACAAGAATGAACTCAAATTCTTGCTATAAGCGGCACCACTTTTATGTTCACATAGGTGAAGTTCCATCAATGTGTCCCTGCTACTGTAGACACTTGAGATAATTTTGAACTTCATTAAGAGCATATAACTCATCCTCCTAAAACGTAGCAGTCAGCACAGATCATCCTGGAATGGACTATAAATAGTTTCTCAGTGCCCAAACGGTCACAAAACAGTAACTTGTTATTACCCATTAAACCTTGAAATTAGTGATGTGCTAAAATAAGGTCGGGTTACCATTACCGGTAACTAATGTAAAATCGAGTTTCAGCCCTATTCCACTAGATGTTTTTTATACAAAGTCAAAGGACTGCAGCCTCCTTTTGACTTCTATCAACATAGGTTTCACAACCCAATCAATTAGCTAGCTATAAAATTCTTTAAAATTCCTTACTTGATTCATTATCATGATCAAATAACTATGTTGCCAACAAAAATTATGCTAACTACTTCACATTTTTATTTCTTTGACAAATATGCCAAAGCTTTAGCACCATAGACATTGCTAAGCCTTCCAGATCAAATCACTTAGAAGTCGCACTTTATAAAGAAATAGATGACTCAGTTGTGGCCACAACTCTGCTATTCCAAATTAATTCATCAGTCATTCTATTACTTTATTTCAAAAGCGCACAAACTTCTTTTAATCTCAAAAGATTAACCCCCACTATAAATAGATTTCATTCATTCTTATAATGTTATGCTATTAAACTGGTGCCAAAATATCCTCTCAAGATATTTGTTATCGCATAAATTAATTTTCAAAATTTATTTCAAAATTGAAGAGTATATTTACTTTCTCTTCTTACTTAAGAATTTACATTATGATTATCCACAATGTATAATCACTTATTAATGTACTCATATAGTCCACATTAATCAAGAGCAATACAAACAATTTTTTCAAATCCATAAAATACTATTTACTAAATATTCATATGGAAAATATACACTACTCATACGTTCTTAACATATAATACCCCCACATTTAAAGATACTCTTAAAATGTCATAAAACACCCCAAGTATTATGTTAAAACTCTTGAAGCATGTTCATCAAGTAAAAATGACATATATATGATATATATTAACCAACTAGTGTCCAATTATTTTCATATGAATCTTCATTGTTTAACGGATCAGAGGCTTTGCATATGCCAAACGACGTGACTAGTCATATGAACTAATTTATAGAGTGATAGAAACGGAATGTAAAGGCCTTATTCAAGATAAACAAAAGGAGATAAGTCATATGAAGGAGGACAAACAAATTCTAACGAACAAATATGATGTAACAAAATTCAAAATTGAAACAACTTCGTTAGACATGTAACTGTTTATACACGTTATAGTCACAACCATACTATATAGCAACTTTCCAGTTTAGGTGCCAAAGCCTTAGTTTTCTTTAAAAACTCAAACATGCACTAGATTATTAAGGAACCAAATTAAAGAATCAAATCCAAAATAGTACTGTTTCAGAGTTGAACTGCCATGAGCAAAAGAATAAATATCATATTGTTTTCCAAATTGGATCATTGTTTTTGCACATAGATCGTTCAATATAGCATGTAAATCCCAATATGATTTAATCATTATATTATCCAAAGACAACAAATTTCACAATATACGTAAAGTATACTCAAAATTTCCGTACTTGTAAAATATTAACGAGGTATGTTAAAGTTGTTAAAATTTTCACATGTTACTAAGATATATCTACCCCACATTTCCAAGCCCAAGAGATCACATATAAATATAAACATTTTATAGCTACCCCACATTTTGCAAATTTCCAAAAGAAGGATGGAGAAGTAAACTGAACACATACCATTTCAAATTGTTATCCAAATAACATAAATAAAATTTGGAACTATATGGTAAATACATACACACACAATATAATTTAGATTTACCCAACCATGATAAAGAACCAAATAGTTTACTATTTCTAAAAGTTGGGTGCACGTGTAAGTATGATCAGTTTCAAGGTCCCCAGCCATTACCAAACCAAACCATGAACCAATAGTATGATTAGCGGAGATTACAAGAACAACAATAAACCTGATTTTTCCGGATTACGAAAATGTAGATTTATACCGAATGGAACGCAACAGTATATCAAGTTTGTTCCGAACTGGAAATAATAAACTTTCAGATTTATAAATCAGCCTACTTATGAACCAGACCAAAATTGAATTTGTCTTACTTAAATTGTTATTCCGCGTATGCAAAATCATGAATAAATCAGAAACTAGTATTTACCAGAATTCAAAAAATAAAAACCTTAGACAAACACAAAAAACCTGAGATCGAGTCAAAATTGGGTTTTCTCATCTTCCAGAATTGTTGGATTCGTCCTCCATAAAATAACTCCTTAAAATTGTGGGGTCGGGTCGCCATGGAAGAAGAATCAACAAATAAACATAAAACCTATAAAGCTTTGAGGCGCGTTTGGAGCGCTTTCTTTAAGGAGTTATTTGCCCCCACTCACAAAGAGTTTGCTACAGGGTTTTTAGCAAATCCCCTCCAGAATACAACAAAGCCTGAAAAATCTATCAGATAGCAATTCTGCAAATTTTCAGGAAAGCCTTTAATAAATTGGTTTTAACTGACAAAGAATAATAGAGAATGTATGCTTGATAATTTCCACATACTAAAATGAATAACCCACTTGTCTTATATAGACAATTTAGTACCTCTTCTAAAAGATGGCACCCCTTGGTTATTTCATTTTACTATGCATATTTTCATAATAGGTATCATAGACACCTCTTAAAGGGTCACTACCTTTAACCAAAAGGCACCCATTAAATGGTGTCTATCAAATTTCTCAAAACAAACAGTAATAACAATTTATGTACAATTTAATATTACAAACTATATTATTATATATATATATATTAAAATATACAACAGAAAAGGTGGTGGTCAAGAGGTGAAACGGTGGTGGTCGCCGGAGATAGCGAGGTTGATGGTCGTCAGAGATGGCAGTGGTCGCCAGAGATGTCGAGGGTGGTGACCGGCGGGCGGTGGCAGGGGTGGTGGTTGGAGGTGGTGTGGGTGGTGGTAATGATGGCTAGGGTTTGGTTAGGGTTAGAGCATGAAAATGAGGATATTTTGGTCTATGGATATTGGAAGGACTTATTCCCAATGATTACTTTAAGTTGTCCTTAATCCCAATAAAACTTCTCTTAATGACATTTTCACCAATTTTTCTTATTCTTTTCAAAGCTCATCAAATTCGTAAAACATAACTCCATTCAATCTAATGATACATAATATATGCAATAAAAAAAAAATTTGACAGATAATATATGAATATTTTTTAAGTGAAAATACATAGAACAAAAAAAAAAAAAAAAAGTATAATACTTCCTAAATTTCTATCTCAAAAGTGATTTTCAAATCATGTAGCAGTGGGCCAAATCAAATACAATAGGACCAATTATTTTTTTTAAAAAAAATTTGCTTACATGTCCCCACTACCACATCATTTAAAGTACTTTTAAATAAAAATTTGGAAACGATAGCATTACCCAAAAAAAAAATATTGTGTCAAATGATTTGACTAAAGTTAATATCCGTGGTGTAGCCCAACCCATTGAACAATTTGAACTTCAATCTACAGAAGTACAAATTTCTCCTCCACAGGGTTGAATTCAAACTGTTACACTATAATATGCAACAAATACAGAGGCCCAGAGAAAAAGTGCGCGCATAAACATTTACTGGGTCATATGCGGCCCAAGTCCAGCCCACAGAATATCCAACGAGCTGGAACAGTGTTATTGGCATTGTGATTTCAAGTTACTGAAGTTAGCTCTGCAGCAACAAAGTGATTGTACCCCTAAAAATCACAAGCAAGTGATGTGACCACATTAATACTCCATCGAACTTATTAGGCTACGTACCCAAAATGCCCGTTACATCTCTCGCCTAATACATTTAAAATAAAAAAAAACTAGTAAAAAACTCCCAAATGCAGAGAAACAGAGAAAAGAAAAGGCGACATACATCCTTGTCAAATATAAAAAGGACAATCGAAATTACTACTATAACCTTTCATTTAAAATCGATAAAGTTTCAATCATTTAACATATTAACATGTGCCTGTCCACTCAAAAAAAAAAAAAAACCATGTTCATGTGATTGGAACCTTATTACAATATAAATTGATAGAATAAAGAATGTCCAAATCTAAGAAAACTAGTACAAAGCAACCATCTTTGCAAGGATCTAGCGGTTGCATTCTACCAAGTCTACAATTAACTATACATATATATATATTATATATATATATACATTTGTATATATGACTAGCTATGAGTGATAAATATAAATATTGACCCCACTACTTCATGGAGTTATAATATGCCACCAAGCACTACCTCTCTTTTTCACTAGTCAAAAGATCTTATCATTCCAGCTACAATGTACCAAATCTGGCATACCTCTTCGTTACCTGAACTGCCAGGCTTGCTGAATAGCAACATGTCAGTTACCGCACATGTTAGCGTAGCCCTCAATTGTTTGCTATCTTGCACAGAGCGCGTTGAGCAGCACGTGACACAGCATGATGTCCACAAAGTATTGGTGCCCAATCTCACCGTCGCGCCACTTCAACTTGGCCGGAGCACGGCCGTAGTGGACCCCGTCGTTGCACCGGTTGTCGTAGTGCCACGGATAAGTCATGTCGAAATGATCAATCACCCTAGTGACCACCCCGAATTGCCTCAGCTTATCCAAAATCACCCCATTAAATGCCTCAATCTTGTTCGGATTGAATGCCAAGCTTCGCGCATATCCACCCGTTGCCACCGTGGTCCTAAATATAACTTCCGGCACCACCAACCCCCTTTCCCTCACGGACCCCACCACCTCCGCCCAAAATGCCGCCGCCAGTTCAGCACCCTTTATAAACCTCCGAATATTAGGCCAAAACACACCATCATGTAAACCCGAATTCATGATCACAGTGTCAGGTACAGCTTCATGTGAAAAGTACCCCTTCAGCAGCTCTTTATACCATTCCTCTTTAAGTGAATTTAAGCCCTGGTAATTCCCGGTATCATTAGCATGACCGTTGAAAATGCTGGTGATATGAACTTTTTGTGACGGGTTTTTCGGGTTGGTGATATTCATATCAAATCTTCTCGGGACAACGCTGATCTCGGGCACATCCAGAATGAAATGGAGGATGTTACGAATGGTGTCACAATGATTCGAATCGCCCCAGAAGAAAATCCAGCGGTTGTTCAAGCAATTCCAAGCTGTCTCAGTAGAAAATAGCTTGAAAGAACAATGAGTCGAATACGTCCACCCATTGCTCTCCAGCAACCCCAAAGAACCATCACACCATGGATGCTGACACGGAAAGTTTGTTTCTAAGCATCTAAACCGACCATCATCGCTAATTGGACAAGTGTCGTTCTTGGCATGTCGAGTCCATCGACCAGACCAAACATCTCTAGTAAGATCAGACTTTTGGCATTGTGTCAATTTAGGTAATTGAGCACTAGAGTTGTAGAAACTTAGTGGAATTGTACGAAGTGTTTTATCAAATACAAACCGCGGAGGCGAGAACTTTAATCCCTCAAAGTGTCTAAACAGAAGGATTATTGTAAGAGTGTAATTATTTCCGGCAAAATCTGGGTGGACTTGAAGGGAAAAGGAGTAGGTACCATTGCCCAAATCCTTGACTGGGGGCCGAGATTTCCAATACTCGCCCGAGAGGTCTGTTTCGTAGTAATCACCACCCAAACAGTGAGGTTTCCCCGAATCATCCAATGCTTGGAAAACAAATTCATGAATATCTCCTGTTGATAAATTGATGATTTCGTGGTTCTGACCATCCAATCTAGGAATTGAAATCTCTACAGTCTTAGACTCTCTACATGGTTCACCACCAGGAGCCAACCATTCAGCTAGGAGATTGGACGAATAGTTGGGCTCTAACCTAGCTGAAATCCAATCCAAACTAGTTGGAATTGGAGGAGGGTTGGTCAAATTTACATCAATATGGGAGCGGGAGCTAAAATTAGCAAGAAGATTCAGTTGGGTGTTTGTGTTAGGACTCAAATTTTGTTTTTGTTGGGTGTGCATAATAACACTCCGATTGGGTTCTTCTTCCATCGGATTGGGTTGATGAACATTGGCAAAGTTTGGACTCAGATTTTCATGGGTGGAATTGGGTTGTTGAACAGATTCAAAGTTTGGAGTGGAATTTTCATGGGAAATTTGGTGGTTGGTTTTTGTAAAATCAACAGGACTATTGAACTTATTAACGGTAACAAAATCTTTTTGGAAATTACTAATATTCCAACCATCAATGCCCCAAACGATCAATATTCCAAAAAATACTAGTAACAGCGTTACAACCTTAAACCCCCATTGAATCATCGGACTTGAAGGGAAAATCCATGAATATTTTGGCACACAGTTCATACTAGCTTTCTCTGGCATCTTTTAGACCAGAACAAAGCCAAACAAACCCACAAAAAACCTTAAATAAAAAAATATATTTATTATTAAACAACAATTAAGTTTTCCCGAGAAAGTTGCCGACATACATTCCCAGCAAATTTTCTCGAGAAAGTAAAAAACAGAACAGAGAATGTGTAAACTTACTTTTGGGAGAGAACTTCCAATGCAGCTAAAATTCCTTTTTATTCAACAAGAAGTGTATACAAACACATATATACATACATATATATATATATATGTGTGTGTGTGTGTGGGTCTCAGGTCTGTGTATATATATCGCCTAATGATATGATATAATATTATATGATAGAGAGAGAATTAGAAACAATAGGTAGGGGGGGAAGGGAAGGGAAGGGAAGGGAAGATTAGGAGGACGGAGTGATGGAGAGAAGAGAGAATCCTGGCTATAATAAACGAACAAAAAGCATAATAATAGAGAGAGAGAGAGAGAGAGAGAGAGAGAGCTGTGTGTGAAAAAGTGGAGTGGGGGACGATTTTTGCTGAATTTTACTCTGTGAAACCTAACAAACGTCCAAACACCGACAGACACGCGGTTAAAGAACGAACAGAAATATCACAAGGGTTTTGATTGTGGGGGCATTTATGTCTTTCTCATCGATCATTGCAAATAAAGTGCCTGCCACCGTGACGTTAATTAATTAATGTCTTTTCAGATGGTCAAGGAAAAAGGAGAGAGAAAAAGATAAAAATTGAGCACAAGAAAGGTTGTGTGTATATTTACAAAGAGACAAGCACAATCAATTACACATTTTTTTTATATATATTTTTAAATGTATGTATTATGTGTTGTATAAATAGAGTATAAAAAAATATAAAAAATTCAAACAGCACAACGTATGAGTATTTCAAAACTATGTATAAAAAAAGTGTATGTTTCACTATATGAATCTAATATTTTCCTATTTACAAATAGAAGAAAGAACATTTACATTTCAATGAATTTGCAAGGAACACCGCACTTTATTACGTCATATTCAAGGTTGTCGTGTGAATGGATTAGAATGGTGAACTTTTAAGTAGTTGCATGAATTAGAATTTTAATTATTTCACTCATTTTCTTTTTCTTTTCTTTTTGCACGCTTAGAAAATATTCTCACTCACTTTCTCTTTTTATAGGATTTCAATCTTATTGAATTTAATTCATTCATAATTTCTCTCTCTAATTATTAGATGAAAATTCCACTAATTTCACTATCTCTCTCACTCACTAATTTCAGATTGAAAATTTAACACAGCAATAAAGTTAATCACAATATCTACCCAATATGCACAATCACAATATCTTTCTCAATTTCCTTGGATTGAGTTCTCAGTCATTCCAATTTGGAATGGTATTGAACTCACACTGCCAAGTCTTTATCAAAAAAATAAAAATAAAATGTCAAGCCATTCATTGCCCTGCTTGGACTTTCCATTTTTATTGGATTTCCAATGAGTCTAATTAATGTACCTAATGAAAAGAAAATAAATGGAATTAAAATCACATTGAAACCTGAATGCTAAAATATTCATGAAAGTTACACATAGATTGTTATACTGGTTGGTGTATATGTATGGTCAATGTAAGAGCAAAATCAATCCAACATTTTAAAAAAAAAATTTATCAACAATGCTAGGGGCACAAACAAATCTCACAAACACTTATATCCACAGTCTATCTCTCTCCTGGGTGGCACTGTGGGGTCGAGTGAATCCCACAGTGCCATCTAGAAGAGAGATAGACTGTGAGTGTAAGTATTTGTAACATTTGTTTGTGCCTCAAATATTACCTTTTTTTTACTGGTACGTAACCCTTGCTTTTATCCCCCTGACTTTACTATCCCCCTCTACCTCTCTCATTTAAAACACAAACACACACACACACACACACACACACACACACACATAAACAAGGGTCCGCCCTGGGCTAAAGCCGGGAAAGCGGCCGCTTTGGGCCCCGAGATGTTTAGCTAATTTAAGGGCCCCATTTTTTATATTAACTTTGCATTTCTATATTGGGCCCTTATAAAAAACTTACTATAACCTAGCCTAATAAAGGCCCCAATTAACCAAGTCCCTTGTGACCGAATGGTAAGCTTCTTGGGTGTACTACCCAAGAGGTTTAGTGTTCGAGTCATGGGGAGCGTGGCCACTGGAGTATTCACCCGGCGCCTCCAGGTCTCGGGGGATTAGTCGAGGTGCGCGCAAGCTGGCCCGAACACCCCCGATTACCCAAAAAAAAAATTAATAATAATAATAATAATAATAATAATAATAATAATAAAGGCCCCAATCCAAACTAAAATGACCCAAAATTTTTACATATAAAACTACAAAGCTAAGCCCAAAAAAACCCTCCAGAATAAGACTATATTTTTTTTGCTAGAGAGAATAAGACTATAATTTATTTTACTATTAAAAAAAAAAAGACTAATTGATCAACTCATAGTGTGATACACTTTTTTAAAAAATAAACTAAATCAATGTACCGAAAATATGTAAGAAAATTTGGTTTTTCTTAATTCCCCCAATTTCTTTTAGTTTTAGTCCAAATAAACCCTCCAGTTGTAAGTTGTTTTCAATTTATAGCTTGGTTTCAAATTATTGGTTGTTCAAATAAGTATTTAATTATGCTGCAAGTTGTTAGCACATTTTGCAATGTGACATTGAAAACCAATATATACGCATAATTATGTATACGTCGACTCCAAAAAAAATGGTCAGGGGCGCTGCCCCCGAACGCCCGTAGAGCCCCAGGCCCTATTTTAAAAGTTCGCTTTGGGCCCCCTAAAGTTCAAGGCCGACCCTCACTCTCACACACACACACACTCTCTCTCTCTCTACATACATGTCATCTCTGATCATCTCAGTCATCCACACATTGAATTCATGAAAGGTAATGTCTTGTTGATGACAACTTTGATTGATTTCTACAAATATCAAGCAACATCATCTTCAAGCAAACCAAACATCATCTTTTCTTTTTCTTTTTTATCTTTTGTTATTCATTTGGATTGGGCTATGCATTGGAATCGGAGAAGGAAAAACAAAAAACAGAGAATGTATGTGTGCATTCACAATTTATCAAGCGTAAACTTCATAGATGTTGACGTTAGGAAGTTAATTTCTCTGAGTTTAAACTTCACAAAATATGTGTGTGCTTATACAAATATATGAAATTTGTTAGAAAGTTATCGAGATTACAATTTATAGCAGTTTTGAATGTTATCATTTCTTTTTGGGTTAATTATATTTTACTCCCCTGTGGTTTCGGACTAAACTAAAACTATAAAGATTTCTCTCAAAATAGCCCCATACAAGGAATAATGTTAAAATTAGCCACATGAAAGAGAGTTTAAGTGTCAAAATTAACTCCACATAGACAGTTAACCCCAAAATTAACCCCATAAAGGAGCTGCGTGCTAAAAATTGGCCCTGTATAGTTGGGTTAAATGACAGCATTAGGAGTTTTGTTCAAAAATTAACCTCACAAAGGGGATTAAGTGTTAATATTTTTGGCCAATTTTAGAATTTTTCATCAGTTTTGAGGAAAATCTTTACAGTTTCACTTTAGTCCAAAGCCACAGGGGGGTAAATGTCCACTTTTGAAGTACATGGGAGGAAAGTGAAAATTGGCCTAACCACAGGGAGGGTAAAATATAGTTAACCATTTCTTCTTCTTTTTTTGGTTCATGGTACTATAGTACTTTATAATACAAGTACTTACTTCTCGGGATTAACAAGACAGATAAAGTGGCAATCTTAAATATTGGCTGGACACATTAAGGAGGTGTTTGAGGGCTTTATATACATTGATAAGGGAATGGAAGTGGTGCTTGAATCAAGATTATCTGAGTTCAGTAATCTTTTTAATTATTCTATACAAGTTCTGTTTCAATATATATATATATATATATATATATATAATATCTTATAGTTATGCATAAAATGGTAATATCTAATGCATAGAATCAGTTATTTTTATATATTGGTTAAATTTATTTGAAATTGAAGAGTTTTAGTGCTCTTTCCCTATGTAGAGGTTTTTTCTTTTTTCTTTTTTTATTTATTTATTATATGTCTTTCTATTTTAGACAAGTTTCGATATACTTGGTCTCGTTTATAATTAATTATTTTTTGTTTTTGAGTTAGAGTTAATTACTGGTATGACACTAAAATATAGGTAAACATGTAAATAGTGAATTCAAAGTTAGTTGTGAACTGATACTGTGTTCAAGTTTTGACACAAGTATGGCAATTCAATCAGTGGGAATAACAATGCCCCATTTAGACAGTAGTGTAGAATGAATTCTATATATAGATATTCGAATTCTTTATATGCGTATGTATTTGACATGATCTTGAATATAAAGGTGCCAATCATCTAATTATCAAGCATGGGTGGTTAGGACACAACATATTATTTATTGTTACGACAAATTAAGTTTCACAAGGAAAAAGGAAGTGACTTCATTGATAAGGGTAGAATATTTTTATTCAAAAGTGTCATTCTATGACCTAAAACTAAATCATAAAATTTGGGTGTAGTTATATGCAATTTGATGAGATTCAAATATATATATATATATATATATAAACAATAATAATAACACCACAAATATGGGCGCACTACACTTAGTCATTGGTTGACTTTTGGAATGTTTCAAACTTTACTTGACCATCTAAATATGGGTCACTGCCAACAAAAACATCTCTCAACAAGATTATAGCACCATGCCAAATGAATCCGAAACACATGAAACGATTATGAAATACAATGGCTTTGTTTGATCCTCAGGTGCACTACATATACCCATTTGGTTGAACTCATAAATCGATTGTAAAATAAAATAGGTTTGCTAAAACCTCATTGAATTACAAGTGTGACACCCCTCTCTTAATTTTGTTTTCTTTAATTTAGTGGGGTCAACTTAGTAAATTATAAGTTAATTTTTAATTTCTTTATCAGTTAGATGTTTTCTCTAGCCCAGTCTGAAAAAACCAAAAATTCTTGTGTTGCCTTCATATTTTCTATGCTGAATTTGTTTTAATCTTTTTTCTGTTTGGAAAGTTAAGTATATTAAAAATAGAACTCGACATATTTTTTTGTATCTTAGGATTGGGTAAATGCCAAGTGTTAAAATAACTGGTTAAGAAATTGATTAATGTTCTTTTTGCATGCTAAAGCTCAGCCATATGAAATTTTTACGTTTAGATAAAAATAAATAAATAAATTCATTTCATAGAAATTGATGAGTAGTAATAATGCTTGATGAGGTCAATTTTTGGTGAATTGTATTTTTGTTTTTTTTTTTGTCACCATTTATGTAAGTGGTCTTTTCTCATTCCTATTATGCTTTATTAACATTGTGCATTAGGTTAAGCTACACATAAGAATAGAACCTAATATTATTTGACTTCAGGGCAATACAACAACGACCCGCGATCTTAGCCTTTACTTTTATGGTTGTGCCTAAGGGCACGGGCAAGTACTAATTACAAAGGGGTCTAAGAAAATTATAACTCTCAATTTAAGGTCCGCAGGATATGGTAATGCACTGCTTGTAATCTATAAATGATCATATGAATTGCAATGCCAATTGGACCTTGCATTCAATCATTTTTATGGAAAAAATTGTGCAGATTCTCTTTTGGAATTCTCTTTGGACTGAAATTGTTATTCATGGCAAGAAATTGCATTAAAAACTTTTTATTTTCAATTTTTTTTTATCATAAATAACAATTTCGGTCTAAAAAAAGTCCGGAAAAGAAATCGCGCTAGAACTGCTCCATTTTTATTGCTTGAAACTATACAGTTGTGGTTCTATGGAGAAGAAATTGAATCGGCCCCTCACGCACTTCTATGTGAGCAAACAAAAGGCCAGCCAACGTAATGTCACTTTTTGGTAATAACAGCAAATATTATCAAAACAAATAAAAAATTGTGATTGACGCGTCATACTATACCAGCACAAGAACTGTTATCAACAAGATGTATAATAATGAATAAATAAAGAATAATTGCACTTTTTATCCTTGTAGTTTGAGGGTCGTGACACTTTAGTTCATATACTTTAATTTGGACATTTTAGACCTTAGAGTTTATAAGTGTGACAATTATGTCCATTCAAGTCTTTTATTATTAAAGTTAGAACTCTAATAGTTTAAAGAATTGTACTAAACTCCCCAAAAGTTTTCTTAAATTTAGTATTTTCTCATGTTATTGAATACTTAATTATTTTTTACCACCACCTTCCATCAATCAAATTTTCAAGATTTTTTTTAAGAACAAAGCAATACATTTTAACAAAAAATTAAAATAACTTATTAAAATTCTTAAAAACCATCAATTTGAAATTGCTAACGAAGTCTATCTACAAAATATTGGCAGAAAACAAAAAAAACAACTAGTAATTTGCTTTAATAAGAGAATATCCTCCCATCCTTTTGAATTAGTAATTCATAGAAAGAAAACCACCTAGAAATATAAAAATGAGTTTTAGTAACTACAAGCTCAAACATATATAAACGATTAGGTATAATAAGTCTTAAGGAAATTGAACACATTCCTCTTGAAGAATTAGAAAATAATAATAGCATGCTAGATAATAATGAAACTAATAACGTAGAAACCATGGTAATAAAAGGAAAAAGAATTCCAAATCAAAAGAATAATTTTCTTAAAAATTGTAGTGGATAACGAATGGAAAAAATGATTATGACTAAGGAAGAAAGGCAAGAGAAAATTATGACTTGTTGAACAGAGGAAATCAACATTTTAAGAGAAATCATTACAAAGGGGAATGATCCTCGACAACAACATGGGTGCTACTGGGTGGGCAGAACCCATGTGACTCTGGCAGGACTATAATTTTTTTTTTTTGCCTTCAAAAAATACTAAAAATTTTGTAATACTGCCAGTGCCACATGAGTGCTACCCATACAGCAGCACCCAAAGGTGTGGCAAACGATCATCGGGCCATTACAAATCATAATAGAACAAAATAAGACATCAATAAAAAAAATTAAAAATTTTAAAATTACTTATTAAAAATCTGAATGATGAAAGGTGGTGGTAATAGTTAAGTATTCAAAGAAAAGAGAAAAAAAAAATACTAAATTTAAGAAAAAATTGTGGGGAGTTTAGTACAATACTTTAAACTACTAGGATTATAACTTTAATTATAAAAGATCTGATTGTCACACTTATGAAATTCTAAGATCTAAAATATCTAAATTAAAAATGTAGAGACTAAAGTGTCAAGAGCCTCAAACTACAATTCCAAAAAAAATTAAAAAAAAAAAAAAATGCACCACGCCACATCACACCGTATGTATGAGGGCCACTGTGGTATAATTGTCGGACCCACATGAGTCCCCCAAAATAGCAAAAAAAACTTCAGTAAAGTTTCTTTAGTGTGGTTGGTGTGGTTCATCTCACATGAACAGTAAAAACATTGTGGACAAAATAATAATTTTATATTACTTTTACTATTTATATAAAAAGAACAGTATAAACCACACCAAAATAACTTGACCGTAGTGTTATCCCACAAAATATTAGGTGTTAATTTGCGGTAGCCAGTGACAAGTGTGGTGAAAAATTGGTCAAATCAAATCCCACCATGAGCGACGCGCTTTTGGCTAAGCTGGTTTGTGAACTGAAGAAAATTTTATTCACTTCATGAGACTATTTATGAACGACTGTAAAGTACAACCAAAGTAATTATTGGGCGATGCCAACCCCAACCACCAACTATCCCTTTCCAATTTATTATACTGCCTTTTTTGACTCAATGAAAGCACCAGAAGCTTAAAGGATAAAACAATAAATAAAAAAAAAACCAAAAACCACACCACTTATGTTTATGAAAAGAGCAGTTGTAGGGAGATTCCTGATTTGAGACTTTTTTAGTTTGAATTTATTTTAAATAGTAAAAAAAATAGTTTCTAATACTATTTTTTCGGACTCTGTTTGGTTTGTGAATTTGTAGAAGAAAAGGGAAATAGAAGGTTTATAAATATGCAGGGCCGACCTTGCGCTTTTAAGGGCCCAAAGTGAGCATTTAAAATGGGATCCAGGGTTATACGTTTACATAATTAAATACATATTTTTTAAAAATACATGATTTTTTTTGGAGTCTACGCGCGTATACATAATTATGCGTATATATTAGTTTTCTATGTCACATTGCAAAATGTGCTAACAACTTGCAGCATAATTAAATACTTATTTGAACCAATAATTTGAATCAAGCTATAAATTGAAAACAACTTACAACTTTAGGGTTTGTTTGGGCTAAAACTAAAAGGAATTGGGGGAATTGAGAAAAACCTAATTTTCTTACATTCTTTTAGTACACTGATTTATTTATTTATTTATTTAAAGTGTATCACACTATGAGTTGATCAATTAGTCTTTTTTTTAATAGTTAAATAAATTATAGTCTTATTCTCTCTAGCAAAAAAATATAGTCTTATTCTAGAGGGTTTGTTTGGGCTTAGCTTTGTAGTTTTATATGTGAAAATTTTGGGTCATTTTTGTTTGGGTTGGAGCCTTTATTAGGCTAGGTTATAATAAGTTTTTTATAAGGGCCCAATATAGAAATGCAAAGTTAATATAAAAAATAAATTAGCTAAATATCTCTAGATCCAAAACGGCTGCTTTCCCGACTTTAGCCCAGGGCCGGCCCTGTAAACATGTAGAAGGAAAAGAAAAGAAAAAGAAAAACTATTTTATTATTATTTATTTATTTTATGTTTTCTATTGCGTTGTGCTTTGTATTTAAACAACATAAAAAATTGTTCTGCTCGATAATCCTATTAGTGATCTCTGTAAGCCTTTGATGGCGGATACAGCTGGTATTAGCTTTCCTCGTGGGAGCTAGTGTTTTTTCTTTTCCTTTGTACCAAAAAAAAAAACATCAAATATTCAAAAAATTCAATATATAAGTATAAAGTAAGAAAAAAAGGACGGGAGATCGATGACTCACAAAATTCATAATGTTTTTTATTTTATTTATGCACCCATTTTATTTTTTTTTCCTATTTTTCTCATTGTTTTCCTTAACAAAACAAAGGAAAATATTTTCGTCTCCGTTTTCTTTTCTTTTCTCTCACTAAATCAATGAAACACAGAGTCCAGATGCATCCATTGTAGGGGTGTGTTTCGGTCGGAACGGATCGGAAACACGCCTTTCGGAAAAAAATTCCAAAATTTTCGGAAGCTAAAAATGTATTCCGAATTCCGTTTCAAAATTTTGGAAATTCCAAAATTATTTTCGATTCCGAAATTTCGGAATTTTCAAAATTTCATCAGATTTGGAATTTTTCGGAATTTTTTGGAATATTCGAAATTCAAGCTCAAACTTAATGGGATTTCACTTGAGACTTGTAGGTCTTTTATAGAAGCACATCACATCCCCTCTTTTATGTTTTTTCGATGTGGGATAGCAAAGTTGAAATTTCAGAATATTTTCGAAAATTTTTCGGAATATTTTGGAAACTTTTCGGAAAATATAATTTCGGAAATTTTTCGGAATTCTAAAAACAATTTTGATTTTTTTTTGGAATTTTCAGAATTCGGAAATTCGAAATTCAGAATGCATATTTAGTTGTCAAAATCGGAATTTTTCGGATCGGAATCGGTCGGAATCGGAATTTCCATTCCAAATGACACCCCTAATCCACTGTGATCTCTCCAATTCTGCAAGACGAGACCCTACATCATCATTCCACAAACAAACAAGGATTTACTTGTAATAGAAGTGGATAGACACTAGGAGTGTCATTTGGAATGAAAATTTCGTTTTCGACCGATTCCGATCTAAAAAATTCCGATTTTGGCATAAAAAATTCAATTTCGAATTCCAAAAATTTCGAAAAAAACGGAACGCAATGGAAATTGTTTTGAGAATTCTGAAAATTTCAAAAATATTCCAAAAAAATGTTTTTCGAAAATTTTCCGAAAAAATCCGAATATTTTTTGGAAATTTGGAAGTAAATGGACTTGTTTGTCCCACATCGAATAAGAAGGGAAGTGAGAGAGTATGAGGCTCTCAATAAAAGCATGACTTACCCTTTTAATAGTATTTGTATTACAAAAATTCCAAAAATTATGTAAATCTCCAATTCCAATTCCGAAAAAATTCCAAAAATTTCCAAAGAATTCAGATTCCGAAAATTTTCTAAAATTCCGAAATCGGAAAGGAAAATGAAATCCCAAAAAAATTAGAACGGAAATTAGAATACATATTTAATTTCTGAATTTAAATTTATTTTATTTATTTATTTTCGAAAGAGGGTATTCAGATCCGTTTTGGCCGAAACACCCCCCTAACAGACACAATATGTCAAAGCCATTCTGTGCTCTACACAGAATCCAAATTGTCAAAGAATCCGAAAAACCTGGATAGGTATTGTTTGATATGTGAATTCATTGAAAGAGAAAAAAGAGGGCTGGGATGGTCAGGATTCATAACTCCCAATTGGTTGGTTGTGGGTTCAAATTTTGGAGGCCGCATTAGGGAGTTTTCTTTAATGTAGGCTTTGGCTCCCTCTGTGCCGTCGCATCACCGCTGTATGTGTATTACTGACTGCTAATTCGAGAATGTATTTCTCCTACTAACCTCCAGTCACATGACCCTGTGACACCAGTCATAATAATAATAATAATAAATAAATAAATAAAATTCCCTTGTATTTTGCCATAGGCTATCATGCATGCCTAAAGAACATTTCTTAGCCAAGAACAAAATGCCTAAAGAACATTAAAAGTCAGTATTTTTTAAAGAAATTTATTAGAACTTAAGGAGAAAAAGAAAATAATAGAAGTGACACAAAATTCAAAACCTTTAATTCATCTCATGATTTAGTTGCTCTTCCTTTCCAGTTTTACTATTTCCCTTGATAACCAAACAACAAAAAAAATTATTAGTGTTTCGGTTTATTTTTTCTAAATAAATCCATCAAATAAAATAAAAGCTTATAGCTTATTAGGGTTCCTAATCTCTAAAATACAATTAAAATGAAAAATTTATCAGCCCGTGCATGGTATCTGAATCTAATTGCAAGTCACATTACCAATCGTAAAGCTACTCCAAAGTTCCTTTTGATCTCAATTGAACTATTCTAAGTCTCATCACAACTAGAACTTAACCTATAATTTAATAGCACTACAAGTCTACAATACATATCATGTCAATTGTTGAAAAAATTGGGTTCTTTTGACAAATAACTTTTTACAATTTAAAATAATAATAATAATAATAATAATAATAATCATAATAATAATAATAATAATAATAATAATAATAATAATAATAGTAGTAACTTTAAGGATAAAAAAAAAGAAGAAAGAAATTAATTAATAAGCATCAAATTGAAGTCTTTTCAAAAAACTAAACCAAACCTTTTAAAAAAATTGTCATTTCTAAAAATTTAATTCCCAGAGTAATACCAAATGCTAAACAACTTTTTACATAATCTTTTATTCCCACAACTACCCCAAACCACCTCTGACTTAAGTTTCAATTTGCATGTAAGTCATGATTAATACATGTGAACAAATTTGCTCACTCAAATTTTGCTCACCTATCGTTCACTCAAAACACCTTATTGGGTGAACAAATAGGACCCACCACTTTTCATGGGTAAAATATGAATGAATTAATGATGAAAAATAGTATGTCCCACTTGCTTACCCAATAAGGTGATTGGGTGAGCAAATTTGTACTCAAAATACATTGAGTATGTATCTGTAATCCACAGATAAAAACAGTGATTGAATAAACCAACCAAACACGAATATGAACAATACATAAAACTACAAAGATCACAAAGTAAAAGGTAAACTTTGATAGTACAACAGCATAATTTATGTTATAAATTCCTGAAACAAAGCTAAAAAAAAAAATGCACGAAAAGAATATCACAAAGGAAATCAACACATTCAATAAGTTAATACAGATGCCAAGCCTCACTGACCTCATATAATAAATAGAAGAAAGAGCAAAACTTAAATAGAACAAAAAAGCCTTGAAAAGAAGGAAGAAGAGACAGTAACAAGAAGAAAATGAAACAAGGATTAAACGGTACAAAGTAAGCACCATTTATTTATTATTTATTTTAACTCCATGGATCATCCCATCCTCTGGGCCCCTCTCTTTTAACAAAAGCTACTATGGCCTGAACAGCTTCTTCAGCTCTGTTGGACAGAGAATGGTTTCCCCATTCAATTTCAACTTTCTCAGCACCACCCATTGCTCTGCACAATCTGCAAGATTTGACCACATACCAATGATTTTCTTAAACCTCCTATCCGTTAACATTGGCAATGCACATAGTAAAACCACCATCAAACACTCTCTCTCTCTCTCTCACCATCAAACACACTCTCTCTCTCTCTCTCTCTCTCTCTCTCTCTCTCTCTCTCACGCACGAGGTGTGCATGCTAATCTTGAAAAACATTATAAACTGTGTCATAATTTGCATAAATAAATTGACAAAAAGTTCTTGTCCTTGCCTGTCAACCAATGCTTTCTTATCAACGTAATCTGGTACATATTCGTCAGCCATTGAAAAGATAACCTGCAGAAAGTGCACATCAATATGTAAATTGCCAAGAAAAGATGACAATATGAGTATGCAATCCTTGCACTATGCAAGTCAAACAAGAGATGGCTTTTTGCCAGAGTAACATTCGGTCTGGCCACACGGGTTACTATTGCAGATCAATGTTCAAGAAGTGCTCCAACAAAATCTCCTCTCTCTCTCTCTCCTTTCTTATGAGGGAGTCTTCATTTTGTTAAAATGAGGACTTCTATTACAGCCGTTGGATCCAGTTTTCATGAAGTAATTTCACAAACTGAAAATTGGATCCAACGGGTGTAAACAAAAGTCCTCATTTTAACAAAATAAGGACTCCCTCATTAGAAGGGTTTTGTGTACACACACACACACATATATGTGTGTGTGTGTTTGTGAGTGTATTGCATTTCCACTTCATTTATTGACTAGTAACTGCGCATGTATAGTATAGATCTAAGAGCAACATAAAATAAAATATAAAATATAAAATAAATCACCCGTTTACACAGGAATCTAAGCCATTGTCTCGAGAAATGACATAAACAGTCAAAAGTATCCAAATTTACCACCACCAGAAAGTATGACAAAGATATGCCTACCTGGCACGGTGTGTTAGACATGTGCCCAAGTCTCATTCTCAGCTGGTCATCGCTAAGGTCAGAACTAAACATGTCATCGTCCCCCATGTATGCACAAAGGGAATGATATCTGCAAGGTGATTGGTATTTCAGATACAGAGCAATGTCAAGCAAATAATACCAAGGGTAATACTTGGGACACACCCAAAGACTCAACTTTTTGGACACAACCCAAAAGATGTGTCTCTCTCTCTTTTGTGTCTCTGTGGGGTCCAGTGACATCACAGGAGAGATATAGACACATCTCTTGGTTGTGTCCCAAAAGTTGTGTCTTTGGGTGTGTCCCAATCTTTACTCTAATTCCAATTCTTAATGCTTCCAGAAAAAGACAAAAACAATAACTATAATGAAAACATTACAGAAAGATTTATTATTATTTTTTTTCCGGGTAGCGCAAATTTCTGGACAGAGACCTACAGAACAGAACTTAGAATTAATAACTAGAAATAGCAATTGATCTTCAGTGAGTCATCAGCAGTCAAATAGTGAATAAAGAAATAGGCAGAATTCTCGAGTCCAAAATGTGCACATACTTGGGAAATTTTTTTTGTGCATATAGATTATAGAAACTAAAACCTGCCAAAAAAATGTGGCACACACATTTATCCGATTTATCACACAATAAATTGCTCCTTTAAATTGTTGTACATCAGATACATATTTTTTGGATAAACATTTCACATCAACACGTATTAAAAATATTGCTGACAATTTTACTAACAATCTCTACTGTCTTATTTGCAGCAGTCGTTCCGCAATAATTCACAACGATGAGTCTATGTCAATAGTCGGAGATAAACTTGAGAGCTCTCAGTTGGCTTCAATTGTATGAATTTATTCTAACATTGTCAATATGTAAATCTTAAAAGAGGTTCCAGACAGTTTCTTTAACAAGTAAACAGGCAAGTATCAATTTATATGGTGGGAGATAAGAACTCGATTACTTTTTGATATGTAATGTGTGCCTAATTTTAAAAACTTAAAGATAGTTTCCCAGAAGTAGAATGTAATTAAAGTTGTAAGCACACTCTCCCTCTCTCTCTAGTTATGTAAATCTATATACTATATAGACGTATATATTATAAGCGCATCAACAATGGGCAAAGGAAAACTTAAATTTAAGCTAAGTTGTGGCACAGGTTTGAGGGAGTTCACAGTGGTGTAGCTGGGCATACGGCACAGGAAAAGCCGTGAGAACACCAAACGGCACACACAGTGCCGTGAGAGCACCAAACGGCACAACCTGTGCCGTGTCATGGGCTTGCTTAAGGGCTGTTTGGAAGTGATGAAAAAATGTGAGACACCCAAAAAATTCCTCAATTGCCACAAAAAAAAAAAATAAAAAAAATGCACCAAACGGCACAACCTATGCCGTTTGGGAAGCGCACGACATAGGTTGTGCTGTGTGGTGGTGAGTGGTGTAGCACACGGCATATCATGTGCCGTGTGGTGTGGGACGGTGCACCCTTTGTCGTATGGCTGAACTTAGCAAAAACGTAGCTATACCATAAACTTAAGTTTAGCTAAGTTTCACTATCCTATACCACAGTTATATCTATACCATTGCAAGCGTTCCACTGTCCTATACCACAAAGTTATCATAAGTTATCCTAAAGATGCTCTAACAGGTGAGATATTTCAACTTAGGCAAATTACTAAGTTTTGTAGTTCATACTTCATTTCTACTGAAAGGGCCCTACAGTTACTTTATAAGCACATATATTGCCGCAGTTCTGCCTGCTTTTGGTTTTTCTTGGAACACTTTGCTGGCTCTGTCTGCTGGAAACATATTCGGTTTTGGCTTTCTTAATGGAAAAGCTTGCATGGCGGTTGTGATCTGGCACTGTCTATGAGGTGGCAGTGCGAATGGTCGTGCACTTGTGTTTTGCTTCAAACAAATTAAATTTTTTTTTTTCTTGCCAATGCTCTGTATTGGTTGTGGCGTTGTGATGGGAGGGTACGCGAAGGTCAGGATGTTAATGTGCTGCCGGGATTGGGGGTGAAAATGGCAATGCTGTTATTTTCTCATGAACTGGGTATTTTCGTCATTGTATCCCCCTTGTGCCATGCCGCACCATTGTGGAATAGGATAAAATTGTATTATCCTGTATCTAATCCAGTGTTGCATCAACACACAGGAAAAAGAATTAAAGTGGTTAATTTAAACCTCCTTGTCCTGGGACTAATAACCATGGTTTGTCCTATACTCCCTTATCATATCTGGGAAAAAAATACTGCCTAAGATCATATCTCACTCAAACAACATATTTCCTTATTATCTGGGACCACTGGGTCCATGTCAATTGGTTTCCCCTTCTTGCAGCATTATACTCGAAGTAGACAATTTCACACTTTCTTACTGGATCAGTAATTGGTGTTAGCTCCACACACGCAAAGCAATTTAATCAACTTTTAAAAGTTATTTTATCTGCAGTAGGTGGTACTTCAGCATCTCCTTGATGCAGTTATTTCCTTACAGATATTGTGTTACTAAAAATGCAAGAGCATTCATTAAGAAGTTCACATGCAAGATAAACAACTAGTCTAAGAAGTGAGTGCATTCCAAGAAAGAGCATGTCCCCAACACAACAGAATAGTGAAGACTGAAGATCAAGAAAAGTAAAAATTTCGCTAGGGTAAGAAAGTTTTTGAAAACCAATATGCCTGAAAAGGATTAACAATAAAACTGTTTAGTCAGAAAAAGCACCCTGACCTATAAGCAGTCATCGGGGCTTCGGAATCTGCTCCCTTGGGCATTAATTCTGACCCTCGACCTTCGCTCATCATGTTTGAAGCCAAGTCAATCATACCAGCCGTTTCAGGAAGAGTAGCTCTGTATTCCCGGTCACTAACTGGAGCCTAAACAACCCAATCAACATTATATGACCAAAGCTGCAAATTATTGCATACATCCAGGAATTAACAAGAATTAAAATGTTTCCATCCTTCAGAAGAAGGGTTATGCAGGTCAATTATCAGATACGATTTAATCTGAAGAGCTTTAATTGATGGGATGTATATTATCTTCCTCATTCTAATAACTGTAATATGTCAATCTATGTGTACATATATAAATTATTTTCTTCCGGCACAACAGTTACTTAAATGAGAACTAGGAACCGTTTATACATTCACTGGGTCCTCGTGTAGTTTTATGTAGTAAAATAGTAAACTGGTGGGTTTCTTAAACATAAAAGACAATTAGGTTACTTCCATACCAAGCTGATGTAAGATCTTAATAACAACAGCACCAAATAGTGAACAACATGGGTTAGGAAAAAAGGAAGATTACAAAAGAAAGCTTAAAAGGTTGAGAGAGAAAACAAATAGAGAATAAGAGGGAAAACCTCAATTTACATCAAGGTTCATGGGCAATCATTCCTAAGATAAGATGCATCATACATTATAAATATAAGTTGCACATTAGTTCCCATTCCATAGGCTCGAAAAAAAGCCAATACAACCTTTGTATAGCAAACTAGAACTTAGAGACCAAGCAAACGTGTGTGGCCAAGTTTGACTAAAGTGCCTTGGGCCCAAAATTTATTACATAGATATTTGCATACTCAAAGTCCCAACATAACATACAAAAATATGATATGCAGGTACATTTACACTGAAGCCTTAGCCGCCAATTAATGTATCTACATTTGTTTACACATATATGAACATGAATACCCTAAACCCAATCACAGAATTAATGCATATGCATCTATCTGTATCATGTCCATGTAGACTGAAATCCTAATCCCAATTCATTTAAGTATGTGCATGAACATAAATACAAGACATGCTCAGTGTAAAAATAATATCTCAGCTCATCTTGTACGCACCTTTAAGTCATTGAGTCAGAAGGAACAAGTAGCACTCTTTCTTTGTTTCTTTTTTTGTTTCTAATGTATGACGACCAGTCAAATAAAAGAGAATCCCTCATTGTAGGAAACTCAATGATGATGCCGAAAATTGGTAAGAGAGATTAAAAGAGAGATATGGGGACACAAGAGCTTGTATGTGGTTCGGTCCCGTTAACGAGGTGACCGACGTCCACGGTTGCGCCAGTGCGCTTCACTAGCAGATCACCGGCGGGCTTTGTGAGCCAACAGTTGGGCGGCACTACCAGTAAAACCGGCCGGATGTATCCGTATGAGTGAAGAATTATATGTTATTCTTTTTGTTCGAATGCCCTCTCCCTTTAATGGGGTTGAGCGGCCTCTTTTATAGGTGCAAGAGATCACCCGTACATGGTAAGTTTGTAGATTAGGAAGCTTAATCTATTTACAGCCTGATTTACATGACTCTAGGGATGTTTCATAAGTAGTTTAGGAAATTGCTTGCTCCTTCCATTTAGTCTTCTAACTGGGCTAGGAAACTGCTTGGAGGCTTGCTGATCAAGCAACCACGCCTACTGGGAGCGCGCCCATGTGGGGTCCATCTGGAAAGAACGACCGGGCTTATGGCCATCCCGGGCGGTTTTGCGTCACAGCCCGGGATGCTGTGTAGTCAGTCCAAATTCAAGATTACCTGGCTTCTCTTTGCTGAGGTGGCGAGGCCTTGACCTGATATTTTTGTGCATATCAGTTGCCCCCCATTTTGAAAACTAACGGGATGCTCTATCGGATGAGGTTTGAAAATTAAGACTGCTTCTGACAGAAAACCGTTCGGGAGATGGCCCCGGGTCGTTACCCGGGTCATGACCGATCGGGCTGGTCTTCCGGGGTCAGGACCGAGCGGTGTCTATGTGGGCCCAGGACCAACTTCTGCCACGTGTCACCTTGCTATCGGCCTGGTCAGGATCCAGCGAGGCTGGTAACCGAACAGTCACGTCTGGCATTAATTGAGCGCGTCTTTCGAGGCGACGTTCCGTGTGCCCGAGATGACAGTTGTCGGCAGGTTTAGGCGGAAAAATTTCCTGGCCGTTAGATCTAACTTGATATGGACCGTCCGCGCTCCCTATATAAAGAACACTTGTTCATTTCTAGGATTGCTGCTGCCAATTGATAGAGATACCGAGCGGTTTGAGAGTAGAGAAAGTGTCCGGTAAAGCTTCCCGAGCTCTTCTTCTGCAATAACCCTTGTAAGTGTTCCCTTTTCAGTTTCAGTTTATCATCCTCTTCCTCTTCCTTTTTCTCTTCTTGTCTGAGCGAGGCTAGAGAGAGCGAACCCTCTTAGGTTAGAACGGGAGTGAGACTTTTTCTTTCTCAGGTTCTGCTCTTTCTACAAGTCGGGAGATACGTTAGATAGGTTGAACCGAGCGGGCTGCCCCCGGTAGTTCTGACCGAGTGTCACCTTGTCTTTAAAACCGTATACTTTCTGCCCTTTAGGTTGATAACCCTGCCTCCTTTATACCTCAGACTCGGAGTTCCTGACCCATACCTAGGTCGTACTCTTCTTCCCAACCCAGTCACCGAAACCCCAAGGATGTGTCACTCTGGTTTTGACTCGTCCTCCCGGTCGGAGGATGAGCGGTCCGGGTCAGAGACGCCGGACACAAGTCTGAGTCCGCCGTCCGCGTCCCCCTCCGATCACCATAGCGAAGGCATAATCCCAATTCGTCTCTCCGACGATGAGTCGGACCAAGAAGCCCCCCGTTGCTTCCGTTTCCTGAGGTTCAGGTGACCGAACACCAGGGGAACCCGACCCCGAGATAGCCTTCGCCAGCGACTTCATCCCGTCCACCCTGCGTGCTGAAGATCTCGGCCGCATTAGGGATAGGTACAGCCTTCCCGACTACTGCTCCCTGGCCGTGAATGTCGGCGGAGCCCAAATCTACCAGCGAGGTTTCACCACCTTATATGAGGACATCCTCATGGTTGGGTTCCGCGTCCCCCTCCATTCGGTCGCTCGGGACGTCCTTATATACTTGGGGATCGCCCCGGGGCAGCTGGCCCCGAACAGTTGGAGATTCCTCATGGGGTCCATCTCCCTTTGACCCCAAGTTTTTGGGTATGAGCTTACCGTCCAGGAGTTTCTCTGGACACACCGACCGTTTTCCGTACATGGGGAGACCGGGTTCTTTTCTCTCGGGGCTCGTCAGGGGAGAAAGATCATAATGAATTGCCCGAGCAGCAATAAGGGCTGGAAGAATAGATTCTTCCAAGTGTCCACCCTTGGACTCTGAGAGCGGGCCCCGGGGATCCAGATAAGGACTTCCTGGGCGGGAGAACTAAGGGGTAAGTTAGTGCAGCAACTTCCCGCTCACTTTTTTTTACTTTGCTTTGAGACTAACTGCGTTATGTTTTGCGTTGCAGCGGGATCAGCTAGCCCACCTAGTCTTCCCGGGGAGTGCCAAGAGAGAATCAGAAGTTTGCGGACCATCCCATCAATATTTGGGATGTTTTGACCCGCTCGGGAGATCAGAGGGACGATCACCGTCCGGAACACCCCGCCAAGGCCCTCGTCCTTCCCTCAATCATCCCGGGTAAGAGTTTATCGACAACTTAATTTTGGTTATCCTTCGTCATCTCGTTGATCTGATTTCTGACTTCGTGGCCGCTTTCCTTTTGTAGAAATGGCCCCAAAGAGGAATTTGGAGCAGCTGAGGGAGAGGCAGACCGCTGCTGCTGCTGCTGCTGTTGTCGCTAGATTGGCGGTAGCACAAGGAAAGAGGCCTGCCGCGGAAGCCTTGGGCAGCGAACGCCCGCTGAGGCAAATTTGGCACGGGACTGCTAACCGTCCGAAGCCCGTCGGGACTTCAGCTCCCTACGTGGTGGTGGCCGAGATTTCTCCCCGAGCGGGAATATCGTCCGGGGCGTCGGTTAAAGAGTCGGCAGTAATCAGGGAGAGGGTCAAGTCCGCCCTTCTTCCCAGCCAGGTGGAGGCGCGTGCAAACATGTCTCCCGAGGCGTTTCAGGGATGGTTATACAGCATTTCCCATATGTTAAGCACTTGGCGCTTCTACTCCTCTTTACCACAGCTTCTCCTGCGTTTATTTTGCTAACTGACCGTCTTGGATCCTTCGCAGTTCGGTTGTATGGCCGTTGGGGCTGAGTCCTTCCTGCCTTCTTTGGCCGGGAGTGCCGCTGCTGCTGAAGCCGCTCTGTCTGAGCAGCGGGCGACCTCAGAGGCCAGGCAAAACGCCCTGGCCTTGGAGAAGGATAACGTGAAGGGCTTGGCTCTGATCCTTGGTGCAGCCCAGGCAGAATTGGCGACTGCCCAGGCCGATTTGGAAGCTTCCCGAGCCCTCACGGTGGCGGCAGGGGCCCGAGCAAAGGCCGCGGCTGAAGCGACTGCCGCAGGGGCCACAGAAGAGGCGTTTGACGACGGCTTCTTCCAAGGCTACGAGGATCTGAAGCGGCGGATTGCCCGGGATCACCCCGAGTGGGACATCTCGTCCTACGAGGGGATTGATTTGGACTACTGGGACGTCGGTCCCGCGGCTTGCGAGGATCCTCCTGCTGGTGCTGGAGCTGGAGCTGGAGCTGTTGAGCCTGCCCTGGACGGGGGCTCGGGAACCGAAGAAGGAGTTGCCCCAGGGGAAGAGGCTGGGGAGACTAAAGATGTGGTCGAAGTGGACGACTAAGGTCCCCGACCTGTTTTCTTTTTATGTTGTTTTCTTTCTTTCTTTCTTTTTTTTGGGGGAGGCTACTACAACTGTCCCCCAGGCCCTGTATAAATTGTCTTTAATTAATGAATAGGTCCTCGAGACTAACTTTCCAATTGTTTACTGTTTCTGCACTTGTGCCTGTTTGTGATTGCTTGTGACCGACCGGTTGTAAATCCCGTAGGAATCCTGCCTTAGCAAAAGTTAGGACTGTAACCGGCAGAGAACACTTGGTCTTTCAGGGACATGATGTAGGGGTCCCGCTCGGGTATGGTACCGGTTTCTTTGGGTACTGTAGGTACTTTAGGAATGTTAGAATTGTTCTAGGATTCCAAGTCCTGTTAGTATCCGGTGTGATTTCCTGTTTAGTTTACCATGTCCCCCAAGCTTTTGCTAAGGCAGGCGTATAGAGGGGATGACTGTAGGAAACCGACCTAGAACGTGGGTGATTGCAGGGTGGTTTGGGACTTGCCATCATCCACCACCTAGGGGGCATTGCCCCCCTTTGTAGGTTGGACCTAAGCGAAACCTGTGCCTCGGGTTTAGGACCCAGGGTCTTTTAAGTACCTGGGGTCTGACCCCGAGGTCTTTTAAATGCCTGGGATCTGACCCCGAGGTCTTTTAAGTGCCTGGGGTCTGACCCCGAGGTCTTTCTAGTGAGCAAGCATGGAGAAGAGTTGTTTGGCGAAAAAAACTTTTATTACTATATGAATAGATATGCTCAGGTCGAGCTACATAGTTCCTAGCCAACATTATTGTCATGCTTTACTGGAAGTACTTGCGGAGGTGCTGTACGTTCCAAGGATGAGAGAGGTCGTGCCCGTCTAGAGTTTGTAACCAATAGGTACCCGGGCGGTTCACTCGGGTAACTAGGTATGGCCTTCCCAATTTGGCCCCAACTTCCCATGGCTCGGGACTTTCGTGGACTGGTTAATTGCCTTCAGGACCATATCTCCTATCTGAAAACTGCGATACTTCACCTTGCTGTTATAGTATCGGGAGACTCTTTGCTTGTAAGATACCACTTTGAGATACACCCGGTCTCTTTTCTCCTCTATCAAGTCGAGTCCCGCCCTTTGGGCATCCTCATTGTCTAGCTCGCTGAAATTTGTCACCCGGTAAGTAGGTAACCCAAGCTCCGTGGGGACCACCGCCTCAAAGCCGTAGGTTTGGGAGAACGACGTTTCGCCTGTTGCCGCTCGGGGTGTAGTGCGGTAGGCCCATAGGAGGGTCGGTACCTCTGCCCATAGTCCTTTGGCGCTTTCAAGCCACGTCTTGATTGACTGAAGAATTGTCCTGTTGGTCACTTCGGCTTGGCCATTGGCCTGGGGGTGCTCGGGGGATGAGTAGTGATTGGACATCCCGTAGCCCGAGCAGAACTGCTTGAATACCGGGGTATCAAATTGCCTACCGTTGTCACTAACCAGAACCCGGGGGACGCCGAACCTGCTGAGGATATTCCTCTCCACGAAGTTTTCCATTTTCTTCTCGGTGATTGTTGCCAAGGGCTCGGCCTCCGTCCATTTGGTGAAGTAATCCACGGCTATGACAGCGAACTTGACCTGTCCCTTTCCCGTTGGTAGGGGTCCGATAATGTCAATGCCCCACTGAGCGAACGGCCAGGGGCTAATGATTGGCGTCTGAAGTTCTCCCAGATGATTGATCATGGGAGAAAATCTTTGGCACGTATCACACCTCTTGCCGTATTCTTGAGAGTCTTTGGCCATGGTCGGCCAATAGTAACCTTGCAGCAGGGCTTTGCGTGAGAGTGTCCGGCCTCCGATGTGGTTCCCGCACACCCCTTCATGGATTTCGTATAGTATTGCTTGGACCTGTGTAGGATGGACACAGCGGAGGTACGGCACAGAAAATCCCCTTTTGTAGAGGATGCCGTCAATGATGAGGTACCTTGCCGCTCGGTATTTAACCCGGCGGACTTCTTCCTTTCCGTCTGGTAACGCACTTGTTGCAAGAAATTCGATGATTGGGTCCATCCAGCTAGGTTCTAGGGTGGCCGGTTCGACCTCCATGCATTCTGAGTTGAACACAATTGGCTCGGATAGGTATTTTATCCTTATCCCGGGCTAGTCTGACTCAAAAGATGAAGCGAGGCGGGCTAACCGGTCGGCCCTAGTGTTTTCCTCCCTAGGTATCTGCGTGACAGAGAACCCCTGAAGCTTCTTTGAAACTGCTCGGACAAGGGCTAGATAAGCTACCATATTATGCTCTCGAGCCTCATACTCTTGGTTGACTTGATTCACCAAGAACTGGGAGTCGCTGTAACCTTGAATTTGCAGTGCGCCCATTGAGGTTGCCATTTGTAATCCGACCAACAAGGCTTCGTATTTGGCCTCGTTATTTGAGGCTTTGAATCCGAACCTGAGCACATACTCGAGTTGGATCCCATCGGGCGTGGTTAAGATGATCCTTGCTCCGCTACCCTGTTTATTGGAAGAACCATCCACGTAAAGTACCCAAGTCAAGATATCTGGCTGTAGCCCGGGCGGTAAGGTCAGTAGGGCGGTTTCTTCAACTGGATATTCTTGGTATGTGAATTCAACAATGAAGTTTGCCATTGCCTGTCCCTTGATTGCTGTGCGGGGTCTGTAAACCACTTCAAACTCCTCTAACTCCAAGGCCTATTTGACGAGCCTCCCAGACGTTTCAGGCTTACTCAAGATCTTACGGAGGGGCTGATCTGTAAGAACCACGATAATGTGGGCCTGGAAATACGAGCGAAGTCTCCAGGCTGAAGTGATGAGGGTGAAGGCGAGCTTTTCAATGCCTCCCTCTACTTTCTGCGCCTTGAAGTGCCCGGCTTGTGTAATAGACCGAGAATTGTATCTCATGCTCCTCCCGAATGAGTGTCGAGCTGACCACCGAGCGTGACACCGCTAAGTATAAGAACAATTCTTTGCCCGACGCGGGCGTTGAAAGTAGAGGGGGCGATGCCAAGTACTTCTTGAGTTCCTGGAACGCTTCCTCGCACTCTTCTGACGACTGAAAAGTTTTACGAAGGATCTTGAAGAATGGCAGACACCGGCCGGTAGATCGAGACACAAATCTATTTAATGCAGCCACCCGCCCGACAAAACTCTGTACCTCTTTGGTTGACCTGGGTGTCCGCATGTTTATGATGGCTTGAATTTTTTCGGGGTTCGCCTCAATGCCCCGCCTGCTGACTAGGTGCCCAAGGAACTTCCCGGACGAGATGCCAAATGTGCACTTGGCCGGGTTCAACCTCATCCCGAACTTTCTCAAAATGCTGAAGGCCCCGGCTAAATGCTCAAGATGATCAGACTCGTCTCGGCTTTTAACCAGTAAATCGTCAACGTAGACCTCCATGGATTTCCCGATCAAGTCCTTAAACATGTGATTGACCAGGCGCTGATAGGTTGCCCCGGCGTCTTTGAGGCCGAACGGCATGACTTTGTAGCAGTAGGTCCCCTGATCCGTGATGAACGAGGTTTTTTCTTCATCCCCGGGTTACATGCTAATCTGATTGTACCCGGAGTAGGCGTCCGTGAACGAGAGAAGCGAATGACCGGCTGTGGAGTCCACAAGGAAATCTATCCTGGGGAGTTGAAAGCAGTCCTTTGGGCAGGCTTTGTTCAGATCGGTGAAGTCCACACACATCCTCCACTTCCCGTTGCTTTTCTTGACCAGTACTATGTTCGCTAACCAGTCGGGATAGTGGACCTCTCGGATAGATTTCGCTTTGAGGAGTTTATCGACCTCCTCGCGTGCTGCCTTCTGCCTCTCGGGGGCCATGCCCCGTCTCTTCTGCTTCACAGGCCGGGAATCTAGGTTGACATTGAGTCGGTGAGACATTACCCGGGGTCAATCCCGGGCTTGTCTTCATGACACCAAGCAAACACATCCTGACTGTGTCGTAGGAACTGAATTAGCTTCTCCCTGAGGCCGGGCTCCAGCTGGGTGCCGATGGTGACCGTTCGGTCAGGGAGTTGCGGGTCTAGCATCACCTGTTCCAGATCCCCGATCGGTTCCACTCTGTCGCTTTGATCCCTCGGGTCCATCTCCTGGACATTCAATGTTTCAGCAATGGCCTCTCGGCGCAGAGAGCTGACATAGCAACTCCGAGCGACGACTTGGTCTCCGCGTAGGCTCCCGGGCCCCTGGGGGGTTGGGAATTTAACCAACAGGCTGTGCGTTGATATGACCGCCCTAACTTGGTTGAGGGATGACCTTCCAAGGATGACGTTATAGGCAGATGGAGCTTCCACGACCACAAAGTTCGCCAGTACAGATGCCTGCTGAGGGTAGGCTCCCATGAGGACCGGGAGCTCGATGGTACCGAGCGGTTGGGTGCTGGATCCATTGTTGAACCCTACCAGGGGAGTGGCCACTGGTCAGAGCCGATCCCTGGATATCCCGAGCTGATCGAATACTGAGACAAACATGATGTCGGAGGAGCTGCCCGTGTCTACCAACACCCTTTTAACCACGTAGTTTGCTACGGAGAGCGTCACTACCAGCGGATCATCGTAGGGGTAGTGTAGGTCTAGCATGTCTTTGGATGAGAACGTCAACACGTCGGTTGGGGGAGAGCGGGTGGAATGGACATGCCAGACATCCGATCGAAACGCCCGGGCATGCCTCTTCCTTGCCGACCGTGAATTCCCTCCGCCTGAAATGCCTCCGGAGATTACATTGATCTGCCCAAGGGGTCGTGGTTGCTCGGGGGCCCGGGCTTCTTGCCGGGGTCGTCTGTCAGCTGCCACTAATTCAGCTAGGTGGCCCTGCTTGATCAGCTTCTCAATGGCAATCTTAAGCTTAAAACAATCCTCCATGTCATGCCCATGATCTTTGTGGAAGCGGCAAAACTTGTCCCAGTTCCTCTTAGCAGGCGGGCTTTTCAACTTGGCGGGCTCCTGGAGTAGTCTCTGGATCTCTACGGCGGCCATAACTTCGTGGATTGGCCGGGAAAGTGGGGTGAAGGTAATCGGGGCCTGGTCCCGAGTACCACTCTGCTGATCTTGTCTGGGCTTCTTTTCCGGACCCTTCTCGAAGCCCTCCCGTTTCCGTTTAGCTTTCGGGGACTCTTCTCCCGTAAAGCTGGCGCGCTTGGACTTCAGAAACTCCTCCGTATCGATGTACTTCCCTACTCTCTCTGAGAGTTCCACCAGGGTTGTCGGTCGGTCACGATGGAACGACGTTGCAACTTTGGTGTGTTGAACCCCTGAGCAGAAAGCCATGATTGCGGCTGTTTCATTCAGGTTGCGGATCTGGAGCCTCTGCTGATTGAAACGGTCCACGTACTCCCTCAGGGACTCTCCCTTTCGCAGCTTGACGGTGAGCAGCTGGGTGTCCGGTTGTGACCGGTCGAGCATTCTCACAAACTGGCTGATGAAGAGCTTACCCAATGTCTTAAAGTCATCAACCGTTCGGAGTTTCAGAGCGTGGAACCACTGCGCGGCTTGGCCTTTAAGGGTACCAGGGAAGGCCAGGCACAGTAACTCGTCGATCGTGGTGACTAGTGCCATCTGAGCCTTGTAAGTGCGAACATGATCCACTGGGCTCCCTGAATTGTCATAAGAGCTGAGATGTGGCGGTTTGAATTTCGGCGGGATGGGGAATGCGGTGATCCGAGCGGTGTAGGGCAACTCTGTCTCTGTATTGGTATGATCGTGGAGCTGCTTGCGGCTTAGTTTTTCGATTTGCTGCTGCAAGTCCTCGATTTGGGCCTTTACATCTCGCCCGGTTTTCCTTTCCATATCCGAGCGGTACGTCGGGTCTGATGATGATGCTTCCTCCTCGAAGTGCGTTGTCCTTGGGGATAGAACTCGGCTCCGGCTCCGGGTAATCGTATGCCTAAGATCTCCCCGATTCCGGGCCGGAGGGTCTTTGGCTGATTCCCGGGGCTTTGGCCCTGATTCCTCCCTCTGGTGGCGTGTCGCCTGTTGATGATGTCTTTAGCATCTTCTACCCAGCGATGATTGATCCGAACTTGCCGCCTACGGTCACCATCCCGGGCGTGTTCCCAATCCGACGGGGATACCGGCGCAGAGTGGGTATGGTTCCGGACTCTTGCGGGCTCCCGGTCGGGAGCACTCTTCCCAGTCTGGTTCTCAGATTGAGGGCGCTTTTCTTGCAAGGCCAACAGCGCTTCGATTTGCTGCTGTGTTTGCCATTGGCCTTCCAGAAGTTGCGCGAGCGCCGCCGTCATTTGCTCGGAGGTCATGGAGGCGGCCTGCTGCTCGAGCTGCAAGTTCACCAGACCGGTCGGAGCAGTATTTTTCTTACCCGTCTTCGGTGGCATGTTAATCAGTCAAGAAATTTGTTAGTGAAAAACTTATCGATTTCCCACAGACGGCGCCAAACTAATGATGCCGAAAATTGGTAAGAGATATTAAAAGAGAGATATGGGGACACAAGAGCTTGTATGTGGTTCGGTCCCGTTAACGAGGTGACCTACGTCCACGGTTGCGTCAATGCGCTTCACTAGCAGATCACCGGCGGGCTTGGTGAGCCAACAGTTGGGCGGCACTACCAGTAAAACCGACTGGATGTATGCGTATAAGTGAAGAATTATATGCTATTCTTTTTGTTCGAATGCCCTCCCCTTTTAATGGGGGTGAGCGGCTTCTTTTATAGGTGCAAGGGACCCCATGTACATGGTAAGTTTGTAGATTAGGAAGCCTAATCTATTTACAGCCTGATTTACATGAATCTAGGGATGTTTCATAAGTAGTTTAGGAAATTGCTTGCTCTTTCCATTTAGTCTTCTAACTGGGCTAGGAAACTGCCTGAAGGCTTGCTGACCAAGCAACCACGCCTACTGGGGGCGCGCCCATGTGGGGTCCATCTGAAAAGAACGACCGGGCTTACGGCCATCCCGGGCGGTTTTGCGTCACAGCCCAGGATGCTGTGTAGTCAGTCCAAATTCAAGATGACCTGGCTTCTCTTTGCTGAGGTGGCGAGGCCTAACTTTAACCTGATATTTTTGTGCATATCACTCAATATACGCATCAATATGCCACTTGGAGGAAGCATGCATTAAGCGCCCAATTTTCACTTTGTTGAACTTTCTTTTTACATATGCTCAACTTTTGCGCGTGCGCACACACACATACACCAAAAAAAAAAAAAAAGAGAGAACAAAAACAAAAACAAAAACAAAATTTCAATAGGTATTCACCTGCAAAATAGCTGCACGGACTGCTCTGGAGCATGCGGCATTTGTACGCATGTAATATACGATATCCTGAGAAGATGGTATCTAAACAAGTGTTAGTTATTTCCACAAAGAAGTAGCGCTTATTGAGCTTTAGAGCTAGTAAGTAGTAACTTCAAAGAAAAACAAAACTTGCCTGACAGCCAGTACTATGCCCAAGCAGTACCACACCTTCAGAATCCTCCTTGTTTATTAAGTAATTGATCAGTTGATCAAGCTCCGTGGCATCCTGTAATATAAGTTTTTTTTTATGTGAATTCTACTTGGAAGTAAAACAAGGATACTAAATTCTTTTTATATATTTTCGAGTAAAATAGTTACATAATATTTCTATGATTTTCATTTTGGCTTGGCAAAATTTAGAAAAACTACATGGGAAAAAGTAAATTACTTGTTTCAAGCTCGAGATACCATATCCGCTGTAAGAAGACGAGAGCAGAAATTGAACAAGGGACCATTTCTCTTTCTCCAATGCAATTGCTAGAGGTTCCAAGTATCTGCAAATTTCAGGATACTCAATTTTAGGTCCTAGATTATAGGAATGAGTGTTCCTTGAAGTATAAGGGCCACGATTAATGTTTAATGGCTAAATTATGATTGAAATTTGTTTTGCACATGCCAATATACCACTGTGTGATGCATATTATCAAACAGACAAGAAATGTATACACAAAACATACTTCTACAAGAAGCCCCAATAATCATAACTTTTACAAAGGGTGCCGGTGCCCTACATTCTAACACATGGCACAAAGCCTGCATTACTTAATACGGCTAAAAACCTTGTTGGCTTCAATAGAGAAAATAAACAACAATCCCAACAGGTTAATCATGGATGTTATTATCCGATGTTATATTATGATGAATTGATAATAGATCAAAACATTAACTTGTATGCTATGGTATCAACCTCAATTATCAAATCAAAATTGTCATTTTGCGGACTTTTATGTCCTCACTCCTCAGTTTCAAATTCTATTTTAAAAGAACAAGTTATAATCGATTTGAGAAACTCATTTTGTCAACAAAAAGAACAGAATTGTATTGTTTGCATGCATGTTCATTATTAATATTGTTCCAATACATTGGATCAAAAGGAAAGGGGAGCCTTGGCGCAACGGCAAGGTTGCTCCATTGTGACCTGGAGGTCACGGGTTCGAAACTGGAAACACCCTCTCTGCTTGCAAGGGTAAGGCTGCATACATCTCACCCTCCCTAGACCCCGCAATGGAGGGACCCTCGTGCACTGGGCTGCCCTTTTTTACATTGGATCAAAAGGCTCTTCAAATTAATTTTCAATGAATGGGGAAAAAATAGTCATTATTAAAAGTGCAAAATGTTTTGAAAGTCTCTTGTTGATAAAAATGTCATTGCAACAATAATAGTACAGTAAATTATTTCCCCCTTGATCTCTGAGTAATTGGATGAAAGGGGAACTCGTCACCTTTTCCTTAGGACTGAACTGATAAAAGATTTTTCAGCTAGTTTAGACTAACCCACTGTTATACCAAATCAAGAGGGAAAGAGAGCATATTGCTCCGATGACTGTAAGACATTAATGATTTTTTGCTGGCACTAAGTTAGCACCAAAGGTGCCAAGGGACCGAAATCGAAATACACATGCAATACACGTAAGACACCAAATCAAAATACTAAACGTACTCAGTCGCCAAAAATCCATCAGTTAATCCACCAATAAAAATGACTTGTTGTTTATAATCACCTGTTTTGAATGCAACCTGCAAAAACAACAAGAATATCAAGAAGATGACACATATAAAATGGCAAATCAGACAAAGTTTTCTTAGGATAAGTGCAAAATAGAAAACATAACCATCAAGGATCAAAGTAAACCACGGTTACTGCCAAATGCAACAACAACTAATTCCTGTGATTTTCCTAGAAAAAATGTTTTGCACATCGGATACAGATGGATAACCATAAGATGCAGCGCAATTCTTTTGGAAGGAAAAATAATTTATGTGGGGTACTCTCATCTCACTATCAGTACCTCATTGACACAGCACGCTTCAGTGGCAACTTCGTAATATGGTATAACTATGCCCCTTCCCTCACTTTGAGAAATACTCTACTAAATCACCAAGATGAAAACTAACGGTGATATGCTTGGGCCTCCTCATCGAAAGCTAGACTTGGTCTAGCTTGAGGATATGTTTGAGGTTCACCTATCAACGGGTTGAGCTACATTATGCCTCTAGTAGAATGTCACTTGCCCCCTTCATTCATATTTATAGACTATTTCATTATCTCTTGTTTCACCTAGTCCCTTGGCAGTTCTTTCATTATATCTTATACACCATTTCATTAGTCCCTTGGCAATTCTTTTCTGTGGGATTCTCAGGGATAAGTGTATTGGTCGCTAAAGTCAAGAGCTCACTCATGATGGTTCATTTCACGTTACAGTTCTTGGCCATTTTAGAGAAAGATAGAACCTTCTACTGCCTTCTATGGCACGTGTTGTAATCATGTAACCTCTGCGGTCGTCATCCCTAACATCTGCCATTTGCCCAGGCATAATAGGTCCTGGATTGATCACTTGCACTGAGCATTACAGATAGGAATGTCTCTCATTCCAATAAAAGAAGAAGAATCATTCTCTTGTTATATGCTTGAGTAATGTTGTTCTCTTGCACGGGTTCTGTTAGGATTGTTAGTCTTCCAACATATCTTGGTCTCGCTTCTCTCTCTACACCCCGCAGTAGTGGGAGCCTCGTGCATTGGGTTTTCCCTTTGTTTCTCACTCTCTAAATAATCTGAACATTCACACAAGGCATTACTTCGAGAATCTTGTTCTCCTATTGATTACCACAATTTACTGGATGGAGAATTATTGTGTCACCATCACAACAAAGAATTTCAAAATGCAAATACACATCCAATTAACGACACGGTGGGGAGGTGGAAGGGGGTGGGCAGGGAGGTGGGATGGGGAAGGCGGCATCAACTAAAAGTTCAAATTTTTGAATGGCATGTAGTCACTAATTTTAGATAGACAATAACAATGCAAATGGGCCTCCATTTTTTTTATAAAAAAAAAAAAGGTAGGGTGAGTTTTCAAACATGCTGTGGATATAAACCACGGCTTCCTTAAAGGAACTTCCTTCATCTCTGATTCATTGACCACCAATTGTAATAAGTGGAAAAAGCTTCTTAATTAGTATTCTGATAAAAAAAATTTCAAGCTCTAAAGACCATTGGAACATGAAGCCCTCAAAAAATGTGTGGATTCTCTTTCTATTATTCAAACTAATTCAGCAAATTATTTTATTTCCAAGCATTTCAATTAATTTTATGCAAAGAAATACAAGCAGAACACAAGTTTCAATCATTTTAAGTCATGTACTAGTATATATAGTCATTTTTAAAGAGTGAGGTTCCTAATCATCATCAATATCTCAACTTCAAAAGAGTTCCAACATTCTTGTGACGCATGAATTTGTATGTTGATTGTTAGAGGGTTTCCATAATCAGGTTTTTAGATTATTATTTAATTTTTTTTAAAAAAAAAGGGGAACTAAGATTAACAAATTCGAATTAGGTTAATTTGAATTAGGTTTCTGAGTAATGATATGCTTCCCAAATTTGGATCTTTGTCAGTGACACCACAGCAATGGAATCACCGATCACTGGCACAGCATGTGTTACAAGTGCGAAAGTGATTGGGAGATAGCATTATTGTTAGGTTTCAGACCTGAATTGGCTTGGAGCCGTACTTGAACATGACGCCTCGGAACTGCTTTTTCCGATAGATTGGACCACCGACGCTGTCACCAGCACCTGTGGTGGAATTGTTGGCCATTTTGAGGCCGACAGACTTGTCGGAGCGGCCGAGAACAATGCCGGAAAGCCAAGAAGTGGTTGAAGAAGATGAAGATGAGGAGGATGAGAGAGAAGTGGAAGACGATGATATATTCATATCATACATACAACAACATGCCACATCCGGAATTTTAGGGATTGTATATCGCGATTGCTCTCCTCTCACTGTAATATATATCCATGATGCGATGCGACATACCCAGTTTTTTTTTTTTTTTTTTTTTTGGCTTTGACAGAGAAAGATCAAACCAGATTTGGATATTCCAAGAGTTTGCAAACTGTTCAATTCAATATTTTACTACTACTACTACTAATCTGTACTGCACCCAATTTGAAAACTTATTTTTCTCACTCATCTCTATTCACACTGTGTTTTGGATTGAAATTAGAGAGAAGAGTAAAAATATAAAGGGAAGAGAAAGATAAAAGGGTATTTTTATTTTGTTTTGTTTAGCTATCCTAGATTCATAAATTAGTCATATTTTGAACTCTATATTTTAAGCCTAGATTTGGTTGCTGATATTTTGTCAAGGTCATGGTTATTACAAGACTCGTGCTAATTTTATCTTTAATGTCTCATTGAATCTTTTAGGACAATTTTTGAGATGTAAGCAAAAATTTACTTGTATATTGACAGAAAATGTTCTGTTCTGACTTCTTTATTCCATGACGATACTTGGATTCCAAGATTGTGACAAGGGTATGGCTATTTATTACTTATTACAATGAATTCCTGTATAGATTCTCATTTTTCACACTTCAAAATATGAAATGAGATTGTGTTAAGGGTATGATTATTACTTTTTACAACGGATTCCTGTGTAGATTATCATTTTCCACACTTAAAATTATGAAATGACTGAATCGTTAGCTCAGCTGATGTGCATTGCTTGGTTCTTATAGTATTTCATATTGTTTTCTACTTCTCTAAGTTTGCTTTCCAAGAAGAAAGAAACGAGGACCAGATAATTATTTAAGTACCTTCTACCTAATTGTCCAACTATTGAGTGTTTCAGCACCCAAGCATACTTAAATTATTTAAGTATCATCTGCCTAATTGTGCAATTACTGATTGTGTCAGCACCCAAGTTTGCAATTACAATGGAATCCTGTGAAGTTTCTCATTTATCACTCTAAAAAAAATTTGAAAGAGTGAATGGCTTGTGTTCTCTATATGTTGTAAATTTACAGGTGGAGGGAGCATATCCCTTCATTATGCTACATGTGGTGGAAATACGCAATGTTGTCAACTGCCTTTCTTACCTACCAAAAAGGAAATGGTACAATTTCTTTGTATGACCTGTGTTTGATTATCTTGTTTGAATTTTTGTTGAGCATCATTTTTAATTTTTGTTTTATTTTTTTTCCACTTTCATTGCAAGTTGACCCCAAAGAGTTCAAATGGGTGTGTTTGGTTTCTCTTTTGTACCCTAGGTTAGGGGCTTTTGGTGCTAGTTCAGGGGCTCTTATTGTAAAGGTGGGAATATTATTGACATCTTACATGGCTTGAATTTTTTATTTTATTATTATTATTATTATTTTTTTTTTTTTTTTTTTTTTTATGATAGTGATGAATTTTTGTTTCATACAAATGTAACACTTGTAATATTCTCATTTTTTATGTTTGCTTGGGAGTTGTATCATGTATGTTATAGTTGTATGTGTATATATCCTCTAAATGTTTGCTTGGGAGTTGTATGTTATATGAAATGTACATATATTCTCTACAAGTTTATGACTTGGGGCTTGTTATTTTAAAGAATTGTCAAAGAAATGTATCCCCACGTGCAGCGCACGTGTTTTACCCAGTAAATAGAAAAGCTAAATTGCATTTTTATTTTTTGTATTGTCTTGATAATGTGAATAGAAGATGTGTTTTATTTTTCCTTGCATATTTTCAATTTGATTGAAGAAACAAGAATTTGTTGCCCTCGTAAAGAACCAAAATTAGGAGGTAGATTCTCCTTGGAGTTCACCTCCTCACTTGTATAATTTTAATATTTTGGAAAAATGTATATGCACATATGTGTTATCACTTCAAAGTGCACTTGAACTTGTACCTAAAATCATAGTAATAAAAACCGGGCCAAACACAAACTGGTTAGTTCGCCCGTTGATACGTTATCCGATATGTTATTTGGTTTGATTCTTTAATTGGACTACTTGTATAACCGGATCAATATGATTCAGTGTGAACCGATTAAATCAGACAATTTTCAACTGAATCGATTGGTTGGAATGGTTATTACTACTTCTCTTAAAACTTATGCAAACTTTAAAGTTTTAAGAGACTGTGAAACTTGTCAATTATTCTGTTTTAAGTTTATTACTACTACCATTATAAATCTGTTGAATTTTACTAATTCAACATATACTTGTATACAAAAAAAAAAAGTCATATATATATATATGTATGTATACATTTGTATTTTGGTTCAACCGGTTTGTCCAATGATTGAAGTAATAAACCATAAAATCAATTATCTTGTCGGATTAGAGAGTTTGTCTGGTTCAGATAAGCCCTGTACAAGCTCTTTAGTGAGTCATTGGGCCTCTAGCAGCATGGGTTAGGGCCTATGGGCTCTCAAATATGTTTGGTCTGTCCATCAATTTTTTTTTTGGTTTGGTCTGCGAATTTTATCACTGTGCGGCTGTGCCCATTGGAAGTTGTAACCTGATAGGCCAAAATTTTCAAATGCAAGGCCCATTTATCATCTGTCAATTTGTAAATTTCTAACAAATTGGAACCTAATTCAAGGAATTATTTAGTTATTTATTTAGAAAAAGGAAGTTCTTCAAGATGTTAAAATTGAGAAATTGTGCAATCTATCAGTGTCTTGGTTTTATCCATTTCAAACAATGTACATAGAACAAAAAAAACTTATACCCCTTGAGTTTTTCCACTTCAAACCCAAATAAACCAAAAAAAAAAAACTTTATAAGCAATACCCAAACAAAATCTGCAGCATTTCTATAATGAAAACCTGCAACAATAAAAACAAACAATTAAGTTTCCCATTTACTATCCATTACTAAGCATGAGAATCTAAATCATATTCAAAAAATAGACAATTGCCATTAAATCCCCCATCCATGTACTTTCATGGATAAAGGACACCAAATATCTTTATTTAATACTAGATCCCTAGGATCCTAGTTAATACACCTAATCATGGTTAATAATTTTATTTGTTCCCTGAATACCCTTATTTATACTTTGTAAGATATATATGTATATATATATACAGCATATATGCAGTAAATCAGTGACTTAATGCTCTACTAAATTTGGTCTTTTAACTCCTGATTTTCCACAATGTGATTTATATTGAATGTGATGTTTTTTTTTTTCCTAAAGATATTGAATGTGAGACTAATTACATTCATTACTCCCCTTAATCCATGTGGCCCTTTTAGCACATTTTGTGGTGATTTTTCTGGGTTTCTCCTTGCAATAATGATAGGTGCACAACGAATTGCACAAACGTGCAGTACAGTGTTGGACCTTGTGTTGAAAAGCTTGTACACATAAAAAGGTGTGCATAGGCTTTTCAGCACAAGGTCCAACCATATGCTGCACGTTTGTGCAATTCGTTGTGTGCCTATCATTACTCTTCTCCTAGTGTTCAAAGAGTGTACTTATAATTCCTTCAATCATTGACCCTTGCATTAAGGTATTTATTATCTCTATTAATTACATACATGTTAGACAATATATTTCTACAGCAATCATTATGCCCAACTTGAAACAATAAGACCATCATCAATTTTTTTGGTCATTATTTTACTTGTGAAATTCACAAACAATCTGTTGGTACATGAAGCCAAAAAAAATGGTTTATAAGTCCCACAAGTGAGACTTGTGAAATTCACAAAATAAGCTGGTGGTATATCAAGCAAAAAAAAATTTGGATTATAAGTCACATAAGTGAGACTTGTGAAATTCACAAAACACATTATTCTGATTATATTAGGTTATTAAGCCATTTAAATAGATAACTATATTCACATTCGCATTTGTATAACTTTATACTAGGTTTGAGAAGTTCACAATTTATATCAAACACAATTTTTCTCTAGTTGGATTGTGTAGTTTAGAAATTAAACAACTAAGTAATGGGGTAAGTGCATTTTGTGAATTGTGAATTTCCTAACAATGTTTTATTAATAAGTTTTCAGGTCTTTAGAAGTGTCTCAGCAGATAAAGGTTATTAAGGTGTTGACATTTGTGAAATTCACAATTATACTATTTGAATCCCACCATATTTCCAATTTATTGTGTTGTTAGGTCTGTGAATTTCACATATAGAACTGTAGCCCCCCGATGTTAAATAGTGAATTTTACTACTTGACGACCACATGTAAATTTCAAAACCAACCTATATTTTTGGTTGTTTCTACGAAATTCCTGATAAGGCAAACCATGAAGAAAACCAAAATAGTACTTGACAAGGCAATCACAAAATTTCACGAATACTGGGTAAATTTAACAATACACGCACAATTGAGTGAGTTTAACGAAAAATTTGACAAGAAGCTAACAATATAAGGAATCAATGGGAAAATTTCACGAATACTCTTAGAAGAAACTTAGTTTCATGGAAATCAAACTCTATGAATTTCATAAAAAAGATTGTGCTTTTAAAGTGGGAACATCATAAATCATAGTCTCAAAGGACCCTAATTACACCAATATCTTACTTTTCTTCCCCATGTTGACTATATCAATATTCAAGCATAAGAATCCCGGCACGATCCCTTTGCACGTCGGATTCTTCACGAAAAATGTTGAACTCGTCACCAAAACTTTTTTTTTTTTAATGATTCGTTTAAGAAGCAAATGTCTTATGGACCAAGAAGAGACTGATGATGTGCATGCCCTAGATAAGGAGAAAGGCATCACTCTGGAAGATTTCAAACTCGTAAAGATGCATATGGCCAACTCTCTCTCTCTCTCTCTCTCTCTCTCTCTCTCTCTCTCTCTCTCTCTCTCTACAATAATAGGAAGAAAACCATGAAGATCTATAATTTATTTGTAAATGAATTGTTGCTGGAAGTTATGTATGTTTATGTTCAATTTCAGAATTTCCAATTTTGGAAGACTAAATTTAGGACAAAAATTAAATTTGGGGAAGAATCAATCATGAAAGGTTATCTTTAGGAAGAATGTTGACCAACTTGACCTACAAGGGTACTTTGGGACATAGAAAAAAGGAAGGGACTTGATACAAATCGTTTCGAACTCAATGGTCTATTGCCTCTTATTCCTATTGTATAGGGATATAATACTAATTAACCCAAAAAAAATTCTTGAACTGAAAAAACAGGATCCTCAACAGCCAAGGGCTTCTTAATTGACTTAAACAAAGTAAAAAAAAAAAACACAAAACTGAGGACCTTCTTGTTTGACTCACCAAAGAAAGGATTTTATTTTCCAAAATCTATGGATTTATTTAAATTTGAATGGGCACATTCGTAATTTGTAAATAAATTTTCAAACAAAACCATTATCTTGAAAAAAGGAGAGTTCATGGTGTTTATTTGTATGTGTCTATGTGGTCATTCTTAAGTTTTCTTAAAAAGGATATTAAGTGATAATTTCAAGCAAAGCCTTTCCGTAATTCATAGAAGATTCAAATTTGGCTCTATGGCCATGATGAAAGTATATAGATTCATAGAATGCCCACTTCATGACTGAAAAAAGAGAAGAAGCCAAAACACCATATTTCCTTTTCTTGTAGCTGTTAATAGTTCCACGTGCATTTTGTGGATGAAGCATGAATTAAGATTGAGGTTTGGTGAAAAAGGCTAACGACTATTTGATAAATTAAAAATGAAGTATTGAATTTGGACAATGTCTGGGGCACAAAAGGATCACAAAGAGATGCTCATAAAAGGATAGGGCATCTCATGTTACTGTCACATGAGATGCCCCATCTTTTTATGAGCATACCTTTTTGTGTCTCTAGCATTACCCATTGAATTTTTAGGGTTGTAAATTTTGAGCTACTAAATTTACAATACTAAAAATAACATTTTATACCACATATCCTACTACCACATGGGATGCCACATCCTTTTGTGAGCATCTCTATATAACATTTTGTGTACCTACCATTACCCATTGAATTTGTAGGATTGTAAAAATAATGTTTTACTTAAAGTTTTTATTAGGTTTTTGGCTTCTTTCTCAGTTAAATGGCGAGCCCTTATACATGATCAAATGTACTGGAAAAAAAAAAAAGTAATAAAACTATTTAACACTCAATTAGATAATCAAATACGCCCAAAAAATGTCTTAACAACTTAAAGTTATTCTATGAATAACCTTTTGCCACTCACTATACACACACATTTTAAATCTTTATTACAACTGAAAGTGTTGTTTATTTTAACCCAAAAAAAGCGTTTGTTTATACGCAATGTTTAGTCCACTTATTTGTGCTGCACATTTCGTGCCATTATCAACTAATGCAATAAGGTAGTCATATGTATGTCTATTTATATAGGAAAATGCTAGCCTCCTATACGGTTAAAATATATTGTCCTCCCTCCCAAAAAATAGAAATATAAGGTTTAGTTCCTTATAATGGGTCAAAGAAAAATTAGTTAATTTGACCTTTTATTTTTGAAATTAGTCCTCTTACTATAAGGATAATTAGAAATTGGTCATTTTTCCTCTTTTTGTATATTTTTTTGGCCTTATATGCCCTTGCTATATATTAGTTTGTGAAATTTATATTTTAAAGAAGATAATACACATTTAATTATACAATTATTTCGTTTAAGATGAACCCATAAATCACGGAGAATCTTAATGGCTTTCTAACTTATCTAAATGCCTTATAATTTGAACGGATTTTGTAATTAACTAGTGTGAGATGGAAGCTATCAGTGTGTCTATCCGTTTGTTGGCTGAATTTAAGGACTAGGTTATATCCCATAAATCAATGATAATCGTACCAAGTTTCCTAACTTATCTAAACATCTTCTAATTTGAATGGCATTTGTATTTGTTTATCATGGAAAATTCAAAATTTCTCACTATTGTTCTTGTAAATCACTAATGAAAGTTTCTCACTATTGGTTACACAAACTCATTTTGATAGTTTTCATTATTATTCATGTAAATCACTATTGAAATTAATCATCCCTTTATGTGTGCCATAATTACTCACTCTATTTAGTATGAAATTCTCAAAAAGTTAGCGAGAATTAATTATCACCCCCTTTATATCAGAGAGTACTATTCACTCTATTTTAGTGAATTTCTCACCATTTTATGTTAGAGAGAATTTATCACTAAGTCCCATGTAAATTTTACAAAATGTTTGTGAAAAATTCACACCATTTTATGTAAGGGTGTAAACGGTTCGGTTCGGTGTGTCGGTTTGGTTCGATTTTCTTTCACCCCTAATTTTATGTCTAAATATACTTCTAACCTATTTCTCACTATTATGGGTAATCTTAATTAAATTTCTCACAATTGAAGTTTCTCACTATTATGGATGATCTTAACTAAATTTCTCACAATTGAAACTTCTCACTATTGTTTATGTAAGTCATTACTGAAGTTTTTCACTATTGGTTACACATACTCGTTTTGAAATTTCTCACTATTGTTCATGAGAAATTCAATCCCAACTGTGTATGGTAGGATCAACCTCTTTTCTTTGGTGAGAATTTCTCATGATAACATGTTAAAAAGTGAGAAGTTTGTGTTTTACCTTAATAGTGCGTTTCTCATGGCTTTACATACATGAAACTAAATAAACATCAATGAAATTGGGAAAAAAAAAAAAAAGAAACAGAGATTGGAGATCAGTGAGATTCCGGCGAGATTAGGTGACTTCCGGCGGCGGAGGGAGGTTGAAATCGACCACTGACAATGAATCAAAATCGCTTTTGGACACCGTTAACAATCATCTAATTGAAATCGGCAGCCGATGGAGTTGATTTTGAACATGTTGAGATGGTGATGATTCACGGTCAACAGTGGCGCAAACACGTCAAGGACGAACATTGGCACTAATATAGTCCCCTTGAAAAATGACATCTCTCTCTCTCTCTCTCTCTCTCTCTCTCTCTCTCTCTATATATATATATATATATATATATGTTTTGAATTCTAATTTTAAAACGCTAATTACATGCCTTCATATGGGGGATTAAACATTATGTGTGTATATGTCTATGGGTGTGTTTGATAACCCCATTAAGTGCTGAAAATGAAAAGATTCAGCACTTATTTTTTTTTCAGTGCGTTTGATAACATACCACTTAATTGAAAAAGTAGCTCCAAAACCACTGAAAACTTTAAGTGAAAATTTTCTACTAAAAATAATCACTGAATGCATTCTACTTCAATAGTTGAAACACTGTTTTAAGGAATAAAACTTCAAGTGCTTAAAATTTTCAGTACTTAAAATTCAGCACTTAATTTTCAGTTTTATCAAACGCACCCTATGTGTATATATATATATATATATTTATACACATATTTCTACAAAAAAAAAAACTACATAGGGGTATTTTGGTCCTAATTATAGGTGGGGGACTAATTTCTAAAGTAAATTTTGAAATGGACCTATTTCTATGCCCAATTGGTCCAAGGGACTATATACTAAGTAACCCAAAAAAATATTAGAAATATTAGAAATGATCCTTCAATAGGCAGTTAATGTAAGGTTGGTCCTATTGGTATTGTGTCTATGAAAATATATCCCTGAATCAAAGGATGATTTTGAAATTGGTCATTTCCCCAATATTTTCGTCTTGTTTATGACATGAATACCCTTGCATTTATGATCATTATCAATCTTTATAAATAACTAAAACCGGAGAGTTTGAGCAATGTGGACTCTGAGAATGACACGTGGCAATGGCTGTTAGTTGCTCAATTAGTCAATTTCAAACGTTACTCCTAACTTTAATTCATTGAATACAAAGTAGAAACCCTAACTTCATATCTGACCCTCTGTCTCCCTCATAGCTCTAACGTTCTGTACATAGCCTGTTGTTCCTCTCCCCTGTATTCACAAATCATCTCCCTGAATTTCAGACTGTCTTACAACCTCTCATTTCTCCCATTTTGCTCTCCCTCACCACTACCACATACTTGATCTCTCCAATGCTACCAGCATTACCCCCACGGGAATACTATCACCGCCTCCTTCAACTGGATCATCCCTTTTTCCGAGGACAGGACATAATCTTTTTATGTTTGCTTTCTCACTGATGGGATCACTGATGTATTCCAAATCATGGAGTTTGATTAATATCCAGAAGGGAGTAATTCCACTTGCACTCGTCACTTGCGGGCCGGGCAGATGACTGACTGCCTTCCTTTTTAGCCTAAAGAGGTAAAAAGTCCTCTGTGTGTCTTTTGGGGCTCTGACCTCAAAGTAAATTGAGTAATGCTAGATGCACAACAAAATGCATTTGGTTGTGCATTTTGTTGTGCATCTAGCATTACTCAAGTAAATTTATAACAATTTTCAGTATGCAAGAGAAGATATGGCTAATTAATTTTTTGTTTGGAGGTTGTAGTTTGTAAAAGCTTTATCACTACTTTAATCTCTTTACTTTTGTAAATGAAATTTGCTTTTTGTATCATTCACTTACAGCCAAATAGAGCCCAAGCTTTTCAAAGATGTATGTGGTGCCTCCGCCTAAGTATAAGACCTGGAAGGCAACAATATTGTAAGTTTGCATACATGTACATTCTTTTGTGTATTTTGGTTGAATTTGGAATTTGTATTGCTTCATACTACAGTGGAGTGTGTCCAATATTGTTTTGTATTTACCTACTAAATTAGGGCCTCACTTACCTACGTTTGTTTCTTAAATTTTAACATTAGTCTAAATTTTGCTTTGCTATTTAATTTTTTTTAATATGTAATTGCACATCTATAGACTGTTTGAAAAATTGAAAATTCTCAAGTAATCCTTTTGAAGGCATTCATTATATCAAATAGAGTTTTGTAACCATGCCCTTTTGCCCTTTTGGGGATGAGTATGTTTTAAAAAAATTTATTCAAGACTGACTTCCAAATCTCAAAAATTTTAAAATATTATTGCAGAAAATTGTATTGAAATTGAAATTTCGTGATGAAAAAGCTGCGCAAAGGCCACGAGAAGAGTTTCAAGCCCTCCAATTTGTGGGTATAAGCATGTTGTGCTTCCTCTTGAAGTAGTCAAAGCTGCCAACAATAGGAGTATGATTAGTCGGATGGAAGGGTAAGGTCTCCTTTCTATTTACTAATTTTTCACTTTTTTAATAGTAGTGCTATGCTTTTCATAATTGACTCATAATGGCTTAGCAATTGTACCACATGCTATGACAGTGATCGGTGGTACCACATCCACTGCATTTGATACACAACTGCATTCGGTGGGAACCTTACTTTTTTGTTTTTGGTTTTCCAGTTGTCAAGCTTTTGGATTTTGGAAGGGGTCCAATGAAAGGGTTTGCATAAGCTTTACATACGTATATGTGAATGAGCAATGCTATGCTTGCTAAAGTTGAATTCCAAATTTGGTTCTCAGTTATACCACATGCAGTGGTTACAAAGATCACTCTCACTGCATGAGGTACAAATGTTAAGCTATGAGAATCAAATTTAGGATTCAAATTTGGGAAGCATAGTATTATTCTATGTAAATATCTATAGGAATTTACTTTCTCTTTCTTTTTGTTTCCCCCTCAATTTGTCAAGCTTTCGAATTTTTCAGTGTCTCACTTTAGTGATGATTTGCATAATAATTTGTTTAAAATACTATAGGAATTGTTTTAAACACCAAGGATGGGTGTGATGGTTGTCGGGGTTAAACATGGGTCAAATATATATATATATATATATATTCAATGAATCCCTATTGGATAATTCATCTTTTTCATGAGTGAGCCAAATAGCTGGAGAAGGAAATGCAGAAAAGATAATTTCCGTTATGATTATATATTTTGAAGTTTCACCACGTGTACAAGTTTATCTCTATCTCCTACAATATTGTATATTGAATAATTTATGTATACATAAAATAAAGACTCTTGACCTGTCTATACCAAACATCTTATAGTGAATTTGGAGGGAGCTGCTGTATTGATCGTTTCAGGTGTTGACGAGGAAGTGTGGCATGACATTAGACGATCTCTTTAACATGAATGGCGGCATCGTCAAATCTCTCTACTCTGCCATCTGCAAATATTGTTCCAATATTAGTTGATCTCTTTTATGTTTCAGCAGATCCAAGTACAATCTCTTTGCTATGCCATTGACAAAAACTATCCCAATATTGGTCTGTGTAAGTAAGGTTTTTTTTTTTTTTTTTGTGTTCTTATATGAGATATGAAGAATGCTGGTGAATTTGCAAAACATTATTGAATTGGTGTTCGTCAAAACTTGATCTTTAGTGGGACATGTTGTGATATATATAACACAGTTTGTTATTAGCTTGTGTCATCCTTTGTTGACCTCTAATAGGTAATTTCCTTGCACCATTGAGGCTTTAAGCTATCCCCTTATGCAATCTCAATTAATTTTTTTGTACAATATTTGGGTTTATTTTTGGAAAAGTTTTGTGGATATTGATATGTGTTGGTGGGTTGAAGATTTGAGAATATTATATTATTTTATTGTTCCTATGATGTTTCTGATCTTTATGACTAATGAGAGTGGAATTTGGTTTTTGTGAAGAATTGCACTTTGTAATTCAGTTTTTGGAGGATAAAAGTGCTGAAAAGTGAATCTCCTGGTAGGAGGTTCAAGCTCACATTTTTTATTGGGTATTGTACTTTATTTTTATCTCCTTCAAGTTCCTTTAATTTTTAGAGATGGCCAATGTATTGTGGAGAGCATTTTTGGTCACTCATTTTTTGTCACCAATGGTTCACCCAAGACTCCACTAGGTGTCACGTGTCTCATTCCAGTAATTATGTTGATAATATAGGGGCAATTGGGAATGGATGGGACAAATGTGGTGCTCAGGTGAAGGCTAGGTGAGCAATAGATGACTAAAAATGGGTGAGTAACATTGCTCTCCGAGTGGTAGAAATACTTATGTGGGATTAGTTAGATTATCAGTTGGGGATGTCAAAAATGGTGATTTAGACAAGTCAAATACTTCTCATAGGGTAGTTAATGAGATACAAATGATTCGTAACAAATGAAATCTAATATATATATATATATATATTTTATAACTAAAAGCGGAGAATGAACCCTGTGATGAACATTAGATTGACACGTGTACTATTCTCTCTCCTCTTTTTGGATTGTATCAGCTTCCACACAACAGAAACTGAAACACTGAAATGTCCCTTTTCTCTCCAGATGTTGGAAAGCCTCTTAAGACTTAACAATTTTACCTCTCAACCTCTGTGTTTCTCCAATTTTTTCGTCCTCACCACTACTACGAACGATTGGATCTCTCTGCCTCTACGACCATCACTAGCAGTGGATATCACTCTATCTCCCTCTGCACGTATCTAATATTTTTGTATAGGCTTTGTTAGCTTAATTTTCCAAATCATATAATGGTAATTTTGGGTTTGCAGTTCTGTATTTTAGGGTTTTTCTAATTTTCTTCTTTGATCATATTGCCCAATCCAAAGAGATAGTGGGGGCCTGTAATTTATTGGTAGGGGTGGAGGATTGCATTCTCAATGCCCTCTCAATTTGGGAATTTGATTGAATTGGGGCACTGCAATGGAAGATCAAGGACGAGAGAACATATATACACCATCTAATCAAGAATCAGGGGATCGTGCTCATGTCGGGCTCAGTGCGAGTTACTCCTCCCTCGACAAACTCAACTTCAGCTTGCTAATGTCAGCGCCCCGGGCTCCTATCTCCCCTCCCTCTCTCTCTCTTTCTCTCTCTCTCTCTCTATATATATATATATATATATATATATGTATGTAAAAACACACATGTAGTTGATTGATTTACTTCAACTGGCTATAATCAATTGAAGCTCTATTTTTTTTTTTTTTTGATTTGATATTGTAGGCCTCGGGAAATAGCACCTTTCGTGGTGTTGTGCCGCTCGTACTAATAATTTCTGGTGCCACTAATTTGGTATGATTTTGTTTGTTTTCATTCAATTTTCAATATTGATTTGCTTCTTAATATTGGAGTTTTAATCTGTGTAAATTTTGTAAAATGATATGGACATTTGTTCTTAATTTACTAAAATGTTTCACCAAAGAATCACTCTAACCTGCTACCACAGAAGAAAACTAAAAATTTTATTTAAATTTTTTTCTGGGGTACAAACATGAAAACATGGTAAAGTGGGTATAGGTATGATGTATAGTTGAAGAAGAAAGTGTATAACAAGATATTGTTCAAATGACTTCTACTTATGGATATTTTATAAGTAATCGGAATGAGAATTTAGGGCTAACTGTTTTGTGCAGTCTTAAAAGATATTTTGTTTCCCCTTGTGTTTTATTTTCAATGAAGGAAAAGAAAAATGAAACGAAAACAAAAGGGAAAACTAATTACCTCGTGTTTTCCTGCGTGCTTAGACAACGTTAAAAATTGCAAAATTTTCCAACATCTAAATATAAAATGAGAAAAAGGAAGGAAAACGAGACACAAAAATTCAATTTGTTTAATTTATTTCTTGGTCGTTTCCTCTGTTTTTTCTCTCCGCTATATTTTATTTTATTTTCCCTCACCAAATCTATGAACCAAACAAAGCCTTAAGAGTCACCTTGGACAAACCAGTTAAATGTAATGCCTTCAACTTTGAAGGAGAGTAATACTATGATTACCCAAAAAATTTCCCAAAAGTGTTTCCCAACACATGTGGCAGTGGGACCACTTCAAAATCAATTGGCCACTATCACATGTGTTGGGAAATATTTTTTGGGAAAAAAGCTTGGGAAGAATAGCATTACTCTTTGATATGTATTTCTATTGCAGTGGGGAAGTGGAGCGAACTCCTAGCTCTTCTCCGGTAGTCCTCCAAAATGGAAAGGGGGGAGCATATGAGGTAGTGACCATTTTAACTAAAATAAACATTACAAGAACGAATTTCTATATTAAACTACTTCACAAATTGTGAATTGGTCCAACTAAATTCATGGAATGCAAAATCAGGCCATTTGGGCATTAGTTGTTTAGGTTTATAATCTCTTTCAGAAATTGCTGTTTGACATTCCCTTTCTTGCAGGATTTTCTGCGGTAGAACAACACATGGAATTTATTATGACAAGACTTGGGTGTTCAATCTACAACTTTTGTGCTTAGTTGGCATTGTTGAACAAGAAGAAATTGTGCTGAATGAATTCATAATTGCAGGTTTTCTTTAATTTGTCTTCGAACTATGGTCATATTAGAAAGCACACATAAGCATCTAAGTACATAATTAAACACAAGTCCCTTGGGTCTAATATTTATAAAGACTAAACCTAAAGAAAAAAAAAAAGACCGAGTGTTCAACGAGACCGGGAAAAGAATTTGAAGAAACAACTGAAATAATTAACAGAGAATTGCAATCATCAGGGAGATTGACTTATTGAGATTTGGTGTTGATAATATTTTGGCCACTATAACAAGCAACCTTACAATTTTGACAGTTCAAATTGATGGAAGCTAAGAAGGATACTCTACCACCCAACTGGGGTTTCATACCCCTCTTTGAGTTTATCTTCTATTTAATCTTTGATAGCTTATATCGTGGGTTGTTTTTTTACTTTATCTTCATTCGGTTGCTTTTTATCTATTGTCTGCGATCCAAAACAATTTGCTAAATACATATACACTCATTGTAGTCGAGCACGTTTTCACTCATTGTACATATTCGGATTTAGTAATTTGGTGCATATGTTTTCTTCTGTTTTTGTCTTAGTTTTTGGCCTACTGCTAAATACGGCATGTTTTTGTACTTGAATTGCTTTGGGATCCTGCCTATCCTGTATATATAAGCTTATCTGCCTTTCTTTGCAAATCATTTTGTGCGCGGTACATGTATTTGTTCAAAACTCATGTTTTACTTATTTTATTGACTAAAAAGGATTAGTGAGTGTGACAATTTTTTCAATAATAAGTCAGAACCTATACAATGATTGTGAATTGAGTAATTTTATTCAAAAAAAGTTTTTTTTTCCTCTTCATTTAATTGCATTGCAATTAGAATAATGCACCCATATGTGACATCACTCTTAAATATTCAGCTTGGCTCCAGGTTGCCCCCTTCATTTGTTGTTATTTTGTTGTATTTGTAAGCAGCATAGTGGCAGGGTTCAAATCCTTCATGTTGTAGCTGTGAGCTGGGGCTGCTGCCTCCTTTGGAAGCTACAGCACATAGAAGCAGGCATAAGCAGCATCTAAGAAGTAGGTCAAGAAATGTATTGAATCTTTGTGGAAGGGAAGAAAAGATAATCTGAACTTGCAAATTACCTTGCGGACAAAATGAATGCCTACAAATTTATATATTATTGTTCATAAGTGTTGCAAATTGGACACAAGTATCTGTAAATGGGGGGATGGGATGATAGATTAACATTATTAAGCATATTTTTGAGTTTGAGATACTATAAAACGAGATTTTTTTAAAATTTGTGCTTTATTACACTTTTGAGACTACTTTTGTAGCTTATTGCTTTTAATGGCACAAGTAAATTGCTACTGCATGTTTAGAAAGGATAGTTATTCTGGAATACGTTATTGTTGTCACAAACAATGTATTCGAGTTGTGGGATACCTTGTCACGAACAACGTGCCCGCGCATTGCGCGGGTTACATGCTAGTTTATATATAAAATTGAGGTTGCCAATATTAGTTACTTGATTAAATCAGAATTACTCCTAAATTTTAGGCTAGTGGAGTAAACCACAATTATGTTTGAAATCAACTTAAAATCAGGGACCAAATTTTGCCCAGTCTTTATTGATGAATAGAAGAGCCATTGAATTCGCTCTCTCTCTCTCTCTCTCTCTCTCTCTCTCTCTCTCACACACACACACACACACACACACACACACACACACACACATACACACACTATATGCGCTGCTCTCTCTACAATTGTGGTTCTGTATGTATAGGTGATGGAGTTGTGGTCAAGGGAGGAACTGCCTCGACGAGAAGTCTAGAGAAAGAAACAAGGGAGAAGATTGTTGTTGTTGTGTTGATGGTATTAATGGCCCGATCCTCCGATTCCGACAATTCAACAACAGATAGAGGCTTAAACGACGGTGAAGAAAGAGAAGAAGAAGAAGATAGCAAAGCCTGGTGGCTGAGGCCGACATAGGTGAGAACTTGAGCGACCGAAGGTGCATCTCTGATGATCTGAATGAAGATCTAGAAGAAGAAGGCCAACCAGTTCATCAATGTCCTCCATACTTGCAGAGTCCTCGGCACGTATGCTTCAGCTTGGGCAAGCTCGGCCATGGCCGATCACAGAAGTGAGCAAATGCTAGGTTTTTACAACTTTTGGTCTCATCACAGAAGTGTGTAAGTATTTCTTTTCTGTGATAGAGTTTATTTAATAAAAATATAAATGTGTGTACATATATATTCATATATACATATTCCAAATGATAAGACAAAACACTGAGAATTTCTCACCAATCCATGTGTATTGTTATTGCATTTTAGTGTTTAGACAGTTTGTGTGTGAATTATCAACAGTGTGAGAAATTTCTCACAACGTGTGAATTTTTACTTTTGAGTTTTGAAGGTGAGAAATTTGTTTTAATTTGGTTAGAAAAAATGGTGAGAAATTTCACACTGTAATAGAGAAAAATGGTGAGAAATTTGTTTTATTTGGTAAAAAATTTCTTTGTTAATTATCCCTCTCTCTCTCTCTCTCTCTCTCTCTCTCTCTCTCTCTCTCTCTCTCTCTCTCTCTATATATATATATATATATATATATGTATAAAAATCAAGTTTTTGAATTTAAAAACCATGATTTATGGGAGTTTGGGGTAATTATTATATTTTCTCTTTTAATTCTCTCTCTTTCTATATATATATATATATATATAAATATAATAAATTTGGGTTTTGAATTTCAAAACCTAATTTATGGGAGTAGGGGTATTTTGGTCCTCAAAATAGGTGAGAGACTAATTTTTAAGTTAACTTATATAATAGATCAATTTCTAGATACTGATACAATAAAGGACTGAAATATATCTAAATGATCCAAAAAATATACGGATAAAAGTAATCTCTTTCACAAGGGCAACAAAATCTTTGTCACCACATTAAAATAGAACCATTAAAGTAATTTTACCAATGATTTAATGTAAAATTATTTAATTCAGTATCCTATATTAAATTACTTTATTATCCTTATGTAAATGAACTCACACAAAAATTTATTGTCCATTTAAGAATGACTATATCACTATTATATTATAATCATATATGTAGTGAAGTGTAGGTTAGCATAGTTCAAGTAGTAAAGAGCTTGTCATATATAAGTCTCCTCCAATGCATAAATTTGAAGTTCAAACATCATCCTCTCTCCCATATCATCAAAAAAAAAAAAAGGAAAAAAAAAATCATGCAGTGAAATAGCAAGACCCATATGTGAATGTGTGTGTGAGTTTCCAAAGTTGTAATGGATGCATATACATGTACTTAAAAAAAATTGTGCTTCAGAATATATACACCGAATGTGAAGTGGGGCATTTTGGAATCAAAAGAAGGTGGACCCAAGTACAATAACCACCTTGAATAAACTAATTACAAGATAAATGCAAATGCCTCTTAAGCACAAATATATTATCTTTGGACTTTGCACGGGGGTTCTTTAGGTTTAATTAGTATATAATAAAGTTTAATGAGTATATAGTAGTAGTTATTGGATTCTACAGTTGAAAAAAGGTTATAATACACACACGACTGACTTGCTCATCATTGCCACCCTCTTCGAAGAGCCAAGTTATGATTCCTCTGAGATGCAAAATTATTGAAAGGTTTTGTTAGCAATTGTCCTTAGGGAATTTGCTAAGTTTTAAAAGCATAAATAAATAAAGGATACAGTGTGGGTTTCAGTGTTTGGTCTGGGGTTCAGTGCTTATCACCCTTATTTATTTTCACTTTTGGAACCTTAACATACGCCCTAATGACACATATTAACAAAATTCATTAATGAAAGACTAATGCTATTTTTCACAAATTTTTATCTCAAAAGTGCTTCTCAAATGGTTTGACTGTAGGGCCTGATAAACAAATTTCAATCAAAATCCAACTAGTCCTACTATATTAAACCTAACACTATTACCACATCATTTGAAAAACACTTTTAGAATAAAAAATTGAAAAACATAGCATTACTGTTAGTGAAAATTTGAAGGGTGTAATCAAAATGGTGAATGCTTTTGGCTCACATAAGACTGAATCTTTTGGGTGGCTCACAAAAACTCAAATAATAATAAAAAAAGTGGAGTTTTATTTTATTTTATTTTTTTTAAATGCTAACAAAATATAACTTATCCAAAAGTGAACGGATTAGGAGAGTTAAAAAAGTTTCTCAAATCATCTTTTGACATTCAACGAAACTAATTATACTTTATTAATACAAGGTACAATTAATAAAATACACAATATCCTATCCCTTCCTCACTTCCTTTCTTGTTTAACGAAACACTGGGAGAGACGATCCAAAATTGGATCTATTAAGGTGGGAATGGGGCCTCAAGCCTCCCTCTCCTTCCTTTCCCTCCTCAATTATACCAAACATGCAATAAGAGAGAAAGTGGTTCAACCGGTGGAGTGAATGACAATTGACAAAACTAGTGTACCCACTACTCGTAAGGTCAAGGGTTTTTGGTCCTTGACTCCCTTCCCCCGCGGCCCAACCTCCACTAAAACCTAAGAACTAACCACTGATGTATTGCTGAGACCCATAAAGAAAAAACAAATATTTTAGCTGGAGAATTATTATTTCTACTTACTTTCTAATGGAGGAAATTAATCCAAATTAGTGGAGAGTAATATATATCTCATGACTATAATTAATGAGTAATGCTACATACATCTTAACTAAATGAGACACTTAAACTATTTACATGTTGATGTGGATTTCCAAAATTATTGTTCAGTTACTAAACAAAGTTTGAATTAATTTCAAAACTGTCACGACACATCGGCAACTGGATAGTTTAGGTACACAAAACCAGTGTACTTAGAATTTTTCATAATTAATTCATGGCATGATTAGTTTGTCTTTTGATGGCACGGCTTGTTAAATAATCTATGAAATGGAAGATGATAAAGGGAAGGGCAGTTTGGCTAAGGTAAACACTTGATAGTGGGAGCCTTAATCTATTCTCTCTCTGTGTGTGAGTGTGTGTGATCAAGTGCACTTCCATTTGAAACTTGATTTAAAAAGTGAATTTTGTGCTTTCCCGCACGCACGAACACTAATCATGCCATCGCTTTCTCTTGAAAAATAAAATACAATTAGCTTTGGGCAATATATGCCATCAATGATTAAATTCAACTCTCATAAATCACTCTTTAGGTTTGACTAATTTCTAAATACTAGTGTTTAGCATAAATTAAGGGACATGTTGGTCCTATAGATAATCTTAAAATTTTCCTCCTAATGATTGTCACGAGTAAAAGAAGTCCATTTGATCATGTGAAGGCAAAAAGGTTTTGAGCTTACTCATTTCATGAATTGTGGACTGAAGTCTTTAATTAGACACTGATCAAGTGAAGGCACATGTGAGTAAAATTAATCAGAAGATTGCTTTTCAAACAATTTGTTGGTCCTACTTAGACATTCAGTATCAAGCCAAATAAACTAGAGGTTAAGTTAATTAAGCTCCTCTAATCATCACATTTCTTATATATATATATATATATATAAAATAATACTATGGTTGATGATGATCCATCCATTATGAAGAGATAGTGAAAACAAATTAATTATAAATTAAGGTCGCTCTAAAAGTAAACCTAGGTACCTTATATAAGTAAGTTAGGTCGGAACATAGATACCCATATATACCCTTGTTATTTAATTAAGGAGGATTAATAAATATCATTCGTTGTACAAGTTTACGAAGTATCTGTACTAAATTTTGTTATGGTACTCTGTGCTTCAAGAAGTAGACTATACATAAACAGACGAATTTTTTTTTTTTTCCCTGCAAAAAGTAGTTGTTTTGAACCTGCGAAATATTTAATATTCGAAGCACCAAAATGTGGTTTTAGAAATAAAAATTAATCACCGAAAGTATGAAAAGTAAGGAAGAAAAAGAAAGGTAGAAAAAAAATATATTCTTTTTGATTTTATAGTCATTAACGTTTTGCATCATTCAATTTTAAACTTTCTTCATATTCCAAGATTCATTTTGAACCCCATTGATACTAAATTATGTTTATATTTGTTCTCTTACTATTAACGCTTAATGGATTCTTCAACCCAGCCGTTCATCAAATGACATAGATACAATGTCATGTCAAGCATTGCTTTTTGTTTTATATTTCAAAAAAGGAAAACACCTAGAAAGTTTCTTTGACAATTTTTTTTTCCCTCTTTAATTCGAAATTCCAACTTTACATGAATATTTTAACGGTATGACAAAATTTCCATGAAATGCATGCTCAATCACTAGAAGATAGAATTGGGTGTGAGTATAGGGTAATATTTGGGGCACAAATATTTTACACAAATATTTATAAACACACTCTATCGTTTTTTTGAGTGGCACTCTGTGGGGTCTATTGAGATTATTCGGACCCCGCATTACCATCTAAAAGAACGATAAAGTGTGTTTGTCTAAAGTGTTTGTGCCCCTAACTAGCATTGTTGGTGAGAATATTATTAGCAAAGAAAATCACTACATTGCTTTTTTTTTTTTTTGGAAATGGTGGTGACACGTATTGGCTCCTGCAATTACACATACACACAAAAAAAAAAAAAAAAATTAAAATTAAAATAATAATAATAAAAAGATTTGAGGTTTCTTCAGAGAAATTTGTATTTCTTTGTGCTTCGATTTGTCTTATTTTTGACGTTCTATTCAAGAGAAGCTCTCATTAGTCATCCAATTCTATCATCATTGGCCACTAAAAATCAAACTAAATAGCCATCAAAATATGATGATTTAAAATACTATATTCCCATCGATCGCTGCCATTAGCGTGTCATATATATCGCCATAATTAAATGATTATAAAAAAATCGAAAACCCCTAAACTTGAAATTCCCTTTTGTACCAAACAAATTCTCCACCAAGTGCCGATAATGTGAGTTCTATATTTTATGAGCAAAGTGACAAATTTAAGCCTTAATTAAGAAAAGCTATTACTTTTTTTAAGGGAAAAAAGAGAAGTCATTTCTTAACAAACAAATGGAGTTTGGGGATACCTATTAAAATCATAACCCTACTTTATGTTGACTAATACTCATTCATATAATATTTAGGGTAATTGCTACACCCACACTCAAATTTCATACCCATTCATTCACACTTTGAGGTGGACTAATGAAGAAAAGAGAGATTGTAAAGTGGACCCCAGTGGACTCCACATTTCTCTCCTCTCTCCATTAGTCAACATCAGGGTGTAAATGAATGAGTGTAAATCTAGTATTACCCTAATATTGATCTCCATGAAGATATTAATATCGTAACCGATAATAACAGAGAATTTTCATGAAACTATACATGGTAGACTGTCATACCATACCGTATACATATAAATGTCCTATATGAAAGATTTTGGAAATTTTCATGGAAACAAGATTAAATTATAAATAAATAACAACACAAAACAAGAATTGGCTTATGCTTTTGTCTCATTTAATGATTTTATTGATTGGAGGAATTGAGAGAGAAGTGCATGCAAGTTATCCTTTTGCAACCACGATCACCTAGGTGGAAGTGAGTCTCAACAGGGGATGTTATACCCTTTTGATTGAGGGTTTGAAACTCTGTAAAGGCAAAAGTGGTTGTGGCCAGAATTTTTGGCCTCCTAAGAGAGGCTAGGGATTCGAAAGACGAGCCGTTTAAGGTAGTTGGAGGGATGAACTACAAGATGGACTTTAAAAAAAGTCCAGCTTGGTGTGGGTTCACATCCTACCGCTAGCTTGCCTCCCTGATTTATCTGGTGGGTGTGTTGTGGGGTCGGTGCATGTGCCTGGGGTTTGTCCTTTGTTTTACTCCGATAAAAACGACAATAGATATCGATCCTGAAGTCGCGAAGGACAGGTGGAGAGTTTTGTCCTCATATTCCCAAAAAAAAAAAAAAAATCCTTTTGCACAATGATACGTGTCAAGTTTTGACCTTAGTTTGAATGAATTGTAAGCAATTAACCAAATTAAAGTGCCCAAAAAACTTACCTCCAGCCATGTGGTTATAGCACTATTGATATGAACGAGCTTCTGCTTGATCACGAAACTGCTTGATTATGAAAGAACATCCATGACCCTCACACTATTTTGTTTACTGTATGGTGAAGTTTGGAAATGGGTTTCTAGCCTATCGTTCTTTATAAAATTCTGTAACAATGGTTGTCACATGCCTTATTTTTTTACAGTTAGACTGAGACCCTTACCCATGTGTTTAAATGCACAACAACTTCATACCATCAAGGAAGTTGGGGCAATCTCAAATACCACTCAAATATATTCTTTAGAGATGAGATTGGGTTGTTATACCATATCTTATCACCACAGAGATTGACTATATCAAACTAGGATAACATATAATATATGCTTACATTCTTCCACTTAGCACATATGACATACTTTATGATCTCTTGGTGAAAAGTTAGCACTTACTCATGATCATGAACCAAAACTTTATTTGAGAGACATATTACATGAATCACGGTAGTCAGACTCCATCCAAGGACCACTTTCTTCCGTGTATTACAATGTACCACTCTCTCTATAACTTTATGTGGTATAAATGCTTTATAAATGACTTCCTACAAGTCATTGTGGGTCCAAAAATCCCAACGGACTTTCACATAAATGCAAACACTTAAATGTGCAAAAACAAATAATGCCTTTATTAGCGAGACACAAAATTAAATAAAACAAAATCAAGCATAAAATGAGCTAAATAATCTCATATGCTCTACATGTATCGAATATATGTTTATCAAGAGCTCCTTTATCACGGGATCTGCAATCATCAGATCTGAACTAGTATGTTCAATGACGACCTCTTGCTTCTTAACTCACTTTGTAACAGTAAGATACTTTGTGTCAATATGCTTGTATTGGCTGTCATTGCACTAATTAACATTGCAGCCAAATTATCACATTATATGCTTAATGGCTTGGGTATCAAAACAACACCCAGACCCTGTGATAAATTTATCCTTAACTATATAGCTTGTGAAACAGCTTCAAAGCTCATTGTCCTTCGTTCCTTATGAGTACCTTCCAAACTTAAAGATAGGTACTATATTTATATTGAGTTTCTCTAAAATCCTTTAACATAAGGCTTATGAGACAATCGTAATTTACTTTAAGACAAGTTTCCATGTGATCTCTATGTCCAATGACACGTGAGATTTCACCAAAATCCTTCATTTCAAAGATTTAAGAAAATATGTGATAAATTCTTCTGTAGCAAACTTAAGTCAATGGTTGCCTATATAAAGTTATCCATATTTACGTACTTCCACTAACCTCAAAGTATATACAAGTATTCACAACATATGTTTATCAAACTTTATGAAGTCGTGAAACCTGAAATACCATTGAAGAGATCCATATGGGGACGTGATTAGGTAGCTAACCGAATGACTATCTTTATGAGAAAAAAATTCCAATTTCCTAGTGTATACTTTCCTTTAAAATCTCATTTGTTTTACTTGATGTAGCTAAAAGAGCCAACATTACCAAGAATTTCTTAATTATAGCCCTTTATATAAAGTAGATAAAATGTACTATGGTAGATGATCCCTTCTAGATCACATCCTACCAATTATTTAGAAGTTTTCTTAGTCATGGCATAGAAAACTAGATGAGATCAGTGTAAAGTCTGACATCCAAGTTAGACTATCGAGCATACAAAGAAATCAACAGAAATGCCTAAATTTACAAGATGTAGATCATTTGTTGACTTTCCTGTATGGTGGCTCTTGAATTGATTAACAATTCATCTTTATTCACGAGTATCGTATCAAAATCTCATGATCCTCCTACTAAAGTCAACATTTTTAGTAAATTTAGCATTATTAATATCAACAATTCCAGGTGTGCAAAAATAGTTTACCCTATAGTCAATAAAATATCCATTAACTGCCTTTGGGCCCAATTACTTTAGTTTGTGGATTAACAGGACAAGTCTTTATGTGTAACAGAATTAAACTAGGTTCCATCATTACCTTGACTCAAATAACGTCTAAGGAATGACCTTATATGGAACTATGTTTATGTAAAACCCGCAATTTTCATTATGCTTTTGTATTCCTATTTTATAAATAAAAACCCTTTGAGTTATCCTTATCTTTGTTAAATTTTGGGTCCCAATCGATTGGCCTTTATACCAATCGATTGCCATCTTTTGACTACCAATCGATTGCCTTGATTTCCAATCGATTGCCACCCTGTCGACCTGAATTATGATGCGTTCCCATACCCAATCGATTTCCTTCTTGCCAATCAATTGCCTTCATAATATCTGAGCCCAATCGATTGCCACTGACCCCAATCAATTGGATGAGAGCTGCCACCTGCCTTCCCTTTACCTGTATATGTTATGTTCATGTGTGTGTAGGCATTTTGGGGAAACCAGATATTTTATACATATACACACACTCATACATATATGTATACATACACCGTATATATACATTATATATACAAACTCACACACACACACTCTGGACGAAGAAGAAGAAGAAGAAAAAGAAGAAGACAGAGAGCAGAAGAAGAGAAAGAAAAGGAAAAAGGAAGAGAAAGAGAAAGAGAAGAGAGAGGAGGAGGATACCCCGAGGACCCGCGAGCTCATCCCGAACCGCTGGCATTACCGAACCTTAACAGTGAGTGTCTGTACTCACTTGGTAGCTTAAATATGTTGTTTATATGGGTTTTATTAAGAAAGAATGAACGTCGAACGTGTTGGTGCAATTCAGTTATGGGTTTTACAGTTTCTGGGGAAGAAGACGACTTCCCAATCGACTGGACTTTTTCCCGATCGATTGTCATTTGATCCCAATCGATTGGCTTATCGATTGCCATGTCTGTCAAGCCAATCGATTACACTTTTGTCCAATCGATTGCCCTCTTTACCCAATCGATTGAACCCTTCTGTTTATTGAATATTTGAATTGTTTATAGACGTTGAATTATTTCATCGATATAAATTATATGTGGATTATTAGTGCTATATCGAATAATACACGTGTGAATAATGAATCCCTAATGCATCGTAAAAGCAGAACTGTGAATACCGATTAATGTTATAATGTTGATAACCCACTCAAGAAGTCGACGTGCATAGTAGTAGGTTTATCAACCACCATGGTCGATACTATTTATGTTGGTACACGTGAATGCGATCCCAGAGATGTTGGGTGTGGGATTTAGTTATACTTGTTGAATTCTATTATATATGGTGAGAAAGTTGGGACTGCATGTCAGGATTCATTGTGTATAGATGTGGATTTGTGAGTACCAATATTGCCTTAGTCCGATAGAGATTAAAGGAATATCACCTTAGTCCAAGATCGAGATAAGAGTGATACAACAGAGGTTAAGGGATATGTCACTTTAATCCATGACCAAGGCTAAGAGATATACTGGTGGTATTGCCTTAGTCCAAGACCGAGACATAAGATCCGATAGAGGCTAAGGGATACATACTATAAGAATAGTAATATGGCTAGCACCCTAGTCTGATAGAGGCTAACGGAATGTCACTTTAGTCCAAGGCCGAGACATGAGAGACCTGACAGAGGCTAAGGGATATGGTCACGTTAGTCCAAGACCAAGACTGAGGGTTATGCCGATGTTGTCATCTTAGATCCAATAGAGACTGAAGGAATATTACCTTAGTCCATGATAGAGGCTACATGAATATGTCACTTTAGTCCATGACCATGACTAAGAGGAATGCGTCATGAAATTAGTCCACTAGAGACTAAAGGAATACTACCTTAGTCCATGATAGAGGCTAAGGAATATGTCGCTTTAGTCCATGACCAAGACTAAGAGGTATAATTCATGGAAGGGAATGTATAGGGCGTGTTGGCCGAAATGATGTGTTGATTAGAAGTGTACTTTGTGTCGGGTTTGATAAATCGTACGGTTTAGGACTACATGTCTAAGTTGAGTATCGTGAGATGTAAAGATGTGTGCGAGGTGCAGACCTAAGAGTCCATATTATGATTGGGATAATGTCAGTTATGGTTTATACTGGGTTGGTGCATAGATGCATGCAAACGATGATATGATCCTTTAACGATGTTATTTATGTATACTGCATGTCTATAGATACTCTGTTAGTATTTGTATTCACTCAGCTTCCGTAGCTAACGGCGTTTTATGATGCTAGATATCCTACTTCCAACTTGGCAGGGTTACGAGAACATATATGAGGAATAAATGGCTAGGGGCTATGAGGATGAAACCCACGATGATGGAGGCTATGCCGATGCTGACTACTACACGAGCTGAAGACCCGGAGCGTTGTTGTAGATAGTTTATGTTTATGTTTTTAGAGACTCTGTATAGCTAAGTTTTATAATCAGCGTATGTTGTCGTAATACTTTAATTATGTTTCTTCATATGCTTAAGGTTTGTAATAGTTTAGTATTAAACTCTGATTTTGTATGTGAACTTAGATATTCTAATGCGTCTTTTAAATCATTACTTTGATAGTTAGATTTTATTCGTGGACAATATGGTGACTTTCAACTGTCATAGCCTATGGGTCCAAAAAGGAAATTAGTTTCTCTATTTTTGCTTCTGCAGGGGTGACAGTTTAGGACTTACTATTGTATCCTTAAAAGGCTCCATCCACAAGGCTAAGGAAAAATTATATGCTTACTAAGTATACTCATTTCCATTTCCATAAGGGTATGGTTTTCACCTTTTCTGTTACCCATTTTGTGAGACAGTATACTAAGTAATAATACCCTCTTTTACACATGGCCCGCTCTTTGTCCTATATCTGTGTCCCTACTAAAATTTTTCCATCCATAGATCATTAAAGTCACTTCCCTTTTACACACTATTAAAGGCATCCACTACCTCACAATTACCGAAAAAAGGTAGAAATACATAAACCAGGAAGATCGTCAATGGATGAGATACAAATATCTCTGACCATTTAAACAAAGATAGAAATGGTTCACATATATTATGTGTGTGATTCCAAGAATTTCGTAGCTCCTACTTACATCTTTTTGGACTTGTTGGTCTTTCTTTTCTTCATGCAAATTGCACAACTACCAAAGTTGAAAGAAATCCAAAAGCTTTTAAGACTACATCGTTAACCAACCTCTTGATTTCCTTTAAGGAGATTGTCCCAATCTCCAATCCTACAACCATTTAAAGATGGGATCCATAGTGACAAAGTTCCCAAAATCAGTGATAGAAAATCTTTTTGGACTTGCAAAAGCAAACCCAAAATCCAAAATTGTCAATTTTTTAAAGAAACCAAAATTTCCAAATAAATGTTTCAAGTCCAAAATAATTTTCAAATTTTGTTGGTTAGCAAATACATACTATTGTTTTAAATTTTGTTGGTTAGCAAATACATACTATTGTTTTATAGGGAAAATTGGTTTCTATAATTTATTTAAAACACAGAAATAAAACAAAGTTTAAACTTTGATCAGTATGCTCGGATCTACTACTTATCAATTCCATAGATGCGTAGAACAAGAGGGAGAAGATTTTTACCTTTAGGTTTTGAACCCAATTTTGATTTTGTCCTTCTCCTTTAGTGTGCAGCAGCAACCTCTAAGAGATCTTCACCCTTATGTCTCCTTGAATGCTCCCGGATATACTAGGGTTGGTGGGAACCCTGATATAGAGGGTAGGAAGGCTTTGGAAAATCCTAAACAGTTTCTCCAGCGGTGGAATAACAAAAATGACGTTATCCTAAATTCTGCACGCATCTGCCCTATTTATAGAATCGCAAACCGACTTTAGGTTTCGATCGATCGAAACACGTTCAATCGATCAAACCTTCAATTGATCGAAATATGTTCGATCAATCGAACTGAACTAGAGTTCAATCGATCAAAAATGTTCGATCGATCGAACCTTCAGTCGATTAAAAACTGTTCAATCGATTGAATATGTTTGAAACTCTTTCAATCCATTGGTTCATCTTCCTCAATTGCCTTTTCCAAGCATTCTTGCGGAGCTAAGAGTGGGACCTCCTCGGTTCTTTATTACTGGCTCCGATTAATTATTATTTCATCTAGTTAATACTTTTTAACTAAGGAATCAATAGTTAATCAATTATCATTAATACCACTATAAAATGATTTGCACTCTAGTGCATAAGAACATAATCACACATACATGAGCGATTACTAGACTTGTATAATATGATACGAACGTCCCTTTACCAAGCAGTATTCATATTTATCATTGGGATGTATGTTTAAAGATACTGTCGACCCAATAGATGGATATATCTTATATTCCTCGAGTATCATCCTCTACACTTGGATTACCAAACATGTCAACAAAACACTTTGTTGACAAGGCTGACTAGCTCTCAGTAATCACTCCTAGTGACGTTCTCAAGATAATACTTATTCTTCATTTTATAGAAGAGGGTAGAATTTTATCTTGATAATATATGATCCCAACGTTACATACCTGATTAGCCAAGATACCCAGGCGCTGATCTTGCAAGACCTCACTGATTGGTAAGTCAAAGTAACCAAGCACACAACTTGTGTCCATAATTGTCTTAGGATTAAGGACATGTATCCCTATACAGGTTTTGAGTTCCTATTGACGGTGACATCGTTTAGGTGTCAATAGGTTTAACTCAGGTCCGTCAATGCACCGCGTGCACTAGCATATTAACCAAGAGTCAAACACTCTTATGAATGAGATTCATCCTTCTACTCCGTAGACGTTAATCATGCTACATTGATTACATGATAAGTTATCTAGACTTATCATCCACTGTGACTTATTTGAAACAACAAGGATTTGTGATTCATATCTCACATGTGTAATCACATACACGAATGAATAATATACAATGATGTTTAAAGATTTCAGTCTAACATTTATCTTATAAACTAACAAGCATAAATGCATTATGGAATTCCATTGTCCAACTAACTGGTTTGAGGGCATATTTCCAACATGTTCACTTTCCATTGACTTTCTTAAGTGGAGAAAACATAATGTATTATTGGCAATGTGAATTGTAGCTCTTGAATCAATTCACCATTTATTTAGATGAGCATCAAGCAATCTAGAATCATAACACACTCCTAGAACTATTGCACTTAATGCCTGATAGCTAGTTTAGTAAGGTGTTTGTTAATGCCTTATTAGAACTAACAAATTGCCTTTATAGCCTTATGTAGTCCTATATTCATTGTATTGTGGGCTAAAGCATTAAGTGCTCTAATTTATATATGACTTGATGAACATTTGATTTAAGCGATTACATTGCTCCCACTATTTGTAGGTATTCTACACTTACATGGAACTCACTTCTGTGGATACATGTAGCTTCACATAGATTATCAGATTGATTAAGTTCCATGCACCCTAAGATTAAAGGATTTCGTCCAAACATAAAATTACTACTCACTTAGTTTAAGAAAACTCACCATTCAAATAAGAGACTAATAGCTATAGTAATCAAGAATATACATTCAAGCAATGAAGTAATAAATTTAGTCTGATTTGAACAATGTCAAATTCAGTAGCAAGTCTAAACCTTCATGTGGGTACGTAGAGGTTTCAACATGCATTAGACTTACTAATTTATAATAAGGCGAGTAGATTATTCTGATATAAAGAAGAAAGGAACCCATACATGTAGGTCTAGGAAATCCAAACTTCTAAATATTCAATCCACTATCTTATTCCAACTAAATCATTTCAAGTGGCAACACTTATAACAACCTAATTGCAATATGCAATACCATTGTATGATTGTAATTATTAAATTTAATGTGATCATAATACCAAAAGATCACACATCATGATAACTTAAGATGCTGTGGCTACTCTTATGACAACATGATATTTTTACTCTTAATACGGTAGAATCAATGGGACCTTAGGTTCATGGTGATCTAATAGTATAAATTAAATAATAATATTTTAACACCTTTACTCTTAAGTGAGCGTGTTATCAAAAGGTCACCTATCAATATGCCTTAAGTCGGTGCTATGACTACTCCTAAGACAATATAATGTAACTTTACTTTAATCTAATTCACTTAATACCATGAATCAATACTTGTGTTTGTACCCAAACAAGCCTTAAAACATTTGCCATGCGACTTTATGTGATTGAAATTTCTTAAGGATCACATACCAACATATTTCAAGATGCTGTGGCTATTCTTAAAACATGTGATATCCTTATGATGGCCTAATTAATTGTAATAAATGAGTCCTTATGTTCATATTTAAGAGAACTTTAATAGATGCAAAGACAATTTTAACCTTTTCATGATTATGAAAAACAACATCAACAAGCCTTAGGATGTTGTGGCTATTCAAAGACAATATGATGTTCTTTATGTCAAAATTAAATTATTAAATAGCAAGATGTTTATGATAATTCCTCAATCCATGATATCACCTACAGTATAATAGTGCATTTTATGACTTTAATCTGTATGTGATCAAAATCTAAAATCACCCATTCATGTCTTAGGGTGATGCGGAGTATTCCCAAGACCTTATGTTATCATAAACAAAATCTTATGTTCATGAACATTTAAAACTTTCCAATAATTTGGAACATGAACATTTATAAATTTTCTAATAACGTACAAATAATTCATAGAAAGTTATGGCACTAAATAACACAAATATATAAGTTATGCACCAACATGGAACAAATTATCCCCAAAGAGTATGCACAAATAACCGAAAAATTCAAATGTGCAGACACTAAAAAGTACCCTAAGAATATTTGCTTTCACACAAGCATATAATATTCAAAACTTTAGGGATATAATAGACAAATTATGTGGCCCAAATTGTACGTCGCTAGAGTCTTGGGGCTATAACTTTAATACTAGTACTTAAGAAAAAATTCATAATTTCACTAGAATGTAGGAGAAATTTAATCTATAGACATCACCAAAGATTTGCACAAACGTAGAAGATAAGTTGTCCCTTTGATCGCATGCACAAAGCACTAGAATACTCAAATGTTTATGAAAGTGCCTTAAAATGTGCTATATAACTTATAATTGTAAATTTTAAGGGCAACATCATAGAATCCAAAATCTTAAGGAGTATTACTATAATTTTAAAAACTTTAGGGACAAATGTAAATACCAAAAAACAGGCCCAAATGTCAATAACCAGAATTATGGATCCAAAATATAAATAGACAACATTTTGGGGGCCAAAAATATTTAACTTCAAAGTTTTTGACTAAAATGTAAATATTGAAAGCACTTTGGATCCAACTGATCAAAAATTTGAACAATTTCATAAAGTAAATTTGACCAAGTTAAGTCAATGTCCATATCTTTTGCAACAAAAACGTTTGGGCTGATTGTTAAAACCGAGACCCCATTTACATTTGAAAAAAAAAATTTATTGTTTTTTTTAATTATTACTTATTTATTATTATTATTAGACAATTAATTAACCAATGAATTAGGGCTAATCACGATAAGAAATTTGAATCACATGAAATTCCAAAGTAGTCAATACAATTCTGTCTGTATACATATATATATATATATATATACATATTTTTTATTAGCCAAAATTCAACAAGCAAGACTATCGGTTGTCAGAAAAAATTTAGTCTTCAAAATCATTGTATTTGTGTCATTGATATACATAAAATTGTAAGTTTTTATATCCATAAATATCATTATATAAGTCACAAGACTCACATCCATAATAATTTATGTTAAACAGCACAGCTTAAAGGATGACTCTGATACCAATTACAAGCAATTAACCAAATTAAAGTGCCCAAGAAACTTACCTCAAGCCATGTGGTTATAGCACTATTGATATGATCAACGAACTTCTGCTTGATCACGTAGCTGCTTGATTATGAAAGCACATTCACGACCCTTACACTATTTCGTTTATTGTATGGTGAATGTTGGATATGGATTTCCAACCTATCGTTCTCCATAAAATTCTGTAAGATAGTTGTTACAGACCTTATTTATTTATAAATAGACTGGGATCCTTACCCCGTGTGTTTAAATGCACAATAACTTGCTACCATCAAAGAAGTTGGAGCAATCTCAAATACTATTCAAATATATTTTGTAGAGACAAGATTGAGTTGTTATACTATATCTTATTGCCAAAAGAAATTGACTATGTCAAAGTAGAATAATATATAATATTTAAATAATATTTATTTCATCAATATAAAATATATGGAACATATAATATATGCTTACATGAATTGCATGAGGCCAATGGTCATGGGAGTTTCTTCCCACCAGCATAAATACAAGCCCACTCTAATGGCAAATTGTGCAGGTGTGAAGCAAAAATTAAAATCTATATGTAGTCACAATCATTCTCTTCTCATAAACCCACGAAAACCTCACACAATTTCCTTTCCATTTCTATATCCACACTCTCTCTCTCTCAGAGCAGGACAGAGGCTTCTCAACACTTGGGGCATGGGTTTTGTTAAATCAATTCAAAACCATTACAAGCATATGTATGAATATATATAATATATATTAACTATAAATTTCTATTGAAGAAAAAAATCAAAATACTGTGTCAAAATTACCTGAAATGAAGAAATTAATGGTAGAAGATGAAGGTGGAAGAAGGTGGTGGGTATAAAGAGAAATGAAGGTTAAGGTTATATTGGGAATAATGGGTGTGTATAGAGAGTAAAATGTTATATTCTTAATTTAAGCGGTGGGTGTAATGAATAGGTGGGTGTAGAGAGAAAATTAGGTGGGTGTAAATAGATTTACTTTTTTCTTTTTGGACAAAGTCCCCTCTATTTGTCCAACATTAAATCCAGTCTATTAACACATCATAACATAATAAAGTAAACCAACATCACATTATATTCAAGTAAGTATCAAAAAGAAAAATGTAATAACAAAATTATTGTTGGGAAAAAAAGTTTTAATAAGAAATTCAGGGCAAGTATTAGTTCAGTCAACGTGACAATACTATCACAACCAATTAGGAAAACTAAAAATACCCTTTGACCAAACAAAAATAAGATCAAAACAGGAGAACCTCCCAAAATATTATAGCATCTCAAGACAGATGACTCATCAAATCCCAAGCCTTCCATGTATATACTACAGCTAAGAGAGCACTGCACAACAAAAAAAAAAAAAAAAATCAAAAACAGCATCAGTAATTTCATAAAGACAAATCCAAATTACATAACAATCTGCTCGACACAACTGAAATACTAAAACTGGCCACTTTCATATTTTGCAAACTTGGTAAGAAGCAAATACTGCAATCTACAGTAGGAGAAAAAAAGGAAACGAAAGAAAAATTTGAAAAAAACGTAGATGGGAAAAAAAATTGGCGACTTACTTACTGCAAGGGACAATAGCTCCCGGACCAAATACATAAACCAATGACATTCATTTAGTTATTATTACATGATGTCACGAACTGTTTTATTCTATTATTGCTTCCAACGCTGTCAGATTTTCAGTCTACTCAACAGGACAATTAACTTTATATCTTTATAAACTGACTAATTGCATGCCCATACACTGAAATCTTCTCTTTTTTTTTTTTTTTTTCTCAAACTCGAGAATCCGAAACCAAAATTTAAATGGGACTAATTACCGGTGTAAGTCAAAAGAAACAAATGGTATAGAATAAATGCACATTTTCTTGTTTACCCATTAGTTTGACCCGTGGTACTTTGAGATTTCTATATTATAATAATATAATAAGTTAACATATCATGTCGGGATTAGTATGAATCATAGTTCAAATTTCAAAGTTGTTTAATTACACAACAACTTGCTACCATCAAGAAAGTTGGAGCAATTTCAAATACCATTCAAATATATTTTGTAGAGACGAGATTGAGTTGTTGTACTATATCTTATTGCCAAAGAAATTGACTATATCAAACTAGGATAATATATAATGTTTAAATAATATTTACTTTATCAATATAAAATATGTGAGACATATAATATATGCTTATATGAATTGCATGAGACCAATGGTCATGGGAGTTTCTTCCCACCAGCATAAATACCAAGCCCACTCTAATGGCAAATTGTGCAGGTGTGAAGCAAAAATTAAAATCTATATGTAGTCACAATCATTCTTCTCATAAACCCACGAAAACCTCACTTTCATCACACAATTTCCCTTCAATTTCTCTCTCTCTCTCTCTCTCTCTCTCTCTCTCTCTCTCTCTCTCTCTCTCTCTCTCTCTCGTGTATTTATAGGAAGATAAATATTTCTATACATACCATATAATATGTGGTGCTCATAGAAGGAAAGAAAAAGAAACATAGTAGCTCAACATATACATATACATACAAATAAAAACCCCAATACCCAAACACGCCCTTTTGCTTGATACAGCTTTAATTTCCACCATCTCTCCTCTGCCAAAGAGAGATCTTGTACAGGGCTTCCCATTTTCATCTTCTACCCGCCACGTCTGCAATAAAAATGTACGATTTTGTGGTCCAACTAATTAATTAGTGGGGTACTTAAATTAATTTGGCATGGGTTATACTCATACATATATATATATATATATGTGTGTGTATATGTGTGTGTGTGTGTGTGTGTGTGTGTATAAGTAGTTAGACATGCATATTATTTGTATTGGCACGATTTGGATGAATTCTTGGAGTTAGCTTAGCTAGCATTCAAAATTTTTATAATGTTAAGTTTCACTTAATTGCATTTGTTTCTAATTTCTAATTTAGAACAATCAAATAATTAATATTTACAGGGCTACTATGAGGCTAGCAATATTCTCAGCATCGTGCAAGCAGGCACAGCCCATGGTGAATTTTCCGGCGGGGCAGAACGTGGACCCCTTCGTTGGCCGTCGCCGGAAAGACAAGGTGGTGGTAGTCATGGGGCCCACCGGCACCGGAAAATCAAGACTCTCGATTGACCTCGCCACTCATTTTGGGGCAGAGATTGTGAATTCGGACAAAATGCAAGTGTACAAAGGGCTTGATATAGTCACCAACAAAGTCACGGAGGAGGAGTGTCACGGTGTTCCTCACCACTTGCTAGGTATTGTGGACCCTCACTGGGACTTCACGGCCACTGATTTCCGGCACCACGCATCACTTGCCCTTGAATCCATTGGGAGGCGGGACCGCCTCCCGATCATTGCAGGTGGGTCCAATTCGTTCATCAAAGCATTAGTCAATGACGATATTGATTTCCAATCAAAATACGAGTGTTGCTTCCTTTGCGTTGATGTAGCTTTGCCAGTCCTTCACTCGTTTGTATCAGAGCGGGTCGATAAGATGGTGTTGGCAGGTTTGATCGATGAGGTCAGAAGATTATTCGATCCAAAAGCAGATTACACGCGTGGAATTAGGCGTGCAATTGGAGTTCCTGAAATGGATGAATTTTTACGAGCTGAGTTGACCACAAAGAACTTTGAAAATCGAGCCAAGCTTCTTGAGCTAGCCATTGACCAAATTAAGAACAACACTTGCAAGTTAGCTTGTAGACAATTGCAAAATATTTTAAGGCTTCAAAGCCAATTAGGGTGGAAGATTCATCGTCTCGATGCCACCGAAACTTTTTTAAGTCGTGGGGAACATGAAGCCAATGAGGCTTGGGACAAGCTCGTAGCGGGACCAAGTTTTAGGATAGTAAGACAATTCCTCTATGATCAGGACGATTTCATGGCGGCAATCAGCATTCCAACATCCACATCAGTTGTTAGCTCCGCCAGTGCGGCGGTGGCTACTGCCACTCGTTGACAGAAGTGGATCGACCTACGTAATATAGCTACATCGACTGTAATTAATAACAGTGTGATGCCACATGGCAACACCCAAATGTATACTATTTTTTTTTATAGGGTTGCTATCAAGGTCGTTAAAGTACCTGCATTTGGCGGCCGTTCAGTTGGAAGGTTTTGAGAAATATGTGCCGGGCTGCTCTTTATACTCTGTGCGCGCGCCTATTTTTGGTACAGTGTGGTGCGCTTCGTTGTCCGTTGGTTCGTCTGTTCGTTCCACAATGTGATATATATATATATATATATATATATATATTCAAAATAAGCCTTGTAACGCGAAAGAGTGGCATTTTTGGTTTTTTTGTGTGCCTGAGCTGTATTATTATTCTGAGCTTCACCACATTATGTATGTACGTATTACATCAATGTATATGTATGATTATCATGATTTGAATGTCCGTCTATTTTGGGCACAACTTGTTAGTATGATTAAGTTGATTAACAGTTCTTTGTACGGTTTTGGAAAGTGGGACCGGCACAGTAAAAGTTTGAATATGCTGTGATAAACGTTTGATGTGGAATTAACGGCTGTGATTGATCATCTTGAACTACCTTTTTAACCTTTGTTATTCCTAGAACAAAAATGATATATATACACACTAAATTACACACAAAAGGATCCATAGGTGTACCTAAGTAAAAAATTTAAAACTTTTGTGGGTCCCACAACCCACACCCCCAAATCCTTGTTTCACTCCAAATCCCTAAATCACACCCAAATCTACGAACAAGAGCCCCTGCGAACCCCAGCCCCCCTCCCCTCCCCTCCCCTCGACGCCTTGCCCGGATCCGCTGCTGGAGCGCCGTTGCCGTCGAAGCTCACCGTCGATTACAGGCTACAGGAAGGCTTCTCTCTCTCTCTCTCTCTCTCTCTCTCTCTCTCCTGATTGTTGAACAAGGATAAGGACTTTACCTCAATTACTGCCCATCAGCCAAATTTTAAGCTATGTGAAAGCTGTTCTTTGCCATTCTCTTAGTCTTGGTTATATGATTTTCTGTAAGGTTATGGGACGAAGGGTTGCTATAAGGCTCTACTTAAGTTTATTTTCTTCAATCTTCAAATTTTTAGTCTCTATGTTTCTTATTATTTTGAATGCCATATCAATTCAAAATATTCCAGTTTCTATGGTAATTTTAGTTGGCCAATTTAGTTCTCTATTTTTAAGACATGATTTCTCTTCACTTGTCATTAAACAAAAGATTCCAAGAGAATAAATGTTCCCTTACAAAATTCAAGGTGGTGAACCCTCTTAAATCGCATCCAAACTTGGAAGAAGTCCTAGGAAGTGGGTTGCCTACAGATTTAAAATCCTCAACCAGACGACCTGCAGTCTTGCAAAAGTTAAAAGTCACAAAGAGATCTTTGCATGATTGGCTGCAGAGAAGAGTGGGTCCTTTAGTAGGTGATTGTTTCACACAATGATCAATTTTGGTATAACGAGATAAAGGGTAATTATAGTTGTAGTCCTTTCTTTTTTAATTGTTGTTAGAGGACAATAAGCCACAGATGTGATATCCTAATATCAAAAAATGCCATGTAATTTAGTGATTTGTAATAGCAAATAATCAATTGTCTTGTACATGATGGCAAATGCAATTTGTACCCAAAATTTAGGGAATTTTTTTTTATATATAAAATGATGCTATTTTTGTCAACCTGTGTTTAGTCCTCTTTAATGCACATTCTTCCCCATGCTTCAGTGTTTTATTCCCATGAATGCAATCCACAATTATTTAGTTAAAAAATGTACCAACTTTATGTAGATAATGGGTTTACAGCTTGGGTGGAGCATAAATTCTTTGTGATGAGCATATTAGGATTCTGGGTTTCTCAACTGTCAACATTAAGAATCAACCAGAAAATCAGAAGCAATGGTTTTGTATCATCAGGGCTTCAAGTTAAAGATTGCAAAAAATACAATACCATTGCAATTGCTGATTTCAAACCTCTTTACTAGGGGTGTAGGAAATTTTCAAAAAGCTTAACCGACCGACCGGAATCGATCGATTTTGATTGTTTTGATCGGTTTTAATAGTCTAAGGTCGGTCTGCGATTTTGAAAATTTAAAAACTGAAATGTACGATCAGTACGCAATTTTTAGTATCATTAGACAGCTACCGACGGAACACGGACCGAACTAATAGTAATAATACATATATTATAGAAACATAAATAGTGTATTCTTTTAGAAACCCTAACAGTAGTGCCTCCGTTTCATTTGGGTCTTTGACTGTCTTTTGAGAGTAGAGAGAGAGGGAGAGAAGATGATTTTTTGAGGTCTTTGAACTCCAAGCCACCCATCTCTGTCAACTCGTTACTCTCTCTCTCTACCATGACTGACCTCTTTCTCTCAAACATGACATTTCTCTCTCTCTTACCAAGACCCTCTCTCTCTCTCTCTCTCTCTCTCTCTCTCTCTCTCACAAACTTACACAGACAGAGCATACTAATGTCGCCGATATGGATGGTATAGTCGCCATCACAAGGAGCCATGGCCATCACAAATGTCAATGCCGATGTCGATGTAGGTTTGCTGTTGCGGTGTTTTAGTTGCCATCATCGTCGATGCCAATGTGGGTTTCTACTTCCAAACCTTGTGTAGATTTACATATTTCTTTATCTTTCAAGGTAACCATTAATCTTTCCCTTCAGCTCGATCCTCTCCCTTGTGTAGATAGCAGCGGAAAACATAAGTGAAAACCTTGAACTTCAGAGTGGTAAAAAGTTTTGCGCACTTGAAATTAATAAAAGAAACATGCATCTTATTTGAAAACAGCAATCCAGTTGACTGATCAGGGCTCCGGTCGACTGGAAATGCAAGATACAGAGAGTTTTAAAATCTTAGGAGTTGTCCAGTCAACTATTTTGTGGGACCCAGTTGACTATGGCCTCAAAATTTCAGTCGACTGATACTTTTCGGTCGACTAAATCAGAAATTTCCATTTTCGAAATACAATCCAGTCGACTGTGGTTTTCACCCAGTCGACTATTTTTATCACAGAACTAAAAATCACATTTCAACCCAATAATCCAGTCGACTATGTCGGAGACCCAGTCGACTGTTTTTCACTTTATCAGGGTAGTAGCTGGTTCAAAACAGACTTCCAGTCGACTTTACATAAACCAATTGACTGGTTTGCCTTAGTTTGCTGAGAAATCTGCAGCTTATCCACTATGGTTGTCCAAACTCAAGTCCAACACCAACACTCATATATATATATATATATATATCAACGATTTTAAACATAATTACAAAAGTTTTATTACAGGTTACAATAATTACAATTCCTTTCCAAGATTCTAACAAAACACATGGTATAACTTTTCAAAGTCTTATTACAACATTTGGAAAGAAAACCAAAATACATGCAAGAGCGATCCCATCGTCCCATCAGCCTCACTCTTTGCGTTTCTTCTTTCATATCTTTTTATCACCTACAGTGAAGTAAAGCTCCACTGCTCAGCTATATGCTGATTGCACAATTCTAAACATATGCTTATATGACATTTCATGCTTTAAAACATCTTAACACATCAAATAGTCTCTAGGAAGAGTGACCCATTTCCATCCGGTGATTAAGACTAATGCCGTGGAAGGCCTTCCTCTTCTACACACCTCGTGCTCTGGATGGACCTTCCTCCATACCAGGCATAAACACTATCAACATATAATCCTCAAACTTCGAGGAGCTTACCCCTTGATGGAATTGCACCAAACCCCCCTTTGACCCAAGTAGACACATAGCATGTTCACATAAACATTTATACGTGCTGTTATCGCATTTTCATGTGCATAAGTAACGGACCTAATTAATACATGAATTTCGCTTGGATCCAAAATATCAAGTTCAATATTTAAAACATGTAAATTTCTTATAAAACACAGATCTAGAATTCATACCTCGTCCTAAAGCTCTATAATTTTGAGGGAAGTACTTCGGCACTAATTAAACGTCGGATCTCCGATTTCAGATGATTCCTACAAGTATACATGTGTTTTTCCCAACATTCTAGAATTAGTATTTTTGTAAAAAGTTGCTAAAAGTGGCTTAAGAGGTATCAAGACATAGATCTTACCTCAAGGAGTTCAAATACGAAGTTTGGAGAAAGATTGACGATTGGGAAGTCGTCGATCGGCGTCGCAAAGCTCGTGGGAATTAAATTTCCCCTCTCTCTCTCTCTCTCTCTCTCTCGAAAATATTAGATTTTGATATTTATGAAAAAATATCTTAAGTTTTCTATTTATAGCCATGACTCTCGAAAATTATGTTTACCTCCCAACAAGTTCTCAAAACTTCTAATTATCTCCCGAAATGTCTTAAACATCTAGTTCAACGATTCGCGAGTGAAAATCTATAAATTACACAACTTAACGTCTAAGTTTCGTTTGGGTCCGAAATCACGTTCCAAAACCTATTTCCATGGAATCTCTATAAAGCCTACCTTTTATGCAATGTATCACCTACATTCTCACTATGGTATTCAAGATGACCTAAAACAAGATCAACATTAATATAATAAATTATACAAAATATATATAATTAATATTCACAAATACCAGATATTTCAAATAATATTTAATCACATAAATGCCATTTAAATCGCATGAATGTTTCAATGATTATCGAATCACCGTGTCCTCACTTGACACTCATCGTTAACCCACAGTCAACCTCAGCTCAATTATTAATCAATATTACTAATTTCAAAATTCAAATCAATGATTTTCCCCGGGACGGATGTGACATAGATCTATAGATTTCTTGGAGTGTTTGGTTGTAGATCTAGATTTGTATGTGATTTTAGATAAAAAAAAAAAAAAAAAAAAAATTCAAAGATTTGTATTTGATATTTGATTTAGTTAAAACATATTTGATTTTTGAGTTTTGAGATTGTATTTTGTAATCATATGAAAAATCGAAACTGATCAATATCGACCGCTGATTGGTGGTCGATTTCACACAGATTGCCACTTTGACTGGTCGAAATCGGTTTTGATGATAGGCACACTGCTATATTCGGTTCGGTGTAATTTTGAGGTCGAAACTGGCCGATTTTCACCCCTACTCTTTACTCTCAAAGAACCCAAACATGCACGTTAAAAGGTAGATTGCAAATGCAGATGATATACATGCATACTTGTCCCACTGTTTGTGCAGTCAATCAGGAAAGAGAGAGAGCAGTCAATCAGGAGAGAGAGAGATGAGAGAGAGAGAGAGAGAGAGAGAGAGAGAGAGAGAGAGAGAGAAGATGAAGAAAGGGGAGAGAGAGAAGACTTCCTGTAACCGACGGTGAGCTTCGACGGCGACGGATTCGGGCAAGGAGTCAATGGGAGGGCGGGGGGCTGGGGTTCGTGGGGGGGCGTTGGTTCGCAGATTTGAGTGTGTAATTTAGGGATTTGGAGGGAAACAGGGATTTGGGGGTGTTATGTGGGCTGTGGGACCCATAAAAGTTTTAAATTTTTGCTTAGGTACCCCTGTTGGTCATTTAGTGTATAGTTTAGAAAAATACTTTTGCTCACCCAAAATTTGTTACACCAATGCTCATCCAAGCATCTCATTGGCCAATGCAGTGGGACCCAGGATTAAATAAGGATTAAACAACCCAGGATTAAACAAGGTCCCTCTGCATTGACCAATAAAATAATTGGATGAGCATTGATGTACCAAATTTTGAATGAGCAAAAGTATTTTCATAGTTTAGTATGTATATTTATCATTTTTGTTCCTGGAAACAAAAGTAGAAAAAGCATTGTTGTATTGGTGGGACCCAACCAGAAACTCTTGTCGTCTTCAAGCCACATGCTTCCGAATATATATAAGGGTTCCATTAAAGCAATAAATACATACTAACAAACTACTTGATAATCAAAAAAGGTGCAATTTCTATACAAAATTTATTTCTTCTCTCTACCTACTTTAGTTACCAAAACTACCCTTAACTTTACTACTACTTTTTTTTTTTTTTTGTCTTTTCCCTCCATGTATCAACTGGATGTTGTTGTTGTTGTTGTTGTTTTTTTTTTTTTTTTTGTCTTTTTTGTCTTTATTCGTACCACCATTTTTCTTTAATTTTTTCCCCTCCTTTTTTGGTCTTTTTTTTTCTTTGAGGATTTTGTGGTCTTTTCCCTCCATTCAAATCAAACATTAAGAAATAGTGTTACATATTTACTAGTATTTGTTTTTCTCATCTTAAACAAACACTTCAAAAAAATGAAATAAAAATCTGAAAAAATATAAAAAAGTCAAAAATAAAAATATGGGATTCAATCTCCAAGGAAAATCTATCTTTTCTAGCATGTGTCTTACATTAATACATCACAACACTTAAAAAAAATACTTAAAATAAACAAAAGATAAGATTCATAATTATCTAGTATTTTAAACAAAAAACAGGATTCAAACCAAGATCATCTGATCTAATCTTCTTCTTTTTCCTTTGCATATGATTAGATGAATCATTATTTTCCTTTTCAGGGCACGTGCTAATATGATGGCCAACACACTTGCAAAGACCACAACTCTTACTTTTTCTTCCCTAATTCCTTTCCACCTTTCATTCGCTTTTGTTTTGGACACCCTTTTGTTTTGGAAGCCAAAGGACAATATACCATATCTTCTTGACTATTTATATGCTCGCCCTCCAATGTGATTTTCCTTGTCAATGAGATATCCTCATTTTGAAGCGCCACATTTCCTTCCTTATCATGCAAGGCCTCACGATGCCAACGAGCGGGCAAGTATGTAGAAGGAATTTCAAAACAATCCTTGTGAGAATAGACGTTTAATATATGTCGACAAAGTATACCCCAAAATTCAAATTGCTTGCAACTACATTTAACCGTCTCATTCATCCAATTTGCAAGCAATTTGAATTTTGGGGTATACTTTGTCGACATATATTAAGCGTCTATTCTCACAAGGATTGTTTTGAAATTCCTTCTACATACTTGCCCGCTCTTTGGCATCGTGAGGCCTTGCATGATAAGGAAGGAAATGTGGCGCTTCAAAATGAGGATATCTCATTGACAAGGAAAATCACATTGGAGGGCGAGCATATAAATAGTCAAGAAGATATGGTATATTGTCCTTTGGCTTCCAAAACAAAAGGGTGTCCAAAACAAAAGCGAATGAAAGGTGGAAAGGAATTAGGGAAAAAAAAGTAAGAGTTGTGGTCTTTGCAAGCGTGTTGGCCATAATATTAGCACGTGCCTGAAAAGGAAAATAATAATTCATCTAATCATATGCAAAGGAAAAAGAAGAAGATTAGATCAGATGATCTTGGTTTGAATCCCGTTTTTTGTTTAAAATACTAGATAATTATGAATCTTATCTTTTGTTTATTTTAAGTATTTTTTTTTAAGTGTTGTGATGTATTAATGTAAGACACATGCTAGAAAAGATAGATTTTCCTTGGAGATTGAATCCCATATTTTTATTTTTGACTTTTTGATATTTTTTCAGATTTTTATTTCATTTTTTTGAAGTGTTTGTTCAAGATGAGAAAAACAAATACTAGTAAATATGTAACACTATTTCTTAATGTTTGATTAGAATGGAGGGAAAAGACCACACAATCCTCAAAGAAAAAAAAAATACCAAAAAAGGAGGGGGAAAAAAATTAAAGAAAAAGGATGGTACGAATAAAGACAAAAAAAAAAAAAAAAAAAAAAAACAATAAACAACAACAACAACAACATCCAGTTAATACATGGAGGGAAAAGATCAAAAAAAAAAAAAGTGGTAGTAAAGTTAAGGTTAGTTTTGGTAACTAAAGTAGGTAGAGAGAAGAAATAAATTTTGTATAGAAATTGCACTTTTTTTGATTACCAAGTAGTTAGTTAGTATGTATTTAAAGCTTCTTAACATGTGCCTAGGGCACATGTTAATGGAACCCTATATATAAATATGATTGATTGTGTGTGTTTTTGTACGCACTCACCACCCATGTTTGAATGGTGGACCCGCATTACAGAAAAACATCTTCTGTTTTTATGCTCTCACTAAGGTCCAGGAATCCTTGGCAGTCAGGACCACATTATTTATTTTTTATTTTTTTTAAAAAAAGAAATAAATAAAATGTGTGATGCTGCCAAGGATCACATAGGTGCCGCTAGGAATGTCGCTGCTTACGATCCGAACCCGTCACTAAGTATGGGAAAGTTGACAATCAACCATTAGCAAAAGCATAGTTTTGCATCCCAAATTGAAAGAATGATTTCAAAACTTCTATGGTGACTTTAAAGTGCTGCATTGGCCAAAGACCTCAGGATTCGAACTACGAACGGATTTTAAGATGGACATCAAAAAAATTCTAGTTTGGTGTGGGTCCGTATTCTAGCTACTACATTGGTGTTAGTACATATGATCGGAGTTTGTCTCATATTTTACTCTAATCGATTAAACAACTATAGATAAAAGCATATAAAGAAACTAATTGGATGAAGTCTCGGAAGACAGATTGGAGGATTTGGTCTCGTCATTTTAGACTTTGAACTTCTGTTTGGGAAGGAAAAAAATTGTGCTGTGATATTTGTCTAGTTAAATTCATAAAGAACAATATCATCGAATATTTCAAATTTCAATTTGTCTAGCTAAATTGACTTCATACATTTTTTCTTTTCTTCTTCTTCTTTATTTATTTATTTTTTTATTTTTTGAGTTTGAGTTAATTGTATAACTAAGTTGTCGTTTTTTTTGGGGGGGAGGGGGGATGGGATATTACAATTGGATAGAGGGGATCATAGGTGGAGAGTCAATGATATAATTAATGCATGTGAACAGATGACTAGAGGAAAGTTGAAGATGTTGGGCTCTAAGAAATATGTCAATCATTCCAAAGTTGCAAGTCAAAACAAATTTCCAGAATAGAAAAGCAGCAAGCTAGTGGGCAACAATGATATATAGAAATATTTTGTGTAAGTTATGATTTTCAGTGCAATTTGAGTATAAAAATCCTTTTGTTCATCCAAAATATGGTACATTAATGCTCACTCAAGCATTCAATTAACTAATGTAGTAGGATTAGGATTAAACAAATATTGTTTAATGTTGTTTGGGTGAGCAAAAATGCTCTCTTTGAGTATTATGTGGGTTCTATGAGAGTTATACAAAAATAAAGAGATTACAGTAAATGTCACATGGTGTGACGGTCACATAGAATAATTTTTGGTAACAAAGCTTGTGTTAAGCTCTTTCCTGTGATCTGTCTTGAAGGTCATTTCGTGCTTCATGCATATATAAATAAGGGTAAAATGCAGAATTATACTATATTTTGCACTTTGGTTCCTAAATTATTATTTTATGCATTTTGGTCCCTCAACTATTATTGTGTGACAGTTTGCCCCCTCAACGTCACTTTTAGTGACGAAAAAAGTCACTTTTTAGTGACACCAAAAGTGACGCTAAAAGTGACGGAGGGTGCAAACTGCCACAAAATGATAGTTGAAAGACCAAAATACAAAAAATAATAATTTAGGAATCAAAGTGCAAAACATGGTATAGTTTGATGGTACAAAATACATTTAACCCTATAAACAAATTTGATTTGCATTTTTTTTATGCTCGACAAAAAACTTAGTTTGATTTATATAATGTAAACGGTACTATTCTTTAGTTGTGAAATTGAAGGACATAAGTTTATGATTCATTTTGAACTTATCACGGACATATCTGCTGGTAAACAAATTTATAAAAGTAACTATATCAGCCGCACTTAGCATTTTTCATATATACTTATATTAGCTTGAAAATTAAGGATAGTTTGGAAACAAGGGCGAGCGGAGTCAGGATTTTTTGGGGAGGCTAAGGAATATATCGGAGTGGTTTCAAGGGCAGCGTTCCCGCATTTATTTTTTTGGGGCTATTTATACATATTTGATAATAAGATATGGTGTCGAATTAAGTTGATTTAATAACAAAATTATCTCTTGGGGTTATATATATTTATACATTTTTTGGTTTATTTATCAACAATATATGGTGTTAAATTGGGTTTGAAATACTTAATTGGAGAGGGTTACACTACGTTTAGGGTAAAATATCACATGTACAAAAAAAAAATTCTTAAATTTTGGAAATAAATACAAATTCATGCTTAGATCGAGTATGATAATATATACTGTTGCTTACGTGCCGCGCCATTATTATTGTCTGTATTTTAATGTCGATTGAGTATAATATTATCTTCTTCTGCTGAAAGAGAACAAAAACAAATAAGGATACTTAATATTAATCCCTAAGTTTAGAGATAAAAGAATTATAATGATGTATCTAGAATTAAAAGTGGTTATATATAGTGTGAAATTAAGAATCCTAATTATATTAGACTTGATTCGAATGAGCTAGCTAGTGTACAAAGTTAACCCAATTAATGGAGTATTATCTAATTGTTTGACACACTTGCGATTTCAACGAACTAAAATGACTAAAATAAAAAAAAAAACATTCTCATGCATTACTTAAGTTATAATCAAAACTTCCATCATAAGCAATATATGATGTGGATGTGTTAAATGTGTACGTATGAGTTTCATTCTAATGCACAGCTAGGATAAATATAGTATAAATATACTAGTACTGCAACCGGATAAAATATGAATATTGGACTGATAAAAACAAAGCTAGCTTGTTTGGTCAAAACAAATCATCTATATCCATTATTCATGTATCTTACGTCTATGTATTTTCAATGATTTAAAATTTCACAACCAGCCCATTTAAGAAATATCATTTCGAGTTTACAAAGAAAAAATTAAAGGCTATGGGAATACTTCCAGGTTTTTTCTTATTTTTTATTTTTATTAATTTTAAGTCTTACTAAAGAAAATTAAAGAGCTCGATACAAACAATGGAGACATACCTGCTACAAATTAGTGCCCGGTTGGTACGTAATTACGAATTAATAATTTGTGATTTTGTGAGATTATAACTAATTATTCAAAAGATGAGATTAATTGAAAGGCAGGTAAACCTCGAACCAAACATTTAACTTCAGTAAAAAATAAAATCCCGCATATTTAATTAATTGTCTTTAATGGACAATTTATTTTTAAATTTGATCAAAAGTCGCTGAATAGTAAAACTTAATCGAGTTAAATCTCTATTTTACAAAATTCACATAACTAGTTATATGAAAACTAATTTCACATTTACGTGAAATCACTCATAACTATTTTCCGTTGAGGGATTTTTTACTTAAAAATAAAAGGGGTGGAACTTAAGACCAAAAATATCTATTTTAGAGGATATTTTACTAAGGGTAATTCTTGGGACACAACTTTCATACAATCTTAAAAAAAGATGTGTCTATCTCTTTCCTGTGACATCATTGGACCCCACAATGACACAAGAGAGACATAGACACAAGTTTTTGAAGGTTGTATGAAAGTTGTGTCCCAAGAATTACTCTTTACTAAAGCTACCTAAAATAAAATCATGGGAAATTATTATTTTCCAAAGAAATCTCTATGAATTAATTTTCTACAATAATATCAAATGCTAACATACAAAACTTTTTAAATGCTTCATAGAAAAAATCGCTAATTCTAAAACTATCTCAAGCGGACTCTTACTTGTTATATATGAACATCAATTAATATTAATTCGTATAGTTTAATTTGTGAAAGTAACTTTATATGAGAATTGCTATGATAAGACCTACAAGAGCATATAATATATATATATATATATATTAAAGTTAATATATGCACTATCAATTGTATCAACATCGTCTTATCTTTTTTGAATAGTGGCCGGAAAAGCTAAAGTTGATAGAGATGGGGTGATCACGTAGACATGAACAAAGCTTCGCACCGTTGATAAATTTATCAGCTAACCCTTCTTTAATTTATTCGGAATTTATTACGTACCAAAGACAACATAAAAGATCAAACGTACCACTGTCAATCCCTATCCCAATAGTTTTTCTTATGTCCTTAATGCATGACATATACATACATATGTTTTTCTTACTTCCGTATATTTGTGCTGGTTTCTTTTGGGATCTACTAAAAAAAAAAATTAGATACCTGCTTAGTTTAAATAGAAAGAGGGTGGTGAAGAATAGAAATAATTGTGGACCTTTGGATGATAACACAGGTTAAGGGGCCAAAGCATCACAGTCATCGATCAAAGGTCAATTCCTCCTATATTATGATGATTTGGGTTTTGTTATTCTACTTTATGAAGGGAGTATAATGCTATTGTTGTTACACTCATCCCGGAAAATCTTTTATTTTAATTGTATATTAGAAATTGGAATTATTAACGTGGATTAATAATTCAGTTGAGTTGACGTGGGTCAACAGTAAGGTGTCATTTAAGGACACGATAATCAGAGGAGCTATGATGCATTGGCATGACTAAATGATATTTATGTGATTTAAATGTTATTTAAATTATCTGGTATTTCATGAATAGTGATTTTACCTATGTAGAATAAATTTATGATAATGTTGATCTTGTTTTAGATCCATTTGTATTCTATAGTGAGAACGTAGAGGATGCGTTGCATAAAAAATATATTATCTAGAGATTCCACATAAATAAGTTTCAAAACGTGATTTTTGGACCCAAATGGAACTTTGATGAAAACTTTTACTTTTTTTAGTTTTCACTCGTGAAGTGATAAAATGGACGTTTAAGACGTTTCGGGAGATAATTGGGAGTTTTGAGAACTCGTGGGGAGGTAAACATAATTTTCGAAAGTCGTGGTTATAAATAGAAAAGCATGAGATATTTTGTCATTGTCTCAAAACACGAGAGAGAGAGAGAGAGAGAGAGAGAGAGAGAGAGAGAGGATTGTTGCCACGAGCTTCATGACGCTGATCGATGAACTTTCGATCTTCAATTTTTTTCCAGATTTCATATTTGAACTCCTCGAAGTAAGAGCTACGTTTCGGTGTCTCTTAGGCCTCATTTGGCTAACTTTTTACAAAAATTGAACTTTTAGAATTTGGGAAAAACACCTGTAAACTTATAGGAATCGCGTATAAACAGAGATCCGACGATTATTTGGCTCTCTAGTACTTCCCTCAAAGTTTGAGAGAATTATCACGAGGTATGAAGTTTTAACCTATGTTATATAGGAAATATACATGTTTTGACTTTCGACGACGAAACTGTGATCTTGGCAAAATTCATGTGTTAATAGTAGGCTCATTATGCACGTGCTTATTTGTGAAAAGCATGTCTAGTTTTTACGTGAGCACGTTATTGATTATATGAGTCAAAGGGGAGTTTTATACAATTTCTTGCCGGAATAACCTTATCGATGTTTGAGAATTTAGTAGCGACGACTACTATACATGGTTTAAGACTTGGACTTGCCAGGGCACTTGGGATGCGATGGTTGTAGACTTGGACTATCCATTGGCATCGCGGTTTAAGACTTGGACTTGCCGCTACCGGATGTATGCGTGTTTTCTCCCTAGAGACTATATTTGATGTGATCTATGAGATTAAAGTATGTTTTATCATATATTGCATATGTTAGAATTTGTGCACTCAGCATATAGCTGAGCAGTGAAACTTTACTCCATTGCAGGTGAGAAGAAGAAATGAAAGAAGAAGCGAGAAGAGTGAAGCCGATGGGACGGCGACGAGACTATCATTGTGCATGTTTTTATTTTCTTTCCGAATATTGTAATAAGAACTTTGAAATTCATAATATGTTGTAATTGAATCTTGGAAAGAATCTGCAGTTGTTGTACGTAATAGTAGTAAAACCCTTGTAATCATGTTTTTAATCTTTGCAATATAATAGTAAATGTGTTGTAACATGTTGGTTTAATCACAGTTTGAAAGGTGCAAAATGAGTTGCAATCTGAGGTAAACCAGTCGACTGGTTTATAAAAACAGTCGACTGGAGGCCTGTTTGATCTAGCCACTGCCTCGGAATACTGAAAAATAGTCGACTGGGTCCCTAGGACAGTCGACTGGATTATTGGTTGGAGAAGTGATTTTGGTTGTGTGAAAGAAACAGTCGATTGGATGGGAGACCACAGTCGACTGGATGTTGAATTAAAACTTGGAATTTCAGGTTTCGTCGACTGATAGATTCAGTCGACTGAGAATTTGAGGCCCCAGTCGACTGGCTCCCCGACACAGTCGACTGAACAATGTGTTGGGTTTTCAAGCTCTCTGTATCTTGCATGTCTAGTCGACCGTACCCTGGATCAGTCGACTGGATTGATGTTTTCAAATAAGATGTTTCTTTCAGTGTTTTCAAATGTGCCAAACTTTTTATAACCCTATATTTTCATGGATTTTATTTTTGTTTTCCGCTGCTATTTACACTTTGATAGAATTAGATGAACTTTGATGACATACCACGTGTCCTATTTCCGCGCATAAAAGGATGGGCCGTTACAATTGTATTAAATTTAAAGGCGACAAGAAAAGTTCTTCCCACCTTGATAAAAATAAACCAATTAATTAATTAAAACATTGATCAAGACACCAAAATAATTTAATTCATTGATAATTGTACTGACCACCTTTAATATAAGGTCAATGTACGAAAACTTCCACGACTTTTTTCTAGTCAACAAAACCTCCACGACAGAGGTCGTGTATTTTGATCCAAGTACGATAGGCCAGGATAATTTAGCCTTAAGTTTACTTTAGTTTTCTCATTTTAATTAGATGTCATGTGCTTTTTTTGTCCATTTAAAATGCATATTATTAAGGCATTTAGTATGTTACGTTTCTACCATGAAAGGTTTTTTTTTTTTTTTAAGTGAGGGGTTATTAGGGAGACGAAGATACATGTACAGTGTGTATATCTATATATATATATATATATGTAAATGTAAATGTTGAGTTAAGCTCTAGTGTGTATTGGAAAATACACTGGATGAACTCACAGGATTTTCGCGGATTTTTTGGGCTTAGTGCATTCACCCAGTGCGTACTGTTTCTACCATGAAAGATTTTTTTTTTTTTTTTAAGTGAGGGGTTATTAGGGAGACGATGATATATGTACAGTGTATATATATATGTAAATGTAAATGTTGAGTTAGGCTCTAGTGTGTATTGGGTAACGCACTGGATTTTCGCTAATTTTTTGGGTTTAGTGCATTCACCCAGTGCGCACTAGAATCTAACTCTGTAAATATTTGTGTATTTTCTTTTTTTATGTGTGTATACAAAAGAAGAAAAACAAGGGTAGCTTTTTAGAGAGAGAATCGAACACTTGTGGCAGGCAAAGTCCTACCAAGATTTCTTGATCAGGCTGGTGTGGATGATGGATCAAATTAAAAGCCTTCAACCAACCTTATTCCAAAGAATCTAAAAAAGCCAACCTTGGTCCTTATTTCTTTCCCTTTTGTGCTCTTGCTTTTATGGCCCGTCCTTTTTTTCTCCTTCACACGCGGAATTTCGCAGAAATTGTTCGTTTGCTTTGCATGTGTTGTACACATCCGTACATAATTACATATAATGGGTGCACGTGCAAAGATCATTCAATGAGAGAGATGGGTTTGGCTTGACATAGAAATGTTAGATGCACAAAAAAAAATACACATGTTTAAAATTATTGGACTTCGTGCTGAAAAAGCTGTACACCTTTTTTTTTTTTTTTTTGTCTTTTTGTGTATGCAGATTTTTCAGCACAAAGTCCAACAATTTTAAGCAGGTTGTGTATTTGGTTGTGTATTTTTTTTGTGCATCTAACATTTCTCTGGGTCCTATATGTGCAGGGATGGACCCCACCAAAATGAATGGCTCAGATCATTATGTGCACACTTTATGTGCACATTTTATGTGCACGTAGCATTACCCTTTGCTATTTTGTCTTGCATCTATATATATATATATATATATATATATATGATAGAGTGCATTGCTTTTTAGTCTAAAAAATCCGCGGGTCACCACCGCAGTAGGGCGCGAGTTATTTTAGGTTAAAAATTCAGTGCACATGTCTCTCATTGGTAGATTTGGCGAGGATGTGGTTTAGAAGCACGCAATAATTTCTCATGCGTCTAGAGGTATCGAACGCGCCGGTTCGGGCTCGCCAAAGCGGGCCCGTGCAGGCACCGAGCTGGGCCAAGGCGGGCCAAGAGGGATGCCGTGCCGGCCGAAAATGAGAGAAAGTGTGTCCACCCCGGCCCTATAGACTGGAGTCACAGACGGTAGAAGGGCGGGCCGGTTCAAATGTTTGAATTGGTTGGGGGAATTTTTTTTAAAAAAATTACAGTTGTTTGAATTTAGGAGGGAGTTTTTTCAAAAAATAAAGTATTAATATATGTTATAATGTTTATATATGTTACTATGTTAGAATGTTTAAGAGTTTTTTGAAAAACTAAAGTAACTAATCAATGTTTATAATCTTTTTTTTCTTCTAAACTAAGTATAATAAAAATAAAAAATAATGACAGTTTACTATTGCTAGGCTAGTGGTAGTGGACATGGACGCGAACTGGACTAGCGGGTTGGCTAGTGGTGGACATGGATGTGGACTGGGCTAGTGGGTTGGACGTGGATGTGGGCTTGAGATCTGGCCGGGCCGAGGACACATTATATCGTGTCCATTTCGGCCCTATAACATACCTTGGGTTGGACATGGGCGGACCCTTAGCGAGTCGGGCTTTTATCCCCCTAAAATTGAGCAGGGTTGGTGCAGATGCGGGCCAACCCGTCCCGATGGACACTTCTACATGCGTCTGTTCCTAATTTTTCAGGGATTTATAGACTTACACAATTCATTAAGGAATAGATCAGTATAAATTTGGCTCCACTCTCTTAGGCCCCGTTTGGTTTGCACGAAATGAAACCTCGGAAAGGAATCTCTTTCCACGGAACTACATTTTTGTGTTTGGTATACTTATTGAGTTTGAAAAGTAAGGGTTTGTTTGATAACCCAATTAAGTGGTGAAAATGAAAATTTTCAGCACTTCATATTTTTCAGTGCATTTGATAATATACCACTTAATTGAAAAAGCAACCAAAAATCCACTGAAAATGTTAAGTGGAACTTTTTAACTGAAAATAATTATTGAATGCAGTCTATTTTAGTTCTTGAGACACTGTTTTCAGTATTGCAAATACAAATCATTTAAAATTTTCAGTACTAAATTTTTAGTACTAAATTTTTAGTTTTATCAAACGCACCCTTAGTTGGAATTAATTCCAACTAGAAATGGATTCCTTTAAAAGTAAGAAAATCAATTCTTTATTTAGAGGTGGTAATGAGTTTCCTTTTCAAAGGAATCTAGTAAAAAAACTAAAATTTACATATCTACTACCATATCTTTTTGACCTTATCCATGCAAATCAATCTTATCAAAATTTTTTTAATTTTTCCTTCACTCTAACTATATTCAATTTAATTAGTTTTTTTTTTAGTTTATCACCTCTTCAAGCATTAATAATTAAAATAAACCAAACAGTTTTTTTTATATGAAAATAAACCAAATATTTGAACATGAATCCATCTTGTTTCAAATATTCGATTCTTAATTTACCCAAACAAAATATTAAAAATTAATGCAGTTTCCTTTCTGCGGAATTTGATTACTTGGAATCAAATTCCCTTTTACTTTCCTTTCTAAGTGAACCAAACGGTGCCTTAAAGTTTTGATAACATAGACTAAGGAATGGCACTTGGCCTTTTAGCTACGTTCTTTTGACAACTTCCACTGATGTTTGGTATCATGCCCTACTATATTTGTTGGCTTGCATTTTGCATCGTACAGAAATACTCTTTCGACTACATAAAGCTAAATGGATACAAAGGACACTCGAATAAGGGTAATAAAGTAATTTTATAAAAGTCTAAAATTGAAATTAATGTAGTGCATGCATGCCTTAATGGTAAAATTTGTACCTTAATTTTAATAAGGTGACAAAGACTTTTATTGTTCATTTAATAACAAACAAATGTCCCCTCAAAAATAACAATCAAATGTGGTCTGATCATATTTTTTCAAAAATAAATTTTATGATATTAATATTCATATATATACATATATATTTAATTTAGGGTAAATTATAGCACCACCAACTATGACCGTTTTTCACTAGCTAATACCTCCTAAACTTTAAAATTGAACAGACTCAGTCCTTGAAGTCTATCCAAAAGAACAAACTCATCCCCTTAAGAAGGGATTTTTGTGTCAACAAATGATGGTTTGTTTTAAAGTTTAGGGATGTTAGTGAAAAATTAATGGTCATAGTTCAGGGGGTGTTACTGTAATTTATCCTTTAATTTAAAGAGAAAGAGAGTGTTGATACAACGGGTATGATGTGTGGAGACAGGGGAGGAGAATGCAAAATGTGTAAAAATTGGGGAGAGTTTCAAAATTTTCAGAATTTAAATTAAGAAAATGATGAAAAGTATGAACAATTTTAGACCCTTATATAATGACACGCACTAACACCTAAAGTGCGTCATAGTCATCAAAATTATTCCTCCTATATTATAGATGTGTGGGCACATTTATATTTGGTTGCATGTATATGATGCCAGTCTTATTCCTTGAACTGAAAACTGGTTCCCTGGAATCTAAATTTTTTGCTCACTATAAAGGGAAAGTGCCAGTTTGCTATGGCCTATGGGCATAATATATATATATATATATATATATATATGAAAGAGAAGATGCGAAATTCAAAGAGAAAAATCATGAAAAAACTGGATTGAATAAGGCATATAATTTGGCACGACTACCATTCATCTTCCTACTGCTACTCATAATTACCATTCATCTTCCAACAGCATTTTTCAAATCACTATATCTCGATCCGTCGTGAATGTCTTCCCTTGCTTTGTTGATTGTTGATTGTATTTCATGATTTTTAGAGAAACATAGTGCAAGGAAAAAAAATACTTCACAAGAACCAAATGAACATCATAGAAATTTGGGTAGAATACTAAAATTTTCGAGTTTTTGTTAAGGGCAAAAGGCATTCACCAAATCTAATCGTTGGACAAAGAGTCAGTTGGTGCTCAAATTTAGAGTCGTTGGATGCTCAAGATCTGCTATGAATCTATGACATGGCACAAATGACACAAGCCATTTTTTGTGCCAAATATGGCACAGAAAGTCGTGAAGCCAAATTTTGGCCTGACATATGGCATGGGGTTAGAGCAGCCATATTTGTTGTTCATGCTATAATATGAAATTTGCACGACATATGGCATGCGATTGGAGGTGGTCAAATATAATTCCAATTAGACCAACTCCAACCCACCACCCAATTCCAATGCCAATTCCATTACTTGGCATGACCGACCAACCATGGCACTCTAACCCCATGTCAAATGGACTGCCAAAATTTGGTTTCGTGGCATGTCGTGCCATATTTGGTATATCATTTCTATCACATCATCACTTTAGTCAACATTTCGCCACATTCCCTGCTTTTCTTCTCAAATTTTGCATCCCAAATATTTCTCAAACACATATGGTGGTGGACCACTTGATTTTGATTGGAGGATATTGAAGTGGTCTCATTATTATTGAAGGTAATCCTACTACCACATGTATTTGGGAGAGTATTTGGTATGCAAAATTTGGGAAACATAGCATTATCATTTTGAACACCAACAACTACTTTGCTCTGGCGGATACATTTAAGCTTAGTTTGGCCCCCATTTTGGTGCTTCTCATTTTTTAAAAACAATATTTCATGTTAACTCATTTGGTAACTAGTTTATGAACTTTATAAAATTGAACTTAGGGCTTTTTTGAGGGGAGCTTTTAAAGGCTCTAGGTTGCTTTTTGGTTTTATGATGTCTTTTTGAATAGTAGTGTGTCACTTGTATAAAATTATCAAACAACTTAGTAATAAATTTTATAAGCTCCTTTTAAAAAGTCACGTGAGGGCCAAACTAAGCCTTAGTAAATGACTATTTTGTCCTTAAATAAAGGTTACTTTAAAAAATGAATAATAATTGAGCCAAAATGTAATATTTAAAATGACATGTGATATTAGAGTAAAAATATCAAAATATTATATTTGACAGTACCAAAAAATAATATTGGCATACGGAAAATGACATACATGGTACTCTTATTAGCTATCCGTACTTCATTTTGTCACTGACAAAAGATAATATAATAAACATGCATATTCTAGTTAGTCCTTGCTTTTCTTTTCTTTTTTTGGTAGATTAGTGGTTTATTATAAATTTCAACAATATACTAGAGTAATCTAGATAAAGTTATTCTTATTTTTTACTCCCATGACTCTTTTTCGAAAAAAATGGAACTTTTTTGGAACTACTTTTTCTTCAGTGACTATAGAATTTTATCTCGACAAAGCAGTATTCGGTAACCGAGCAATCAAGAAAATCAAGGGATTTGGCCTTTGGCCTCTTAATGAAGTTGAAGGGTCGAAACCTCTTAGGCCTCGTTTGTTTCGCATGACTAAAAGGGGGACAGAGGGGGATTGGACTAATAGTCCATTTTAATCGAATAGTCCGGTGTTTGGCATTGCTATGGAGCGCGGGACTAATTGTCCATTTTAAAATAATAGTCCCCCATATGGGGGACTAAGTTATACCATAGGGGAGGTGGTATTAGTAGTCCCATGACTATTTTTTAAAAAGGACTAATTGTCCAATCCCGACTCCGTCATCCAAACGTGGCCTTAGGGGTTATGTAAGTTAGTTGGAAGGATGAATCTCAAGATGGATTATATTCAATTTGGTGTGGGTTCAAATTTTACTATTAGTTTACCTTCTTAATATATTCGGTACGTTTGTTGTGGGGTCGGTGCATGTGCACGGAGTTTACTCTCTGTTCTACTATGATAAAACGACAATAGGTAGTGATCCCGAAATCACAGAAAACAGACAAGAGAATTTGTCCTCGTATCCAAAATACATTAAACTTTTCAAGACATTTATCTTTAAAAGTTGACTATTACTAACCGTTCGATTGGTTTGAAGAAAGTGCATAGAAGAGAAGAAAATTCCATCATGAAGAAGAGAGGAGAAAAAAAAAAAAAAAAAAGAAGACGAAAGCAGTTTTCTTCCACCAATTTGGATAGACAATATAGAAGAGAATAGAATAGAAGATAAATAAATGTAACTTTCACTCATTCAGTTAACTTTCGTAAGAGATAAGAATATTAAGTTTTTGAAAGAATATTTTATTACTATTATCTTTTTTTATCTCGATCCAGAATCTCTCTGATTTGGAGAGAAACAAAATTAGACTATTTTTTCTTCCACTTTCTCGCCATTAACTCCTCTTTCCCCACTTAACTTATCAAACGAGATAAAGTGATATTCTTTCAAGTCTTTTCTCTCCATTTCACTTATTCTAGACTCCAAAGAGATTGTAAACGTCCATGGTTTTAGTGGAATTGGTTTGTCTCAAACTTTGTTATAACTACTTAGTCCCGTATAATATATGTGAATTTGTTATAAAAAATAAAATGATCTATCCTAAATCCGAAAAGAAAAATTACAGATCTTCAAAGTAATGATTGAAATTAAAATAGTAACTGACAAATAAAAACTAAAAATCATAAGTACCAAAACAATGATGGTTGTTAAAATCAAAGAACATGAAAAGGAGAAATATATAACATACCATTAATATATTCATTAACATAATAAAAAATAAATAATAATAAAAAAAGAAATTTCCCCAAAAATCCCTATTTACCCAAGTTTTTATGATATTACCCACTCAACATTCCATATTATCAAAAAGTTTATTTTGATTGGTCCAATCCCCCCATTTAATGTAAATAATGTTACAATTCTACCCCTTAATGTACATACATATATACACTGACTAATATACATGAGCGCATATATGATTGTATTTAGCGCATATTAAATTGTACAGTGATTATGAGGCAACATCAAAGCCATATATATATATATATACACAGATGTATTGAATGATATTTAAACTCTTAAATTGTAGGAGATTTGAGTCAACATTACAGCCATATACATTTATATACATAGATATACACAGATGTATTAAATGATATTAACACTCCTAAATTGTAGGATAATTGAGTAAACAACTATCACAGCCATATACATATATATATATATATATATATATACATGGAGGTATTTTTGGAACAATCTAATAATTACTATGATTGTAGGTATGCACATTTAAATGGAGATTTAATTTGTAGTAGACTCTTTTTGTTTTGGTAAGCTGTCATCCACATCTTTAATGATTTACATATCTTTAGTGCCACATCAAATGTTTTGTTAGATTATCCATTGCTAATTTTTTCGTTCAATGTAATTTTGGTCAGCATGACATGTGTTTTTGACAGTAATGACTAGGCACATTATTAGTGTACAGTTTTTTTTATTATGGAAATTAGTGTACAATTTTACACTACATTATCAGTGTAAATTTTTTACTGCATTTCAGAATTATATACAGATATATATAGTATATAAAAGAGTACTTAATGATTGCCATTATAATTTTAACACTGCATTATGAATGACTACAAGAGGAGAATTTTACACTATAGTATATTTTTGCATCTGCAGAAAATTAGAGGACCAACAGAAAATAGAGAATCTGCAAAACAGATTGGCGATGCCTCCATTAGAGCCTAACACTCCACCAGCAGATCGGGATGCATCGCTCTGAATTTCGGACTCAACGACGAAGATGGCGACAGCGATAACTAGTCCAATATATCTGTCATCCATTGCTCATGTACGTAGGGATGGCAACGGGGCGGGTATGGGACGGGGCCCCCCTCCCCCGCCCCTGCCCCGCTTAACTTGTTTGTCTCCCCGGCCCCGCCCCGCCCCGCCTCTTCCCTTGTCCCGACCCCGACTCCGCCCCGCTACCAGTACCCCGACTCCGCCCCGCCCCGCCCCGTTACAATCCAAATTACCAATCCAGACCCAATACAACCCACACAATCCAATCAAATTCAATACAATCCAAATTAAACTCATAGAAAGTAAGGTGCAAAGCACAGATCTATATATACACACATACGCAGAAAGAAATCACACGTAGATCTATTTTCTTCATTTTGCAAAGTTGTGATTTTCTTCATTTTGCAAAGAAATCAAGAAGAAAGTGTATTTTCTTCATTTTGCAAAGTTGTGATGTAGATCTATACATATACACAATCACACGCAGATATATATATACACACACTTGTAGATCTATATATATACATATACACACACATATAAATCTATATATACACACACGCATATCTATATCTATATATATACACACACAGATCTATAAATACATATAAATACACACAAAAGAAGATGTATATGTATATATGCAAACTCATCAGATCTTCAAATTGAAAGTTAGCACTTTGGATTTAAGTCATGAACCCAACAGTCAATCATCATCTTAGAGGCACCATCTCGTCCTAGTGGCGGCTTCATCACAGAGGCTTAAATCTATGTCGGCAATAGTGATGTCAAGGCCAAGCATCATACTGGTGAAGAAGTAAATGGAGGAGAGATGATTAGATGAAGAGATTGAGAAAAAGAGGAGGAGATCTAATTGAGAGAGAGAGAGAGAGAGAGAGATGAATGAGCCCTAATTTCAGAATACAGTGTTGTAATTTGTAACTAGCGTAAGTAATAAAGGGTATATATGTAATTTACTTAGTAATCGGGGCGGGTTCGGGGGTTTTGGTACAAAACCCGACCCCGACCCGAACCCGACTCGGGTTGAAGAATCTCCCCCATACCCGCCCCTAACCCTTATAAGTCTCCCCCGTACCCTACCTATTAGGGGCGGGGCGGGAAACCCGAAAAATCCGCCCCATTGCCATCCCTACATGTACGCCACGAAGTTTCTTTCCACACCAACAAAACACTCACGATCGTCGGCGTTTGATCGCTGGAAACAGTCCTTGAAACACCAACTGGCCGGGAGAGAGAGAGAGAGAGAGAGAGAGAGGAAAGTTTTGAGAAGAGATCTTGTATATATAGGTTTTTTTAATTACATATACATATATAGATGTATATATATCAAGAATCAAATAAATTTGCATTTAAATTTAAAAAATCCTAGATTAAGCTGGGGGTAGAATAGTCTGAAATATTTTTGTGGACCTATCTTCAAATAGTTTTTTGAGTTGGGTCTATTATAACAAAGATTCACTAAATAGGATTTAATACTAGTTAACCCATAAAAAATGAAAGAAATCACAAATACTTTTAGATAAAAATAAATTATCCGTGTTTGTAAATTGCCACATGGCAACATATGATCTTGCCATGTGACATTCAATTCTTTAGAAAAGGATGTTCTAACAAAAATGTTACACCCACACTAAATTCCACACCCAACATGTTCTGATCCTTGATTCCTGTGAATCCTGTGTAAGACCCATGTGAGAGATCCATATGAGGCCCACTGGAATCAAGGGTCGAGATTGTTTGGTATGAAATTTGATGTAAATTTGATGTAAATTTAGTGTGAATGTAGTATTACTCAGGTTCTAATCACCCAGTTGCTTTTGCTAGTTTGTATTCCACTATTCCAGTTTGCATTACCGGTTGTATGAAATGAACTACATGGCCGTGTTATATTTAATAACTAGTTATTGACCCGTACATTTGCACGGGATGGTTGAAGATCTAATAATATTCACTTTACTTTCAATAAGTCTAATAAATTAAGATCTATTTCATTCTAACATGATTACAATGTTTGTAATATGGCTTAACTCAATGAAATTTGTTTCAAAAAAAATAATAGTTGGATATAACTGATTTACATCGACCATAAAATCATAAGATTCTACATTTGTTCATTGGAGACCATAGCTATCATGTTTGGTGTGGTTCAACTTTACGTCGTAGCAAAATCTTTGCTTTACAATGATAAAATAATTGACTATATTAGTATAATATGAAATATCTGCACTCTATATATTTCTGAACATTTAATGGCCCAAAAAAAAAAATGTGCAGCTCCGTTTCATAAAGATATGAGTTTAAAATAAAGGATAATTCTTCTCCTAGTAATTCTCGCTTTAACACCACCAATAGATCAAAACTACAAAAAGCTCTGAAAACATATAAACAAATTAACCAAAATATTTAAGTGTCAAAATTGAAAGGAATTTTTTTTTACCAGGACCCATAACATATTTCATAGATTCGACTGGTAGTTATTTAGCTTCCTCAAACAATTTTTTATTTTTTTTAAGATGAGCAGTTGTATGATACTCAAGCTTGTAAAAATATGAGATTTGATCAAACAAACAAAATATTCAGAATGAGGTAGTATAATCTTACAAAAAATTAAACAAAAATTGCATTTTATATCATATGATCGAAAATTGTATTGTGTATCATATGATCAATGACAATCTGATAAAGAAAATAAAGGGTGAAAAAAAATCTTATTAAGCAAACTCCTCGACAACGTAAAAATTTATTGAAAAGGCACAAAAAGAATTGAAAATCAAACAATTTTAATAACAAAGTTATGGCACTAAACAAAAAAATGAATATAATGTTATCAACCATTTCCATCCTAGGCATATATTAAAGAAAGAGAACAATAAAAAATTTGCCCATAATTGGGAACGATAAGAAAACAGATGAATAATAATTCTTTGTTCCCAATAAACAACCCTTAATCAAGTTTTTAAAAGATATAATAATAACTATATGTGTTTAGTTTTGGTGCAAACCTTTTCAAAATTACAACTATTGAATCACTTATATATGGTATGAGTTGTATATCTAATATGATTATAAATTCAAGATTTACTTATCAATATATCACTATCTTTTTTTATGTATATCCTGTTATGGATAAGATCTCTAAATTAAATCATAACGATTTTAGAACAGATACACATTAAAATATTAATTTTTATACTAAAATTTTATATCAGGTTGTCACGCCCGTCCCAGAAAATCATTGTTTTAAATTATATATTTGAATTTTGTGAATTATCAATATTATTTGATAATTAAGAATGAGGATGACTGGAGGTCAACGGTGAGGTGTCAATCGAAGACACGGTAATAGGACATCATATGGTATCAACACGATTTAAATGACATTTATGTAATTAAATATTATTTGAGATATCTGGTGTTTTCATGAATAGTAATTATACATGTGTAGTATAATTTCTGGTAGTTTGATATAGCCTTAGATCATTTGAACACTGTGGGGAGAACGTGAGAGATACAATGCTTAAAAAGTAGGTTATCTAGAGATTCCACGAAATCAGTTTCAGAACGTGATTTTTTTTGGACCCAAGTGGAACTTAGTCGAAAACTTATGTAAATTTTAGTTTTCACTCGTGAAGTTATAAAATGGACGTGTGCGACGTTTTAGGACTTAATTAGAAGTTTCGAGAACTCGTGGGGAGTTAAGTGTAATTCCCGAGAGTTGTGCCTATAAATAGTAGTGGATGAGATTTCATTGTTATCCAAACTTTTAAGAATATCTAGAGAGAGGAGAGAGAAAGGAGATTTGATCCTATGACCTTTCTGACAACAAACGGCGATCGTTCGTCCGCCAGTTTCAGCCATATTTCATAATTGGACTCCTTGAGGTAAAAACTTCATTTTGATACCTCTTAGGCCTCGTTTGGCAAAGTTTTTCCAAAAAGTTAATTTTAAGAAATTGAGAAAAACATGTCTATACTTGTAGGAATCGTTTAAAATCGGAGATCCGACGTTTATTTGGTCTCCTAGTACTTCTCCTGAAGTTTGAGAGCTATAGCTCGAGGTATGAATTCTAAACCTATGTAATATAGGGAATTTTGGATGCTTTAGATATTTTGTATGAATTGTGATCTGGGCAAACTTATGTGTTAAATTAGGCCCATTAATTTTAGTGAGTACGTGTAGAAAAGCATGGTGACATGATTATGTGAGTATGCTAAATGTTTATGTGGGTCAAAGGAGAGTTTGATATAATTTCACGCCAGTGCATGCCTCTCGATGTTTGAGAGTTTATAGTAGTGACAACTAAGAGCAGATGGATGCAATGGTTGAGTGATCATTGGCTAACCATTGGCATCGCGATTTAAGATTTAAGACTTGCCGATATACTGGGTGAATTCGTATCTCTTTCCCCGGAGACTAAATTATGTGATTTAGATGTTTAAAACATGAATTGCCTCATATGCATTTGTTTAGAATTGTACTGCAACACCTGTACCCGGAAAAGAAGATTAATTTGCTATTAATATGTGTTAATTAAAGATAATTAATGCATAAGATGATTTAAGGTGGAGTTATGAACCCACATATGAAAAGATGTTCAAATGCGGGCATATATGAAAGTTCTGTAAAAGGCAAAACTGGTATAAATGTGGGGGCCCAACGAGGGTCTAATTAAGATCATTTGCATTATATTGTTATTATATGTTGATATGCATATTTGTTTTAATGCTTAAAGATATTATTTATGATAGGTAAAGGGACCAGTTTTGGTACCCGTGAGAGGGCGTATTTGAATACAATTGATAATTGGTAGGTTTAATAGCAATCTCATAATTTATGTGGGCCACGTTTGGGACCCACGCGGAACCTAAATTAAACTCATTTAGAAAAGGTGGGTAATTAATGTAATTAATATGGGGGGTTTCATAATAAAACTTAAAGAAAGTTGGGGGAGGTAAATGGAATTATGGAAAATGTATGACAAAACATATGCATGTATAGCATATGTGTCTTCTTAGAATCAAAACACCGCTGGGAATTTAGGAAAAAGAGAGAACGAGAGCTCCAAGTCGGAGACGGAAATTCACGAGACATTTCTTGCCGTTCTTCCGCCGTCCGGCGCCAGATTTACGATCCGAGACCACTTTTGGACTCGTGGAGGAATTACACCAGTGGAATTTGGGTTGGAAATTTGCTAGAGGTTGGATTTTCTATACTTAATTCGTTAGTAAATCGAAGATGTGAGTGTTCTAATCCCAAAATTGAATGTTTAGTTATGTTCATGTGGTAATTGTTGCTAGTAGTTGCTAAATTCTTGCTTATGTATATGTATTTTGATGGATTTGGGTAAAAATCATGTCAAGTATGTGAATTTGTTATGTTTAAATGTTAAGTTGTCTAAATGCCTATGTGGATCAAAGGGGAGTCAAGTAGTTGTCACCATTTATAAGTCCCATATGTAAGGGATAGGAAGTCCTCAATGAATAGGACGTGGTGATGACCACAATGAAATGTCGGTGACGCCTTCGGAGTCACAAGAGAGTGTGTGTTGTGCTATATGTGTCAAAAGTGAGAAAGATCCGGGGTGAGAAGGACCCAGGAGTGGTGGCTGGAATGACTTGACTTTCCGGAGATCAATTTGTTGTTGTTTATAATGATTTTTGCATTTACATACCTTGCATTCCAATAGCATGATTAGTTCTCTCACTAAGCGAAAGCTTAAACGAAAATATATTTCTGTTGTGGTTATTAAATAACCATCGCAGGTACCAAACAAGACGAGGAGAGGAAATGATCCGCACGACGGGTTAGGCGTGGGAGTTGTGTCATTGTGAATACGTTCATCTGCCTAGCTAGTTGAAGCTTAGAATATATTTATTGTTGGCAATGTAAATGTATCTTGGGTCTTTTTGGAAAACTTGCAATATGCAAAGTTGGGTGTTGTAGTTGTTTATGCACCAAACCATGGGTAATACTTGCAAGTTGCAAGTTGTGTATATTGGGAAGGAACTAGTAGCTTTAGTTGTAAAACTTATCTTGTTTCCTTATGTTGAATGATCATGTATGTGTTGGGTGTAATGTGATACAAATTGATGTTCAAGTGAAAGGGGTAATGAATTTGAGTGTTAAAACAACTTCTAAATGAGATCATGTACATGTTTGAATGTTGAAAGAAATTGGTTTCATATTTAAAGATGGTTTCTATAAGTTCTATGGAATATGCTTGAGGTTTTGAGCTTATCTTGACAAAAACATTTCCTTTTTCCTTACTAGTTTTGTAAGTTTGAGGTTTCTATAGTTAGTTCCTCATTTGAATGTACATAGATTGTGTTTTGAATGATTTGGAAAGACTTACATAAGTTGTGGATATGTTTATGGGTGTTTGGGAAGTGTTCTCAAAAGTTTTCATAATGTTTGGTACCAATTTTGGAACTTGGGAAATGTTTTGAACTGTTTTAGCAGGGTTTTAGCAGCAGAAAAACACATATGCAGAAATCGGATCAATCCAGAGCTTTTGGGGGTGCATAAAACCCAATCTGTTAAAATCGGATCGATCCGGATTTGGGGCGGATCGATCCGTTAGTCTGGGTTCAACCCGACGGCTTTTACAAAAACAAGCATAACTCTCTCTTGAAAATTCAGATTCGCACGCCGTTTTTTGCGTTGGAACCAAGACTAAAAGACCTATCTTTTGGTATAAAATTTGCTATACTTTATTGATGCTGTCAAAATCAAGTTCTTATTTAACCCTATTAAAACGTAGTACAATGGAAATAGGGTGTTGAGTTCATAGGGATTGATACAAGAACAACGTTTGGGAAGTTTAGTAATTAATTATAATGCTCAAAAGAAAGAAGTAAGAAAAGATGATAAAAATGAATAAAAATGACTTTGCGTCTTGCAGCTTTTTGTTTGGTTTTTGGAGGAAAAAAGGGGAAAATAAATACTAATCTAAAAAGTAATAGGTTGGGATCATTTTCCCCCCCCCCCCCATCTTGGGTCACAACAAGATGAAATGGACTAGTGTTTCAAGCACATTCTAAAGTAATACTTCATTGTGGCATATCATCAAACACAATGAGTGCATCTATGTAAAAAATGAAGGAAGCTTTGAGATTTCCATAGAAACGGATTTGAAACTAACGTTTGACTATCAAGGATGCATGACATACAAGATGAAGCCTCTATGGCTTCTAATCCGAATGATTTGTCCACCCTACACTAACTAATCTACTTGGTGGACAAATCACCTATGAAGCCTTCAAAAGATAGTATTTAAAACCCAAGAGTTTGAACAATCAAAGATGCTTGACATCAAAGATGAAGACCCCAAGTTATAAATCCCACACACAACATTTATCAAACACATGGAGTGCAAAACACAAAGTTACATAATATTCCATATGAAATACATAGGGTAGGATTCAAAGTTTAAGTTTTGACAATAAAAAAATGCAATACAAAGAAGATGAAGCCCCTAGTTTTGAATCCTACACAAATGAACCCTAGAAATGCTACCACATTAAATCCAAGATCTCGTGATTCACAACCTAAGTAATCTAACTAATAATAGAAAACATAGCAATATTATCAAAAGAGAAGAGATAGAAAATATACCTTGCCATTAAAACTTCAATGAAATTTTCAAGTTTATACAAATGAAGAAGAAATAGAAGGGAACCCAAGTGGGTTCCCAAAAATGAGAGAAGAAGAAGAATGTTGGGAGAAAAACACCAAAAGATAATATATATCGCCTACAAAAACCCTATCTCTTTCTATTTATACAAAAAACACAAAAATGGCAAACTTGTAAATAAAAAGGGGAAAAACTGCAGCCGCGGATCGATCCCTTCTTTGGGGCGGATCGATCCACCTTTCATTTGGGCAGTTGATATCTCTTAGAAAAGTCGCGGATCGATCCCTTCATTGGGGCGGATCGATCCATCTTGGGATTTTTCTGGCAGAGTGTTCCTTCGGAATCGCGGATCGATCCGCTCAAAAGGCCGGATCGATCCGCATCTTTTGAAACTAATACCAAGATCCTCAAGAACCCACGGATCAATCCGCTCATAGGGCCGGATCGATCCGCCTTTGCTGGAATTCTTTCCTTTCCCTTTTTATGATAAAAGAACCAAACGGAGTTGGTTCTCACTTTGAACAAGTCCCCAAACACTACAAGAAAGAGATTTTTATTAGCAATAAGTGAACAACAACAAGAACAACAAAAGTACAATTTATCCATTAAATCTCCCAATATAAGTGATAATTTGTGTCCAATAAGGGCAAAATCATGAAGTTAAGAATGCAATATTGGACACGAATCATTTATTAATAATCATTTTGCCCTTGGGTCTATTTTGTGTCAACGGGGCTGTTTAATGAGGTCTAATCCATATTTTTCTTAGTGAATTAAGGGTGTTTTGACGTGTAGTCTTGTTACACGTGTCCCAACTCACCCAAGACGGGTTGGGGGTGTGACATGTACACTCAGCATATAGCTAAGCAGTGGATATTTCCTCCATTGTAGGTGAAAATAAAAAGGGCAAGAAGAAGCGAGAAGAGTGAGGGCGAAGAATGCCGGGGGAATCACATTTGTTTATACTTTTGGGTTCTTTCTAAACTTGTAATAAGAACTTTGAATTCGCAACGTGTTTAGTTTGGAATCTTGGGAGAGATTGTAGTATTGTAATATGTTTAAACTCTCGTCGTATGTTTGGACTCGTGAATCATAGTTGTGTTCATGTTGGGAATTGGTTGGAAGAACCTTAATTTGGGATTGCTGCAGATTGGGCTTTTCTACCATAAATCAGTCGACTGATCCCTGGTTCAGTCAACTGGACCCTTGTGTTTCAGCAAGAATCCCTTTAGTTTCGAAAGGCTTCAGTCGACTGAAGATGATTTCAATCGACTGGTCTCTGCACGAAAAGAGGACATTCTGCATGCATAGTGTCCAATCGACTGGACAAAGCACCAAACGACTGAAAAATTGAGGCCCCAGTTGTAGTGACCCGAAAATTTAAAACGTATTTTAAATGTAAAACATATATTTATTTTCATTAGAAAACATACCAGTTTGAGATTTTTAACAGTATAATTTTTACCTGTGTGTGTGCGTGGTCATGTGAGTAACCACATGGGATAAACTCCCATGAAGTTACTTGGAGCCCAATTATTTTAGCTTGTGCAGTGAGTGTATGCGTGTGTTTCAGTGTGTGTTTGAGTGTGTAGTGTGTGCTTGGGAGTAAGGGGCAAGTAAAACAATTCTATATATACATACCTACCCCCCAACACAAACTCATAACTCTCAACTCTCAACTCACTGCCTCTCTACTGTCTCTCTCTCGGCATATATATATATATATATATATTCATTTTACACACACATAGAGAGTTATTTATATACTCGCACAACCATATATATTAAGAGAGTGGAGAAATTGATTAACACTATTTTTTGAGATACGGGGTTGTCATCCCTATTTGTACTATCTTTGCTTATGTTGTATTTTTATTGGAATCCATGTCTTTTTGGTTAAATTATATTAATATATTATTTTGGTTAAGTGCTATGGGACTAAAGGGTATATGAGCAATGAGCACCTACCAAGATCCAACAGGCCTCAAGGACCGAGGAATGGTGACGGGTGAGGTGAGGTTGGTGTCTCTTATTGCTATGTTACCAAGAGGAACCTAGTATGATGCTTTTGTGGGTGAGCGGGTAAATTGTGTGAACGGGTGGGTTGAGTGATTGATCTATTTTATTTGATCCGTCGTGGTTGTTTATTGTACTTTTGAGCCTTTATTATTCCTGTCATATTGTATACTTCCCCGTGTGTTATTTTAGATGCAGGTACCATTGGTAGCAGTCATATTGGAGCACATTAGAGTACCATGTGGATTTGAGTTATTTGGGTCCTAACCGTGTAAATGAATTTATTTGTAATTTTGGGCACTCAAGTGTAATTATTTTTGTTGTTTTAAAATACACTTGACTATTTGCAATTTTAATGTAAATATTTCTTTTATTTTGGGTAGTGAATTTTCGGGGCGTGACACCAGTCGACTGAGTCCCTGACACAGTCGACTAGACAGGCTGGAAAACTTTTCTTACATTCTGTTTTGAACCTCCAGTCGACCGGACCCTCTATTAGTCGACTGGATCTCTGTATTTCAAAATGAATTCTTTTGGATGCGTTCCAATTGGCCAAACTTTATCTAACTCTGATTTTAAAGGATTTTACTTATGTTTTTCGCTGCTATTTACTTTAAAGGAACTGGATAAACCTTGATGGCGTGCTACGAGTCCTATTTTCGCGCGTAGCGAGATGGGTCGTGACATTTATTGGTATCAAAGCTAGAGACAACAAAACTTTGGGAATGTTCGATGACGAGTGGAGTGTTGAGTGATTTATCATATGTTCTAGAGTGCATCCATACATGGTAGAGATGTTTGGTGCATATGTATGTTATCATACATACATGCTACAGATATTGTTGTACGTGCATAGCGTTTGTGCATCGAGATTAACAGGTTGAACAATCATGGGTGACCGAGAATTATCACCACATACCTGGCGTATGAATGAAATGACAGAAATGATGGGGAACATGGGAGATATGATAAGTAATATAGCGAAGCGATTACCTCCAACGCCTCCGTTTGAACCAGCACTGATAACTGTGGTGCCAATTCCTGAGAACTGGGGTATGAGGTCTGTGTCAGAACAATTTGCAAGGAAGAAGCCGACATAGTATCATGGAACTTTTGATACAACTTTAGTAGAGCATTGGATTATGGATATGGAGAGAATTTTTCGATCTATTCCGATGACCGATAAGGAGAAGATTGAGAACGCTAGTGATATACTTAGAGGTGAGGCTCAAAATTGGTGGGTGAACGTCCTAGATCAGGGAGCACCGATAACTTGGGAGGGATTCAAAGTGGAGTTCAATCGACGATTCTTTCCAAGGGTTGCCCTTAATGCGAAGAAGAGAGAGTTCGATAATCTTCGACAATGGGATATAACTGTGATGGAGTACACTTCAAGGTATAACGCTTTGTTGAGGTTTGGAAAAGGGTTTGTGTTGACAGAGGAAGACATAGCAAAAAAGTACGAGGATGGGTTGAAAGATAATATCTGACTGAGAGTAGAAACCTATGAGCACTCGACTATTGCCGCAGTACAACAAACGGCACTTGTAGCCGAAAGTCATATGAAGAGATCAAGGAAAAATTAGCAAGGCCAACAAGGGAAGAGAAACCACGAGGGTCATGACAGGAACTACGGCGGGTCTTTCAAGTGGCCATTTGCAAAGAGGCTCAAACTCTAGTTTTAGTGGGTTCAGGAAGCCAACAGGTAATATACCGTTGTGTCCATTGTGCAATCAACCACACATTGGTCGATGTTTCATGACAAATTTCCAGAACAAAATTCAAGGAGCTAATTGTACAAGTGTTACACCTGATATGAGGGGTAAGTGCTATGATTGTGGAATGTTTGGATATCAATTCACACAGTGTCCGAGAAAGCGCCCTCAGCAAGGAGCTAGTTCTATGGCTTCTAGTGGTTCAAAGCCTAGACAGACCAACGATAGGGGATAAAGGATGGAGCGACGTCAAGGAAGGTCATTTCAGATGAACCCAGGAGACATGGCTGCTTCAGAGACAGTGGTCTCAGGTATGGTGCTTGTATGTTCGCACTTAGCACGCATACTTGCTGACTTAGGATCTACGCATTCATTTGTATCGCATGATTTCATTGAATATTTGAATGTTAAGCCCACGCCACTAGGATAGGAACTTTCTATTATCGTACCACTTAGTAAATCGATAATGACGTCTACGATATACAAGAACTATGAAATCCAACTAGGCGAGAAACTAATGACTATAAATCTTATCCCGTTGGTGGTGAACCATTTTGATGTGATCCTAGGAATGGATTGGTTAGCCCTCAACCAAGCTACGATAGATTGTGAGCGGAAAGAAGTAAATTTTCGATCATCGGTGCACGGGGACTTTTGTTTCTAAGGGGTTATAGCGCCACCGTACTTAATTTCAGCTATTCGAGCGGGTAATTTATTGAAAAAGGGATGTCAGGGATTTCTATATTCAGTAATTAATACTTCGACGACTGAGTTGAAAGTAGAAGGCATTTCGATAGTGCGAGAATACTCAGAAGTATTTCCTGATGACTTGCCAGATGTATTTATTGAGAGGGAATTGAGTTCACCATTGAGGTTATGCCAGACTCAAGACCTGTATCCAAGACACCTTATAGAATGGCACTTGTGGAGTTGAAAGAAGGCGCCCTCTTTAGAATATATATATATATATATATATTAGATTATGAGTCCACAGCTCTAGTGCGCACTGGGTAAGCGCACTGGGTGAACGCACTGGATTTTTAAGCCTAATAAAATTGCGGGTCAACGGGGTGGCAAGATGGGGCACGGGTCAGTGGAGCGCCCTGTAATTTTTTTAGACTTAAAAACCCAGTGCGTTCACCCAGTGCGCACTGGAGCCTGAATCATTAGATTATATCATATGGTGCAAATTTATAAAAAAAAAAATTTAGTCATAGTGAAAAGATTCACGGACTCTCGAGTAATAAAACTTGAATTTGTAGATTCCGCTCACTTGTAAGGCAGATGGCATTGGCACCACTTTCTCAGAACCTAGTGGAGAGGTGGTGTGTTCGAATCTCTTTGGGGGATTCTTTATTCTTCCTCCTGTTATGTACGTCAATCGGAATGATTGAACTTTGTTGGGGCTTTGTTGTTAACCATTGAAGGGCTTGGGGTTGGGCCGTTGGACTGCGGTGTGTGCGCATGTGTGAAGCATATGTGTATTCTGTGTGGATCCAAGTAAGAATAAAAATGTATATATATATATATACACTGTCAGGGTCTAAGGAGGGCGCCCTCTCTTTATTAAAGAGGGGGCCTCTGTTTTGACCGTCGGATCATGTTTAAAAACTGTGAAATGACAACACTGTCCTTATTGAAAACATGATCTGACGGTCAAAACACATGTCCTCTCTTTACTAAATAGAGTGCGCCCTCTTTATAGAATTTTCGTATATATATATATATATAAAGGTGTTATATTCTTTCCTAAATAGTCCCTTATCAGTTTATTTAGCATATTTATAAAAAAAAAAATTTATTAAAACAAGAGAATATGGCCTGGCCTAGGTATTAAACGTCTGTACGCCAGTGCCAGGCCGGAATTGGGCCAATATATTGAGACCGGCCTGCCTAATGGGTAATGGCCACCTTAGTTTGGGCATTAGAGGGTGTTTGGGAAAACAAAAGAAGTGGTTTTGGGTGTATAAGTTAACAAGTTTTACAGATTTAAGTGTTTGTTAACAATGTTAAGTATCAATTTTTTTTTTTTTTGTATATAAGTACCTCACACAAACTAATAACTCTCTATACAAATTCTTTGTCAAATCAACACAATCTTGTTACTAACCTCAAAAAAAAAAAAAAAAATAAGAAGAAAAAAAAAAAGACATAATCTTGTTACTCATGTATGTTTGTTTGGGAAAGTCTAAAACTGGTCCAAATTTAGTCGAAGTCTCCACTTTTTATCTTGCTCTTGTGAGATTCAATGTAATACTATAACTTTGATAAATAAACAATTTTAAGAAAATTATTAGACTAAGCATGAATAAATTAACACTAACCAAATACTTAAACTTGTTGAACACTACGTACCAGTACCACAGAACCGGTTCTGCAGTCCCAAACTGTCTATTATGATGACATGGACTAAACTTGCCCAAAACAACCCCTTTTTCAAAGGGACACTTGAGTAATTTTGTTCATTATGATACTGAAGAACACTGTTCAAATTGGTAGCTACGGTTTAACTTGTAATGGCTCTGTTCCACTTCCACTCGGTTTTCACATCTTCCATTCCCTCTGTTCGATCCCACAAAAATTTTGCAAATTCAAAAGGTTTGGTATCAGAAACCCAAATATTGATAAAACCCATATCAAAGATTTCAGAAAATTCAAGTTCTGCATCATCCAATCTTATAAAACCATTACTTCGAAGGTCCAATTGTTTCGTAAGTTCGAGCTCTTCGATCGAGGAGGACGATAAAGCTCCTTCCACCAGAATCTTCATCAAAGGTAATTTTGTTTATCCCTTGTTTTTGTGGTGGTTCGTTTTTGCTTTTGTTCTGAAGAAATGAAGCATTTGTGGACGGACTTCACAATTTTTTTTTTTTTTTGATTAAGTTGTTGGAGTAATGTTAAGTTTTGGAAATTGTTGTAATGGTGTTTTCAGTTGCAAATAAATTTAGCTGTTCAAGGATATAACTCAAGCTTGGGTTTATATTTTTTACCAATCAGAGACAACCAATTTTGAGCTTATATGGTCCAAGCTCAATTGCATAATCCACCGAGCTGAGTATATCCAAGCTCAGCTATGTTGGGTGTCCTATAATTATAGTAATAAACATCTGTCATCTGTATGAAATTTTGTTAAAATAAAGTTCACTAGTTTAATAAATTTACAATGTGGAGTATTTTATTATTATTATTGTTAGAATATATAAGAGAGAGGGAGAGAGAGTGAGACAATACTATGAATTATGTATTGAATGGTGTGATGAAACCTTACAATGAGTAGCCTTTATATAGGCCAAGAGAGAATCCTAAAAGGGAAAGAAAAGTACCTAGGCTAGTAGTACAACTAGTAGTACAATTGGTAGTACAATGTATCTAGACAGTAAGTGTAGTAAGATACAATAGGTACAAGAATGTAGACAAATATTCTAATATTATTCTAACAGCCCCCCTCAAACTCAAGGTGGTAGAATGGAAACCAACTTGAGTTTGAAAACTAAATCCTGAAGACGTCCCGGTGGATGAGCTTTGGTGAATACGTCAGCAGTCTGGTCGATGGAGGAGACTGAGTTAAGTCGAATCGTACCACAAGAAATATGATGACGAACAAAATGACAATCGATCTCAATGTGTTTTGTACGTTCATGGAAGACATCATTGTGAGCAATTTGAATGGCACTTTGGTTGTCACAACTGATGATTGTAGCTGTTGGATGATTGACCCCCATGTCCTCAAGTAACCAGCGTAGCCAGAGAAGTTCCTGAGTGGTATCAGCAAGGGCACGATATTCAGCTTCTGTACTAGATCGGGCAACAACAGTTTGCTTCTTACTGCGCCAGGAGATAAGAGAGTCACCCAAGAAGAAGCAATACCCAGTGGTGGAACGACGATCAGTAGGATCTCCTGCCCAGTCTGCATCTGAGTAGGCACGTAGCTCAAGAGAGGAGTGAGCAGAGAAGTGGAGACCGTGAAATAAGGTCCCTTTGATGTACCTGAGAATGCGGAGAACTGCTGCATAATGAGGAGAACGAGGAGCAGATAGAAATTGGCTCACAATATGGACAGCATAGGAGATATCAGGTCTAGTAACTGTCAGATAAACGAGACTCCCAACAAGCTGACGATATAGAGTAGGATCATCCAAGGGTATACCATCCATAGGAGTAAGCCTAAAGTTAGGCTCGAGAGGAGTGGTACTAGTCTTGCTGTCTGTAAGTCCTGCCCGTGTAAGCAAGTCTGAGGCATACTTGGCTTGAGAGAGATAATATCCGTCGGAACTGGAATTGATCGCAAGGCCCAGAAAATAGTTAAGTTTGCCGAGATCTTTCATTTCAACATGTTGGCTGAGATGGGTTTTGAGATCCAAGATTCCAGATGTATCATCTCCTGTGATAATCATGTCATCCACATAGAGGAGAAGTAGAATAATGCCCCGGTCAGTTTTGCGGATGAAAAGAGCTGAATCATATGAGCTGCCTGTGAACCCAAAGCGCTCAACAATGGTGCTGAACTTTGCAAACCAAGCCCGAGGAGCTTGCTTGAGACCATATAGAGCTCGACGGAGCTTGCAAACTTGATGAGGATGATGATGATAACCAGGAGGAGGACGCATATAAACTTCTTCAGTGAGGTCACCATTGAGGAAGGCATTTTTGACATCCATTTGGAATAAGTCCCAACGGCGAACAGCAGCAACTGCAATGAGGCTGCGAACAGAGGTGAGACGAGCAACAGGGGCAAATGTTTCCTCATAATCAATCCCATACTCCTGGGTAAAGCCCTTGGCTACTAGGCGCGCTTTGTAGCGATCAATGGATCCATCTGAGTGAGTTTTGATCTTGTAAACCCACTTACATCCCATAGCATTCTTGCCACTTGGCAAGTCCACCAAATCCCATGTGTGATTTTGTTCAAGTGCCTGCAATTCATCATCCATTGCTTTCCGCCAAAGAGGATTAGAATTGGCCTCATGGTAAGATTGAGGCTCATGGTGAGAGAGAATTGTAGAAAAACAGTGGTAATCCCGAAGATGAATTGGAGGAGCTTTTACTCGGTCGCTACGTCTAGGAAGAGGGTCAGGGTCTGATGCAGACCCATCAGATGGAGCAGACAGTTCAGTAGAGACTGTGGTGGACAAATCAGATGAAGTGTCTGTAGATGTGGATGTGGGTAGAGGGGCAGGCAAAGTTGCTGATTCAGAGTGAGAACTTATATCAGGGGTGTCAGGAAATAGATCTACTAAGGGGTCAGTGAAGTAGAAAGGAGTACTGGCAGGAGATAGATGAAACTGGGACATGGATGAGAACATTTTGTGTTCCCAGAAGACAACATGACGAGACACACGAAGACGTTTGGAGTAAGGGTCCCAACATCGATAGCCTTTGTGTTCAATACCATACCCCAAGAAACAACATAAACGAGCTCGAGATTCTAGTTTTGTGCGCTCATGTGGCTGTAGTAAGACAAAGCAGGCAGAACCAAAGACTTTAAGGGTTGTATAGTTAGGAGGATGGTTATATAGACGCTCATATGGTGACTGATTTTCAGTAGTGGGAGAAGGGATACGGTTCATGGTGTAAATGGCAGTGAGGGCAGCCTCTCCCCAAAATTGTTCAGGACATGAAGCAGATGTGAGAAGAGCTCGAACAGTATTAAGAATATGACGGTGTTTACGTTCGGCTCTCCCATTTTGTTGGGAGGTGCCTGGACAGGAACGATGGGGAAGAGTGCCATGCTGGCGAAGAAAATTTAGAACACCTTTTTCTTTGTATTCTTGGGCATTATCAGCTCGAAACACTTTGATATTGCAAGAAAATTGAGTTTTGATCATGTTAGCAAAATCAAAGTAAATCTGGGGTAATTCAGATCGATTTTTCATTAGATATAGCCAAGTGTATCGTGAAAAATCATCGACAAAGATTACATAATATCTAGATCCTCCCATTGTGACAGTTGGAGAGGGACCCCAAACATCAGAGTGAATTAAATCAAAAGGTGCAGAGGAAACAGAATCACTGTTATTAAATGGTAAAGCTGGTTGTTTAGCAAGTTGACAAGGTAAACAATCAACATTTTCGACTTTAATTGAACCTAACTGACCACTTGACACTAAGGATTTTAACTGACTTAGCGAAACATGACCTAAACGAGAGGGCCAAAGGTGAAAAGGTGAGGTGGACGATACTGACGCTGCAGCTTGAGTTGGTGAAATGAAGTGAGATGGAATATGGAGATTGTTCAGTTCAAATAATCGTCCTATTTTACGACCTGTCCCAAGAGTTTGGCCCATTTTTGGGTCTTGTACTAGACATCCAGAATTAGAGAAAGAGACGGTAAGTCCGAGTTCACACAATTGACCAACAGATATGAGATTTAAAGTGAGTTTAGGAATAAGATAAGTGTCAGGGAGAGATGTGTGAGTGGTGGAGACTTGCCCTATATGACTGACGTTCATACGAGAACCATCAGCTGTGTGTATGGATGGTGCATTGAGAGTAGAATATTTGGTAGAGAATGTAGTGGGATCAGAGGTCATATGGTTACAGCAACCAGAGTCAAAGAACCAAGAAGATGTACCTGGGGCAACAGATAGAGCAGTAGGAGACGTGTTATCAGAATGATCCAGAACTCGTTTGATGATGTCCTCAAGGAGAGAATCAGAGATGGATGAAGGGGTAGACGACTTAGAAGATGATGACCCCTTGGTAGAAATAGCAGTGGATGATGATGAACAACCTCGGGACCGATTATCCTGTGAATATCTGGTAGGATTCTCATTGCAATCATCAAGATAGTGCCCTGGTCCACGCTTGTGACAGAAAGTACACACTCTGATAGGACAATGCAATAGAATATGTCCTGGTTTGTGGCAATATCTGCAGGAGGGATTTGTGAGAGGCTCCATGATGTGTAACATAAGTCTGAGAGTGGTAGAATTGATCTGGATGACAGTGGTCGGGTGGTGATATGACGGAGGAAGCCTGGATGAGAAAGTGGCAGCCGAGCAATGGAGGCAGCCGGGTGGTGGTGACCTGGTGGCAGTGGTGGTGATCGAGCGGTGAAGGCGGTAACAGCGGTAGAGCCCAAGTTGAGATGGCGAGGTGACCGGAAGGAGGACGACGGGCAGGGTAGATGTGGATGGTGGTAGCCGGGCAGTAGAGGTGATCGGGCTAAGGTGGCACGATTACGAACTTGAGGCAACTACAAGAAGGATTTCTGATGTAGAGGATCCACTATTGTGGCAACCACAGAGCATACTTTCCTTTTAAGAAGTTACCAGGAGGAGGAAGAGGCCACCAGGAGCTTATAGCTCTGATACCATGTTAGAATATATAAGAGAGAGGGAGAGAGAGTGAGACAATACTATGAATTATGTATTGAATGGTGTGATGAAACCTTACAATGAGTAGCCTTTATATAGGCCAAGAGAGAATCCTAAAAGGGAAAGAAAAGTACCTAGGCTAGTAGTACAACTAGTAGTACAACTGGTAGTACAATGTATCTAGACAGTAAGTGTAGTAAGATACAATAGGTACAAGAATGTAGACAAATATTCTAATATTATTCTAACAATTATTATTATTTGAAATTAAGTTATTGTATTAGTAGGAATAAGGCATTTTAAGATTTCTGGATTCTTAAAAAAAATAACTTCTAAATGGCATACTTAAAAAGATTGGTAATCCTCGCAGAGGAGAGTACCAAAATGTAGACAATCCAAGGTTGAAGTGCTGGTTAAGCTCTAGCAAAATATTGGGTTCAATTTGACCTAGTATAATTTTTTTATTTTTTTTGCAAACCGATGATTTCAACAGTTCAACTTGGTTTATTTGTATTTCTAAATTGATAATTTCCTAATTATGTCCAGGTAAAGATTGAAGTGCATTGGATAGGGTCAAAAGTTTTGACAAGTGACAACCACATATTGAGGATTGTGGGTGCATCATGAAGTTTCTTGGTAATGGTTGTTTCTGAAGCCTATGCTCTTATTGATGCAGGGTTGCCAGAATCAACATCTGAGAGAAACTTGAAGATGGCATTTTCACAGTTTGGGGAAGTTAGTAGAGGTGAACTCTTTTGCTACTAATGCTTTTGTTGGTGCTTGTTTGAAGAAAGTTTTGGAAAGAATGACTTTTCATTGAATCTAGAGACCCCTATCATATATTCATGGTTATTAAAATCGGTCATTTTACGAGTCTATTAGAGTTTCATACAGTCCGATATGATTCAGAATAATAATTTTGAACTTTGAAGTTTGAAGTTTTAAGTTTTTAAGTGTTAAACTTTCAACAGTTTACATGAACCTTTGTTAATTTATTGTTTTGATAAGTGTAAGCAATGTACATGTGTGTTTATATATCTATAGTATATACATCATGTATTATATTTGTTGTCTGAAAACGGTGAATCTTAAGATTCACGATTTGAAAAACTGCGTTATTATTCTTGAATTGGGCAAATAGATTCACGATTTGGTTAACAATTTGACAACCATGCATATATTCAACAATTAAATTACAAAAATACCAGCAACTGCCAATTCAGATTGGTGTTGATGATTGCACAAAGCATCAACAACTTTCATCAACCTCCTTTTCTCCCTTAACTATCTGGGTAGCAAATGGAAGAATGTTTTAGATCACGCAGAAACAACAAAGTTTCTTATCTAGCTACAGTTATATCCATACGTGTATCAAATACAACCATTTTGGAGATTGGAATAAGCGTTGGAATAGATGTTCTTTGTCTTGAACCACGACAATTAATTCAGTAGCATTACAAGTCATTGTTGCCTGAAGTTGCTTCCTACACTCATTAATTCATCTTGATCACATCATTTTGCAATTGCCGTGTAATGGTGGATGGTTTATATTGTATTACATTCTGTCGTCTTTTCGAGTGTGATTATTTGCACTTGGCTTGCAGTTAAAATCATGATTGATAGACAAACTAGACAATCTTTGGGATTTGGGTATGTTTGGTTTGCCGAGGAGGAGTCTACCCAAATGGCTGTGAGAGAGATGAATGGTAAGGTACGCTGTTTATTCATACTCTGGTATTTCTAAGCTAGTTAGGGGAGCCAATATGAGCCTTTCATGATGTTGGACTGTGTTATGCTTTCCAGTTTTTTGACGGCAGGTTCCTATTTGTCACAATTGCGAAACCTGGATCTGGCAAAAGACGTGCAAAGGCAGCTCTTTACAAGTTTTGACCAAAAATCTACAGCTTCGTTCGAGTTAACTCTCTCTCTCTCTCTCTCTCTCTCTCTCTCTCTCTCTAAAGGATGAGCACAGTGGCAAGAATTTTTTGCTAAAATTGGAACTCATAGAGAAAGTACATATTTTGGCGAACAATTCATGCTTGTATAGTCTTCATGTCTAGGTTTTCTTTTATTGGACAATTTTGGGTCTGAGTCGTCTGACTATCGATGCAGAACGCTTATTTGGACTGTGTTCAACAGCTGCATTTTGTGTGCTTTCAAGGGTATTTCTGTAATTGTTGACGTAAATACTGAAATTCGGGAACTGGATATAGAACAGCTGAGGTGCGGACTACATCGCCCTCTTTAAGGTTGGTTACGCGCCTCTTAAGGTCTTCTCTCCTATGCAGCAGAGAAACTCCAGGATACAATAGCCAAAAACAATTCTAAAGTCCTCGAATATAATAAAGACGAGATGTAAGTTGTGGAAGGAAAGAAAAATGGTGGTAATTGTTCGCCCATGAATGAACAGAATTTTGGTGAGTGAAGTGGAATTGAGTGCTTTAGGCAGTGTTTGGTTCGTTGATTTTGTGAGGGAAAAGAAAGTAAAATTTAAATAGAGGAAAACATATCCCTTTGTTTGGTTAATAAGGAAAACGATGAGGAAAATAGATAAATAAAAAAGAATAAGTGAGAATTGAATCAAATATTTTAAAAATTGTGAGTCATTTCCCTTCCTTTATTCATGTTACTATTATAGATTGGAATTTTAAGTCTTTAATGTTAGTTAAGCATGAAGGAAAACACAACGGAAAGCACCCGTCTTTTTTTCCTCCCAAAATTCATAAACCAAACAGAGCAATGGAGGAAGGAGCCCATGTTGGGTTCAGTGTATATCTACAAGACTACAACCACCAGAGTCTTTTTGTCAAAAAAAGATTGCCTATTAGTAATCCAGAGAGAGCTTCACTTCCTAGTCATTTAACTAAGGAAAATAAAGAAAGACCAACAAATTGTGAATTATGCAATATTGCAACAACAACTCCATTGCATATTAATTCGAATTTGAGAAAAGGAAAATCAAGTTTTGTCTACTTAAACGTTTGATAACCTCGTGGCCTTTGTTTTGGTTATTCTTTGGTTGTTTTTTTTTTCGATGAGAAATCTATCCATTTTAATTGGGATGAGTGACATGATCTTATCTGTAAGAGCATGGTATTGAGGAAAACTTGCATGGATGGTTTAGTCCCACTTTGTCCTAAAGTCTTCACCTTTTTTTTTTTTTTTTTTTCGTTTCCAATCAAATTTTCTTTCTTCTCATGTAATGTAAATATAAATACGGTATGCTGTTTTGGGACAATATGGATATTCAGGCTGCATGCCGTGTTTGTTTCACGAGATTAAGAGAGATATTGGGGGATATTGGGGGATTAGACTATTTCGATTATAATGGATTAATAGTGTGGCATTTGACTTGAAATCTTGCATGGGACTACTTGACCATTTTTAACGTTTGGTGAATTAGCTTGACTGAGTTTTGAAACTACTAAAAATAAATAAATATCCAAAGTGACCTTGAAAATTTGTTATTCACTCATATGAGTCCTATCCAACGGTGAATGAATTCGGACTCACACACACACACAAAAAAAAAAAAAAGGGATAATTACACAAACCTTGACCTAATTACATGGATCTCCCTTGTATTGTGAAAAATTACACAAACCACTCTTGAGATTTATAGTTGTTTCAACAATGAACTTTCTTTCGTTAGTCAATTGTGAGTTGACCAAACAGAAAGTTAAAATTATGAGAAAATTTTTTTAAAATGAAGATATTACCCTTGCTAATAGAAAAGAGATATTTCACTACAAAATGCATTTTTTTTGTAATTAAAAAAAAAAAATCACCCTTCTTCTTCCACCAATATTATTTCATAGACACGAGAAATTGAGAAGATGAAACAAATAAGAAGACAAACCCAAGAAATTTAAGTTACTAACTTGACAAATTGAAGAGTGAAGAAATTGCAGTTCTTTGAATTGGAAGGAATTTTTTTTAAAAAAATTTTATTTGTATAGAAAGAAAATTTCATTCAACTGAAAGAAAATCTGTAGCAGACACCACCTCACTTTGAACCAGATAATCAGTAATAGATGGAAATTCTTCCAATCACACTCTAAACTCTCCAAATGAAATTGCCTGTCTAGCTAAACAATGAGCAACTGAGTTGCTTTCTCTCTTAGTATGAACAATGCCATTAATCTCAAAGTTTTCCTCCAAGGTCTTCATACCCATTAGATAGTGTCTGAAGAAAGTAAAAGATATTCTTTTCTGAGTTTAAGTTTGATATGGATCATCCGTGAGAGAAATTTTTGGGTACCTTGACCTTGAGGGAACCATGTGGTACCCACCAACCAATGAAAAGGCCCAAAAAATGGGACTCCCTACAGGTAGGGGGTAATGGGGTATGAAATCTCACCCAAATGGCCCCCTCTCATTAGTTGGAGGTATCACACCCCAACGTAGCAAAAATAGGGAAAACAAAATTTCGTTTTTAGACTCGTAGAGCGTAACTAGTGAATATCACTCGATTGTCCATGACACATAGATCTAAAACATCAGAGATATAAACGCAGTAATGTTAAACTGAAATAAATAACTTAAACTTAAATGATCTTATTACAAAACTCAACTTAGTAATAAACCGAAATCCAGGTCTTAAGGCACACTCGCCAACTATATAAGAACATAGTGTAAAGCATAATTGTCACGACCCCAAAATTCATCCGTGGATTTTGAGTGCGTGACCGACCTTGTGGGTCATCTTTAACCTGTACAGAGTCTAGCGGGAGCATACAAACATTTATTTAATATATTTAATTGAGGTTAGTAGAACCACCAAACCATACTTAATAAGTTTACAGACAGAGTTTTAGGCTTACAACGCCTACAAATATAGTACTAGAAAGGAATTTATTCTAGGAATACTTAAAATACAATAAGGGAACTTTCTAGAATAGAGATCCTTCAAGGGCATCTAGAAGAGGGTCCTCTCCTTCTATAGCTATCTCTTGTTCCTCATTTGGATCAGCGTAGGGCATGTCCTTGTCATCTGAAAGGGTTTTTAAAACAATTTGAAGAGTGTGAGCGTAAGGCTCAGTGAATGAACATAACCTGTTTAAAGGATCTCAAAAGGAATTGTTTATACTTGAAAAAAAATATATCAATTGCAATGACATTTATATAATTAATACGAAGTAAAAGAGAATCAACATTATCGATATGAAATACGGAATAAATGAGAAGTCAATGATATTGAATTGAACAAATTGATATGAATGTCAAATTACCAACCACCCACTCACGCACACATTCTTTTATTACATCGCACAATGATCAAAGGCAACCCTACAGTCGGGCTCATTTCATCGCATACATAGGCTATACTTTATAATTTGTTGTGGTGGTAATTGACACTTTAAATAAATGAACAGTTTAAATGATGACATTTCAAAAATACATGACATTGGAATAAATTATCACATTTGAGAATAATAAGTTTTGAATGCTAAAACCCTTCCAGGAACCAAGAAAAATGTTCCGAAAATAACTTTAGTAATTTTGATACTTTACATATCATTAAAATCATAGTAGCATGTACTCATTATATATTGAGTTAACAAAGAGTTTGAGAAAAGGTAATGAACATTCACCTCGATAACTTAGGGATTTGATGATGAGATAGTTCCTACATCAATAGGGGTAAAAGAGCTAACATATAAGCAAAATGTGCAAGTGTAGGGGTAAAACAGTAATTAAAGTTTTCCTATGGGTATTTTGGTAATTTTGCTAAAATTATATTAAAACTTCACTATTGATATCCTTATACTATTCTGCGTCCAATGCTACTGACTAGGCTCAATTCGGAGTTCGGGCAATTTCTATCTCAAAAGTGGGGTTTTCTACATAAACGTGGGCTCCACAAATAAGCTATATTTTAAACGGTATCGGATCGTCTCCAAACTTGTAAGTATAATATTAGACATTATTTTAAGACTATAAGAATTGACGGCGTACTTTTCTGGGTTGTAGATAATTAGTTATGAATTATTAAAATTAAAACACTACTTTTAAAATAGTCGTAGTTGGACCGTAATTTCATTTTCATACCCAAATACCATAATTTAAGTGTGAAAATATTTTTTTTAATGGTCATAAAATGCCACAAGAACATTTTTGTATTTTTTTCCCATAGTTTAAGAAATATAATAGCTATGATAAAATAATCAAACCTCTATTTAAATCAATGGATAAGTAGTAAAATAATATTATTCTATGGTTTTATAATTGACAACATTATAAAACAGTATGTATTATCATAACATCATTATAGAGTATATAAATGATTTATAATGAGTTTACAAAATCCCAGAATAACCAAAAATACCCTTTTTAAAGGTTTAGGGGTCATTCTGTAAATACACCAAAATGTGGGAATTATATAAAACTTTCAAAAACTGAAAAATTAATATTTCAGATGAAAATAAACATAATTAGAAGTACTAAACTTGAAACTGTGATCAAATCCGATGTCGGTAGACCTTTATATGTTCGTTTAAAGTTTTCAGGGGTGTAAATGTAATTTTCGGAAATAAATTGGGCAGAATGCTCTGTTTGGGCAGATTGTAATTCCAAACTTCTAATGGCCATAACTCACTCATTTCTTAACATTTTTAAGTGAAATCAGTATCTATCTTGAGCGAAATTTCGTGGAGAATCCAAATCTAAAGCTGGTTTTAGCAAATTCGAATCACAGAATGTGAAATGACTAATTTACCCTTTAAGACGAAACCTAAATAAAAACCCAAACGGTACAAACAATTCAAAAACTGTTTTAAGGGTAGTTTCCTGGGTATTTTAAGAGTCTACCCTTAAAATTTAAGAGCTATAGCTGGTCGGAGTAAGGAGTTATACTAATTCTATTATTTTGAATCAAACGGAGTTATTTTCTAGTGGTTCCTAATTCTACTTAATCCATATAACCATACTACTAAAAATAGTAAATAGAAGTTAATTATTACATAAAATAATATGTATGAATTGCTTACCAGTATTCCGAAAACAATTTGAGACAAAGAATCCGAAATATAATTGCAGCCCAAGCTTGTTTCAATTACTCCTTGTATGTGTATGTATAATTACATATGTGTGTGTGTTGTGTAGCCTAGAGAGAGATAGAGAGGCAGTAGAGAGTTGAGCTACTGAGAGAGAGTTTGTGCGAGTGTTGAGGTTATGGGGGGGTTAGTATACATTTATAGAAATGATATGCTTGGGCACCAAGTATAAACACATTACACATACTTTACACACGCACACACTGTGTACTCAAAATTATGTGGTCTCCAAGTAATGTATGGGAGATCCTTTTGTGTGTTGAGCTCACGCGATGACGCACACACACAGAGGTAAACATTATACTGTACAATTCCCTAAACTGGTATTTTTCTTGATGAAAATAAATTTTTAATAAACGTCCAAATTTTTTTTTTTGGGTCATTACAATAATTTAAAAGGCAACTAATCTATCCCTAAACTTCAAGTAGCGTAGATGTCGTCATCAGCTTGGTGGTGCACTCCTCCGGTTCCATCCTTAGTCAGACCATCCCTGGCATAGCTTTCCTCTGAATAGTAGCCCTCATCAACAGGCATCTCATCTGCATACTCATAGGCCTGGAAACCTGGACGGGGGTATATCTAGCGGCATAAACGCCGTCAGCTTGTGAAAGTCGAGTGAGTAATAAACTAACAAAGTATCATTATAGGAAGTATTTAATAGCAATTGTGTTAAGAAAGGATTCTCTCGACGTCATCGTTCTTACGCATTCCGACTCACTATATGCAACTTAACAACCTGACCTACAATGTTATGGACTATGGGTCCATGTTACTAACTCGTCTCCCATGCATGTCCAACCATATGTTGTCTGGATGGAAACTCCCTTCCCAAAGATCTTTCATATGCTATAGTAATGGTCAACCTGGTATGAAATCCCAGCTATTCCATTCTCGTGACGTAATGGTCAGCCTAGTACGAAACCACAATTATCCCACGCTCTACAACAAATCCTGGTACGAAGTACCGACCGTTATATAAAAATAATGTGCCTTGGTATCATCATATCGGCCGTTACACATCTTAATCATCATTTCTCTTTCCACAGTCATAGTTATCACTTGCCATAACAGATCATGATCCACACAAGAAGACTCAACCCAACATAACTCACAATCTCCACGATCGCTTAAACTTATACCATATGAATCAACTGATAGTCTCCGTGACAAACAATGTACTATACTATGCATGTCAGCTTCTCAGTACAAATTCCTTTATATAAAATATTTACTTATTAGACCACATTAGGTTCATTATTCCAACGTGTATCTTCGTAACACATTGAAGGTTCATTTTAGCATAACCGAATAATAACAGAAAGTTCTGGTAGACATGTGATGACATAATACAACTTATATGGATTAACAACATTCTGTCAAAGTACAATCAATTGGAATAAATCAACAATCGATTGGGTAAAATAGAGTGGCAATCGATTGGGGAAAAGGGAAATCGATTGACATCCAAAACGTGGCAATCGATTGGTGATGTAACCAATCAATTGGAACAAAGAGCAATTGATTGGATGAAGGACCAATCGATTGGTACTTCATCTTTTTTCCAAGAACGGGCTAAAATGTCCCGGACTGAAATTATACGTTAGAACCTCTATTTCTTTGCACAAAAACTAAAAATAAAAACATCCAATATAGCTACTATGAGAGTTTGAGAACTCACAAGTGTGCGGAAGTGAGGTGGCGTGTTCAAGAAGCTTGAACTTGAAGCTTTAATTGTGACAACTTCTTTCTTCTTCTCCGTCTCTCTCTTCTATCTCTTTCTTTCTCTCTTTTCCTTATCTTGTTTTTGCTCTTCTTCTTCTCCTCTTCTTGACAGTGTGTGTGTATGTGTGAGTATAGAAGTGTGTATATGTGTGTATATATGAATGTATATATGAAATATATGGGTATGGATACACTACTCTTTTGTGACGGAAAAAATCCATCACAAAAAGGTGTAATTCCATCATAAATACTTTTTGTGATGAAATTGCACCTTTTGTGACGGATTTGTGCCCGACACAAGTTAGGGGCATCACAAAAAGTCTGTGTCGGGGTCAAATTACGTCACAAAAAAGTATTTGTGACGGATTTTGTGTCGGATTTGCGTGTGACACAAAAATTGTGTCACATATACTTTTAATTTGTGACAGTTTATTTGTGTCAACCCGAAACCGTCACAAATAGTATTTGTGTCAGATTTAGTTTAAAAATTCCGTCACAAAAAGTATTTGTGACGAAGTTTGTTTGAAAATTCGTCACAAATAATGTTTGTGTCGGATTTTGTTTGAAAATTCCGTCACAAATAGCATAACGTATATCAGTGACAAATTGTTTGGGTTGAACCAAAACGTCACAAAATCGGTATTTTATACATTGTTGCCAACAATTATTATTTTTCCATCACAATAAATTATAAAATACTAATTTTTAACGATAAGAACTACATAAAATTCAAAAGCATATTATTTAGATAAAATGTGATACAATAAAGTATATGTTCATACATAATTGTTTCATAGTTGACATTACTGAAAATTAAAAAAACCAATAATGAACAAAATGAAGTTTTTACAAACATAAATTGATTCACATCGTGATCTAAAACCTCTAATCTCTCTCCATATCCTGAAATAGAAAACGAAAATTCAATTAAAAATATAATAATACAGCCACCTACCAACCCAAGAGCGAAAGCTGACACCCCCACCCCCACCCCCCCCAAAAAAAAAAGCAAAGCGAGAAAAAAAAAATCAGTTAAGATTCCAAAAAAAAAAAGAACTGCAGAGTTTCCTCCATTTCTAAGATATCTGAAAATTTTTATAAACGTGTGTAAATAAATTCATCACAACCCAAAACCAACATACAACTATTTAGTATTTTATTCTCTGTAGTACGAAATTCTAACACAAATTTCTTATTTGAAAGTACAAACAGTAAGATGATGAGGCTAATATTAGTTCACACTATACAAAAAATAATCCATGATCACCAACCCTAATTGTGAACGTGCCACAACTCACAATTATGTTCATCAACACAAATCCAATAGAAGCAATAGTAATAGAAGATCGAGAAGAGGCAGTAATAATTTTGGAAGATAAAAATCAGTAGTTTTTCTTTTGGGTAATAAACTAGATCAGCTTATATCTACCTAACTTATTAGTAAACTACATGTAAAAAAAAATTGCATCATCTTGGTATGCATCTCCATGAGCCTCAGAGTTTGGGGGTACACACTTGATGAAGTAGGAACCTAAAAAATTACAAATATTATATCAAAATTTTAAAAATATTTCAAGTTTCTCTGTTAGAAATATAAGTGCAATATTAATATTTGTTACCTGATTATCGACACTAGATGGGCCATCTCCAGCCCGTCGACTCTCTCCCTCAAGCCCAGATCGAAACAAATTTATCACTTCTTTACTTGAAAGCCTCTTTACTCAAAACTACATGTCATGAATTATCGAATGACCCAATAATTCAAGCCTCCTTTTTGTACTAATAGCTTGATTAAAGAAGCTGGAACGCTTAAGGTACATATTATCATCACACTATAATCGGAAGTTCTGATCAGTTATGGACTTAGTTATAATCATGGATGCCAAATTGTGAATTGGTTTTCCAGAATTGGTGATTGGTGAATCGTGAATTGTAGCAAATCATGTATTATAAAATTAACATGTTTAGAAAACAAATAAAACATGTAATGTTTTTATGTGCTAAATAGATTTAGAAACACTTGTACAATGCTAAAATGAACAAAATAACAATTTAATACAAGTTTCATGCAATATTAAGGCTCAAAATACTTAATGCCCCCTCTCCCCACAAAAAGTATAGAATCAAAATGTCGGTCCTCCATATTATGCGAAAGAGGCCTAAAATGCCCATTAAGCCAGTTTAACATTTCCACAGTTGAATATCTATAATGGAAACTAATGGAGTCAGCATTGAAATGCCATTCTATTTGTTTTTTTAACACTTCTTATTCTTATTAATGTTCACTGATTTTGTATCTCTTTTGGTTAATGTTCTCAGAGTTAGTTTTGAGTTGGAACCAAAAACAATTGCACAAGTAACTAATTTCAAGGAGTCAAACAAGAGACTTGAATGCAGTCTAAAGAAGGTAATGTCTTCTTAATACTCTTATGGATCCATGTCGTGAAATATGTATCCATATATTCCAATTTGTTCTTTCTTTCAATGTTATTCTCGTGATTTGATGAAAAGATCTCTGATTAATGTAACAAATTACAGATTGTTGGTGATTCTGAATATACGCTGCGTGCAAAACTGACCTTTTCACAAGAATCACATGGTATAGTTTTGTTACCATGGTCTAATAAAGGGGGTTTAGCTTTTGAGTGAAATATACAGAACGAGTTGAAGAGGGGCCTTATGCCATGCACTCAAATTGAGATGCATCTTTCTAAAGAAGAAGAATAAGAAGAAGAAAAATGCTAAATACCTAATATTAAAAAGTTTTAGAGCATTACTGTAAAAAGTTTTTGGTTGCTAATAAAATGATAACATTTAGAAAGCGAGAGACCACACTTGTTGATGCAAAACTGAGAGCAGCTTCAGCTCAAGCCTTAGCTATAGGAGGTTAATCCTCTTCTCAGTTACGGAATCCCACAGCTATTATGTAGCTCTCCACACATTGAACAATGTTTTTCTGCAACGACAAGTGAAAAATTGGAAACATTAGTGAATCCAAGGTGCAATGTTATTGATTTTTATGTCAACATTCGTGCTTAACAAAAAAAGAAAACATTATTTGCATTGGATAAAATCATAAAGCATTGAAGACCGCACTAAAAGAGTGATATGCAAAATATGAGATATGGTAGGGGAAAAGAATAGCATAGCCATAGTTTCAAGGTCTCTGTGTATCATTTTTAACATCTTATACTGATTTCTCTCTTTAACTACTAAGAATAAGTTTTGTTCTTTGTATATTCAACAACATAAACAAGTCTGAACAATTAGAAGTTAGAATATTCATTAATTACGTCATACACAAAAATGAAAACAAGAAGACAAATCTATAATTGATGCACTTGGTAACAAATTGCGCATCCTAGAAAGCCATCAGATGGCCTTGAAGGACTGGATGGTCTTATTCGTGATGGACGGAACCCTGTAGAAGGAGTAGGGTCAATGGATTCTATGCACAAGTAATCATGCTCTTTAGAAACTTTCTATTAACCTTTACCTATGATTCTTGGTGGAGTCATGCTTTTACGCTCTTTGTTGACAAAAAACTAGAAAGTAAAGGACCACTTCAACTAAGGAAGACTAAGTGACTTTAAGTTTTACCAAAGTTAGTTATACCATACTCAAGCATAGAAGAAAGGGTAATGGAAAAAAAAGGGATAGAAGATTTTAAACATAGTACGTACAATGACTTGGTCTTCATATGGATTATTACCAGAGAGAATCAACTTTTCAATATTTAACCAATATATATGCTGACCAACCCAATTTGTGCACTTCTCATCTATCCACTTAGAAAATCCATTCTCTATTAAATCTCCCAACAGCAATAAAAGAAATGGAAGAAAAATCATTTGGTAGAGTGAAAGACTAAGATTAATAACAGGTCGCAAGGAAGATATACAAAATTTGGACTACTTAAATGACATCACAGCTTGAAGAAGGTTCATCAACTAAGGCTCAATGATATTAGAGACTAGCAATACCTACGAGAAATGCAACTCTATCATTAATTTTGGTGCTCTTTTGATGGATGCTCAATTTGGTTCATTAAAATAGTGAGTGAAAAGAAAGAAAAACAAAAAACAATCAAGGAAATACTATTCCTTGTTTGGTTTATAAGGAAAACAATGAGAAAAATAGAGAAACAAATCCCTCAATGATTAACTTAAATGACGTTTGACTAAAGCTCTATTTGGTTTATGGGATCAGCGAGTAAAAAGAAAGAAAAGCCATATTTGTGAAGTTCATTAGAACTATCACTAAACCCAATTGATGGTCACATGGTCCCATATAATTGGGACATTACACCGTGTCAGTGTGATAACATGGTGTGATGGCTTTAAGACTACCATGTGATAAAGTTGTCTAACTTTTGAAAATCACCAATTAGTTGGGACCACCAAGTGGCCATGGTCCCAGATCATAGAATAATCTCTCATCATATCACTAAGCATGCATCCTTAAAATGGAATATGTGTTAAGTACCCTGACTCTCTCTCCCATTGCCACTACCCTCTGATATTTGACCTTCATTCATGTGATTAGTAAGTAAGCCGCAAAGGTGAGAGAGATGGAGACCTATAAAATAAAATGGGGTGAGAGATGAAGACATGAGCGTCAAGAGAGAGTAGAGGAATAAAAAAAACCCTAAACATTAATGTGACAATGTGACATACAATGTAATACTCGTACCCGGATAAATGAGATAATATCTGCTTTGCATGCACTAATTAGTATAATTAATAGCATGTGATAATTTGGGTAAGTATCAGTTATCCCGACGTGATAAGTGCTTGATAAAAGGGCACAGTTAGACAGATATGAAGTGGGACCCACGGGAGGTCCGGATTAATTAAATTGCATTTAGTTGCATTTATGTGATTAAATGAATATTTGTTTAATTGCTTTAAATATTTTATTGTTAGTTTCAATATTTTATGGTGCCAGTTTGAGTACCCGTGTGAGAGTGAATTGGAACCATATTCATAACTAGTAGGTTAATTAGCAACTTTACAAAATATGTGGGACAATGTTTGGGACCCACGCATGACATAGATAAATACCCACTTAGATATTGGGTAGTTAATACAATTGTTTAGGGGATTTCATAATAAAGTTTAAAAAAATGTTAGGGGTGTAAATGAAAATAAATAAACTTTGGCATGAAGCTTAAGAGGTTGACACCTCTAACTATGAGTCACCTTCCTCTTCATCACAATCAACAACATAGAGAAAAGAGTTACAGGAGAAGTGAATTTTGGCCATTGATGGAAGTTCCACCGACTACGCCGTTCCTTCGCCGTCGGTACACCGTTTCGTGAACCGAGACCGTATTCGGGCTCGGGGAGGTGAGAGGATTGTCTCTATACCTTTCATTTTCAATTTCGTTGACGTTTTTCCGTGACCCTCTTTGAGGTGACGATACATATATGTGATATTTGTATGTAGGATTATCATTGGGGTGAATTAGAGCTAATATTTACAAGAAATTTGGGGTTTCTAGGCTTTAATTGGAGCGATTTGTGAGGTGAGCACTCTAATCCTAAATTGTGTGTTAAATGATGCTTGTGTGATATTGAGTATGATTTTATGCTTAGTTCTTGGATTACTAGATAAAGCATGTGTTAATTAAAGCTTAACATGTCAAATTTGAGGAAATTACTATGTGATATGTTTGACCTGCTTATGTGCTTAATTAGGTCAATGGATGTCAAGTAACGATCACCATTATTTTAGCCCGTATTGACGGGACGATGTTTTCCTCAAGAAAAAAGGGGACGGTGGTGACGACCACAACGATTTGACTACGGTCACGTGAGAGTGTGTGCTTTCGCTATATGTGACGTTAAAGTGTGAAAAGGCCCAGAATTTTGGGTCTGTTGCGATGATGATAGTTACTTAGCATACCGGCGATTAGTTTTATCGTTGTCTTGCTTAAATATTGTATATGCACATTTCATACTCCAACAAAACGGTTAAAATATTCACTAAGCGTAAGCTTAAAACAAAACTATTGAATAACCACTGCAGGTACGGATCGCGAAGAGGAAAGGAAGTGATCGGGAATCCGGGTGAAGGGTCATTTTGTTTATATGTTCATAGACTTGTAAATATGCTAGTCTTGGTAGATGTGGAACTCATGTTTGTAATGTTGTAGTGGTAAATAGTTTGTTGGGAAAAACAAGTTGTATTTGGGGTTTAAATTTCTTTTGTAAGTGGTAAAATATTAAAACCAACTTTTAATGCTTAAAGCGGTGGCTTGGAACTTATTGGCGTGTTGGGTGCATTTCCATTGAGTTAAAGTTGTGGTTTGAACATTTAGACGCATTTTGAGTCAAGAATTGATGAGAAAATGCAAGAGTGTACTTTTTAGTGAATTTTTCATGGATTATGATATTTAAGTGAACTTGTGATTGTTTAACAATGACTTCTAGGAACTCATTTCAAGTTTGGACGAGCTTGAGTATGTGTTTGAATTGTTTTTTCTATATTCCAAGGAGTTTGGTTGAAGTTTTGAAATGTTTTAACTTGAAAATCTAAGGTTTTTAGTCACAAGGATACTGCCCAGTAGAACCGGGTCGATCCGGATGCAAAGGGTGGATCGATCTGGCCCTTCCTGGGGACATTATGTGTGAAAATAACAAACCAGATCGATCCGGGTTTAAAGGGAGGATTGATCAGCCTATGTTTTCACAGCACGTCAACTTTTACGGAAACGTGCATAACTCTTTCTAGAAAATTTGGATTCGCGCACCGTTTTTTGCATTGAAATCGGGACTCAGAGACCTATCTTTGGGTATAAAATTTGATATATTTTATTAAATACAATTTTTCCCTTGGGGCTGTTTTGTATCAAGAAACCTCTTTCAAAAGGGTTAATTCATGTTTTCCTTGGTTCTTTGAGGATAATTTTGATGTGTGGGCTTGTTACACGTGTCCTAATCCACCTGAGGTAGGTTGGGGTATGACAATTTTTGGTATCAAAGTAATAGGTGAGCAATAGGTTAGAGCCTTTGGGACGAGAGACGACGAATACGACATGCAAACTGAATAAAATGATACATATATAGTGACACGATCATGCATACATGTTTACTTAGCATGCTTTAACTGTTATTTAACATGCACTGTGATTTATTTAAAAGTAATGTGCATGTATATATCTTGTGGTGGGTGCCAGGCAAGGATGTCTGGAGGTAAAACCTCGTCTTCGGCTAGTATGGATAGAATAGAGGTAGTTATGGAAAAATTGGTTAGAGTGGCCGAAACTTAGGTTGTCGAGGAGGGACTGAGTTCATCAAATCCAGGACAGAGGGTGGAACCGATAACCATTGTCATGTTCTACAAGAAAAAGCCAGGGCAGTTCAACGGGGAATCCAATTCGATGAAAGCCGACCATTGGTTGACCGATATGAAGAGAATTTTTTGTGCTCTGCCATATACAGAGGAACAGAAAGTTTTGTTTGCCTCTGATACCTTGAAAGAGGAAGCACAGAATTGGTTGACGTCAATATTAAGGCAATGAGCGCTGACTACCTAGAATGGGTTTATGGAAAAGTTCTCAAAACAACAGATTCCTCGGTCTTTCCGTGAATTAAAGTCCCGAGAATTTTCTCACCTCAGTCAAGATAACATGACTGTTAGAGACTATGCCGCTAAATTCGCAAGTTTCGCCAGATTTGCAATGGACCTGCTTCTGAATGAGTTCACTCGGCCAAGAAGATTTGAGTTAGGGCTCCGTGATGAAATCAGGAGAAAAGTGGATACACATCGGCTAGCAACATATTCAGAAGTGCTAGACGTTGCCTTGATTGCTGAACGAGGTGTGTTACCATCAGGACAAGGTCAAACATTCAAGAGGCCGGGAGGTAGTCAATTCCAGGGGCAGGGCAATTCTAAAAGATAGAGTTCTGGAAATTCATCGGGAAGTAGGGTTAACAAACCTAGGTGTCAGACTTGTAGTAAATATCACTGGGGGGGTATGTGATATGTTTCCTATCATTTGCAACATTTGTCGACAACCAGGACACGTGGAAAGGGATCCTAATCCTCCAAGACAAAGTATTATTTCGAGACAAAGTACAGATGACAGTGGGATAAAGTGTTATTCGTGTGGTGATCTGGGGCATCGAGAGCGTAATTGTCCCAAGAGAAGACAAGGAGGTTCCAGCACATCCGTGGGTAGTGCACCAAGTCAGAGGCCATCTCAGTAGTGATCCCAAGGGAGGGAACAACGACAAGGAAGGTATTTTTAGCTCAAGCCCAGGAAGACCACAACGGCTGACACAGTGGTTTCAGATATACTCTCTATTTGCATGTGACCTAAAATGTGTTATTAGATTCGGGGCCAACTCATTCTTTTGTATCACATCAATTTGCTAGGAATTTAGACAAACCCTTAGAATTACTAGATTTTGATATATCTATTGCACTTCCATCGAGAGTGCCACTAGTGAGTTCGGGTGTCTTTAAAGCTTGCGGGATTGATGTGAATGGTAGAAGGTTGTTCATTGATCTAGTACCGTTGGTCATCCAACACTTTGACGTTATCTTATGAATGGATTGGCTATCTGTAAATCACGCTATTATCGATTGTGAAAACAAGAGAGTAACTTTTCAATTGCCAAATCAAGATGAATTTTGTTTCCAAGGGATAGGTGTAGTATCACTGCCTTATTTGGTGTCAGCTGTTAAAGCTTGTCGTTTATTGAAAAAAGGGTTATCAAGATTTTTTGTGTAGCATACTTGATGTTAGAAGTACTAAATTAAAGCTGGAAGATATACCTGTGGTCAAGGAATTTTCAGATGTTTTTCCAGAAGATTTACCAAGTGTGTTAATTGAGAGGGAAATTGAATTTGGAATAGATGTGATGTTGGGAACTCAACCGATTTCACAGGCACCGTATAGAATAGCTCCGGTAGAGTTAAAGGTGTTAAAGACTCAGTTATAAGAGTTACTTGATAAGGGGTTCATTCGACCGAGTGTATCGTCGTGGGGTGCGTCGGTTTTATTTGTGAAGAAGAAAGACGGGACAATGCGAATGTGTATCGATTACCGGGAGATTAACAAAGTAACCATAAAAAAACAAGTACCCGTTACCACGTATTGATGATTTGTTTGATCAGTTAAAAGGGGCACAAGTCTTTTTCTACGATTGACTTGAGATCCAGGTATCACCAGTTAAAGGTTAAAGCTGAGGATGTTGAGAAGACTGTTTTTAGAACTCGGTACGGGCACTATGAATTTCTTGTTATGCCGTCTGAGGTCACAAATGCACCAGTCGCTTTTATGGATTTGATGAATCAGGTGTTCAAGACTTATTTAGACGAATCTGTGATTGTATTTATTCATGACATCTTAATATATTCTAGGGGTCGAAAGGAACACGAGCGACACTTAAGGCTGGTTTTGCAACGACTTAGAAAAAATCAATTATTTGGAAAGTTAAAGAAAAGTGAATTCTGGTTAACACGTGTTACATTTCTTGGACACGTGATTTCTAAGGATGATGTTTCCGTAGACCCACAAAAGATAGAAGCCATTAAGAATTGGTCAAGACCGACAAATATTTCCGAAGTTTGAAGCTTCTTGGGGTTAGCCGGTTAGTATAGAAAGTTTGTTCAAGATTTTTCTAGAATCGCAATTCCAATGACTCAGTTAATGAAAAAAGATATGGTTTTTGTGTGGAATAAAGAATGTGAAGAATGTTTTCAATAGTTGAAAGACAAGTTGACTTCAACACCGATATTGGCTATTTCGTCAAGTACTGGAGGTTTTAGTATATACAGTGATGCTTCTCATCAGGGCCTAGGATGCGTTCTAATGCAAGAGGGTAAGGTTATAACTTATGCTTCAAGGCAGTTGAGGACACACGAGAAGAATTATCCAACCCACGATTTGGAGTTGGCGGCGGTAATCTTCGTATTAAAAATATTGCGTCACTACTTGTACGGGGAAACGAGTGAAATATTTACTGATCACAAGAGTTTAAAATATTTGTTTACCCAACGGGAGCTAAACATGAGACAGAGAAGATGACTTGAATTAATGAAAGATTTTAACTTGAAGATTCAGTACCATCCGGGTAAAGCTAACGTGGTTGCCGATGCTCTGAGTCGAAAGTCATCAGAAAATTTGGTTTTTTTTAACAGCTCAAGCAAAGTTAGTACAAGAATTTGAGCGATTAGAGCTCGAAGTGATTCTCAGAATTCAAGATGGTTTAATGGCAACTATCATAGCACATCTGAGTTTGATTGAGGAAATCAAGGTAAGTCAACTTTTGGATCCAAATATCAAGAAAATAGTTGAAGAGTTACCTGAGGGTAGACGGCCAGAGTTCAGTTTTTAGAATAATGTGTTGAGGTATATTAATCGTTTATGTGTTCCTAATATTTGAGAGTTGAAAGATAAGATTATGGAAGAAGCTCACAACACGAGGTATTCCGTGCATCCAGGTAGTACCAAGATGTATAGGGATTTGCGAGAAGTGTATTGGTGGAGTGGTATGAAGCAGGAAGTTTTCAAGTTTGTGGCTAAGTGTATAACTTGTCAACGAGTGAAGATAGAACATCAACGACCCACCGGAGAAGTACAATCGTTAAAGATACCGGAATGGAAGTGGGAGCATATCACTATGGATTTTATAACAGGTTTACCGCGGTCTCCTAAGTCTAATGATAGTATTTGGGTGATCGTTGACCGGTTGACAAAGTCAGCTCATTTCTTGCCAATTAAAACTCGTGCTCCAACAAAATTAGCAGAGCTTTATGTCAGAGAAGTTGTCAGATTACACGGGGCACCGGTATCCATTGTGTCAGATCGGGATACACGATTTGTGTCTAGATTTTGGAAAAGTTTGCAAAGGGCAATGGGGTAGCCTTGCACTTTAGCACAACTTTTCATCCTCAGACAGACAGTCAATCCGAACGAGTTATTCAGATTCTAGAAGATATGCTTCGAGGATGTGTTATGGAATTCAATTTAGATTGGGAACCCATTTACCATTGGTGGAATTCTCTTATAATAATAGCTTTCAAACGAGTATTGGGATGGCGCCTTATGAGGCATTGTATGGCCAGAAATATAGATCACCGATATGTTGGACAGAAGTTGGGAAAAAGCAACTTTTGGGACCTGAGATTGTGTAAATCACCACCGACAAAATCAAGTTAATTAAACAAAGGCTATAAGTAGCTCAGAGTCGATATAAAAGTTACACGGATACTGGTAGAAGATCGTTGGAATTCGAGGTAGGTGATTATGTTTTCTTGAAAGTATCAACTTTGAAAGGCATAACATGATTCGGTAAACGGGGTAAATTAAATCCGAGGTATATAGGACCTTATTTGATTTTGGATAGAGTTGGTCCTGTTGCAAATCGATGCCACAAGAGTTGGCTAACGTTCATAACATATTTCACATTTCTATGTTACGACGTTGCTTATCAGATTTGAGTCGCTATATTACTATGGAACCATTGATGATTCGAGAAGACTTGACTTATGTTGAACATCCAGTTCGAATCCTAGACAGGAAAGATCAGGTGTTGAGAACCAAAATCATTCCTCTGGTTATGATGTTATGGCGTAATCACTCCGTAGATGAGGCAATTTGGGAACGTGAAGACGAGATCCGAGAAAGTATCCTCACTTGTTCGATTCTTAAGGTAAGAAAAGTTTGAGGATAAACTTCCAAAAGGGAGGGAGAAATGTAATACCTGTACCCGGAGAAATGAGATGATATCTGCTTTGCATACACTAATTAGTATAATTAATAGCATGTGATAATTTGGGTAAGTACCAGTTACCCCGACGTGATAAGTGCTTGACAAAAGGGCACAGTTAGACAGATATGAAGTGGGACCTACGGGAGGTCCGGATTAATTAAATTGTATTTAGTTGCATTTATGTGATTAAATGAATATTTGTTTAATTGCTTTAATATTTTATTGTTAGTTTCAATATTTTATGGTACCAGTTTGAGTATCCGTGTGAGAGTGAATTGGAACCAGATTCATAGCTAGTAGGTTAATTAGCAACTTTACAAAATATGCGGGACCATGTTTGGGACCCACGCGTGACATAGACAAATATCCACCTAGATATTGGGTATAGTTAATACAATTGTTTAGGGGATTTCATAATAAAGTTTAAAAAAATGTTAGGGGTATAAATGAAAATAAACAAAATTTGGCATGAAGCTTAAGAGGTTGACACCTCTAACTATGAGTCACCTTCCTCTTCATCACAATCAACAACATAGAGAAAAGAGTTACCGGAGAATTGAATTTTGGCCATTGACGGAAGCTCCGCCGACTACGCCGTTCCGTCGCCGTTGGTACACTGTTTCGTGAACCGAGACCATATTCAGACTTGGGGAGGTAAGAGGATCGTCTCTATACCTTTCATTTTCAATTTCGTTGATGATACATAGGGGTGTGTTTCGGCCGGATCGGATCGGAAATAGGGGTTTTGGAAAAAATTCCGAAATTTTCGGAAATTATTTTGGCGTTTCGATTCCTATTCCGAAAATTCGGAATTTTCATTTTCCGTTCCGATTCCGAAATTTCGGAATTTTCGGAATCGGATCATTTTCGGAAAATTTCAGAATTTTTTCGGAATTTTTCGGAATCGGATATTTTCGGAAAAATTTCGGAAATTTTCGGAATTTTCCGATACAAGCTTAGTGCTTGGACTAATGTGGATCAAGTTGGGACTAATTTATAGACTCACATTCCTTATTCTTTCTCATGGCTAACCGATGTGGGACAAGTAGTGTAAGGTAATTTCGGAATTTTTCGGAATTTTTTCGGAATATTTCGGAATTTTTTCGGAAAATTTTCGGAATATATTTTTCGGAATATTTTCGGCATATTTTCGGAATTTTCGGAATTCTGAAAAAATTCCGATTCCGATCCGAAATTTTTCGGAATTTTCGGAATTCGAAATTTCGGAATTCGGAATGTATTTTTACTTGCCAAAATCGGAAATTTTCGGATCGGAATCGGTCGGAATCGGAATTTCCGTTCCAAAACACACCCCTAATGATACATATACGTGATATTTGTATGTAGGATTATCATTGGGGTGAATTCGAGCTAATATTTACAAGAAATTTGGGATTTCTAGGCTTTAATTGGAGCAATTTGTGAGGTGAGTACTCTAATCCTAAATTGGGTGTTAAATGATGCTTGTGTGATATTGAGTATGATTATATGCTTAGTTCTTAGATTTATAGATAAAGCATGTATTAATTAAAGCTTAACATGTCAAATTTGCGAAAATTGCTATGTGATATGTTTGACGTGCTTATGTGTTTAATTGGGTCAATGGATGTCAAGTAACGATCACCATTATTTAGCCCGTATTGACGGGACGATGTTTTCCTCAAGAAAAAGGAAACGGTGGTGACGACCACAATGATTTGACTACAATCACGTGAGAGTGTTTGCTTTCGCTATATGCGACGTTAAAGTGAGAAAATGACCGAAATTTTGGGTCCGTTGCGATGATGATTAGTTGCTTGGCATGCCGATGACTAGTTTTATCGTTGTCTTGCTTAAATATTGCATATGCACATTTCATACTCCAATGGCATGGTTAAAGTATTCACTAAGTGTAAGCTTAAAACAAAACTATTTTTTGTGTGATTATTGAATAACCACTGCAGCTACGGATCGCAAAGAAGAAAGGAAGTGATCGGGAATCCGGGCGAAGGGTCATTTTGTTTATATGTTCATAGACTTGTAAATATGCTAGTTTTGTTGTAAAAAACAAGTTGTATTTGGGGTTTAAACTTCTTTTATAAGTTGTAGAATATTAAGCACCAACTTTTAATGCTTAAAGAGGTGGCTTGGAACTTATTGGTGTGTTGGGTGCATTTCCATTGAGTTAAAGTTGTGGTTTGAACATTTAGACCAACGTTGAGTCAAGAATTGATGATGAAATGCAAGAGTGTACTTTTTAGTGACTTTTTTCATGGATTATGATGTTTAAGTGAACTTGTGATTGTTTAATAATGACTTCTAGGAACTCATTTGAAGTTTGGAGGAGCTTGAGTATACGTTTGAATTGTTTTTCCTATGTTCCAAGGAGTTTGGTTGAAGTTTTGATATGTTTTAACTTGAAAATCTAAGGTTTTTAGTCACCAGGATACTGCCCAGCAGAACCAGATCGATCCGGGTGCAAAGGGTGGATCGATCCGGCCCTTCCTGGGGACATTCTGCGTGAAAATAACAAACCGGATCGATTCAGGTTTAAACGGCGGATTGTTCTGCCTATGTTTTCACAGCACGTCGGCTATTACAGAAACGTGCATAACTCTTTCTAGAAAATTCGAATTCGTGCACCATTTTTTGCGTTGGAACCGGGACTCAGAGACCTATCTTTGGGTATAAAATTTGTTATATTTTATTAATGACCATTTTGCCCTTGGGGCTGTTTTGTATCAAGAAACCTCTTTTAAAAGGGCTAATTCATGTTTTCCTTAGTTCTTTGAGGATAATTTCGATGTATGGGCTTGTTACATGTGTCCTATCTACCCAAGGTGAGTTGGGGTGTGACAAGCAAGAATTTCCAAATTTTGAAATTCAAGGAAAAGTTGTTACGACACCAATACTTACAATTCCGACAAGTACCAAAAATTTCAGAATTTACAGTGATGCTTCTCACCAAGGCTTGGGATGCGTTTTGACACAAGATGACTAGGTGATAGCTTATGCTTCATGAAAGTTGAGACCTCACGAGAAGAATTATCCAACACATGACTTGGAGTTAGCGGTGGTAATCTTCGCCTTGAAGATTTGGAGACATTATTTGTATGGGCAGACATGTGAAATTTTTACCGACCACAAGAGTCTGAAATATTTATTCACTCAGAGAGATCTAAAAATGCGACAAAGAAGGTGGTTGGAACTTATGAAAGACTATGACTTGAAGATTCAATATCACCGGGGGAAGGCCAATGTAGTTGCCAATGCCTTGAGTCGGAACTCGTCAGAAAACTTAGCTTATGCCTTGAATGGACAAGAAAAGTTGGTAAAAGAATTTGAAAGATTAGAACTTGAAGTAATTCCCAAGATTAGAGGTGGTTTAATAACTGCAATTGTGACACAACCGAGTTTAATTGGTGAGATCAAGATTAACCAGCTTCTAGATCCTGATTTCAAGAAGATTGTAGAAAAACTATCTAAAGGTAAAAGACCAGAATTTAGTTTTCAAGATGGTGTACTAAGGTATATCAATCGATTATGTGTTCCCAAAGTCGGAGATTTAAGAGGCAGAGTTATGGAAGAAGCTCACAACACCAGATATTCAGTACATCCGAGTAGTACCAAAATGTACCGAGACTTGCGAGAAATTTATTGGTGGAGCGACATGAAACGAGAAGTAGAGAAATTTGTTACCAAATGTATGACTTGTCAAAAGGTAAAAATGGAACATCAACGACCTGAAGGAGAATTACATCCTTTGGAGATACCAGAATGGAAGTGGGAGCATATATAATGGATTTCGTTTCGGGTTTTCCAAAGTCTTAGAAGTCAAGTGATAGTATTTGGGTTATTGTTGACCGGTTGACTAAGTCAGCCCATTTTCTACCTATTAAAACCAAGGATTTATCGAAACTTGCAGAGATTTATATCAGAGAAATTATATGGCTTCATGGAGTACCAGTTTATAGTGTCGGATCGTGATACTCGATTTGTATCAAGATTTTGGGAGACTTTACAGAAGGCAATGGCGACAACTTTTGTCACACCCGTCCCGGAAAATGCATTCATTTTAAAATGCATATTTGAATTGTGAGAATTATTAATGTTGATTAATAATTGAGGAATTGGTTGGACCATGGTCAACGAAGGGTGTCAAGTGAGGACACGGTGATTCGATATCCATTGAGGCATTCGTAAGAATTAAATGACATTTATGTGATTAAATGTTATTTGAAATATCTGGTATTTTATGAATAGTAATTTACCTGTGTAGTATAATTTCTGGTAGTTTTGATCTGGTCTTAGATCATTTTTTGAATACTGTGGTGAGAACGTGAGTGACACGTTATATAAAAGGTAGGTTGTGTAGAGATTTCACTGAATTTAGTTTTCGGACGTGATTTTGGACCCAAACGAGACTTAGTCAAAAACTTTTGAAAATTATAATTTTCACTCGTAAAGGCCTAAAATGGATGTGTGCGACGTTTCAGGATTTAATTAGAAGTTTTGAGAACTCGCGGGGTGGTAAACGCAATTCTTTGAAAGCTTTTCCTATAAATAGTGGTAGATGAGATTTCATTTCTATCCATAAACTCAAAATATCTAGAGAGAGAGGAGAGAGAAAGGAGATTGGTTTCCTACTAGCTTTGCGACGGCAAACGGCGACCGTTCGTTCGTCAGTTTTCAACCAAATTCTAGATTTGAACTCGTGGAGGTAAGACCTACGTTTTGATACTACTTAGGCCACGTTTGGCAAAGTTTTTCTGAAAAGTTAATTTTAAGAATATGGGAAAAACATGTCTATACTTGTAGGAATCGTTTAAGATCGGAGATCTGACGTTTATTTGGTCTTCTTGTACTTCTCCTGAAGTTTGAGAGCTATAGCTCGAGGTATGAATTCCGAACCTATGTAATATAGACAATTTTGGATGTTTTAGATGTTTTGTATGATTTGTGATCCGGGAAAACTTATGTGTTAAATTAGGCCCGTTAAATTTAGTGAGTACGTATAGAAAAGCACGGTGATATGATTATGTGAGTATGCTAAATGTCTATGTGGGTCAAAGGGGAGTTTGATATAATTTTACGCCGGTGCACGCCTCTCGATGTTTGAGAGTTTACAGTAGTGACGACTACTTGCTTGGTGTGGAAAGTGGCCAACCAGAGCAGATGGATGCAATGGTTGAGTGATTCTTGGCTAACCATTGGCATCGCGGTTTAAGATTTAAGACTTGCCGATATACTGGGTGAATGCGTATCTCTCTCCCCGGAGAATAAATTATGTGGATTAGATATTTAAAACATGAATTGCCCATATGCATTTGTTTAGAATTGTACACTCAGCATATAGCTAAGCAGTGGAGACTTCCTCCATTACAGGTGAAAAGAAAAAGGGCAAGAAGAAGCGTGAGGAGTAAGGCCGAGGAACACCGGGGAAAACACTTGTATATGCTTTTGTTTTAAATCCTAAACTTGTAATAAGGATTTGGATTTTCGTAATATGTTGTAATAAGAACTTTAGTTTTGGATGTTGTAATTGAACGCTTATAATTATGTTTTAATGTTAAAATCAGTTGTGGTTGTATTGGTGTTGGAATTAAGAAGCATGAGTTGTTAGTATTTTCAACACAGGGCTGCCAACAGGGGAGCAGTCGACTGGACCCTGGGTCAGTCGACTGGATCCCGTGTGGTTGAGACTCTGAAAGTGAATAGTAAGAGAAGCAGTCGACTGGACCCTTGATCAGTCGACTGAACACTGTAGATTTCTGGCTACTGCTTTTAATAATGGAAAAGCAGTCGACTGGGTCCTCAGATCAGTCGACTGGACCTCTGTTGAGAATTTAGGGTTTTAGTTTCTGCCATGCACAGTCGACTGGACCCTAGTACAGTCGACCGGGCAGTCGACTGAACCTCTGTTCTTCCAAAATGGTTCCTTTTGAAAGGATTCAATTGACCAAAACTTTTTATAACTTTGATTTCAATGGATTTTACAACTCAGAGGGGAATGTTTCCTAAGTTTTAAATACCAGGGTTGTTTTTAAGAATCTTTCCGCTGCGTATAATTATATTAATGTTGGGATGAGCCTTGGTGGCGTGCCACGTGTCCTATTTCCACGCGAAGTGGGATGGGTCGTGACAACTTTACATTTCAGTACTGCGTTTCATCCCCAGACTCATGGTCAATCTGAGAGGGTGATTCAGATTTTAGAAGATATGTTAAGGGTATGTGTTATGGATTTTAAGGCTGATTGGGAAACTCATTTGCCGTTGATTGAATTTTCTTATAACAACAGCTTTCAATAGTATTGGAATGGCACCTTACGAGGCATTGTACGAAAAAAAAAAGTGTAGATCACCGGTTTGTTGGACAAAAGTTGGTGAAAAATAACTTTTGGGACCGAGATAGTGCAGATTAATACCGATAAGATTAGATTGATTACACAACGGCTACAATAGGCACAAAGTCGTTATAAAAGTTATGCGGATACGGGTAGAAGACTGTTGGAGTTCAAGGTAGGTGATTATGTGTTTTTGAAGGTATCGCTTTCGAAAGGCATAGCATGTTTTGGTAAGCGAGGTAAGCTCAGTCCGAGATATGTTAGACCATATTTGATTCTTAATTGAGTTGGACCGTTAGCTTATCGTTTGGAATTTCCACAAGAGTTGGTGAATGTTCATAACATGTTTCACGTGCCGATGCTTCGACGTTATGTGCCAGATTCGAAGCATATTATCGTTCCAGATCGAACCGTTAGAGATTCGGGAAGATTTGACTTATGTGAAACATCCAGTGCAAATTCTTGATAGAAAAGATCAAGTTCTGAGAACCAAGGTGATTCCACTTGTTATGGTTCAATGGCGAAGCCATTCAATCGAGGAGGCTACTTGGGAGCGGGAGGATGAAATCCGAGCCAAGTACCCACATCTCTTTAATTCTTGAGATAAGAATAAGTTTGGGGACCAAACTTCCTTTTAGGGAGGGAGAAAGGTAACACCGGTACCCGGGAAAGGATTTAATATTCATTTAATATGCATTGATTAATATAATTAGTATATAAAATGGATTAAGGGGAGACTTTGGACTCACCCGCGAAAAGTGTTCAGAGAAGGTCACCGTTGAAAAATCCCCAGTGAGGAGGGACAGGTAATGAAGTGGGACCCGGTGAAGGGCCGAATAATAATACTTGCATTTTACATGATTAAATGAATATTTGTTTAAATGCTTTTATATTATATGGGGATACATATGTTAGCATTTGGTATTAATTTGGAAACCCAAATAAGGGTATAACTGAAAATGATTTATAATTAGTAGGTGCGATGACAACTTCACAAAATAATTGGGACCTCATTGGGACCCATACGGGACTTAGACAAATACTCATTAAATGATTGGGTAGTTAATGGAATGTTTGGGGGATTTTATAATGAGAACTTAAGAAAATTCAAGGGTATAAATGGAAATAGAGAAAAAGATTTGACACCTCATTTGCATAATTGCAAGGTGTCATAGGGGTGAGCTTTGTCTAAAAAATTTACAGAAAATCTAACAAAAAAAAAGAGAGCTCTGAGAGAGAAAGACGAGATCGTCGCCATACATTTTTACGCCGTTCCATCGCCGTCGTACGTCCAATTCGCGATCCGAAGTCGTATTCGGACTCGTGGAGGTGAGACGACCATTTCCATACCTTTAATTTACATTTTAGTCATCGTAATTTTGGTAGCTTACGCTAATCGGTGACGCGCAGTTGTCGAATTCTTGTAGGATTTACTCCGAAGAGAGAGTTGGGCAAGAATTGTTGAGAAAATTATGAATTTCTAGCTTATTTGGGATAAAATCTGTGAGAGGTGAGTTTTCTAACTAAATTTGATTGTGCTTACATGTGTTTAATGCTTCAATGCTGCTTAGAGATGATAAACCATGTTTAGAAGCAATGAGAATGTTAATCTTGATATTTTCATGTCAAACATGTGATATCGCCATGTGTTATGTGCTTATGTGTTTACGTGGTAATCAATGAGCACAGGGAAAATGATTCATTGTTGAGAGTAATAAGGGAGGAGAAGAGGAATAATCCGATAAATACGGAAGTCCAAGAAATAGAAGTGACCATGGGACCAAGAGAGGTCTTCGGGTCTGAATGAATCATTGAACCGGTGACTCAGCGATTACGAATATGATTTATGTGTTAAATTGTAACATTGCATATGTTTAGCATTCAGTCATGTTTGGATTGCTCACTAAGCGTAATGCTTAAGAAAACCGTTTCCTTTTCTATTGTGGTAAATAACAACTACCGCAGGTTCGGAGCAACACCCGGAGATGAATTGATGGGAGAGATGGGGGAGATTTGGGACTTGTACTTGAGAATCTCCTTCCAACTTGTAAAATGTTGTAAATTGTAGTACTTTTAATGGAGGTGTTGGTAAATTTGTAGTAACTTAGAGTTTAATTCTTCTGACTTGTCTTTTAGTGGTTTTGAAGTAAAAATTGAAACACTTGTGAGAAATTTCTATGTTTTGGTTGAGTATGTGGAAGTCGTTATCTTCAATCGTTTTTGCGAGTCCAAGTTGTGTCGCAGGTGCTTTTGGAGAAGTTCCATTGTAGATATGGTGTTAGTAGTAGTTCGAATTCGAAATCGACAAGTTTTTGTGAACTATTGGTTTAGTGAATGTTATGAGCATCAAAAACTTGTTTTGATTTCAAAAGGATATGTTTATGGTTGGTTTGATTCCATTATGTTTGTGTTTATGTCATTTACGCTTGGTTAATGTTTAGAAATGTTTGGGAGTGTGTTCATAATGATTTCCTAATGTTCCATGAGAATTTGTGTAGTTTTGGTGATGTTTCAAGTAAATTCTGCAGAGTTTTAGCAGCAGATTGCATTCTGCATGACGCGGATCGATCCGCGGGTAAAGGGCGGATAAATCGGCTATTCTGGGGAACAAACTGCGAGAGATTTCAAAAGATGGATCGATCCGGGTTTTCGAGCGGATCGATCCATGCTTTTAAAGGGACATTCTGCGAGGGATTATAAAAGATGGATCGATCCGGGTGTTTAAGGTGGATCGATCCGCATGTAATTTTCACAATTTTTTTTTCACGTACGCTTTTACGGAAACGTGTATAACTTTTTCTGGGAAAATCGGATTCGCGTACCGTTTTGTGCATTGGAACCAGAAGTCAAGGATCTATCTTTTGGTTTAAAATTTTACTATCTTTTCTAAAATACCATTTTACCCTTGGGACTGTTTTTTCACAATAAAATTCTTAAAAGTGGCTTATTTCATATTTCTTACTTATTAGTATATTTTGGGTGCGTATAGTCTTGTTACACGTGTCCTGATCCGTTGGGGCGGGTTGGAGTGTGACATTCTTTAGTCAAAAGTCCTTTAAAATAAACTTTTTTTGTATTAGGTTCAATCCATTTTTTTATTTTTTATTTTAGTGAAAAATTCAAGTGTTATAAAAGTTATGTGAATTGTAAAAATTAATCTAATTATGTGAAATTTCACAAAATTTTTATGTGAAATTTTACACAACTTTTAAAATATAGAGATTTGATTCGATTAATTTTCATTAGTCGTAGAGTTTTAAACAAAATAAAAAATAGATTGTTCTTTAATTTTAACAAGTGTAAAATGAAGGACCTTCAATAAATTTCTAAAAAAAAAAAAATAATAAAAATAAGAGTAATGTTAGATGCACTCCTAAATACACAATTAAATGCACAATCCTGTTTAAAAATGTTGGACTTTGTGCTGAAAATTTTGCACACCTTACACACCCTTTTTTTTTTTTTTTTTTTTTTTTTTATATACAGACTTTTCAATACAAGATTCAAACATTTTAAAATAAAATTATGCATTTAATTATGCATTTGAAAGTGCATGCGACGTTACTCAAAAAATAAGCCCGTCAAACATAAAAATGGGGTCAACATCCAACTACTCTGACAGCCAAAAGTTATCCTAGTTTAGTCCCTCCGACTCCAACACGTGTTTATTACTCCGTATCTCATATAAATTGCGGGTAATACTTGGGGCACAACCTTCATACAACTTTCATACAACCTCCCTAAAAGATGTGTCTATCTCTTTCCTGTGTCACTGTGGGGTCCAGTGACATCACATGAGAGAGATAGACACATCTTTTGGGGAGGTTGTATGAAAGTTGTATGAATGTTGTGTCCCAAATATTACTCATAAATTGCTGTATTCACACCAAATTCCTCACATTAACATTTAATAGATCTACACACGTGTGCGGTGGACAAGAGACATAGAGAGAGAGAGGGTGTGGATTCAGGCACTGGACTGTGCTCTTAGCATTTCCCAATCCTAAACATACTTAGAAAACTTTTGTTTTTGCGATAAAAAAAAAAAAAGAAAAAAAAGAAAAAAGAAAAAGAAAAAGAAAACTTTTGTTTTGAAAATACTTTTCCGTACTGTCAGATTGTAGTTACACCGCAGAGGGGAGAGAAACACAGCCACAGGCTGTAAATTCCAATCGGAAGAAGAAGAAGAAGAAGAAGAAAAAGAAGAGGAAGCGATGCACCCGATCAACGTTGCCGCCATTGTTAGAATGGCAACGAGGAATATGATGGTGGGAGCCGAGGAGATTGCGTTCGGATCGGCGTGGTTTTACATATACGCGGGGGTTTCATGTGTGCTTGTTCTTTTCGCCGGAATAATGTCCGGCCTGACCTTGGGTTTGATGTCTCTTGGCCTCGTCGACCTCGAGATTCTCCGGCGTAGCGGCACTCCCTCCGAGAAAAAGCAAGCAGGTCCCCTCAATTCACCATTTCATCCCCCCCAACACCACAATTCTATTACACACACACACACACACACACACACACACACACCCTATATGACCTTAATTATCATGTGTGTATTTAGAATTTGAATTGCCAAATTCTGTGGTACTGGTGCTTGATAGCTTGTTATGTGTTCATTAAATGCGCAAATTATTGAAATTTTTTTAATCATATAAATTAATCTCTGAATATTTCTGATAATTGTTGGCGTGGACCAAGGAAAAACTGGAAATTGAGAAACTCTTAACAATTCCTCAATGTCCTATTGTCCTCACAGCTAGTAATCATTATATGCAAAAAATTATTCATTACCTGTTAAGAAACCTCTTCGACTTTAGATTATTGTTATTTAGGCCATTGAATTTTTGTGCTCTTTGAGTGGTCAGCCCCAAGTTATTTCCTTATTGATGATTGAGGGAGCCAATAGATTAGTTTTCAATATGGCTCACGCCTCACGCTAATTGAATGTAGGGTCTGAAGTTTGAGCATCCGTTGAGCTGTAGACATTATACTAGGTTTTCCCCTGTGTGGTTTCTAAACAAATTTACTTATCCGAAAAAACAAAAAAAAAAATTAAAATATAAATAGTGTCTGAAGTTCCATAATGTTGCAGTGGACATAGTAGTCTTATTGCGCATCATCGGGATTGTTGATGTTAGCATTTTTTCAGTCGGAAAATGGTCTGTAGTAATATTATGGATTGAATTACTGCGCATTACATCGATATGTGTTTCTTTATTATGTGACGTTCAATTCATCGAAATTAGAATTCTTTTGAAAGAAAAATATGTGATGTCTTTTAGTATCCTATTGGCTAATTTTTTTGTGTCTTTTCTGTTTTCAGCTACCATTCTTCCAGTTGTCCAGAAGCAACATCAACTTCTTGTGACTTTGCTTCTATGTAATGCTTGTGCCATGGAGGTAATGATTAGTTGCTATGTTCAAATAAAGAAAATATGATAACAATTGATTCGATTGTAATTGTATTTCTTATGCCTCCTCATTCAATATGTTCAAGGGCGGAGCAAGGATTTTTTTATTTTTTTTGGTTGGGGGGAGGGGGGTGAGGAAGCTAGCTGGGGCCGATATTTTTTTTGGGGGTCTATTTATACATATTTGATAATAAGATATGGTGTCAAATTTGGTTTATTTAAGAACAATATTATCTTTTGGGTTAATATTTTACATTTTGGTGTCTTATCAACAAGGTATGGTGTCAAATTGAGTTTGGAATACTTAATTGGGGTGTGCTAGACTACGTTTGGGCTAAAATATAACATGTACTAAAAAAATTCTGAAATTTTGGGGTGGACTACACTACATTGGGGTCAAAATATCACCTGTACTATTTTTTTTGGGGCGGGGGGACTAATAACAATTGAGCTAGAATATCACATGTACTAAAAAAAAATTTCCCAAACTTTGGGGGGCTGCAGCCTGGCCGAGCCTACTAGTGGCTGTGCCCTCGAATACGTTCTAGACAAATTTATTTGGTAAGATAAATGCTCTTGCAATTTAAAAAAAAAAAAACCAAAAACAAAAACCTTTTAAACCTTTTCGGACCAAGAATTAGAAGAACAGTGAAAGTTTCACAGTGATAAAACATGGATAATGCACATAGGTGCAGACTTGCAGTAGATTAAAACATAATACTTCTTATTTTGCAATTAGCTTGGCTGTGAAAAATAAGGAATTTACTTGAGAGTAATTTACACATGCTTAAAATCATACTTGTGTGCAATTGCACAAGTGTGTGTGGACGTCATACAACTTTTGAATCAACATTGAAATCTCTGAATCAAATGTGCTATTTCCTTTTCTTTTTCTCTTTGCCCCGAAGCAATATGCAATTCAGTATCGTAATTTAAATAAAATATGTCACTTTTGTGGACTGCTGAATGAAGTTATCCAGAACTTATCAAGAGATAATGGAGTTTTGGAGAGATTTTTCTTGAAAGCTATTGTCCATTGTTGTTTTATTTGAAAACCTGTATTATACATGCTTAACTGAAAATTTTGTGTTACAAGATATAAATCATGCTTACGTTTTACTGATAGCTCTCTGCTTTGGTCCTCACTATCTGCAGGCCCTTCCTTTATACCTGGATAAGATTTTCAATCAGTACGTTGCCATCATTTTATCAGTAACTTTTGTCTTAGCTTTTGGAGAGGTACATTATTTGGAAACTCTCATCTGTCATCCTTTCTAACTGCATAGAGTCAATGGAATTTGATTGTCTAATGTTCTTTATGTTTCCAGGTTATTCCACAAGCAATATGCACAAGATATGGACTTGCTGTTGGTGCAAATTTTGTTTGGCTTGTGCGTATTTTAATGATAATTTGCTATCCAATTGCTTATCCCATTGGAAAGGTAATTTTATTCTTATTGTGGGTAATAGCTTAGATAATGAACGCATATTAACATGGCTACTGTTTTACATTTGATGGGATATCCCATCCTTTTTCTCTGAAGATCAAAGAAGGAAAGAGGAAAAGAAAAAAAATTGTCTAAGCCTAACACCTATGAATGTTTTAACCATATAATGACATTGTTAATGCCTTTGGCCTTGTGTTAATGTCTAGAAAATATAATTGAAATAGATCAATGGCAAGAGATGAGTGAGAATCGCAAATAACTGTAGCATGAGAAGTTAGAGAGGGATCACCAGTTAAGGTCAAAGTTAGAGAGTTGAGAAAGTTTGGACTTGTGTGATGAAGAATATAATTGACGATTAAGGAGTGGTATGTTTTCAGTAAGGCAACCCCCAGTGAGCCTTTGTCCCTTAATACTTCTATGTATTAACAACTGATCTTATTCACTGACGGCAAGGAGGAATTTAGATTTAGATGAAACAGTATTCTTACAGTTACTATGACTTCTGACTTTGAGTAATCATGGAGAACAGGTGAGTTGAGTGGTTAGGGACCCTTCATGTTTTTCTCCACAGAAGCGACACAAGTCTGCTCTGCCTACTTTCCCAAACCGCTTCTGTAGCTGTTGTTTCATCTTCTGTTATGTACATATCATGGTTCAAAGTCGCGGTATCGGTCGCGGTATCGGAGTCCGTTGTGATGACTCGGTGTATCGGCGATGCGGCCTGGTATCGGTCAATACGCTCCGATACGCTAGATTTAAGGTTCAAAAAAATATGAAAAAATAATGAAAAATTCTAAAATAATAAGAATAGCAAAATTAGCCTAACAGATTAACAAAATACACAATGTACCAATTATAGAAGCACCTGTCATTCAATTCAGACGCTGCCGATCTATTGTCTAATAATTGTACACACATAATTGGAGGCATTCTAAATTTAAAATATATGTATATATTCTAAGAAATTTAGATATATAGATATACAATGAGTTTAAAATTTTATTTATATGTTTAGATAATATTTGTCCAACCTTATTTATTATAGTAATTTTTTTTTAGAATATTAAGATAAGATATATACTTAAAAAGTGTTGTTAATGAAAAAATAAAAAAGAGAGAAATTTACATAACTCCCCCCCCCCCCCCCTCTTTATCCTACTAAATACCTCTTCTTCTTCTTTTTTTGGGAGGAGGGGGGGTTTTTTGCTGATCCTGCTTTTTTTTTTTTTTTTGTTGTTGCCCCAAACCCAAAGATGTACTAGTATTTATTTATTTGTTTTTATAAAGAAAACCCTAATATGTATATATCTCTACCATATATATGTATATATCATTACTTAAGCCTGAAACCTAAAACACAAACACACTCGACACACACAAATAGATCCACACACACTCGACACACACAAACACAGATCCACACACACACCACACACCACAGATCGACACACACACACACTCACACTCACACTCACACTTGACACACACAGAGATCGCGACTCATACACACTCGCGACACACACAGAGAGATCGCGACACACAGAGATCGCAACACACACACACACACACACAGAGATCGAGGAGACAAACCTTCGGTTCTTGGAGTTCTTCTGAAGAACAGATCTGCAATTTCAGAGAGAGATGAAGATGAAGATCTTCAATTTGCGAGAGAGATGAAGATGAAATAAAGCTTGGAGTTATTCTGGGAGTTTTCGACAGAGTAAAAGATATGTCTCCAACATTTTTTTTGCTTTATTTCACCTCAATCCTTCACGTTTCGGACGATTTGTGCCGAGTTGCCATTATCTCGTCCGTATCTGCCGAGATAACTCACAATACAAACTTTTTTTGACTCGATGTTGACTCGCCGAGTTGTCTCGTATCGGCACCCTCCGAAACCGAGTTAACTCGGCCGATACGTCTCGGTATCGACCGAGTTTTTGAACCATGGTACATATCTTCATTTATATGGGAACCGTACGGAGTATGTTATTGAAATTTTCACTTCATCTCTGTCCTATGTTAAAATTTTCAAACCTCACTTGTATTACTGTTCTGCCCTGTTTAAATGATGACTTGGTGTTTCTACTCATTTTCCTCGATATAATAAATGATTGTAATATGTTATGTACTCTTAACAACTTCAGAGTACTTTTCTATAGCTTTAGTTGAGCTCTTTATGTGATTCCAGGTCTTGGACTGTGTACTTGGACATAATGAAGCACTATTCAGACGGGCCCAGTTGAAAGCTCTCGTCTCTATCCACAGCCAGGAGGTAAACTGAAGCCATCTGAATTCGTTAAATAAATAGTACCATTTTAACATGATAGCACTATGCAAATTTAAAATTTTCGGAACTTCCATCAATGCCACAATCCTTCATGTCTTTTTCCTTTTCCTCTTCCTCTTCAAGCCATAAAATCCTGTAAATGTCATTTTTAGGCTGGCAAGGGAGGCGAACTCACGCATGATGAAACGACAATTATTAGTGGAGCGCTGGATTTAACTGAGAAGGTATGCATGGGGCTAAAGCAGTATATAAAGTTCATCAGTTATTTGTCTCATCACTTGTTACTGCACTATTGATCTAGGATTACCTCATTTAGAATCAGCACCACATTCCTATCGTGTTTCAAACTCAATCTTTTACACCATGCCTTATCCAAGACCTTAATATTTAGATATTTAGACAATTGAATCTCAAAATCCTTGGTTACCTTTTTGACAGACTGCTGAGGAGGCTATGACACCCATTGAGTCGACATTTTCTTTGGATGTGAACTCAAAACTGGACTGGTAAGTGTTGCTCCTGATAGAGTTTAGTTCACGTTTCTCCTGAATATAGTAAATTACTTATCTTTAACTTATCAACCTAATATTGCTATCCAAATATCTCAGGGAGGCTATGGGAAAAATTCTTGCTCGAGGTCATAGCCGAGTTCCTGTCTACTCTGGGAACCCAAGAAATATTATTGGACTATTACTAGTGAGTTTAATATCCTAAAGCTTTCAGTGGATATCTTGTTCAAACATTTTATTTAATGCTTTCTTTGTTGTTTCTTGCCTGGTTGAGATTAGGTTAAAAGTCTTCTTACAGTACGCGCAGAAACGGAAACCCCAGTCAGTGCTGTGTCCATCCGGAGAGTTCCACGGTTCGCTAACTCATTGCTTATGCATGCTTACATGCGATTGTTCAGAACTGCAGCATGAAAAACAAGTTGCTCATATGCGTGATTGTTAAAATCGTTCGTTTCATGAGTTGATTCATATTGTTCTATTCGAGTGTTATATAACCCAATAATATACCCTATATGATTCATACTTGAAATTTGATTTTTCGAGTTGAAACATTCAACATTTTGAGCCTGGCTATGGCATGAGACTTGTGTTATTTTGCTATATTGTTCATTTTAAGCATTGTATCTGTGTTTCTATATATGTATATATATTATACACACATTATACGTTACTATCATTTATTTATTTATAAACTGAATCTTACTATTCATGATTCGATAAATCCATTATCCATAATTTTGGCAAACCGATTCACGATTAGATTCATGATTTGACCACAATGCTCATATGTTGAATGTTTCCCCAGGGTTCCTGCAGATATGCCGCTCTATGACATATTGAATGAGTTTCAAAAGGGTAGTAGTCATATGGCTGCTGTGGTGAAGGCTAAAGGGAAGAGCGTGAACCCTCCGTCAACTGTTGATGAAAAGAAACCTGAAGACAACATCAAAGTCAGTAGTGGGGTTTCTCAGTTATCGATTCCTTTGCTATCCAAGCCAGAAGAAAATACAGAAAGCGTTGTTGTTGACATAGAGAAGTCTTCAAGTCCAGCCGTTATAAACAGGCTTATGTCTGCTCAGCATTATGATACAGGAGCCAATGGGTTGCCTCGATTGTCGGAGGATGTTGAGGATGGTGAAGTAATTGGTATCATCACATTGGAAGACGTATTTGAAGAACTTCTGCAAGTAATTCTCGTTCTTCATTCTTTCACTAACTCTAGTTCTGGGGTTTTATAGTTTACAATGAACAGTAGGATGATGATTCTCTTCATAAATACAGGAGGAGATTGTGGATGAGACGGATGAATATGTTGATGTACATAAAAGGTAATTAGACCTCTGAGAACTTAATCACAATTGTAGCACGTCCGGATTAGCTTTTAAAATAGTCACTTTTTGGAATAAGGGATTCTTTTAAAAGCTACATATTGGAGCTTTTTGAAAAATCTGTTTTTTTTTTTAGCTTTAAAAAGGAATCAGATTTGTTAAAACGATAATCCAAGTGTCACAACTTTTTACAATCACTTATAAGTGATTGTTGGCCCTGGAAAAACTATCCCAAACGGGCTCTTAGTCAGTTGCAAGAGAGGAAAAGAAATGACATTCTTTCCATTTTGCAGGATACGTGTGGCTGCAGCTGCGGCTGCTTCATCAATGGCACGTGCCCCATCAATTCGGCGGTTAACCGCCCAGAAGGGAGCTGTAAGTGGACATATATGTAACCTATTTTATAACCCAATTTCCCTTCTCTGTTGCGTGTTTATTTGATAATGTTGTGGTTCTGATTTACATGGATGATATGTTCTCCATCTGCTGAATGTCATGTGGATTCTATAAACCCAAAATTCACCCCAGTAGGTTTTGTGACTGAAGTTCTATTCCGTTACTGAACTAATACGGATAATATTTAGAAACCGCCCTAGTCTCGTTAAACAAGTTTGGAGCGCTAGAGTAGTAGTGATGATACTGATACCTCGTTCATTTTATGACCTAAAATTTGGTAAAGATGTGGAGATGATTGATTCAACTAATTGAATTCATTCGCCACTTCTCCAAGTTTTGTCTGGCTATGGGAGTAGGTTTGGCATTCAGGAGTTGCTGGATGCATGAATACTGAATAATTCACTCCATTGAAAATTAATACCACCTGAATAGCGCAGGAGGTATCTCATACTAATTTTATAGATTTCAGTGGGTCAGAGGGAAGTCAAAGTTCAGTGTCACCAGCAAGGTCGAACTCTTGACTGTGGTCCCTTTAAACTTAATTCTATTGGATAAAAAGTAAGTCTCATGGGCCGAAAGACTTTCTGTTATGGGAACTGTGGATGATCAGAGATGGAAGTCAATGGAAGAGTAATTGTTACACTTAAGGGGCTTAGTATTGTTATCAAGTCATAAAAGGGGAAGAATGGTCTAAAGTGCTAAACCAATTTTTTTTTTATTTAAAACTTTGCATGACTTCATAAAGAATAGTTAATTAAAAATGTTTGAACCCAATTATCAAATGAACAGATATTAAGCCCGTATGCCTTTTACAATTAAATTTGAAGGCATGGAGTGATTTCACATCTGATACCTTGGCCAAGAATTTTAACAACCGTGAGTCCATGACTGATATATCAATATGCACTACTGGTGGTCTCATTACATTCTTATTAGGTACCTTTATGAGATTTGACTCTTTTCTCCTTCACAATAGACATAGGGAGATGAACCCAAATGAATCTCTAGATATAATTAAGGTCTAGTTTTAAAAAGTTTTCCTTTAGGCTTTATTTTCTCGACTCTCTCGAGGTTTTTTTTTCCCCTTTCTATATCAAGTATTTATTGCAGTTGACGGTTGTTTCTTTCTTCTTAAATTCCCCAGGGAGGCCATAGTAAGCAAGGGCATACCCCGAAGAAGTCTGCTGAGGATGATCCTAATTCAACAAGGTTACTAGGGACTCTTAGTGAGCCTCTTGTTGGGAGCAAGAGATAAAAATTTGTACAGTTTCAAGTCATATATATGTCGATCCCAGTGGTCCTGTGAGTGAAGTATTTATTTACGTGGTGAGAAAATAATACGAGATTGTGCAATATATTGTAATTTTGGAACTTAGTTGAGCAGATTATTTATTCAAGTATCTGTTTATTAAAAACGTTTAAAATCTTTTTACTACAAATTGGTGAATTTGAGCTGTCGACCATATAAACTAGGCAAAGTGTGACACGGAAACCGTATATAAGATAGTGGATGAGGCTTAGATTGTGGGAAGCATTTCAATATGCATGTTGTGAATTTTTGTTGTAATGTCACATTATAGAATGAGTCAAAGGGAAATATAAATCTGTGATGTTGAATAATACCAATTTAGAGAATACCAACTCGAACAATCAAGATAATTTTGTTTAGGGAAAATTGCATTAAGAATTCAATTGTGGATATCACCTCCGCTCTTCTTCTTCTTGTTGTTGCCGCCCCAACCCCCTTCCCTTTATCAGTTCTTACTTCTTAGTGAAAAAAGTCATAATACGATGTGATAGGTGTAATTTCCTTAAGTAAGAGAGGGGTTCTCATGGGTGGTTTGTGTAATTTACTTTTATATTTTATATTTTCACCCGTTGAATTCGTCTTCTTTTTCTTTTTGGGTCCAAATTTCTTTTTAACAATGTTGACTCGAACTTTTCTTTCAATAACACTTTTTTTTTTTTTTTTTTTTATATAAAAAAAACAGCAATTGTATTCATTAAAGCAAAACAGTCCCAATGTGTTCTTCAATTGGACAAAATATTAAAGAAAGTCATGAAACATAAACTCTTACGGATCTTCACAAAGCAGCCTAACATGAAACATGAAAGGTCAACAGATGACGATTATATACCGAGTCCATGTGCTTTATCTCTGACATTTTCTCTTGGTATGAAATGAGCCTGTTAGACATGTGGGCTTCCTTTAAAAGTTAATACTCTTTTAACAATCCAACAAAATTTGAGCATGAGTGGATCTATCAAATTTGATCATGATCGACCCCCCTTTAATTAAACAGCCAAACACATGGATAGATTTGGGTATGTGAGAGAGAGAGAGAGAGAGAGAGAGAGAGAGAGAGAGAGAGAGAGAGAGAGAGAGAGAGAGAGGACATACTAGATTCACATGAACTGAGGGAGAGATAGAGGACATACTAGATTCACATGAACTTTCCATCATGCATATTAATGTACATTACAAAGCAGCCAGTCAACTCCAGTGACATCTAATGCTAATTTGCTAACTTTGTTCCAAAATTAAGGAGTATATAATATTGCTATGTCCTAAAAAGATCAACCTCGCTTAACATTAACAACGTGGATTATAAAGCTTAGCACATTACAAAGCTTAGAAAACAAATCAAGTTCTTCACCACTGGCCTCATACGTACTGACCCATCCCACAAGCCTCATCATCATCGCCTTGGCTATATTTACTCGTTCCAACGAAGAAGAATCACCGAACACCTCCATATAATGTAAATACGTGTTTTCTGCTCCCCGATATACCTCGAGCACCGTCGCCACGATCGCAATCTCGGGATTCGTGCGGAGGATGAGTGTCCTGCCATGCTAAAAGTACCTAAATTTTTTATAGATATATTGATAGGCTTGTAATATTTGCCAAGGTGGTATATAATGCTTTAGCAAAGCACATTTGAGGCATGGACTTATATAGAGGAAGCAGAGTGTGAAGATATTTGAGAGACAATATGTGGTGGGTGACAAATGTTGGTTCCTTATTGGGCACTGTGGGGCCAGCGTGGCTTGGGCCCCACACTGTTTGGTAAAAGATGATTAATTATGCACAGTCATGATCAGCTTGTCTCCATGCCAAGCCCTTGGAAAAGGACTTCTTGTTGCTTCATACTGAGACTGTATTTGTCCCACTGTTTGGAAGATATAGCCAAACAGACCCCTAAATCCAGGGGCATGTTTGGATGGCCCCTTTAAGTACCCCTTTCTTTATTAATTTGTAAACTTAAAAAATGAATGAACATGCACACTGATAACTGGTCTGGTTCTCACTTGCAAACAAGAAGTTAGCTGGTTTAATGCCCAAAAATATGTTTGATACATAGGGGGATTATGGGAATAAAGTTTTATTATCTTTTATGTCTTTGGTTGGAACTTCAAATAAGACTGGCGGTCACGTCATGATTTGTTGCACAAATCATGGCTGTAACGGCTTTCACATAGCTAGCAAGCATTATCTTAATACATCCACTATGATTGGTAGCTCGAGATCCTGTGTTAGTTTGGATGGTTTACTTATTGTCGTTTTATCGCAGTAGAATATGGGACCAAGTCGAGTACGTGTACTGATTCAACAGTATATGCATCGGTTAAGCTAGTCAGGAATCCAAGCTAGGGGTAGGATCCGAACCCACACAAAACTGGAAACTTTTTGTCTATCTGAGGTCCTTCCCGACCCTCTCAACTAAAGAAGAGTTTTAATTATCCATGTGATTAATTCATAACTTTTTTAGGTGATTTTTTTTTTAGATATCTCAAACATTACTCTACGTACTACTATATGTTCTATAAGTTGCTTAGATTTAAATGGTTTATCAAATCAAAGAATGGATTGCATTCCTATGAGATAATACTTCCATTTTACTCTTTCTTAAAAATATAAGGGGTTAGTAAATGTTAGAATATTCCTTATTCATGTTTATTCTTTACCTTACTATACATTTAGGCTTAGTTTGGCCCTATTTTGGTGCTTCTCCTTTTGTTAAAGTACAATTTTGTGTTAATTCATTTAGTAGCTAGTTTATGAGCTTTGTAAAAATTGAACTTAGGACTTTAAGGTTGCTTTCTGGTTTCATGATGGTTTTTTGAAGAGTAATTTGTTACTTGTACAAAATTATCAAAAAACTTAATAATAAATTTCATAAGCTACTTTTAAAAAGCTACGTGGGGGCTAAGTCTAGGTTCATCTTGCACTACCCCTGTACAGACTATACTACACTATTGTACTTCACTCTCTGAAGCTTATATAAAGGCTTGTCTCCGTACATCTTAAATAATTAATATACAATACAATATTTCCTCTCTCTATTCTTTCAGTAAAAACAACTAATTAATATGTAATAACACATAAAGTGTGATGTCCATAAAGTGTTTTTTGCAAAATGACTTCACGAAGAAAAAAAAAAAAAAAAAACTCAAATGTATACAGCATCAAAATATCTTAGGGAACCACACACTCTTGGGTCGCTTTATAATCCCAAGGTAGGGTTTAACTCACTCTTTTCTCAAAAGGAAAAAAATTGATAAAGGGGTATTTTTGAAATTCCTCCAAAAAATTTTAGAATCCCAAGGGGTAATTTTTTTTTTTTAAATCTTTTTTAGTAGTAATTAAGACCAATAAACCTAAAGTATATAGTAAAGTTGTGGAATTAACTATTTGTCATCTCACTGCTAAATTCAGTAACTATGTTGAATCACTTCCTAATTGCCTATGTTCATTGGCAACAAGCATTTAGACTACATTTTTTTTGAGACAATACAGGTAGGAAAACTTCCTGAAATCATAGGTTTATAAACCATATTTATACCTATGGACCGAATGTTCTAAATCTTCTATTGTTAATACTACGTACATACATAATTTGCCCAAAATTAATTAGAAGGGAAAAAGAAATACTCCGTAAAAGAAGAAGAACAGAGTACTATATTGCAGATTTTTGTAAATGCTGGGACTAATTTAAGGTTACCCACCTAGCTAGAACAACGCAAGTGGAAGAAAGCAATCGTACTCGCATGCATTGCATTATATGCACAATGTACATACATACATACATACATACATACATGTGAATTAATTCCTATGAAAATTTGTTCCTATTAGGTCAATGTTGTGTGTGTGTGTGTAAGAGAGAGAGAGAGAGAGAGAGAGAGCTTTGAATAAGAATTATATATTCCTCACATTGGTAGGGTTTTGGTATTAAAACTCCATAGTACTTTACAAATATGATACAAACTCCCAAAAAAAAAAAAAAAAATTAATAATAAATAAACAAAAAGAAAAATTGTTACAAAAAAGATGATCAAAGAGATACTAAGAGTACTTGTTCCAACAAAGAAGCATAGTGATACAAACCCTTATAATATAGAGCTTCCCTCTCTGTTGTCTCACCATTCTCTTCAACCTCTCAATTCTCTCTCCCATTCTTCCCATTACTCCCATCTAATTAATTTCACTCAGTACCCCTTTTGCTCCTACTTAAAACACACACACACACACACACACACCTAATTTATAATAATTGATACACAAATCTCATCATCTGAGCTGTCACGAGGAGGACTACACGTAGACTTTCAATGACAGATAGATGGTCCACATGTACCCTCATAGCACATTGATATCACGTGCCCCTTTCTATCTCTTAAATTCAAGTTAAAAAAACGTTAAATCAGTTGAACTTGCCGGCCACTTATCATTGCCATCCGTGCTAAAGTAGTTTCAAGTCCTACTCTAGACATGATCACCTTATCTTCCAATGTCACCAACCCCACATTATCAACTTTCTTGGACACCAAGTTTTTTCTTCTCTCTGAGAGGGACAGACATATGCACCTATATATATATACACACACTAGTATGATAACACGTGCATTGCACGTGGACGATATCTATTTATTTAATCTTTGTAACCTCAGTTAAGTAATTAGTTATGTGAATTTAATACATTATAATAATAAAGAAAATAATTACAGAACTTATATATGATGTAATTTTTATAACAAAGTTTTCCTTTGGTGAAGTTTTCTTATACCAATTTGCATGTATATATATTGTGACATAATTCTGTTCTTGTGATCATTTTTACTGAAAAACTAAAAATCCTTGCATGGTTGTGTTATTAGACATAATACTAATTCAAGTCAATTTGATTTTTTTTTTTTTTTGTTTTTTTTTTTGATTGGAAGCAAGTTAAATATTAGTTGTTCTTTGTACTTTTTCCGATAACACTATTTCGATATATTCCATCTAGGTATTAAAATGAAAAATGACTATTCTTTATAAGAGAATTCATGAGTGTTGAAAAATCAACAGATATATTTGATTACTTATAATTAAATAGTTTAGTTTTAATTTTTTTTGTTGAATATAAACTGCTAATAAATAAATTCTTTAAATCAATGTACAATATTGGAGATATAAGGTAATGCATCCAAATTAAGTTAATACAACTTATACAGAAAATGGTAACATTCGTTAATTTCATTTCACTCCCAACTCCCATTCGATCCCATTGTTTAGTCTCACATTTATAATTTTGATAAATACAAAATAAGTCTAGATTCTAGTTTGTCTCAAACTCTCGTTGGGTCCCATAGTTTTAGGCTTCTAGTAATGATCTAATTTGTTGTTTTTCCCTTCGTGGTTTAGTTTCAATTGGATGCCTTTATGCATACTTTTAAAGGAAACATTATATTTTTAAAGAGGTGAAATGCTAAATTTGCCCAAAAAGTCAGTCAGCACACGTCACACGCACCCCATTCCCCCTTCAACTAACAGATTAAAAGAAATGATATGATGTGGCGCTCGTTGTGGATATCGCAATTTTCGTATCCACAGTCGTTTTATTTTAAAGCGATTTTTTCAATTCAAAACGTAAAGGGTCGCCACTTAATTTTTTTAAAAGGAAAATTAAGAAACCATTTTAAAGCAAACTGGTCTTTTAAGAAACCAGAGACTTTCTAGGTACGGGGATTATAGAATGAGAGGGGAAGGAGCCCGGCGAACTAAACATCGATCACTCAGGGACTTACAACTCTATGTCCAGAGTTTTTGTATGATTTTATAAAAATAGTAAAAAAATCATAAATGCTTTGGTCTTTTTAGGGTAGCTTCCTAACACATTAAACTATCTAGAAAAATTTATTTTGGGCCAAGAACACTTGATTAAGGTTCTGATATGCTTATTTCAAAAGAGTATTACTATTCTGAAACTCTGGACAGATTATAGTTGTTCCACAAAACCCTTGATCAAACCACCCTAAACATGAAACTTCCTTAAAAGAAAAATTACAGTGGTGGAACTTTGAGTTATAAACACTTTCCCGTTAGTTTCATTCAATTCCAACAGTCTGATATTGAACTAAAAATCCTTGATCAAATGTGGTCATTGAATTCACTGCACCGTTTGTTCAAGTTCAACTTAGTTGGTTAATTCCAACTACTAAACCATGAAGTTGGGCTAAATCCAAACTACTTCTCCTACAATTTGATGGTCATTGGAGACTAAAAACATACATGTTTGTAGATTTTGATGTAGTATGAAATGAACTTCACAAAATCCCAAAACAATGAACTCAAACTTATGGACAAAAGCTTGGATTCATATTATTACTCCTACCACTTGATGGTCATTGGAGATTAATAACATTTGAACTTACGGGTTTTAATGAAGTATAAGGAACTTCACAAAACCTCAAAATAATAAGCTCAAACTATGGATGAAGTTTGGACTCATTGACTCAACATACTAAAATCAACCTCAACCCCTTCATGAATCATAAGTTCATAAGAATATTGAGGGATTCTAAACACAAAGATACAAGTAAGGCATTGAAAGTCTCATGAATCTAGGAAATAAACATAATCAAAGAAAAGGGACCAATGTTTTATTTCAAGATTTATTTAGGCTTTAAACACTAAACCATTTTGATCCAAACTAATGAGATGAAAGCTCAATCACAATATATATGTGGTGTGTGATGAAATGAGGTGGGAAGAGAGGTTTTGAAAATGTGTAAAAGGTCTTAGGTATCTAAATATTGTGATTGAGGTACTAATAAACTAATTAGTTTAGAGTTTTACCTCTAAGTATCCTCAACTTCTTGGCTTCTTTAAGACCTTCCAAGTGAGGATCTTCTTCCAACTCTACTACTCTTTCTCTATTTAGAAAATTTTGAAGGAGAATCAATATTGGGATCCTAACATTCTAATATTCCACCTTTAATAATGGGATATACACCTTCTATATATAGGCAATTATTAGGGGGTTATTTTGGAAAATTCGCAACTAAAACCCTGATTCCCCGCCGCCTTTTGATGGTATAAACCGACCTACTTTTGGATAGACTGTCACGAAAATGCGGCACTCCCTGGAGATGGAAGCGACACTCACTGAATGCCGTCTCGGCACTCACTGGCTGTCGGAGCGGCAGTCAATGAAAGTCGATGCGGCACTCACAAAATGCCGCAGACAACTCCTTGGACTGCCATTTTTTGTGAAACTTCAAATTTTGTGGCACTTAGTGAAATTCACGGCATTCACAGAGTGCCGTTCCGGCACTTCGCAGAGTGTCGTACGACATCCCGTGACTGCCGCAGAACTTATCCTATGTCGTTTTCTTCTGTTTTCTCTTTTCCTCTCTTTTTCGTTTTGTTTTAAATTGAAAGAGCCTTTGGAAGAGCTTGAATCACCTTTGGAAGTCTTGGATTAGTCGGACGCTTGTCATCATCGGATCTTAGAGGTAGTACTCCCCTTAACTCGACGTTTGGTCAAAATCGGGGTGTCTACACTCGCACAATATGAGTGGCCACACCAAACAGCTCCCATTTCAAAAATATTTTTCAAACTTTAAACCTCCATAACTTTTAATGTACTGCAACTCCATTTTTCGCAAATTTTATACCGTTGGAATCGTGTTGATGAGAGCTACAAAACTAGTACTCCCTCCGTCCCATTTTTTGAGTCCACCTTTGGGAACTCAACTTATTAAGGGGACAAAAAGAATCTACACCTACTTTCCACAATTGCCCCTAATTATTACAACAACTTTTTAAATTTTGTTTTGGTGTAAATCGATTTCTAGGAAGGATAGTTTTGGAAAGTATGTAAAAGTTGTATACTAATTTGGGAAAGTGGTAACTAATTTTGGGACCTTTCAAAATGGAATATAAGACTCAAAAAATGGGACGGAGAGAGTACCATTGTTGATGTGCTTTGAGAAAAACAAAAATTCAAGTTTTTTGCATGCTCTTTTCCTGACAAACCAAATAGAAATTTCACTTAATATTCGTGTACATATTTAGTGAATTTTCACTTAATATTCATATATGCCAAGTTGATATGTTTTGAGGAAAACAAAAAACGAATTTTCACATGCTTGTTCTTACATAGTGTTTTAGTAAAATTTCACAAGAATTACTGCATTTGTCTAGTTTAAAAAACCATGTTTTTATAATTGATTGTGAAATTTGATTTTTTTTAACAAAATATACATTGTTTAATATGAAAAAAAAAATGTAAAATTTCACTTAATATTCATGCCTTGGACGTTCATCCGTAGCAACAATTCAACAATTTCACTTAAAATCTTGCCTTGGATGTTCATCCATAGCAACAATTTTTTCTTTTCCCTTGGACATTGCTGAAACATCAAAAATGATATTAGTAAACTGAGGAAAAGGAATGGGAATGAAACTCTTGACTGGACTGTTAATATTAGTACGTGAAAGAAGAAAATTCTAGGAATATGTCTTGAGGACATAATCATCATAACTTTTTTGAAAATTTGCAACAATGGTTAAAGGCAATGACCAAATGAATAATTACTTGGTAGAATTTGGACTTAATGGGAATGGGTCTAATAATAGGTCTAACTAGTCAAAATTCTTCTAAGACACAAATTCAGTCAGTTATTTTCCCATAATGCTGATCTAATGAGTCAATTTGAACCCTCCTAATCTGCTGATTACAAGTCATGGTTAGATTTTTACCAGTTACTCCATCAGTCAACTTTTCCACAGATTCCCAATATCCCATATGGATTTATCTGCACTGAAAAATATAGTTGTGGAGAAATCTACAGAGCTGTTCGCCTTGAGTCCCAAACCACAAGTCATTTCTGAAATCTTTGAAAAAGGATTTCTAAAAATTTTAGTATTCACCTCTTTTGGACAACTCCAGTTACTTCCAAAGATAATTCTCAACACAGTCAAAGATTATGCTAAAAGAGTTGAGAACAGAAGATTTGGTTACATAGCAATTCTTGGAATCACTTCAGCCAATCCTGAATGGATCCCTCCTTTTTATGATCTTTATCCATCAGTCCATTTAGTAAGAATATTTGGAGCCAATGCTTGGAATTGCACTCTTATCAATATACCTGATCTTGAAACCCAATTTAGTCAGTCAATACCAGCTAGTAACTCATTCCTTGACCATTGTAAAAGAAGAGCCAAAGCTCTCAACACTATTCGAATGAAACTTTCTGACAGAAATTGGTTTACTTTGGGTAGAACCAAAAGAATAGTAATCCAGTCATGCAATCCAAGAAAAGATCCATGGATTTCAAAGATAGATAATGGTCACTTTTCATATGATGATATTGGAAAAGAAATTTCTGATATCAACATCCAGTCAGAAGAATGCCAATTTTGGTATCCAAAGTTTGAAGAGCCAAGGGACATCATTTACAATGAATTTCATATGCTCCGAAGTTATAATGGTGACTGGTTTCCTCATTACTTCAGTGACCCTGATGATGATTACTCATTAGATGAAGATGCAAATGCCAACATCATCAATGCGATGGAAGGATAAGGCATACAATGCCTACAGTAAAGGATCCAATGTTTTTGGGTAAAAAGGACAGTATTAACCATGATTAATGCAAAAGTTTCTCAGTGAAACTCCCATTAACACTGGTTAAAACTACAGTAAAAAGGACAAGTCAAATCATCCTTTCGGCCACAGTAACCGACAGGCTTTTTCAGATTCCGCATGATTAAACAGTAACAGACAAAACACTGTTTACCCACAGTAACTCCATGTGAAGAGCCAGCTTTCCAAAAGTGCTTTACAGCTCATTGCCATTCACGAGCTCAACAGGACCATTTGGAACGCTATAAGTAATCCCCTCAGTATCCAGTTACAGGCAGACTTCTTTGGAGGGTTTCCTTAATAGACTCTTTCACAGACTCTTTTAGGGACTTTTCAAGTGAGAGTTTTCAGAGAGCTTTTGGAGAGAACTTTTTGAGTTTACGTGAGATTCTCTTTGAGAATAATTCATCTACTTCTCTCATAAAGATTTCTGTAATTAATTCTTGATGCATACACTGAGCACTTCAGTGATCCATCCTCAGTAATCCAATTTGTAAGTTTCAGTTATTTGTCTTCTTTATTTATCTGTGTCTTTCTTCTTCAGTCTTTGCTACTCTTGCCTTGGATGTACAACAATTCAATGATGGAAAGACCCCCTATATCAGTAGACTTACTATTTTCTTTGTCATCTTTCCTAGGCTTACTGTTTTATTTTTTTATTCTTCTTTTCTTAACAGTAAAATCTATAGTATCATGGTAATGTTCCAAATATTCAAAGAAATATATATTTCTTTTAACTAACTTCATGTATTTTTTCCAAGCTTTTATAATTGATTTTCTTTCATCTACATCATAAATGGCTCGATAGTTGGTTCTATAATTCTCATAAATGGGTATTAAGTGAAATTTTACTTGACAACATGAATATTAAGTGAATTTTCACTGAACTCGTACCACCACCACCATTGCCAGCACCACCTCATATCACCCTCTCCATAGCCACCGCCAACCATGAACACCACCACCACCACCATCACTGTGAGTTCCATACCTGGTCATCTCTAATGAGCTCAAACTAGATCCGATCATCTCCGACGAGTTCGAACCAGATCCGGTCATCTCTGACGAGCACGAACCAGATCTGACCATATCCAATGAGCTCGAACCAGATCTGACCATTTCCAGGTTAGTTGCAAATTTTATAAATATTAAGTGAATATTCACTTTTTTTTAAGCGAAAATTTTAAGTTTTTAAGTGAAGTTTCACACTTTTGTTTTTTTTTTTTGAAGTGAAAATTTTTGATTTCTAATTTGACCTTATTGGTCATTGGTACACTTATATATAGTATAGATAGATAGACATAGATATAGATATATAGAACCCTTTTCATAAGGGAGTCGTCACTTTAACAAAGTGAGGACTCCTATTTAGAACCGTTGGATTTAGTTTTTATTAAGAGTACTGAAGTAATTTAACAGACTGAAAACTGGATCCAAAAATTGTAAACAGGAGTCTTCACTTTGTGTTAAAGTAAGGACTCCATCATGATAAGGGGACTGTACACACATATATACGTATTAGTATAGATAGATTATAGATAATTGTAGATATAGATTTATATTATACAATAGGGTAAATTACACTTTACACCCTTGTAGTTTGGGTGCGATGTCACTTTGGTTTGGTCTTTGTAGTTTTAATTTTGTCATTTTGGTCCTTACAGTTTCAGTTTATGTTCAATGTAGTCTATTCATAAAAATTTTCTACAATTTTTGACAGAAACAGGTCATGTGATGCACACGTGAGGTAACATTAAGGGCATAATGGTAAGTTTACTTGGAGAAATTAATGTTACCAAGTCGAGTGTCTTTTTAAGCCCAAATGCAAAGGAAGATGATATAAGGGAAATCAAAGGTCTCCTGGGGGTTAATGATCTAGTACAACATGAGAAATATTGGGTTTTCCATCGCTTGTGGGACGAAGCAAATGACAGATATTTTCCACCATTTGGGATCAGGTGTAGAGTAAAATTAAAGGCTGGAAGGAGAGAGTCCTTTCACAAGGTAGTCTGGAGGTCCTTATTAAATCGGTGGCTCAATTTATCCCAGCTTATGCAATGTCATGGTTTAAGCTTCCGGTGTCATTTTATATGGATGTGGAACGGATTATTGCTGGGTTTTGATGGGGTTAAACGGGGGACAAGCGCAAAATTCACTAGGCTAAGTGGATGGATTTGTGTAAACCGAAGCTTGAGGGGGAATTGAGGTTTTGTGATTTTGAGAAGTTTAATTGTGCTTTGTTGGCTAAACAGGCATGGCGTCTTCTTCACAATCAAGGGTCATTCTTCTCTAGAGTCTACAAAGCAAGATATTTTCTGTATGGTCATTTGTTGAATGGTAAGTTGGGTAGCTACCCGTTTACGTGGAGAAGCATTTGGGGTTATCTTGATGTGGTTTGTTTGGCGGCTTGTTGGCGTATTGGTAATGGAGCGGCTGTGCAGATCGGTAGGGACCCATGGTTATCAAGGCCTATTTCCTCCGTCCTTTTACCCCTTTATCTTTGAAAATTAAAGATTTGGTTGTTGGGGACCTGATCGATCACAACTCTTGTAAGTGGAATGAAGGAGTTTTGAACAATCTGTTTTGACCGGATGATGTGGAATTGATTTTAAGTATTCTGTTAGCCTAGGCGAATAAGGACACCGGTGTGTTCACTATTCGGTAAGCCTATCATGCACAACGTTTGTGGAGCACTGAGGCATCCACATCTTCTTCGGGTTGTGCTTTCCCGTGGTCATGCTTTGGAAGGTGGGAGTTCCATGGAAAATCCTTCATTTTGCTTGGCATGCGGTTCACGAGTTCCTTCATTGTCGGGGTGCTCTTATGAAATGCAAAATTGTGGACCGATGGACATGTATTTGATGCGACTTTGACAAGGAAAATGCTTTACACGCTCTAGTAGAATGCTGTAAAGCTAAAAATGTTTGGGTGGGTGATTTCTCGGGCGAGGTTTTTTTTCCAGCTGGTATGGGTCTTAAGTTTGCGGATTGACTCGTTATTATTTTATTGAAGGGGGACAAGGGGATAAGCGGTGTTAATTTTCTCATCACCTCCTGGACTATTTGGAATGTTCGTAATAAATTCGTGATGGAGGGTCTCTGAAGGGATGTTTCGACTTCGTTGGATGTTATTAATTCGTTATTGCTTGAGATTGCAGAGTTGGCTCATGAGGATCGAAGTGCTGTTCAAGTTTTGCCGCGAGATGAAATGAAATGGCGCCCACCCAACGAGGGAGCAATCAAACTTAATATTGATGGTGCTATTTTCTCGGATTCTGGTGAGATTGGCCTGGGGGGTGTTTTGCGTAACTACTTGGGGCAAGTTTTACTATGTTTCCGAATGAGACGAGGAATCTGGCTGCAATGCCAACTGAGTGTCTCGCGCTGCGGAGGGCCATTTCTATCGCTTATGAAGCTGGGTTTACGAATTTCATAGTGGAATCGGACTACTTATCCCTCATTAGTGCGTTAAAATTGGATGGTGATTGCTTTGCCCCCTATGGTTATATTATTAATGCCACCAAGCGGCTGTTATGTGCCTTGGACTGTTTTGAGATCTTGCATATTTTTTGTGAGGGCAACTGTTCTGCCCATACGCCAAGTATGCTAAAATTGTTAAGGACTGTCATGTTTGGCTGGAGGAAGTTCCTCCTCCAATTATTCCTCTTGTTTTGGGTGACCATCATTTGATTTGTTCTTAATAATATTATCTGGTTTATCAAAAAAAAAAAAAAAAAAAATTTAAATTGAATGAAAGACAATCAGTGGGTAAATCTTACTGCAAAATTTTGAGAACCTAATAATGAATACCCAAACCGTAACTTATGAATGGCCTATTTGACTATAAGTTGAATTCCAACCTGATGTTTTATTTAACTATGACTCTTCTAGTTAAATTCTGGTGGACGGAGCAAGTAGTAATCAACACTAAAAAAAAAATGTCACGGATGAAAAAAGAAAAAAAGTATATGCATATATCTATCTATATATAAACATATATTTTTATCTATATATCTCAAACTGTTGAAAACGTCCCAAAAAAATAATGCATCATTAACAGACAACCACTGTAGAAGGCTTAAATCATGTCATGTTGAACTACATTTCAGAAAACCATCATCTGACTATAAGTGGCAATTAATTTAATTTTGTATATATACTGTACATGTGTCGACATATTTAAAAATTGAAATTTGTTTATTTGTAACAGAACAACAAATTAACCACAAACACAATAATTTTATCATCACAAATTTGCAAGGGATAAAAATGGCCGAAATATTTTTGTTTTAAGTTTGTTAATTGATTTGTGAAACAGTTACAAATACATTATTTTCTTTAACAAAATGATAGCCTTATTTGAATAAAGGAAAGAACAATTAGCAGAAACTAACTTAATTATAGACATACATGATTAATAATATACAAATATTAAAATTGGTACCCAACAATTTGGCTGAGACTCTTTGGCTTACAAATAATAAATGTATAAACCACATCCCTTGTGGTCAAGTGGTAATCTTCTTAGGTGTACTATCCAAGAGGTTTAGTGTTTGAGCCATGGAGAGCGTGGCTACTAGAGAATTCGTCGAGCGACTCTAGGGTCTCGGGGGATTAGTCGAGGTGTGCGCATACTAGCCCAGACACCCCATTATCAACAAAAAGAAAAAGCAAATGTGTAACATATGATCTAGAGACTAGAGAAGCTAAGCCTACTTTATAACGTCTTAATTGGGTTATATGGTGTTAGCTCCAGGTATGGTTTTGTAGATATGATAGTATTCAATAAACACTAACAGTGACCATCTCATTGGAACAAAAAAAAAATTTGTAAATTCAACAACAGTGACTATATATCTCAAACCCAACTTGATATCATAAGCCCACTTGAACAATATTGTATGGTCAAGTTTTTTCCATCTCAAATTCGAAACCTTGTAATTTGTAAATTAATGGGGGAAAAAAAAATAGTCTGTGAACGTTAATTTATTGACCAAAAATCTAATGAAGTTTAGTTGATCAAGAGTCTTAATTGCAAGGGTTTTACCAAGGTTAATAATGTTAAGGGTAAAAAGCATTTTGCCCCCTCAAACTATACACGCTTTTGCAATTTGTACCCCGAACTTTAAAAAGTTGCAATTTCCCCCCTGAACTATCTTTAGGGTTGCAATGTCCCCCCTGAACTTCAAACAGTTGAAATGTCCCCCCTGAACTATCATCTGTTTTGCAAAGTCCCCCCTAAACTATCTTTCGTGTTGCAATATCCCCCATAAACTATCTTTCGTGTTTCTTGATGGAATGTGATAAAGGGTTGTTATTGCAACACGAAATATAGTTTAGGGGGGACTTTGCAAAACAGATGATAGTTTAGGGGGAACATTTCAACTTTTGAAGTTCAGGGGGGACATTACAATCCTAAAGATAGTTCAGGGGGGAAATTGCAACTTTTTAAAGTTCGGGGTGCAAATTGCAAAAGCGTGTATAGTTTGAAGGGGCAAAATGCTTTTTACCCTAATGTTAAAGAATAAACAGGGTTCCATGAAGAGGAGATAATTAATGAGAGCAAAGAGATAAGATATACAGAATTGATAGGACAATTGACAGGTGATCGGATTTCTAACTCTGTCCTCCAATGCATTATCCCATGGATCAATTCAAGCAAAGCTGTGAAAAATTTGACCCCTACTCCCACCCTGCTATTTTATGTGTTTTTTTTGGGAAATCCAATTATTTAAAGTGACAAAAAAAATCTACACATACTTTTTACAATTACCCATAATCATTGCACTTTTTTTTTTTATTTATAAAAGGAGCATTTCATTTAAGAAGAGAATTGAAAGGAAAAAACATCATCATCAACGAAAGACTGAAAATAAAAAGGAACATCCGTGTGAAAAATCAAAGCATCTTTGTGGGTCTTGGCATAGCGCGCGAGCTCATGAGTAACTTTGTTTCCATTTCTTTTCACGCGTGACACCGAAAAAGAGTCCAATCCATGCAGAACCAATTTTGTTTCCTCAATCAAATATCCATAAAGGGCGAGACACAATTCCGTACACTTCAAGTGAGAAACAATAGCTTGTGCATCAGACTCCATCTCAAAAGCCGTAAAACTCGCATCAACTGCCGCAACCACCGCCTTTAAGACCGCCATAGCTTCCATTGACGATGCATCCAAACAACCATGAAAAAACAAGGACAAGCCAAACATCACATTACCTCTAAAGTCTCGGATAATGGCACCTATGCCCCTCCCGAATCATCCGCAAAACAGGCACCATCGACATTGAGTTTAAGATTGGGTTGAGCTGGCGGCTTCCACCGAACCATGGTGTTTGGCCTCATCACATCCTCCACACGGGTAACCTCTATGAATTTAGCCGAGAATTGGTTTACATGAAAAACCACCTTTTCAGCCGTTGCAGTGACACCCTTAAACAAAGCCTTGTTACGATGGGTCCGGATTGACCAAGCAGTGATAAAAAAACTTAGCCGCCCGATCCAAATCTTCCTCGGCCAACACATCATCGAACCAATCCCCAAAACGCACCATATCCTACCCTGGGTAACTAGGCTATGCTCAAATAATTGGCCCCAAACCATCCTTGCGAAACAACAATGGTTAAGCACATGAGAAACCGTCTCCAACTCCCCACACCTAAAGCATCTTGTATCAACCGAGACTCCCTTCCTTTCCAGATTCATCAAGCATGGAAGAATATCTTTCAAGGCAGCCCAACCAAAACACCTAACCTTTGTGGGGACCGGGAGCTTCCAAAGCCTTTGCCATCGGTAACCGTTTGCCGAAGAAGATGAAGCAACATTGGTGGCCACTTGTTTACATTGGAGCCCCAAACGGTACGCCGATCGGACCGTGAAGACACCCTTATCCTCCCAATGCCAAATCAGTCTATCCACTGTTGCATTTGGGTGGATAGGGATGCAAAGGATAGTATCCACCTCGTGCTAAAGAAAAAGCTCTTTAATTAAGTTCACTTTCCATCCCTTTGAGATCGGGTCAATAAGGGATGAAACCGGGGAGTTCTTGATTGAAACAGGGAGGGAGAGTATGGCTTAAAAGAGAACGGAGTGGGCATCCAAGGGTCGGAACCAATATTGATAGTAGATCCATCTCCCATCCTCCATCTCAGTCCCTTGCTAATTAATTGGATAGACCCCCAAATGCTTCTCCAAGAAAAGGAAGGACAAGAACCAACCCGTGCGCTCAAAATATCCCCCTTGCGGAAAATACCGGGCTTTGAAAACTTGAGCAATTAGCGAATTCGGCTGTTGAAGGATCCTCTAAACTTGTTTGGCAAGTAAAGCTTGGTTGAACACTTCCAAATCTCGAAAACCCAATCCCCCACAACCTTTTGGACGACACAGTTTTTCCCATGAAACCCAATGAATCTTTCTCTTTTCACCTGAGCTTTCCCACCAAAACTGAGCCAAACTAGCTGCAACATCATTAAGGAGAGTGATGGGGAGTTTAAAGCAAGACATGGGATACATGGGGATGGCTTGGGCCACTGCCTTGATAAGAATATCCCGACCGCCCTTAGAGAGAAATCTTTCCTTCCACCCTTTAAGTTTCTGAATAATTCGATCGCGAATGGAGCCAAAAATCTGTTCTTGGACCGCCCAATTAAAGACGGAAGTCCCAAATATTTTTTCATGTAACTCTAATGAATCCACACCCATGACTGTTTTGATCTTTTCACATTGATCCTCCGGGGTTTTGGAACTAAAGAAAACAGAAGATTTGTCAATGTTGACCTTTTGTCCCGATGCCGCTTCATACGTCTGAATTGTATCCAATAGCCTTGTACACTCCACTTCGGAAGAATGACAAAAAAGAAGGCTATCATCGGCAAAAAACAAGTGCGTGATCTGAGGACCTCCCCGACCTAACCGAACCCCATCAATAAATTTGTGATCCTTAGCCCTATTCAATAAAGCGAACAGAACATCGGCGCACATGATGAACAATACTGTGAGAGAGGATCACCTTGGCGAATACCCCATGTGGGTCTGAAACACTTAGAAAAGGCTCCCATTGACAGTAACTGAATATGTGACCGTTTGAACACACTCCATGATACGAGCAACCCAAACTTCGTGAAAACCCAAACGCTTCATAACCGCCCGAAGAAAAGACCACTCCACTCGGTCATATGCTTTACTCATGTCTAATTTAAAAGCTATGTGGTGCACTTTACTCCTTGTTTTCGATTTATGTATATGCATTGCCTCAAAGGCAATGCATATATTATCCCTAATGAGGTGGCCCGGTACAAATGCACTTTGGTTCTGAGAGATGATGCCCAGTAAAATTACTTTAAGACAGTTAGCAAGGACTTTGGAAATGATCTTATACACCACATTGCAAAGGCTAATAGGCTGGAATTGAGAAATAAATTTCAGATCCTTTACCTTTGGAATTAGAACAATATGAGTGTGATTAATATTTTCCTGAAGGGAACCCCCATCAAAGAAAGTCTTGACCAAATGAAACACATCACGCCCCACAATCTGCCAGTTCCATTGGAAGAAAAGCACACACATCCCATCAGGGCCTGGAGCTTTCGTGGGATCCATCTGAAACAATGCAACTCAAACCTCCTCTTCAATCACAGGAAAAAGAAGCCTTCTATTCATGTCTTGTGTAATGCAGGGGTTCACACAGCCAAGAATAGAATCAAAATTACTAGAGTTCGAAGTACCAAAAATCTCCCGAAAATAATCCACCGCAATACTCTTGAGTGAAACCTCTTCGGCGCACCATTTCCCACTCGAATCCGTAAGTCCATCAATATAATTCCTTTTCCGTCGTTGTGAGGCCTTTTATGGAAAAACGAAGTATTCCAGTCGCCCTCTTCAAGCCATGTCACACGAGACCTCTGTTTCCAAAGAATCTCTTCTTGCTCAAGGAGAGTGTTAATCTCGTTTGATAAAGCACGTTCTGCCACCATATCTTTATAATGGATCGGAGAGTTCCTGAGATTTTTCAAAGTTGTTGTTTCACACGTAGGTTTTTTCTGAAAATTACCAAACGTACTTTTGTTCCACGCTGCAAGCTGTGTGCTACATCTTAAAACCTTTTCCATAATTCCACTAGTCGGATCCCTTTGCCCCCACACGTTTGAAACAACCTCATCACATTGCTCATGCTTCATCCACATTGCCTCAAACCGAAACCGTTTTGCCACCATGCAATTATGTCTCACCACTCCATCCAACCGCACAAGAATGGGAATGTGATCAGAGACTGGTCCAATAAGATGAAAAATTCTGGCATTCGGGAAGAAGTGACTCCACCCCATTGACGCCACAAACGGCCAATCCTTTCCTGGATAAAATTGGACTGAAAACGACCATTTTGCCAAGTAAACAGGGGCCCCCGGTAGTTAAGATCGTGTAATTCACAAAAGTCAAGTGTCTCACGAAATAGACCTGCTGCCGTAAAATTAATAGAATTTCCCCCTTCCTTTTCCCAAGAGTACAAAACTTCATTGAAATCTCCCCCCAACAAGCCATGGCAGATTTACCGTAGATTTTAGAGACTTGAGAAGGTTCCATGTGAGATATCTTTTTGAGTGCTCGGGATGTCCATAAAAATTGGTAAATCTCCACCACTTATCCCTATCGGCCTCCTCAACCACAACATCATTTTGTTTTAGTGCTGATTGCAAGGAAGGGTAGTTTGGAAAACTAAGTAAAATTTCCATACTAATTTAGAAAGTGGGCAACAATTTTGGGACATGTCAAAAAAGAAAGAGAGACACATAAAATGGGGCAGAAGGAGTATATGATTTGCCACCCAACCCAAGTTTTCAACTTCCTCGTACGTAATTTGTCTACTCAAAATATTGAGACGTAGTAACGTTGAGCATGTCAAATGCCTAATTAATTCGCTGTTTAGAAACTTAGGAAGCGTTAAAAATAAAAGGTAAGATTACACTGACCTCTCCTGAGGTATCTGACAATTACAGGGACTTCTCCTGTGTTTTCAAAAATTACACTTACCTTCCCTTCTATTTTGATAATGACTGTTATACTCTTGAACAAATCATATAAAAAATTATCCACTACCTTTTAAAAATGAAAACAAAAATAGCAATTATGGAAAAATAAAAATAAAAAAATTATTGACAAAATTCAGTATATACCAAATCAAGCTTTTACTAATTTTTTTTTAAAAAATATCAACATCTACTACTACTTTAAAATGAAAAGAATAAAAACAATAATGAAAAAAAAAACATCAACAAATTTTTTTTTTAAATGAATAGTTATATTGTATTTTTGTTTGCTTTATATTTTTAAAATTATGAACTTGCTCCCAACATTGTGAATGAGCTGCTCCAATGAAACTTAATTAGTACACGCCTTGCACGGTCATTGCCCTAATATATATATATATATATAAGACTCCATTGAGCATGTTTTTTTTTTTTTATATATAAAATAAAGCAGACAAAAATGCAATATAACTATTCAATTTTTTAAAAAAAATTTGTTGATTTTTTTTAAAAAAAAAATTATTGTTATTATTCTTTTCATTTTATAGTGGTAGTAGATAATTTTGTTGATTTTTTTTTTTTTTTTTTATGTTTTAAAATTATTATTGATATTTAATTATAAATAAAAGGGTAATGCTATGCTTCCCAAATTTCTTTTCCAAAAGTGTTTTCAACACATATGACAGTGGATCCAGTTGATTTTGATTGGTTGTGATGTTAAAGTGGTTCAACTGTGGTCCCACTTTAACATCATTTGGGATGAAAATTTGGGAAGAATGATTTTATTCTAAATAAATATTCTAATATCTTTCACCTACTACTTGGACAAAAAAAGCAATGGCTTAATATTAAAAAACTAAATCTGTAAATTATTGTAAGTGAGGCAAAAGATTATAAAACCTAAATTTAAAATTTTTATAAATTTTTTTTTCGAGCTGCAAATGTTTTATAAAGTTAGGGCTAAATACTATAAATCTAAATCTGTAAAATTTGCTAATATATATATCATTTTATCTAATGCGCGCACGCACACACACTCACATAAATGCACACACACATGTACATATATATATATATATATATATAATGAGATAAAGGGTAAATTGGTAATCTTACACTCAAAAAGTAGGTAGAGGGGAGGTGAGTGTTATTTTCTAAACTAGAGGGGAGGTCAGTGTAATTTGCCCAAAATGAAAAATAAAGAAAATAAAGAAAATGTGTTTAAGTGTTGTTATTAGATTGTAGGACTCTCATGGACGGACCAAAAAAAAAAGTGACGTGCCAAACTTATTAAAACTCTAAGAAAAATCACGTCTTAAGTAAAAGTGCACCGATTGATAAAAATGTAAAATACTTATGGGCATTGGAATAGATATATATGTATATTACACTATGTGAAATGTTACCCTATATATAAAAAGAATTACTATTAGCACTCCAAAAATGAACTAATGCACTCCATGGTACCTCTGACAACCTATTGTACCATGCACTCAATGTAGTCAATAAAGTGCATTTAGTAATCAATAGAGTGCGAATAGCATTACCCTATATAAAACATAAAATGTAACCTCATTAAAACTTTTGACAATAAAATAAAGAAAAATTGTAAATGCATGCACAATTTTGCTCACTACACACACCCATAAAAAAAAAAAACGAGATGTATGGATTAGGGGACGAGAGAAAGCAGGGCCGGCCCTTGGCACAAGCGAGCCAAGCGGTCGTTTTAGGCCTCAAAATTTATCACTTTTAGGTTTATTTTTTTCTAATTTCTTCCTAATTTCTATGAAACTTATCATTTTTAGGCTTAATTTCTAACAAACTTATCATTTTTAGGCCTATTTTCTTCTAATTTTTACCTAATTTCTATAAAACTTAGTATAGAGGCCTTATTTTTTAGGCCCCTTTAAAAGCTCGCTTGAGATCTCGGACAATTTTTATCATCTCAAGACCGACCCTGAGAGAAAGAACACATGCATGGAGATTCTGTCCGTCGGAGTTCGAGAATCTATGAAGCTATACATACAACATGCCATTTTGTGCATGCATATATATCATGTGCAGAGGGAAAAAAATGTGGGTACATTTAGATTTTCTATAAAATATATTTAAATTACTTAGTATGACCTCTGTATAATATACTATGACTTTGAGATCCCTATATTTTGATGAGATGTGCGGAAGACAATTAATTTTTTTTTATGGGCGCACAAGAAAATATTTATTGTCTATTTAAAATTGAATATAATGCTATATATCTCTTTACCTAATACCGGTTGTACGTAGCAGGATACGTTAAAACTTTGAGGAATGCTTGTTACCAAGTTAGAATTTGGGAGTTGATGCTATAATTAATTAGACACCAATCACACCACCATTTATAGTGGTCAATATTTTGAAACAAAGAGATGTACACAGGCAAACATTGTACAGAGCTGATCGACGCCTAATCTTTTCAAATATTCATATAATATTATTTCTCCTTACAATGCATGGAAATAGTTTCAAATAGAATATTCTAAATCCAGAGGCTACATTTCTTTGGACCATCACTTTAACCCAACATTATTATTGCATTTTCTAGTTCATAAAATATCATATAACAATAGTCAGTTACTGTAAAACAGAGGTTGGGGTTTGGAAAATTGTGAAATGAAAGAATGAGGGTAAAAGTAAAGTGTGTGATCTTGTCGATGCTTCTCAAATCGTGGGGAGTGTATTTTCCGCTCTTTTCCAAGACATTGATAAGGCTGAGTTAGATCTTGCTCAAGTTGATGATGATGTGAGCCCCTCCCCTTAAGGGATTTCTTTGAGGTTGGTTCTTCTCACCACCCTCTCTTCGTGTCTTGCGAATCGAGATGCCCATGCCCTCATCTGAAGTGGAGGATGATTTTTGTGAGGATGAAATTGAGGGAGGAAATCGGGCTTCTGAATGCTCTATTTCCAACAGACAGAGAAAACGGAAAACAAAGATCAAGTTCAGTGGGAGCCGTCCTAAGGGAAGGCACAAATTTTGATAGTTTTTCTGGTTTGTTATGTCTTTGGGCCCTTTTGTTGTTGGGGCCTTGGTTTGCCTAGTTCTATGTGTTTTTGTAGTTAGGCTTGTTTTCTCCCTTTTAGTGGGGAAGGGTGTCTCTACGTCTTTTGGGTTGTATAGCCTCCCATTTCTTTCTGGAGATATTCTCTTATTGCTCTTTTGAACATGTTCTTTGAGCATATTATTTATCCTGGGGTATACCTATTGTACATCTGTACGTACACTTTTTTGAAATTTATTTACCCTTTTTTCGAAGAAAAAAAAAAAAAAAAAAACCCAGCTCGTGTATACATGTAGAGACCCCATCACATTCAACAAGAACCTTACATTAGCTACAGAATCACTTATGGGGTCTCATTTCTTGGATTTGATAGATCTAAATATAACACATTGTCCTTACAAGTCATCGATAAGATTTTTATCATGGGTCCCATTCCACGTATTAAGCTGTCCCATTGCCATGTAAAAGAATGGCATAGAAGAAGTCACACCTTATCTTGAAGCATAAGGAATCAAAGATAAGATCTTTAAATAGCATGTAAATCTCAAAGTGGACCTCTAAACTGAACTACTGATATCCAGCTAACGATGGCTCCAAAGATCAGATGGTTTGGGACAAGGGTAGGGCCTGTTTGGGAGGCTCAATATCGCGATTGTCCCAATTAATCACACGGAAGACACGTGGGTGGTGGGTGGACCATATAGTGAGAGTGTGTGTTGAACAACTTAGAGACAAGTTGTTTCAACCATTGGAATGTTGTGCTTTAATTGATGAACTCAAAAGAAAGAAAAAGAAAAGGCTAAAGCCAGTGGGGGAGTCTTCTCTTTGATCCAATTTTTCCCAAGTCTTGGAAGTACAATAATGGTAAGTAGTTGATCTCTAGAGTTGGATGTGACTAACTGAGACACCACAATCACAACATTCCCTACATGGAGAGAGAGAGAGAGAGAGAGAGAGAGAGAGAGAGATAGAGAGAGAGAGAGAGAGTTTGGATATTAAATTATTAATGGTATGTTCATACACTTAATTAATAATGTGGTTTTTGCTAAGAAGTCTAAGATATCTTCTCATAACTCACGATCTCAAAAAACACACACACACATATATATATATATATAATAATAATAAATTCTTCTCGATCATAGCCAATTCAAAAAAGTAAATTGCCAAGAAAATGAGAGAATTTTGACCAAAAAGAAGAAGAGAAAATGAGAGAATAAAAAATATGTAGTTATTGTGATAATATATATATATATATATATATAGTTATTGCCTCTTACAATAAATCATTAAATCCTTTACAAAATAATGTGACTAGGAGTTGGGGCGGGTTTAGTAAAGAACTTTTTGATAGGAGTAGGAGTTAGGAATGTTGAAGCTTGATATACATTGTTGGGCCTATTCTCTAACAGTTTAAGCTTTTGGAGTAGTTGGTAACTTAACATGGTATCAGAGCCTTGTTTGTGGAAGGTCCTGGGTTCGACTCTCCATCCCCGCTTTGTTGTGCATATTTGCGCTTTGTTATTTGCTCTAATATGATAGAGTTTGGTTTGTTTGCTCTCCACGTGCATGTCGGGGTTGCACGTGAGGGAGGGTGTTGAAGCTTGATATACATTGTTGGGCTCATTCTCTAACAGCTTAAGCTTTTGGAGTAGTTGGTAACTTAACAAGGAAGAGACTACTTCGTACGAAACCCGCCACGTTGCCATCTCTAATTGCTAGGGGTGTAAGCAAACTAATCAACAAAAATACTAAACCGAACTGAACTAAAACTGATCGGTTTACTTGAAAATCACAACGAACCGAACCGTTTTCACCCCTACTATTTGCAGGTGTGATGGAATCCCTTATCACTGGGTCATCATTTGGTCTCGGAGAGAGTATTTTAATTATGTACTTTTCTTCCATTTTTGAATAATCATATCACCCGTTATTAATGTTTCAGCATTTTCCGAATGTTCCTTCAATTCTTCCAATAGAGCATTTTTGCTCACTCCAAAATGGTCACCCATTGGCATGCATGTGTCTCATTCCATTCCCATGAATTTTATCTCTGTATCATCAACATAATTACTAGAATGAGACATATCACCCAATAGAGACCTGAGTAAGTAATGGATAACCATTTTTGGGTGAATAAAAATGCTCTCTTCTTCCAATTAAACTTTTGCGAAGATTTGCAATTCACATTCTCAATCATGTTTTTCCTCCTGAATGGACTATCATGCTTGCTATGAGTATGTGAATGTATTATTTTAGTTTTGTTTAAGCTTGAATAAAATTTAATTTAGTATGAGTTTGAGAAAAAAATTAGAGAAATTTTTTAGTACTTCTATTCAAATTTAAATTTGATATTATTTTGGGTAATGATTATATATACTGGTGTCACACCAAGCTTTTAATTTAACTAGGTGTAACATGTGCGTTGCACGTGTTGACTAAGAATTATAAATTTTATTTTTAAAAAGTTTAATTTGCAAGCCATATAATCCGCACACGAGTAGAATAATGCTTGTAAGTTGCGCCAAAGAAGGCAAGCATTTCTACTTATGTTCTGACGCGCACAATCCCATTCCTGACGAAGGAACAAGTTATACATAATTATTCATCAACCAGCATCGTGCCCACAAAATAAGGGAAACTCACAACTTTAGCCTACGTATTACTTTTGAGTAAAGATTGAGATACACCCAAAGATAGAACTTTTGGGACACAACCCAAAAGATGTGTCTATATCTCTCCTGTGATATCACTGGTTCCCACAGTGACACATGAGGCACATCTCTTGGGTTGTGTCCCAAAAGTTATATCTTTAGGGTGTACCCCAAGTATTTCCCATTACTCTCGGCCTCATGGGTTCAATGTGACAAAATGGGGAAATGTTGTGAAAGTTAATTTCATCACCGGATGCGCGAGCTTTCAACTGCTTGTTGTCGATAATATCTGCCTGCACTCTGTACTTTCCTCGACATAGTTTTGCCCTCAATTCCTGTTGGGCCTATGTGGTTTGATTTGGGCCAAAGTGTAATGAAAAAAAGAGAGGGAAAAACTTTTGTGTCAAATTTTTCAAAAGGCTCTTTTGTTTGCCTCCAATTTTCAAAGAGAAACCAAAAGCTAGAGTTTTTACTCTTGTCCCACATAGGAGAATTAGAGGAACCTCAAAGGCCATATATATAGATGTGTGTTGTCTAAGGGTTGGACCCTTAGGGGTACCCAATTTTGTGGATGGGGGAGGACCTAGACCCAATCCATAAAACACACACGCGCGCGCGCCGCCGCCGCCCCGCTCCGTTCCGTTCCGGGCCGGGCTCGGGCATGGGTATGGGTTGGGCTTGGGCCTTTGGTCCACTCTTATATATCTTTTTACAGAATATATATTTTATTTTTTGGAATTTAAACATTTAGGCAAGTAGCTTTTGACTTGGGCATGGTCTGTGGGATTTGTTTCCCTTTCCACAATTTCCTCCCTGATCTTTTTCTCCCAATTATTTCCCCAACGTTTTTTTCTCCAACGTTCTGATAAATCTTTTCTATATATTCAGAGCTTTTGCTCTCGTTTTAGATACACACAACAGAGAAGAAACAAAACAATTTACAAAAGAGAGAGGAGAAAAATAGTTTTCTGTCCTTCAATTTTTCTGTTTCCGAGCAACTGTTCTGAAAGGGTGAGAGTATTCCGATCTTCCTCCGTGCAAGGAATTTCGAGACAGAGGCGAATTCTGGAGCTGACTTTATCCTGGGGATGGCGTGGCCTTTCTGAACTGCTAGCACAAGTTTTTGGGGCAGAGCCGCGAAACGTCTTAAAGAGAGCGACATTGTCCGCGACTCAACCCAAGAAATCGTTACAAGAGGGCTACAACTTCTGGTAATATCATTCCATTACAATCTTTGAAAACAACATTTATAAGACGTTTTCATCTACTATGGATTCTACTATACTCTCTGTTACCCCTGACCTCAATAAACCCTTTAAGTTTGAGGGTCTTCACTTTAAACGGTGGAGGATGAAGATGATGTTTTTCTTGACAACAAAAAAATTGCAATCCTTTTGTTCTTATAACAAACCAAATGTTTCTGAAAATCCTACTCTTGCACAAATCAGAGAGTCTCAGACTTGGGAAGAAAATGATTTTCTTTGCAAATATTACATTTTGAATGGACTCTCTGACAACCTTTATGATTACTACTCAAACGAGACTACTGCAAAACATGTTTGGGAAGCCCTTCAAAAAAAATATGATACTGAAGAGGTAGGAGCAAAGAAATTTGCAGTGAGCCGCTATTTGAAATACCAAATGACAGATGAAAAATCTGTTGAAGTTCAATCCCATGAGTTGCAACAAATTGCCCATGAAATTATCTCTGAAGGCATGGACTTGAACGAACAATTTCAAGTAGCTGTAATTATTGACAAGCTTCCCAAAGTTGGAAAGACTTCAAAAATGTTTTACGACACAAAACAAAAGATTTTTCATTGGAAAGTTTGATTACACGCCTTCGTATTGAGGAAGAGGCTAGAAAACAAGATTTGAAAGAAGAGGTTCTGGTTGTTTCCAACAACAAAATTTTAACAAAAACAAAACCTCTGTTGTTCTGAAACCAAATGCAAAAAACATGAAATTTCAAAACCAGAATCAGAACAAGAATCGCAACAACAAAAAATAAATTCAGAATCTGAAGCCAAATCAGAATAGGAATATACCCCCCTCTGGAACAAATGAAGTTGGACTGTTCATTTGCTACAATTGTGGAAAACCCGGTCATATGGTTCGAAACTGTCGAAATCAGCGTCGTGTTGTTCCTCAAGCAAATCTTATTGAGGAGCAACTTGTTGCTATGATTTCTGAAGCTAACATTGTTGGAGGATCCGATGGGTGGTGGGTAGACACTGGTGCTTCTTGCCATGTTTACTATGACCATAATATGTTCAAAACCTATTCTGAAGCTGAGGACAAGAAAGTGTTGCTGAGAGATTCCCACACCACTATTGTTGCTGGTACTGGAGAAGTTGAATTAAAGTTTTCTTCTGGAAAGACAGTCATTCTCAAAGATGTCTTGCACACTCCAGAAATGAGGAAGAATCTTGTTTCAGGCTATCTTCTCAACAAGGCTGGTTTTATGCAAACCATTGATGCTGACCTTTTTACTTTAACTAAAAATGGAGTGTTTGTTGGAAAGGGCTATGCAACTGAAGAAATGTTCAAATTGAATGTTGATAATATAATTGTTTCTTCTGCTTATATGGTGTGTTCTTTTAATATTTCGCATGGTAGATTATGTCATGTGAATAAGAGACTTGTGAAAAATATGAGTAGTTTAGGATATATTCCAGAACTATCTTTGAATGATTTTGAAAAATGTGAATTTTGTAGCCAAGCAAAAATCACAAAAACCCCTCATAAATCTGTCACTAGGGAATCTGAACCACTTGATCTAATTCATTCTGACATTTGTGAATATGAAGGAATTCTAACAAGAAATGGAAAAAGATATTTTATCACTTTTATTAATGACAGTTCAAACTATTCATTTGTTTATCTTATGAAAAATAAAAATGAAGCAATTGATATGTTTAAAATTTTTCTAAATGAAATAGAAAATCAATTTAATAAGAAAATAAAAAGATTCCGAAGTGACAGAGGACATGAATATGATTCTAATGAATTTATAGAGTTGTATAAAATTCATGGAATTATTCATGAGAAAACTGCCCCTTACTCTACTGAAATGAATGGAAAAGCTGAAAGAAAAAATAGAACTTTTACTGAATTGTTAGTTACTATTTTACTTAGCTCTGGAGCAGCCTCTCATTGGTGGGGGGAAATATTGTTTACTGTCTGTTATGTGCTTAATAGTGTTCCTAACTCTAAAACCAATATCTCCCCTTATGAAATTTGGAAAGGTAGAAAACTCAACATGGATTATTTTAGAACGTGGGGGTGTTTAGCATATGTTCGGATACCTGACCCAAAAAGGTCAAAATTAGCTAGTAGAGCAAATGAATGTGTTTTTATTGGCTATGCTATTAATAGTAAGGCTTATAGATTTTTTGATTTAAAGAATCATGTTATAATTGAATCAAATGATGTTGATTTTTTCGAAAACAAATTCCCTTTTAAATCGGGAAATAGTGGGGGTTCGACATTGCATGACAAACCTAGAACAGTAGGACCTAATGAGTATGAATTAGAACCTAGAAGAGGTAAAAGAGCCCGAATCGCGAAAGATTTCGGGACTGATTTTTATGCTTACACCTTAAAGGAGGATCCTAACACCCTCCAAGATGCTTTGACTTCCGTAGATGCTGACTTTTGGCAAGAAGCTATAAATGATGAAATGGAATCATTGGAATCTAATAAGACTTGACACTTAGTAGATCTTCCACCTGGTTGTAAGACAATAGGTTGCAAATAGATTCTTAAAAAGAAATTAAAACCCGATGGCACAATAGATAAATATAAGGCACGTCTTGTAGCTAAGGGTTATAGACAAAGAGAAAATGTTGATTTCTTTGATACTTATTCACCGGTCACTAGAATTACTTCTATTCGTGTACTATTTGCTTTAGCTGCTATTCATGATTTAGTAGTACACCAAATGGATGTTAAAACAGCCTCTTTAAATGGTGAATTAGAAGAAGAGATTTATATGGACCAACCTGAAGGTTTTATTATTTTTGGTCAAGAAAATAAAGTTTGCAAATTGGATAAATCTCTTTATGGTTTGAAACAAGCTCCTAATTAAACAATGGCATGATAAATTTGATAGTTTTAGTCATCTCAAATGGTTTCAAAATAAATGAAAGTGACAAATGTATTTATTACAAATTTGAAAACAACATTTGCACTATTATTTGCTTATATGTGGATGACTTACTTATTTTTGGATCAAATATTCATGTCATTAATGATGTTAAATCTTTCTTATGTGCCAACTTTAATATGAAAGACTTAGGAGAAGCTAGTGTAATTCTTGGTATTAATATTACTAGGTCTGAAAAGGAACTTTCTTTAGATCAATCTCATTACATTGAGAGGATTCTAAATAAATACAATTACTTTAACTGTAAACCAGTATGTACTCCATATGACCCTAGTGTAAAGTTGTTCAAGAACACTGGTGACAGTGTTAGACAATCTGAGTATGCGAGCATCATTGGTAGCCTCTGTTATGCTACTGATTGCACTAGGCCTGATATAGCTTATGCTGTTGGAGTACTATGTAGGTTTACTAGTAGACCTAGTATGGAGCATTGGTATGCTATTGAAAGGGTCATGAGTTACCTTAAAAGGACGATGAACCTAAAATTACACTATGAGAAGTTTCCCGCTGTCCTTGAAGGATATAGCGATGCTGATTAGAGTACTCTATCAGATGACTCCAAGGCCACTAGTGGATACATTTTTTGTATTGCTGGAGGCGCAGTTTCATGGAAGTCTAAGAAACAGACTATTTTGGCTCAGTCCACGATGGAGTCAGAGATGATAGCACTAGCTTCAGCTAGTGAAGAAGCAGGTTGGTTAAGAAACCTGCTATCTGATATCCCTTTATGGGAGAGACCGATACCAGCTGTCCTAATCCACTGTGATAGTACCGCGGCTATTGCAAAAGTTGAGAACCGTTATTACAACGGCAAGAAGCGACAAATACGTCGTAAGCACAGCACTATTAGAGAGTTTCTCTCTACTGGAGCTGTGAGAGTGGATTATGTGCGGTCTGAGGAGAACTTGGCTGATCCTTTGACGAAAGGGTTAGCACGAGAGAAGGTTTGGAAAACCTCGAAAGGGATGGGACTAAAGCCCTCAGATGGTTGATTCACTTGTGATGGTAACCCAACCTATAGACTGGAGATCCCAAGAAATAGGTTCAATGGGTAATAACAAGTCATGAAGTGATGTGAATGGAATCATGCTAATTTACAAATATGGGGTTTACACTCCACGTCCATCCCTAAGAAGCATGACATCCTGAAGCGATAGAAGGTTGAGTTATCTTTAACTCTTAATGAGATCTAAACTCTATGTGGAGTGGGATACCTAGCTACAGGAGGATCCTTGTCAGACTCACCTATGCGAATGTGGAAGTGTGGCCGCTTCCTATGGAATTTGGGCAAATTCTATAGTAGCATTCGCTATACTGGGATATAAGCACATGGCCGTAAAGTTCTGGCTTTTTGAACTTCACCCTAGTATGATTGTGTGTGTGGTGTTGTCTGAGATAGAGTTCAAAACTACGGTTACTCTAGTATAATCAGAAGCACTATCACTATGTAAAGGTTCAAGTTGAAAAGCACCTTTACTTATGCATAGTCGTATGATCAGTTGCTCGATGAACTTAAATCTTTTTTAATTACAGTGGGGGATTGTTGGGCCCATGTGGTTTGATTTGGGCCAAAGTGTAATGAAAAAAAGAGAGGGAAAAACTTTTGTGTCAAATTTTTCAAAAGGCTCTTTTGTTTGCCTCCAATTTTCAAAGAGAAACCAAAAGCTAGAGTTTTTACTCTTATCCCACATAGGAGAATTAGAGGAACCTCAAAGGCCATATATATAGATGTGTGTTGTCTAAGGGTTGGACCCTTAGGGGTACCCAATGTTGTGGATGGGGGAGGACCTAGACCCAATCCATAAAACACACACGCGCGCGCGCCGCCGCAGCCCCGCCCCGCCCCGCTCCGTTCCGTTCCGGGCCGGGCGTGGAAGTGGGTGTGGGTTGGGCTTGGGCCTTTGGTCCACTCCTATATATCTTTTTACAAAATATATATTTTATTTTTTGGAATTTAAACATTTAGGCAAGTAGCTTTTGACTTGGGCATGGTCTGTGGGATTTGTTTCCCTTTCCACAATTTCCTCCCTGATCTTTCTCTCCCAATTATTTCCCCAACGTTTTTTTCTCCAACGTTCTGATAAATCTTTTCTATATATATTCAGAGCTTTTGCTCTCGTTTTAGATACACACACAACAGAGAAGAAACAAAACAGTTTACAAAAGAGAGAGGAGAAAAATAGTTTTCTGTCCTTCAATTTTTCTGTTTCCGAGCAACTGTTCTGAAAGGGTGAGAGTATTCCGATCTTCCTCCGTGCAAGGAATTTCGAGACAGAGGCGAATTCTGGGGCTGACTTTATCCTGGGGACGGCGTGGCCTTTCTGAACTGCTAGCACAAGTTTTTGGGACAGAGCCGCGAAACGTCTTAAAGAGAGCAACATTGTCCGCGACTCAACCCAAGAAATCGTTACAAAAGGGCTACAACTTCTGGTAATATCATTCCATTACAATCTTTGAAAACAACAATTCCCTCTTCATTTCTGGCATTTCCTTTAAATGCGAGGAAAGACAATTAGGTCAAGATAAATAATGAATCAAAAATCACAACCTAAATCCTACGGATCAAGAAATAATCAAAATTCTTTTGAATCAAAAAATCTTTACGGGGGAAAATTTTTGAATAAGCAAGCAAAACTATTTTTGACTTGAACAAGCACAAATTTTAAATGCCTAGTTTCAAATTTTAAAGTCGAGTCCAAAATCTTAAACAATAGAAAGATATTTAACAAAATTTGTTTCTGCTTCCGCCATTGAAAACAGTCTGTGATGGAATCAAAAAGCAATATGAATCCCCTTAAAAAGCATCTTGAACTATAAGACCACATAAAAGCAAAAATTTATCAAACCACATCCTAAACACTGGACAATGAAAACTTCAAACCAAAAGCAAATTTTGTTTTATTGTTCGACCACTGAGCCAGGAGTACATTTCAGAACTCTAACAAAGATAATGTATACTGAAACAAGAAAATACCAAAATTGGACCCATATTTAAGCTAACTTATCAAAAGAATTTGGTCCTATTTTTGTTAATTGGTAAATAAGTTTCAGATACACTCCTCAAACCAGATTTCTTAATAATGACTTTGATCAACTCAGTCCTGCTTCAAACGATTTATTAGTAACTGCTATGCTCTTTAAAAAAAAACCACTCAAACTCACAGCGGATCAAAACCAATGTGTATTTAAACTCATTGTAGAAATTAATGAGCCCAAACATATCTTATCTCATCGAGCCTCTAAATCGCCTATTAAGGAGGCACTGGATAGTGACACTGTGACTGAATCAGATCCTGCTATTAGCATTCACAAAGCAGAACCAAGAGAAAAGAAAAATGAATGGTTTAATTGCATAGACTACTACTAAATTAAGTCCACTCATTCTCTCTGAATTAAGAAGGGGAAGAAAAAAAAAAACATGAAGGTTTCTTAAATTTGCTTTCAAAATAATATGGTTACTTTTGTTCCAGGACAAACAACCTAAATCACACCTTTCTACAATGACAAGAAAAGAACTATAGAAGGGAAGCACATAAAACATTCAAAAAATAGAAAGATAAGTCAGAAAAGTCACTAAAATCGTTTCTTAGCTTTTTTTTTTGTTTGTTTATATACTAAGCACTAACAAATGTTTTCATGTGATTTTGGCAATCTCTTGGTGAACCACTTATGCCCCTTCTAAACAAAAATCTAAGCTAGAAATTGAGTATGAAATAGACAAGGAAAACAATTTTTCCATAAGCAAACAATCATCATATTGAATAGTTTTCCAATAATATATCTGTAGTATACGAATAAAGGAAAGGAAATGACTATGTTAACTCGAGACTAATAAAAGCATATCTGGTGCTCAATATTACATAATAATAGGTCTTGGTGTACAAATTAGAGCTAAAATGTAGTGTTGAGCCATGCCCAGACCTACATTATGGCCTGGTCTGGACCTTCCCATTTCTAATGATTACTACTCACAAACTATTAATATGCATCATCATTATTGTGTAAATTATCTTACCGCAGCAAATCCCATGCAGATAATACTGAAGCCAGGGAACCGAAATGGTGCACAATTAGACAGAAAGAGATCTGCTGGAATTGGTTAGAATTTCAAATTCAAAACCAGCAGACTTCAAAATTATAGTTCACTTGCCTATGATAGGACTAAAAATCAAGGGATAAACAATGTTGGGCCATTGGCAAAGGAACATTGGCCTGACATACACACTTGGGCCTTTCTCTGGGAAAAAAGAAAAAAGGAAAAATCGTATCATAAATTTATAGCGTGAATGGAGAATCTTCTAGCTTTTACTTCAAATAAGCCAGTTTCCATCTAATAAGCTATATATATAGTACACCTAAATGACCTAATGCTTCCTGGTGTGATTCCTAGTTGGGCATATATATGCTTTAAATCCAACCAGGGAAGAAGATGACATCTTAGATAGTTATAGCTTACAAAGGCTATTTCATCCTCATTAATGAGTACTCTAGCTCCAGCTTCGCTAATACTATTTTTCGGCACAGCAAATCAGACTCTTTTTGGGAATTGTGAGAATTCATCAATTGAACCCCCAAACTTCTGATAACTAAAAACCACAACCTAACCCGACAATGACGATTAGGGGCTCTACTCAAGTTCAAAAATATCAATTATGCAAAATTAAAAAGATTAGACAATGACGATTGGGGCTCTACACAAGTTCACCTACTTCGGTTTTCATTATTGAATTCCAATTTCTTGAGACGTAACCTAACCAAACCAAACTTCACTTTGTGCAGACTAAAATTTTAAAATCGAGAGTCACCAAATTGAAAGAAAGACATTGTTCTCTACAAATCCTAAAATTCAGGAAAAAAAAAATTTAAGTGACATCGTAGGAACCAAGAGAAATAAAATGCCAAAAATGGTAATAAAAGAGAGGAGAACAAAGGGACAAGAAAAAAATTTGATATATATATATATATATATTTACTGATTTTTGCGGCATACATGTCTAAATAATGTATTAAACTACAAAATTATGACTCCATTAAGCTAATATAAGAGAAAGCAGGTTTCATCTGATCCCTACAATTGATCCACTGTTTGAGGCTTAATTTATATCCTAAGTTAATATGCTCAATATATGTAAATGAAACAATGCACAGAAGTTTCATTTCAACAAACCCTTTGTAAAATGAATGATGAACCAAGAGCTTATTAGTCTTCCCAACCATTTCACCAAAAAAGAAAAAATCAATTAACAAAATGTCACATGAGACTTTTCCAACACTAATCCCTTTAAGATGCTAGTTAGTTTCAAGTCTAAAGCTAACTAACCTACCACATCATTTTGTATCAAAATTTTGTTTTTGTTGAGACTTGAGAATTAATTTTCTAAACCTAAAAAAGAAAAAAAGAACATCATTTCGTTATTGATTTACACTTAAAACTGTGATTTGACAACTTCTTTTCATTTTGGGCCATTGCTAAAAGAATAGCCATATTTGCCCACTACAAGTGCCTGCATAGACTGTACATAAGTTAACCTTTATCTTGAGCTTCTAAATTTTTATCCAAAGGGCAATGAACCACCTTTGCTCCTGTCCTATACATCAAAGAAAAAATAATGGGAAACACTTTCTAGTAATGGGCAATTGGGCATCACTGTGTGTGAATCACAAAATTTAAATTTTTCCAAAAATCACAGGACAACAATCATTATCTTTAACAGAACACCCTACAAGCAGACCAAATCATAATTATGCAACCAAAAAAAAAAAACAAACGAACAAACAAACAAAAACCTTTTCTGTTTTCGTTTTCATTTTCATTTTTTCAGAAAACGAAAACTGAACAAGTTTGGTAACATTTTTTTTTCTCACAAAAAACATTTTCATATTTTGGGGTAAACCAAAAACGAAAAAAGTATCTTTTACCCCCGGCTGGCTTCATTTAACATAGGACGCTAGTTAGAACAACATCATATTATTATCAAATCAGTCCCACGTGAGCAGCTCAAAATGTCCTTATCTGCCACAAATTCTGCTACTTTCAAGTCAATGTTTCTGAATTTTTATTGTATTTGATAATATATTTTGAAAATTATATTTGACATAGATATTGTTACCAAAAGCATTTTCTGTTGTTTTTTTTTTTTGCAAATCAACAATGTTAACAAACACGTTTTCTGTTTGCAATATAAAATAATAGAAACTGGTTTCGTTTTAAAAAAAGTGAAAACTAAAAGTAGCAATTTTACCATGCAAGCCCTTAGCTTTCCTCTTCTATGGGCACCTACATGAAATTCTAGGTTTTTCTGACAAAATTCAAGAATTAGTTATCACCAAATCAAACCCCAACCTGGCGCAAAAAGTGACAATCGTGTATGGTGTCCAACAGTAATTAGGGTCCAGAAGATTAATCTTACAAATTGAGGTGTAGTAATATTTATGCAACATTGTTAATAAGGTCTACATGCATGGAGGAAATAAACAGCCTTACCAGAGTAGGCTGACAAAAGAAGCGAGTTGGTGCACAACAATGGCTTTTCCATGCATGTTAGCAAAGTGAAGCGAGTTGTGCCGGTGATGCCCTCACTGAAATGATGAATCTGATTAGTAGGTCCAAATCACAAAGCAAAATAACCATAAGACATACTAAGAAAAACATTTCTTGATCCTGTTTCTTTGCTATAAAAATTGTGTACAGCAAAAAAAAAAATTGGAATCTAAAGCTTTAAGAATTAATCATCATTAATTCAAAACCCAAACTTGAAAAACCCAAATCTGGAAAAACCACAATTATGAAATAAAGTCTTAAAACCATGGAAGAAGATTGTAGACATTAGCCCTGGGGGTAGCCCAACCAGTAATCGATCTTTTGGCTGTAGAAGCCATGGTCACTGCACCATATTGGCTGATTTGTCACTGCTATTAGCGGTGACAAAGGGCATTTGTCACTGCTCTGTACCGTGACAATTCCGGGGGTGACAAAAAATATTTGTCGCTGCTCAAGCAGTGACAATTTCGTTTGTCACGCTCATTTGAGGACCCCTTAAAGTGTTAATTTCCTTCACTTTGTTATCGCATGGAACCATGACAAATGATTAAAAATTGTCACTGCCCCTAACGGTGACAATTTATGAATATTGTCTCTACTGTAATCGTGACAATATTGGTGACAATTTTTTAATATTGTCAATGTTGCAAACCGTGACAATGGTGGTGATAATTTTTTAATTTTGTCATCTCTTTAAAACGTGATCAATTGTGGTGACAATTTATCAAGTTTGTACACACAACTATAAACTTTATGGGTTTTTTTCATCACAGAAAACATGTCACACCCCAACCCGCCCCAGCGGATTAGGACACGTGTAACAAAGCGATACACACCCAAAAATTACTAATTAGGAATAAAAAAATATGAATTAAACCACCTTTAAAAGCTTTGTTGTGACAAAAACTAACCCAAGGGCAAAATTGTCATTAATAAGTATATCAAAATTTTATACCAAAAGATAGGTCTTTGAGTCCCGGTCCAACAAAAAAAACGGTGCATGAATCTGAATTTTCTAGAGAGAGATATGCACGTTTCCGTAAAAGTGGACGGCTGCTGGAAACAGGGGCGGATCGATCCGCCCACAAAATCCGGATCGATCCGAATTGAATTTTTCTAGCAGAATGTCCCTCCAGAACCCCGGATCGATCCACCCTTTGTACCCGGATCGATCTGGGTTCCTGCAGAATGGTTCCGGCTACTAAATTCTGATGCAACAAGTTTTAAAACATGCCAAAACATAACCAACACTCATGGGAACTTCACAAAACTTTGGAAAATCATTTCAAACCTATTCCCAAACATTTCCAAACATAAACCAAGCATGTTTCACATACCCACAACTAAAATTTGATCAAATTCATTCATGAACTCAACTCTTTTTGAACCAAAACAAGATTTAGTAAACTCAACACTTATCAAACTAGTATTTTACAAAGCCAAGACGGAAATAAACTCAACCTACACTTGATATAATATACACAAATAGAACTTGTCCAAAACACTTCTGACACAATCCGGCTTGTCGATATAGTTCAACCTAACAACTACCGCATATTTACCCAAACATAGGAATTTATACAAGACTTTCCCAAGTTCAACCCCAAACCACCAAAATACAAGTTAAAGGTTACAAACTCATGAACATATCCCAACGTTCCAACATTGTCATTTGTGAGACTACAATTTACAACATTTTACAATTTTTAAAATAAGATTATAAGCTCAAGATCCAAATCTTCCCCATCTCTTTCATCTCTCCCATCTCTCCCATCATTTCCTCTCCGAGTATTGCTCTGTACCTGCGGTGGTTGTTATTTACCACAACAGAAAAGGGAAAACGGTTTTCTTAAGTATTACGCTTAGTGAGCATTCTAATATGATTGTATGTTTAACACATACAATGCTACAATTCATACATAAGACATAACCGTAATCGCCGAGTCACCGGTTATATGGTTCATTCAGACCCGAAGACCTCCCTTGGTCCCGTGGCCACTTCTATTCCTTGGACTTCCGTGTTTATTGGATTCTTCCTCTACACCACCCTTATTACTCCCAACAATGAACCATTTCCCCGGTGCTCATTGACTACCACAAGACATATAAGCACATAAACACATATTCATGTATCAATATATAATTTTCATAGAATTGACATGGAATTCACATGATTAACATCTTTATAATTCCTAATCAAGAATTATCATCTCTAACATCACATATATCTTTGAACCCATTAAACACAATCATTTGGTTTGTAAGAAAACTCACTTGAAGCAAAATTATACCCAAATTGAAGCTATAGAAGTGCTGAATTTCTCCAATGAGAGCTCAATTTCAACATCAAAATGAATCCTACAAGAATTCGGTAGACAACGTCTCACCATTAAGTATGAGCTACTAAAATCCAACAATTTAAACGTAAATTAAGGGTATAGAAACGTTCGTCTCACCTCCACAAGTCCGAAAATGGCTTCGATTCGTGAATCCGACGAACGGCGGCGACGGAACGGCGAGATTACGACGTCGGTGACGGTTTCTCCGAGCTCTCTCCCTCTTTTTCTTTTAATTCTGTGAATTTTGAGAGTGATATACACTCATTTGACACCTATACTCATACATGCAATGAGTTGTCAAAATTTCCTTTATTTCCATTTACATCCCCGGAACTTTCTAAGTTCTTATTATGAAATCCCCCAAACATTCCATTAACTACCCAATTATCCAATGGGTGTTTGTCTAAGTTTCGTATGGGTCCCAACTCGGGTCCCACATACTTTTTGAAATTGCTATCGCACCTACTAATTTTAAATCTTTTTCATTTATACCCTTATATGACTATCCAACATAAAACCAATTGCTAACACATATATCTACATATAATATGGAAGCATTTTAAACAAATACTCATGTAATCATATAAATGCATTTAATCATTTAAAAAGGTAAATTACCAATTTACCCTTCGATGGGTTTCATTTCAATACCAATACACGTCCCACCTCACTGGGGACTTTTCCCAACTAGTGTCCCTCTCTGAACACTTTTTACATCGGCGAGTCCAAGCCTCCCCTTAATCCATTTTATACACTAATTATATTAATTAATGCATATAAAAAATAATAATTATAATTACCCCTTTTTCCCGGGTACGGGTGTTACATATTTCCCTCCCTAAAAGGGAGTTTGGTTCCCAAACTTACTCTTACCTTGGTTCTCAATACTTGATCTTTTCTATCAAGAATTTGCATTGGATGCTCCACATAAGTCATATCCTCTCGATTCTCTAACGGCTCTGGAATAATGACATGTCTCGGATCCGATACATAACGTCGAAGCATCGACACGTGGAACATATTGTGAACATTAGATAACTCTTGAGGCAATTCCAATCAATAAGCTAACGGTCCAACTCGGTTAAGAATCAAATAGGGTCTAACATACCTCGGACTGAGCTTACCTCGCTTACCAAAACGTGCTATGCCTTTCGAAGGGGATACCTTCAAAAACACATAGTCACCCACTTCAAATTCCAACGGTCTTCTACCCGTATATGCATAACTTTTATAACGACTTTGAGTTGTTTACAACCGCTGTTTAATCAATCTAATCTTGTCGGTAGTAATTTGTACTATCTCCGGTCCCAAAAGCTGTTTTTCACCAACTTCTGTCCAACAAACCGGTGATGTACACTTTCTTCCGTACAATGCCTCGTAAGGCCCCATCCTAATACTAGTTTGGAAACTGTTATTGTAAGAGAATTCGATTAAAGGCAAATGGGTCTCCCAATCGGCCTTAAAATCCATAACACATACCCTCAACATATCTTCCAAAATCTGAATTACCCTTTCGGTCTGACCATCGGTCTGGGGATGAAACGTAGTACTAAAATGTAAAGTCATCCCCATAGCTCTCTGTAAGCTCTCCCAAAATCTAGACACAAATCGAGTGTCACGGTCTGACACTGTCGAAACCAGTGCTCCATGAAGTCGAATAATTTCCTGAATATAAATCTCTGCAAGTTTCGATGGATTTTTCTTCTTGATAGGTAGAAAATGGGCTGACTTAGTTAACCGATCGACAATAACCCAGATACTATCATTTGACTTCTGAGATTTTGGAAATCCCGATACAAAATCCATTATAATATTCCATTCTGGTATTTCTAAAGGATGTAGTTCTCCTCCAGGCCGTTGATGTTCCATTTTCACTTTTTTGGCATATCATACATTTAGATACAAATTCCGCTACTTCTCTCTTCATATCACTCTACCAATAAATTTCTCGCAAATCTTGGTACATTTTGGTACTACCCAGATGTATTGAATATCTTGTATTATGAGCTTCTTCCATAACCTTACCTCTCAAATCTCCAACATTGGGAACACATAAACGGTTGATGTATCTCAAAACACTATCTTGAAAGCTGAACTCTGGCCTTCTACCCCCAGGTATTTCCTTGAACTGCTGCAAAAAAAAGACTGATGGCGAGGAAGAAGAAGATCCAGCAAAGTCATTGGAGAGAAGGGAGGCAGCATTCTCAATGGGTTCCTGTTGTCCCATGGCATTTCTGAAAGTTGTAGAACGTTAAGATGCCAAAAGGTTCCTTGCCTGAATTTCAGCTTCTGTACGAACTGTAGTGGACTTTGTCAAGCTAGGCTGTGAAGGCAAGGGGACTGAGCTAAGCCTTTGAGCAAGAGCTTGCCTGAGGTTCTGAGCTAGAAGGTGGAGATCCTTGATGTGGGTTGACGATTGAGAATCCAAAGAAGCATGGCTCGTTGAAGTAGAGGAGCCAAGCCCTTTTTTCAAGGAAAGAGATTAAGGAAAAAGAGTCTTCGAGCACTGAGAGATTTTGGGAAGAACACACGGGTCATCAACCATATCTTTCGAAAAGTTGGCTAGCCTTGATTTTACCAATTAAACTCGGCTGTGCCATAAACGCAGCCATTAAACCACATTCAATTCTCAGAATAACTTCAAGTTTCAATTATTCCAATTCTTTCTCTAGTTCCTCTTGTGCAGTTAAGGCATAAGCTAGACTTTCTGACGACTTTCGGCTTAAGGCATCGGCGACCACGTTCGCTTTCCCAGGGTGATACTGAATTTTTAAATCGTAATCCTTCATGAGTTCCAACCACCTCCTTTGTCGCATATTAAGATCGCTTTGAGTGAACAAGTACTTCAAACTTTTGTGGTCGGTAAAAATTTCACATGTCCTCCCGTACAAATAGTGTCTCCAAATATTTAAAGTGAAGATTACCGCCGCTAACTCCAAATCGTGAGTTAGATAGTTCTTTTCGTGAGATCTCAACTACCTCGAAGCATAGGCTATTACTTTGTCATCTTGTGTCAAAACGCATCCCAAGCCTTGGTGAGAAGCATCACTGTAAATTCTGAAATTTTCGGTACTAGTCGGAATTGCAAGTATTGGTGCCGTTGTTAACTTCTCCTTCAACGCTAAGAAGCAATCTTCACACTCCTTATTCCATTCAAACGGTACATCTTTCCTCATTAGTCTTGTCATTGCAGTTGCAATTCTAGAGAAGTCTTTGACAAATCTTCTATAATATCCAGCTAATCCCAAGAAACTTTGAATCTCTAACACATTTTTCGATCTCGACCAATTCATAACAGCTTCAATCTTCTGTGGGTCCACGAAAATGCCCTCTTTTGAGATCGCATGCCCTAAGAACGTGACATTTGTCAACCAAAACTCACTCTTCTTCAACTTCCCAAATAACTATTTCTCTCAAGTCGCTGCAAGACTAACCTCAAGTGTTGTTCATTCTCCTCTGGACTCTTGGAATAAATGAGAATATTGTCAATAAAAACTATCACAAACTCATCCAAATATGATTTAAACACACGGTTCATTAAATCCATGAAAGCTACAGGTGCATTAGTAACCCCAAACGGCATCACTAGAAATTCATAGTGTCCGTAGCGAGTCCTAAAGGCTGTTTTCTCCACATCCTCTGCTTTAACTTTCAGTTGATGATACCCTGACCTCAAGTCAATCTTTGAAAATACATGAGCCCCTTGAAGCTGATCAAATAGGTCGTCAATACGTGGCAATGGGTGCTTGTTCTTAATTGTTACTTTGTTGATTTCCCGGTAACCAATGCACATCCGCATTGTACCATCCTTCTTCTTTACAAATAACACAGGTGCACCCCACGGAGACACACTAGGCCGAATGAAACCCTTGTCTAGCATCTCTTATAACTGAGTCTTCAACTCTTTCAATTCAATTGGTGTCATTCGATACGGTGCTCGTGAAATAGGTTGGGTCCCCGGCACGACATCGATACCAAACTAAATTTCTCGGTCAATCAATACACTAGGCAACTCCTCGGGAAATAAATCCAAAAATTCTCTAACTATCGAAATCTCCTCAAGTTTAAGATCGACGCCTCTAGTATCAAAAATACTACACAGAAATCCCTGACAACCCTTCTTTAATAGTCGACATGCCTCAATGGATGACACAATATACGGCTGTACGACAACACTCTTGCCTTGAAAATAAAATGCTTCTTGATTTGGAACAAGAAATTCTATCCCTTTGTTGTTACAATGAATATTCGCATGATTAGCCGCTAACCAGTCCATACCCATTATAACATCGAAGTGTTGAATAACTAACGGTACCAAATCGATGGTCAATTCTTTACCATTCATGTTAATCTCACATTACCAAATCGACGGTCAATTCTTTACCATTCATGTTAATCTCACATTTTCGAAATACACCTGAACTAACCAACGGAGCTCCCAACGGTATTGCAATAGATAAATCATAGTCTAGAAATTCTAATGGTTTATATAGTTGCTTAGCGAAGTGATGTGATACAAACGAGTGTGTGGATCCCGAATCTACAAGCACATTTGCTAGGTGTGAGCAAATGGGAACCATACTTGAAACAACAGTGTCAGATGAAGTGGTCTCTCCCGACCTGAGTTGATACGACCTTGCCTCCCGCTGCTCTCTCCTCGGCGGTTACTGAGTAGGTCTCGGTGTAATAGCACTTGCCGCATACAAACCAGAACCTGAAGCTCCTTGACGCTTGGTAGGACAATCCTTAGCTTGATGCCCTAACTCCTTGCAAGTAAAGCAATGGCCCCTCATAACTAAATTCTGATTTGGACAATTCCTAGCGATGTGTCTCGGTTGTTGGCAAACATTGCAAATAAGTGGGTTTGGAAGTTGATTGCATCGGCCCCAATGAAATTTCTGACAATTCTGACACCTTGGTTTATTTCCACTAGAACCACTGCCAAAACTAGTCGATGAACCTCCCGGACTCTACCTCTTCGCACTACCTTGACCACTAAACTGACTTGATGCTGATCGTTTACTTTGTTGACTTAGGTGTAGTGGCATGTTTGAAGTATACCCAAGGTCTCTCGCCTTCATCCTCTTTATAAAAAATTCTGTTCTCTCTGCAATAGAAGCAATGTCCAATGCCTTAGCATAGGTCTCTGGACGGAATACGGTTAATCGTCCTCGAATGTCGTTTCGAAGCTCTGCCACAAATTTCCTTGCTTTCACTTTTTCAGTTGTTATCACATCTCCCGCAAACCTTCCCAAACTTGTAAATTGTGTCGAGTACTCTCGGACTGATTTCCCCCTTGCACCAACTCCATAAACTCTTGAGTTTTTTGATCCCCAAACGATTCTGGAAAGTATTGTTCATTGAAAATCTCAAGAAATTGATCCCAAGTTGTTGGTTGACCCGGGCCCAGTTTAGAATGCCACCAATATTGTGCTTCACCCGTTAACATGTTGGCGGCAAATAAAACTTTCTGTTCCTTTATGCATGGTAATACCCTAAAAATCTTCTCCATATCTGAAACCCAAAAGTTTGCTTTCATCGGGCTAGTCTCCCTGCGGAATATGGTCGGTTTCTGCTTATGGAATTTTGAGATTGTAACAACTTCCTCCCTCGGATTTGGGTTCGGTTGTACCGGCCTTTCTTCGACCACATGAGTTTCAGCGACTCAAACCAATCCTTCTATTGCCCTTTCAACTCGTTCCATCCGGTTTAAGGTGTCACCTCTAGACATAATGCCTGGCACCCACATTATATATAATACACACACACACGTTACTTTAATTATACACATGGCATGCTAAACAATAGTAAAAGCATGCTAAGTAAACGTGTATGCATGTTCATGTAGCTACGTGTCATTGTATGCACACTACGCGTCGTACGTCTCTCGTCCCCGAAGGCTCTAACCTATAGCTCTGATACCAAATATTGTCACACCCCAACCCGCCCCAGCAGATTAGGACACGTGTAACAAAGCGATACACACCCAAAATTTACTAATTAGGAATAAAAAATATGAATTAAACCACCTTTAAGAGCTTTGTTGTGACAAAAACTAACCCAAGGGCAAAATAGTCATTAAAAAGTATATCAAATTTTTATACCAAAAGATAGGTCTTTGAGTCCTGATTGCAACAAGAAAAATGGTGCACAAATCTGAGTTTTCTATAGAGAGATATGCACGTTTCCGTAGAAGTGGACGACTACTGGAAACAGGGGCGGATCGATCCGCTCACAAAATCCGGATCGATCCGAATTGGTATTTTTCGAGCAGAGTGCCCCTCCAGAACCCCGAATCGATCCACCCTTTGTACTCGGACCGATCCGGGTTCCTGCAGAATGGTTCCTACTGCTAAATTCTGCTGCAACAAGTTTTAAAACATGTCAAAACATAACCAACACTCATGGGAACTTCACAAAACTTTGGGAAATCATTTCAAACCTATTCCTAAACATTTCCAAACATAAACCAAGCATGTTTCACATACCCACAACTAAAATTTTATCAAATTCATTCATGAACTCAACTCTTTTTGAACCAAAACAAGATGTAGTAAACTCAACATTTATCAAACTAGTATTTTACAAAGCCAAGACGGAAATAAACTCAACCTACACTTGATATAATATACACAAATAGAACTTGTCCAAAACACTTCCGACACAATCCGGCTTGTCGATATAGTTCAACCTAACAACTAACGCATAGTTACCCAGACATAGGAATTTATACAAGACTTTCCCAAGTTCAACCCCAAACCACCAAAATACAAGTTAAAGGTTACAAACTCATGAACATATCCCAACGTTCCAACATTGTCATTTGTGAGACTACAATTTACAATATTTTACAATTTTTAAAATAAGATCATAAGCTCATGATCCAAATCTTCCCCATCTCTTTCATCTCTCCTATCTCTCCCATCATTTCCTCTCCGAGTATTGCTCTGTACCTGCGGTGGTTGTTATTTACCACAACAGAAAAGGGAAAACGGTTTTCTTAAGCGTTACGCTTATTGAGCATTCTAGCATGATTGTATGTTTAACACATGCAATGCTACAATTCATACATAAGACGTAACAGTAATCGCCAAGTCACTGGTTATATGGTTCATTCAGACTCGAAGACCTCCCTTGGTCCCGTGGCTACTTCTATTCCTTGGACTTCTGTGTTTATCGGATTCTTCCTCTACACCACCCTTATTGCTCCCAACAATGAACCATTTCCCCGGTGCTCATTGACTACCACATAGACATATAAGCACATAAACACATATTCATGTATCAACATATAATTTTCATAGAATTGATATGGAATTCACATGATTAACATCTTTATAATTCCTAATCAAGAATTATCATCTCTAACATCACATATAGCTTTGAACCCATTAAACACAATCATTTGGTTTGTAAGAAAACTCACCTTAAGCAAAATTATACCCAAATTCAAGGTATAGAAGTGCTGAATTTCTCCAATGAGAGCTCAATTTCAACATCAAAATGAATCCTACAAGAATTTGGTAGACAACGTCTCACTATTAAGTATGAGCTACTAAAATCCAGCAATTTAAACGTAAATTAAGGGTATAGAAACGTTCGTCTCACCTCCACGAGTCCGAAAATGGCTTTGATTCGTGAATCCGACGAACGGCGGTGACGGAACGGCGAGATTATGACGTCGGTGACGGTTTTCCCTCCTTTTCTTTTAATTCTATGAATTTTGAGAGTGATATACACTCATTTGACACCTATACTCATACATGCAATGAGTTGTCAAAATTTTCCTTTATTTCCATTTACATCCCCAGAACTTTCTAAGTTCTTATTATGAAATCCCCCAAACATTCCATTAACTACCCAATTATCCAATGGGTGTTTGTCTAAGTTTCTTATGGGTCCCAACTCGGGTCCCACATACTTTGTGAAATTGCTATCGCACCTACTAATTTTAAATCTTTTACATTTATACCCTTATATGAGTATCCAACATAAAACCAATTGCTAACACATATATCTACATATAATATGGAAGCATTTTAAACAAATACTTATGTAATCATATAAATGCATTTAATCATTTAAAAAGGCAAATTACCAATTTACCCTTTGATGGGTTTCATTTCAATACCAATACCTGTCCCACCTCACTGGGGACTTTTCCCAACTAGTGTCCCTCTCTGACACTTTTTACATGGGCGAGTCCAAGCCTCCCCTTAATCCATTTTATACACTAATTATATTAATTAATGCATATATAAAAAAATTATTATAATTACCCCTTTTTCCCGGGTACGGGTGTTACAAAATATAATGCAATTGAATTCAATTTGACATAATGTTTAAAACTCATCTGCGGAATATATTCTTTTATAAACTAAAATTCTTATACAAGTGTATAAAGGGCATACCCCATTACAATGATAGCAAAACAATGGAAAAGAATCCAACGTTACACAACGAAATCTAAAAGGGCAAGAAAATATATGAGAACAAAAAGAAAACTACTCCCTAAAGGCTAGAGAGGGACAAAAGCCTCAAGATACCAACTGAAAAGCACTTGCTCCAGCTCAACAGCAACAATAGACCAACTAGAGAATGTTTTGTGTTGCTCCTTAGAAGATATTTTGCCTTATCTTGCTAAAGGGGCTTGCCATATATACTATATCTGAAAACCTCTCCAGTATAAATCTCTACACCTGTAGAAAATAAAAGATTTCATTAGGCATGTTGTTAGGTATGCGCTGACAGTATTCCAAATTATTCTAGACAGAATATACTAGCAGCTACAAATTATACCTTCATTTGATAAAGTCAGTGGTGGACGTCCAATAAATAAAGTGGACTTCTGAACGTATTCTTGAAAAAAGGTCACTGCACAGTGCTCAGCAAACGCTCACAATATCAAAGGGCAAGAATGTGCATTCAAGTCAAAGGGCATCCGCTAGTGGTTTTTGAAAGCAGTCCCACAAATTTTCCAATCGAAGATGAAAATAGACCACACTAATTTTTTTTTGAAATTAGTTTCTAGTGCAACACTTTTTTATGGACACAAGTGTACTTTTAAAGCCCATGTATTTTACACAAAATAAATCCAATACTAAATGATTTTGAAACAGCAAAAAACAAATATCAAATCAAATTGTGTCAGTACTAGAAAGATAGAAGTCAGAGAACTTGGTTACAAGTTAAATGGTAACAGAGGTTAGAGAGCCATAAAAAAGCATTTTAGAGTTGAACAAAATACCACTAAAAATCTATGGTAACTTGCAAATTCAGCTAATAAGTCCTCAATTCAAATAAAGACTTAACTTGAGGATAAGCTTTCATACATTTTCTTCCACTACTGGCCATTTCCATGTATCTATTGCAATCCAGGTTTAGTCTTGCCATTTCCATTTCAGCTAGCGGCTGTAGAAGTAGAGAAGAACCTTGTTGCTAAATTTAAGAGCAAAAGCATAGGTTGGACAAATATTTTAGCGGCATATTGGGCACCATGCTCATTTCCAACATGCAGTTTAGAAACTCTCTAAACGATTTCTATACCTCATTTTTTTTTTCAGTGTATACTCATTCAAAGTTTAAGAAAATAAAAAGGTAAAGAAATATCTCATTTACCAAACCAAAAATAATTCAATAAATCCGATGGATAAAGTGCCATATATTCTCTATATATTCTGGTGATGACCCCTTTAGGACCAAAAAAATGACAATCCTAACCCAAGCAACATCAATAGAAGGAGCACCACATGAGGATTCTCTAATGGAAAATAAATTAAATCTCTTTAAAAAAAGGGGGCAAAACAAGAGGGTTCTCTTAACAATAAAATAAAATTTCTAATCATACACAAATACAACATTTAAAAAAGTTAAGAGATTAGGGTTTTGAACATGGGCTTCATGTGGGTTGTTGTGCGCATGATGTGCTATTGTGCACGTGTGATTCAAATGTGGGCTGTTGTGCACGTAAGTTGTGCGCATGTTGTGTTGTGCACGTGTGCTGCGCTCTTGTGCACGTGGGCTGTGCGCATGCCATGCTGTGCTGCTGCTGTGCACGTGCACGTGCATGTGCGCGTGCTGTGTTGTGCGTCGTGTGCAGTGCTGCTACTGTACATGTGTTCCTATATGCATTCACATGCATGTGCACGTGCTGTGTTGTGTGTCATGTGCAGTGATGCTACTGTTCATGTGTTCCTATATGCATGCCAGCCAAACAAATTATACACATAGCTTAGCATTCAGATGTTAAATATAAAAGTTGTAGGCACTCAAAGGTGTCCGATAAGCTATTATCCTATCAAAGGTGTCCTATCAAAGGTGAAAGATGAGATGGGTTTCAATAATGTGCAATGGGGGGACACAAACAAATTCTCCCTTATTATATAGATATTTAGTCAGAGGCCTCCAAGGGAAATACTTTCTCTAAAGTCCTACCAATATGAGGGCTTGTGCCTCCATTACCATTTCAAAAATATTGGAAAGAAGCATAGATGTTAAATCTGATTAGGTTCTTATTGATATGTTTGCTACAAAATGCTTCCAAACAAAACCATATGCAGATAGGTAAGACATTGTTGAAGAAGAAACAATAGTAACTGAGCATATAAAGGAACAGATTTGCCCCCCAGCCCCCTCCCCCCTACAAAAAAAAGTAGCAGTTGCAAATTAACACCTTTCACCGGACGTCCAAAGGAAAAAATGAATTTCAGTCATGACCGTTGTCCCTATAATAAACCTAAGTCTTAAATGCCAAGTCTTACCTTGCTATATGTACCCATTTGCTTTACATGTTTCTATTATGTAAAACAGCTCATCTAAGGCTGCATTTGGCAACGTAATGTTCAGAAAAACTCAATAAAAGTGTGAAGCAACTTGTCAAATCAGTTTGAAGCTACTTGGCAAGCAACTCTACTAAAGGATTTTGCTGAAGTGTTAAGCAACTTGTCAAATTAGTGCAACATTTTTACTTAAAAGCATGTTCTCCCTCTCTCTCTCTCTCTCTCTCTCTCTCTCTCTCTCCCCCTAAAAGCACGATCTTCACAAAAAAAATGTAATTGTACACCCCTTAATCATTTATTTGACCAAAATAGTGTTATTCTTGCAAAACTTAATAAAAGTAATTTTTTTAAGCACTCTCGAGTGGAGCATTTGTTTGGTAGGCTTTTTGTTAAGATTAAAGAAACAGAAGTATGTAAGCAAAATTCAAAATCTATATAGCACAACCAAAGAACGACCCAGCAAATTTCACTAGGAAGGCCTCTTCCCTCCCTCCTCCTTCCTTCCCTTCCCTTCATTACCTTTTTTTCCATCCCTCCAACCAAACATAGCATAAAGGATGAGAAGATATGAATTAGAGTAAACAAATAGCTATGTGTATAATGCCTCCGTAATGAATGCGTACCTGGATACATAATTCTGCAACATCAACCCGGGAAATAAGTATAACACCCGTAATTGTGTTATTGCATTTCATTACATTGTAATGCATGATGATGTGATGTGTTGTGCATTTTGGCACATGTTTGAGTGAGTTTTAACTCATGAGTAGATTTGGGTGTTTGTGTAAGAGAACCCATTGAGATAGTGTTGAATGAGTGTTTGATGTTGTGAAGTCTCTCCGAGTATGAGACGTTCATTGTGGAATACCTTAAATGTTTATCTGAAAATAAATGTTTACTTGTGTATTTCACTATTTGTATTATTTATGTTTTAGAATATATTTCTGTTGTTAATTTTAGTAGCCTGGTGAGGATGAATTAACATGTTGCATAATTGGTAGGCTAATTAGCAATTTCGTAAAAATCATGTAGAATTTGCGTTATAGCAACCAAACGGAACTTAGTCGAAAACTTTTATAATTTTATTTTTTACTCGTGAAGCTATGAATTAGCTGTGTAGAAAGTTTCAGAGACTGATTAAGAGTTTTGCAAACTCGCAGGGGAAACACGATTTTCGAAAGTGTTGCCTATATATAAATAGAGATGACTTAGATATTTTTTATAAAGTTCTAACCTAAAAGGCTAGAGGAGGCCAAAGGGAGATTTTAGTTCTTGGATCTTCACAATGCCAAACGACAAACTTTTGTCCGTCAGTTTTTCACCAAATTTCGTATTCGAACTCTTCGAGGTAAGGCTGTCGTTTTGATATATGTTAGGACTTGTTTGGCTAAGTTTTTCGAAAAGTCATTTTCTAGAATTTTTCATAAAAGTTGATAATTAGATTATGGTCGAAAGAAAAAATCTCTATTTGATAGGGCTTCTTCCTATACCTATGAATTCCATTGGACCCAGAAATGATACATTGGAAGAATCCTTTTGATCGATAGTAATTGTACTAGATGGACTTCTGTGTGCTTGGGTTTTCTTTGGATCAAATTTTAAGAGCTTTAATCGGAGGTGAGTGATTCAACTATGTGTTTTGGAATGATTTCTTGACATGTATTCATGTTTTGTATGAAAAGCATGCGTTAGTTTATAGATATATATTATGTAGTTCATATTGGGCGATTTTATTGATAAGTAGGCCCAATTGTACGGTAAAATGTTTGATTATGTCAAAAGTACGATGAAATGTATTTGAGCATGTTGAGTTATTATTTGGGTCAAAGGAGCACGTGGTGCCAAGCCAAGAGCCGATATAGGCATTAAGGTCGCACGTTTGAAGAAAGGAAACGTGGGTCTTACCTTTTCGCGTGGATTTATTGGTGAGGAGTCGCGGATTAGGAGTATGGAACGTACACGTGAGACTCCGGAGACTAGTATAAAATGTAGAGATGTGAATGCGAGCATGTTTATCATTCATGTGCATTTGTTGTTTTATTCACTAAGCGTTAGCTTAAACAAATCGAATATGTGTGGTTATTCAAATAACCATTTTCATGTGTTAATGCTGACAATGAATCGCAGAAGTGAGCATGTGGGTTTGAGAGTTCTTGTAGAAGGTGACTTATCATGCATGTCTCGTAGTTTTGAAATAGAAATTGTGACGACCAAGAGCCAATACTCCTGAGGCAAGATGGCTAAGATGGATGAGGTGCGGTCGGGTGTGGGGGTTTGTCTCACATCACCTCGGGTGAAGTTTTTGGACTAGTTTACAAGGATTAATCACCCCTCTATATGCAACAAGGCCTTTTAAAACCATGAGGGAGCTAAACACGAAAGAACGCCACAGTTAAGCTAGCGGCTGCTACCAGAGCAGTATCAAGGATGGGTGACCCTCTGGGAAGTTCTTTGTGTTTAGGCCCAAAATGAACAATATTGTTGCTAGATGGGGAGGTGGGTCATTACAAATGGTATCAGAGCCAAAACCCAGCCAGAAGTGTGGGGTAGGTCCCACACGAGGAAATAATAGGTTGAAGTTTATATTATCAAAGATTGTCGCGAAAGTTCCACTACTTCAGGATCATCTAGGTGCATTTTCATGGATAACTTGAAACTGTTGAATGCATATCGTATGATTGTGTATGGGATTCCAGAGTTAGCCAGATACTGTTCAGCCGTTCTCTTCCAAATCTGTAAAATGAAAAACATAATATTATAATATTTTGATTATAAATAAAAATATTCAAGAAAATACAACCGAAAAAAAGAAATCATTAGCCTAAGAGTAAGCAATTGATTCAAATAAATTCGACAAATTCCCTACAAGTGATGTGATATCTCCTGTTTAGAGACATGTCTATATGGACTTTTCTGAAAGGGGGTAAGACTATATTAGTGCGTTAAGTTGGATTAATTAAACAGTATACATATCTTGTAAGCATGAGGATTTAATAATAAACCATAAGGAAATCAAATGTTGCATTTTAATATAACCCAGAAGAAGAGCACATATAGTCCCATTCTCATTATCAAATGGGCCAAAGGCAGTGCAAAAAAAAAAAAAAAACCCAACTAATTTTGAAAGAAAAAAGAGTGCAAACCAATATGTTCTCGTTCCCCAAACTGTTCAACAGGTGGTTGGGATTTGTTCCTCCCATTGAGCCAACCAACACAATTTGCTTCACTCCTGCAGCTTTAGCTAGGGGTGCAACTCGGGCGGGCTAACCCGTGGTCAACCCGGGCCCGGCCCAAAAATTACCGGGCTTGGGCTCGTGATACTTTCACCATGGGCGGGCTTGGGCAGAAAAATGCAAGCCCGAATTCAATTTGAGCCGGGCTTGGGCAGAATTTTGCTAACCCATGGAACCTGAGCCCGAACCCGAATTCTATATATGTATTATTTTTTATATTATATTCTAGTGTTTTTTAAAGATAATAATACACTATTAGATATTATTCTAGCACTAAATTAATATATGAATGTTTTTTCTCAAATCTAAACAAAAAAAAATAGATTTGATACTCTACATATTGTTGTTTACATACTAAAAATCAATTTGCACCCAAAAAAAAAATCATATTTCGGGCTCAATTCGGGCTCGGGTTGAAGAACTAATTCACAAACCGGGCTTGGGTTGGCAAGTTCGGGTTTATGTCGGGCTCGGGCTCGGTCTTGGGCAGACTGCTTAAATTCGGGATGGGGCTTGGGCAGAGCCAAAACCCTTTGGGTCCCGCCCGAGTTGCACCCTGCAAAAATATATCACATAATTTAGTCATACACCTACTAAAGAAATAGTATTTGAGAAAATAAATCTGAAAAAAAGATGAAAATTTTTCTAAATGAAATTCACCAACATCTATTTGATTCTTCTACCCAATCCAATCAACCTAAAATGTATTTTCAATTAATATCAAGAAAAGGTTAATATCACTACGGGGATCTTGGGGGTTGCTTTAAAGACAAAGTAGCGGTGTAGTTCATAAGTGAACTAGTTCTATCACTTCAAGTGTCCAAGCCCAATCTAAATTATCTAATATCTTTCTTAAAATGGGTTCTTTGTCTAACCCGCATAAAAACTAGATTGGGACTGAACAATGTCCTACTTTAAGGATTCCCAAGCAGCCCCTTGAAGGTAGAAAACGTGTAGTCGCCTGTTCAGGATATGCCCTGTCATCAAAATAGAACTCAGGTCTTCCACCTTTAGTTGGATCAAACCCAAGTGTTTCATTTTTGGAACCGGACTCGTAAGGATTATAAGAGCGTCAATGCCTTGAATTGCAGGAATAATGCTATTAGCATCCCTATATCCCCAACAAACACATCCTCTGCTCCGCCAATTTTCTTCTTGCTCTCCTCTGTTCTCACTAAACCTTTTCCAGTGTATCAATCTGATCTCTCCTTCAGCCTCTTGTAAACAATTTGGCCTAAAAAATCAAGTGGCATAAGAACCTATTAAGCTGGTTCTATTCATTTTCTAAAATCCACAATTAGACAGTAGTACCCTTGCTGTGCTCATGGTGGAGGAACCATAACTACCGCATGTGGTACCGCTTCCATAGCATTTGGGATATCCCAAATTTGGGAATCATTGCATTAATCATACTCAATATTGTAGGCACTTAAAAAAAAATCAACAATGTAATTGCATATTTGATTGTCACCTAAATTTGAATAGCCTAAGTCACAATTTGTGTAGTATTTCAAAGTTAAATCCATCATCACGAGTGATTCTATTCACCCAAATACGAGACTTCATTGCAGGTCATTTCCACGTTTTCTTGGAACGTCAAAATTCATGATTTAAAGCATCATTTGAAATGACCACAAAGGTTTTTTTTTATATATACACACATATTTGGTCAAGAAATGCACAAAAAGCCAAAATGAAACTAGAATTCTTGGAACTCAATCATTTATCTTCTATATTATAGTATGATTTAGCTAAGCTAAATAGTTCTAGGATTGGGGCCTTGGTTTACTCCACTACAAAACTATATACAAACCCTAGGATACAAAAACTATATACAAGACATTTAGAGGGTTTTCATTTACTTTACTACAAAACTATATACAAACCCTAGGATTCAAACTATAAATTTCTTCACTTCTCAAAATATCATCAACAACCAAATGAAAAACAAACCTAGCACGAATTCCACATCAGGGACACAGAGACAATACACACATATATTCCCAGTAATGGCGATGTGGGAGCATCGATGAGGCTTGGACATCACGGCCACCACGGCGATGTCGGAGGCGGTTCCGACGGCTTGGCTCGTAGCTTACATATACATGCTAGAGAGAGAGAAATGTGCGTTGATACCTGAGATTGGGAGTTTAGATAAGTAACGGTGTTCATGGAGTAAATGTGAACCAGCAAAGCGGAGGCTTGTCGGCAAGCTATGTCTTCAACGGAAGAGAGAGACAGAGAGACCTTTGAGTTGTTCTTGACACTCACTTCATCCTAGGTCAACTAGTTCGTGTTCTCGGAGGCACTATTCAGTCAGATTATAAAAACCTCTCATGTTGATTTGGAGAGGCATGTATAGAGATCGAAGTTGTCGAAGGGGTTGGATTGGGTCGACTCTCTCTCTCTCTCTCTCTCTCTCTCTCTCTCTCTCTCTCTCTCTCTCTCTCTCTCTCTCTCTCTCTCTCTTGTGCTAAGGTTTTTGGTAAAGTGAGGGTAAAGAAATGGTTAGGGGGAAACGAAATAATTGGGGGGTGTTTCAGCGTGTTTTTTAGATTGTTCATTTAGGTCATGTTTGTCACTATTTATGGCAGTGACAATTATACTATAAGGATTGTCACTGCTATAGGCGTTGACAACACATTACTTTTGTCACTAATTCCCACTTGTCACTGTAATGGACAGTGACAATTTTGTCACTACTAAAGACAGTGACAAAGTTAGCGAAAATGAGGGTGACAAATTCGTTGTTTTGGTGTAGTGTAAGAGAGAAATTTGTTCTTTGCGAAGTCAGAGATCGATCTAGGAAGAGATGTGAAATTTGAGATGAACTTGTTAGAAGACAAAGGAAAAGAAGTGAGGGCTTGATGATCCATGGGGTTTGGTAATCGCAGTCGCAGAGAAAGCCACGTATTGGCATAGGGGAAGACACGTAATGGCGCATGAGGGAAGACACGTTTAACACTGAATGTCAAAATTGATATTCCAACGTTATGGAAGGGCAAGAGAGTCCTAACACTGTAGATGTCTACAGTAACCAAACATTTTCTTTTTATATAGTTAGATATTATTTTCTTATGTAATTGCTATAGAAGGAGATCCACCATATTGTGACTCAAATGTACTAGAAGAAAGTTCAATGGTATGATTGGACAAAACTACAAGGCAAAGCAGTAGGGCCTGTCTAGAAATAATAAAAAATAGGATTTGATTCATATTTAAGCCAGACATGGACTCCTATCTAATCAGAATTATTGCAGGCTGCAGTTACACAAACATGTTATTTAGAATTGGTTTCTTTTTAGACCATAATTTCTTGTAATGTCCAAATAGCCTTTTAAATCGGGTTGTACAGAGAAAAATGTAGCATTCCTCTTAGATTGTGTGTGCAGAGAGAAAAATGTAGAATGCATTTTAGAATTTTCCACTGAAAAGGCTTCTTTATATGTTCCCTAGGCTTGAATATATATATATATATATATATATATTTATATACACAGTCCCACTCTTAAGCGGATCTTAAAAAATGAATCTAAAAGACGGACTGTGTAAAGAGTGAGAAATTTTCACAAAAGACTGAGAAATTCTCATAAGTGATAAATTTAAAAATGTGAGAATTTATCAGTCTTTTGTGAGAATTTCTCACTCTTTACACAGTCCTTCTTTTAAGTCCATTTTTTAGGTCCGCTTTAGAGCCGAACTATATGTATATATATATATATATCAATTCTTAGTCTGTGACATCATCTTGAATTGTCTCCCTTTATAAACTAAGGCTACTTCAATCATCTATCTACACCAAGCCCAATACAATTGGGCTAATCTCAGAAACGAGGTGGACTTACATCAGTACAAGTTGGCCCATGTAAATTTTTGCAGGTGTTTAGCCCAATCCTATTGATCTATATGGACATGTATATTGACCCAATTTGTCTTCAGTAGTTAGTAGGTCTATAAATAGACGAATTTTACAAAATTGGTTGCATTAGTTGTAGTCAAAATCATGCAGAAAATCACTGGAAGAAAATTAAACAAACAGAAATATCTATATAATAAGATAGAGCGGTGTGGGTCCCTCTCAAGTTAGCAACTTTTAATCTCGACCATTGGGATAAGTTTAGATATTTCAGACCGTCGGATTGATTGTCCACCAAAAATTGTTAACCCCATTAAAAAAGAATTCCCTAAATTAATTTGAATTTGAATAAATACATGTCTATATCCAAAATTGTCAACTTCAATTAATACAAAACACAAATCTTGGGTAAACTAAATCATTGGACTGATTTTTTTAGCAAAAAAGGAATTTCCTAAATTAATTTGAATTTGAATACATACATATCTATAGTAAATACAAAACACAAACCTTGAGAGATAAACGGACTGATTTTTCAAAATAGAAATATTGGAATATAAACTTCCCATATCATACATATATTCATAGAGTTTATTTTCTATAGGATTTTCTTTTTTCCTTTCCGTGACTCTGATCAAATGACTTTCATATAACTAATCAAACTACTCCCTCGGTCCCTTTTTTTGAGTCCTATATTTCATTTTAGGATGTCCCAAAATTAGTGTCCACTTTCCTAAATTGGCATACAATTTTTACTTACTTTCCAAAACTACCCTTCCTTGAAATCTACACCAAGACAAAACTAAAAAAGTTACTGCAATGATTAGGGGCAATTGTGGAAAGTAGGTGTAGATTCTTTTTGTCTCCTTAATAAGTTGAGTTCCCAAAGATGCACTCAAAAAAAGGGACGGAGGGAGTAATATAATATGAGTGAAAAATCACAGAAAGTTGAAGTTTAGGAAGTGGTTTTCAACAGTGGATTTCATAATTCAAGTCTCAAGAAATGTATTCTGACTTGCACTTTTTTTAAATCTATAGGAAGCGTATTTGTTATATTCCATTGCCTATCTAGAAAATGGGTTTTTCCATCACTATGGTTGTAAATTGTGCTATCAGTTTGAATAGTTCCACCATTTTTATAGGTCATTTGATTAGTTCTATCAGTTTGATATAGTCCATAGGGCCAATTAGTGGAATGAGTAATGCTGCTTCCCAAATATGGGCTAATTATAAATAATCACAAAAGTTTAAGTTTCCTTTTCTGTTTCTTTCCAAAAGCTTAGAAAAAGCCTTTATTTATTTTGTTTTTTTGTTTTTGTTTTTTCATTTTTTGCCCTCGGGCACGGGGAAAGTCTCTGCGAATAAACATTAATCATACTTAAAATATTCATCAAAGATTGGACTAAAAATATTTAACTAAAATTAGTTAATAATATATTTAATATTCAAAATTAAATGTTTAAAATATTAAAACATTTAAAAGTTTATACTATGCAGCAGAAATATGTAAATAAAATTACACATTTCAAAAAATTGCATAAATATAGTCAATAATTAATTCTTAGACTTTCCACATACGTTAAAAGTTGCCAATGAGACAAATTTAAATTGAATACTCTTTCAAATGCTCAATCCGATTGTTGTAAGAAGTAATTAGAAGGGAGAAGTCTCTACGAATAAACATTAATCATACTTAAAATATACGTCAAATATTGGACTAAATATTTTTAACTAAATTGAGTTAATAATATATTTAATATTGGAACCAATGTCTTCTTCACTTAAAAATCTAACCATATCTCAGATCTTTTAAAGTATTGAATTTTTTTTCCTGCTTCGTGCCCATGGGCACGTGTTATTACTAAATAGCATGTGGGTTTGAATGACCAGTACAATTTTACGCAAAAGATTTGAATTTTTAAAGTATACTGCAATTTTTTTTTCCCCTTTTTCTTCTTCATCCTTTTTTTTTTTTTTACTTCGTGTCCACGGGCACGGGTTATTACTAGTATATATATATATATATATATATATATATACGGTGAGGCTCTTAAGTGCATTGAGTTGAGTGAACTTATCCGGTGAATTCGTTTTTAAGCCTAAAAGAACCCGCCGATCAGCGGGCCAGCCTGCAGGTTCTTTTAGACTTAAAGGCTAGTTCACTGGATAAGTTCACTCAATCCAGTTCAATTTTTTTTTTTTTTTTAAACAAACAAAACTAAAACTAAACCTAGTTTAAACAAAATACAACATTCTATTGTAAAATTGATGAGCTATAAAAAAGATTGAGTTGTATGATTGTTAAAGTTTTTTTTTTATGATGTTTAATTGATAAGTTGATTGATTTAACAGTAATGCTATGTGCACCGAAAAGTGCACATAAAAGTGCACCGAAAATGATCAAGGCCATTGATTGCGCGCGGGCTCCACGCCTGCGCGCATGGGACCCGCCGCAATCAATGGCCCTGGTCATTTTCGGTGCACTTTTATGTGCACTTTTCGGTGCACATAGCATTACTCTTGATTTAATTTCCCCTTTTAACTCTTTCTCTCTCTGTCTCTCTTTGGTCAAAACCAAATCAAACTAAGTCTTGTGCCCCAAATTTTAATCAATTGGAGTCGATTGTATGAATCATTTTTCTCCATTCTACATGATCAAAAGCTATATGCCCATTTAAATTATATACATTTATATTATGTTGCACTACATACTCTCGAGTCAGTTTAGGTCAGCCCCCTCTAACCATTTAAGGCATTACGATCTCATCACTCTTTCGCACATGTGCGTTTACAGGTCATCGTTGTACATGGTCGAACCATCAAAAGTCTATTCTCCTTCAATTTATCCTCAATCTGTGACACTCCTACAATCTCTCAAATGTTCTCATTTCTAATTCTATCTTTCCTAATTTTACCACACATACATCTTAGCATCCTCTTCTCAGCTACACTCATTTTACTAATGTGTTATTTCTTAGTTGCCCAACATTCTGTACTGTACAGTGTAGCTAGCCTAATAGATGTCCTATAAAATGTTCCTTTTAATTTTGGCTGGCTAGAAGCGCTCCTCCACTTAAGCCAATCTACTTTAATTCTATGGGTCACGTCGTCACCAATCTCTTTATCTCTACTGATCATCGAACTTACATAGCAAAAGTGTTCCCTCTTTGGGATCTCTTAATTTTGTATCTTCACTGCTTCGTTGTCTTTACTTCCACTATTACTAAAACTACATTCCATGTATTATGTTTTCGTCCTACTTATCTTTAGTCATTTTGCCTCTAGTGCTTTTCTCCAAGTTTTAAATTTAGTGTTGAGTCACCCTTTAGTCTCATTGACCAAGACAATATTATCTGCGAACAACATACACATGGGGAGCTCATCTTGGATGTGTCTAGCTAACTTATCCATAATTAGGGCGAATAAATAAGGGTTCAAGGCCGACCGTTGGTGTAGGCCTACGGTAATTGAGAATTTGTTTATTTCTCCGATCGGTGATCTAATTATAGTAACGACTTCATCATACATATTCTTGTTTTTCCGACGGCTGATCTTTCTGTTTTTTTTTTTTTTTAGTCATTGAAAAAAATAATGAAAACTTCAAAATTTGGTTGACCCAAAGGCTAGAGCCATAAAATATAGGTGCTCCAGCTTAACTTCTTTGTTTCATAAACAATCTCAATTGAATCTATAATCAAGCTAAGCTAGATAAGTTTGTTCTTGACTTTAGGCACCCCATGTATTTAAATGGCTCTCTCTGTAAAGAAATGCGTATCTTAGGTGAGGTGATTAGATTGCATAAAAAGTAAAATAAAATGAGGTTAGTAGAAAAATGGAAAATCTGATCACATTACCTCTTATCCCTGATTTTTTTTAGATGGAACTATCAATATTTTCCAATTGCATCAATTGTAGGTTATGGATTGAAATACTTCAATTCAAGTAGAAAATCAAGCAACCCTTAATTTAGGGCTCGCATGGGAAACCTAACGTTACACCCTTTTAAGGTTTTCCTAAAACCCCCTTACAGAAAAACGACGGCGTTTCGCTTCTAATGATTTGCCCAACTACTGAAGGAACCAATTGCTTCCAAGTCTAGATCAGCTACCAGTCGATTAGCAAATAAGAAAAGATCAGCTACCAGTCCAACCTTGATACAGACTTATACACACACGCGCGCGCGCGCACACACACACACACACAGATGTCGTGCTTGGCTTCATGCTGTGTGTCCTTGACGTGCGGTCTCTGCACATCGGTGGCCTCTGGGATCACCAAACGCTCAGCTAGAATCGCTTATTGTGGCCTCTTTGGCATCTCTTTGATCGTTTCATGGATTCTCAGAGAAGTTGCTGCTCCTCTTTTGAAGACAATTCCATGTAAGTGTCCCATTCCTTCAAACACCCCATTTCATATTCTCAATTGGGTATGTGATGTATATGTGTGTGTGTGTGTGTGTGTGTGTGTATATATGTATGTCCCTTATATTCGCATATACAAGCAGACTCACAAAAATCAGTTTCAGATATTGGACAATTGATTGACCTTGAAGGGGAATTCTTCATGTGGGTTAGGTCAATTGCACATTCCTTATACTTTTCTGAAGTGGGTTATTGGCTGTTAGATTTAGTGTTCTGAGGATTTGGGTTCTCATCAGATAAACTGTTTGAGCGTCTTTCCGAATCTCAGATGAACGTTTCATGTGTCTGTTTCTTGGTGTGAGCTTTGATTATTGCTTTAGTTAGTCTGTATATGATTGGATGGTCTCGGACAGAGCTGAATGGAGAAAATATTCAGGTAGCTGACCCCTAATAGCTTGGGCCAAGGCTTATTTAAGTAGAATTTATGCACTAATGATGATATAATTATATGTTTCGTCTGTATTTTTATATTGCTTGTTTTGACTTCTCTTCTTCAAAAGATTGATCCTTCTTGATTGTGTATAATGCTCGAGGGTAGAGGAAAATAAACATAGTATGGGGTTTCTAAATCCAGTTCCATGTGAGATGGCTTTAACTTCACGCCATAATTACGTATGAACTTCAGTTCTTAAAGTGGAAGTGATGCACTGCCCATTTTTTGATGCTTTTCCACTATAAACTTGGAGATTTGAGACATTGACTGAATCATGCTTCCGTTATAACTAACCAATCTCTCTCTAACAAATTTACAATTGAGCCAAAAATTGAAGACTTCTGTTGTTACTACACCAAATTCGTTGCTTTACTGCAACAGTAGTTCCCATCCCTGATTGCACCCTTTCACATAGTTACACAAAGCGAGCAAAAAGGAGCTGGTCCCTTTGGCCTCGAGACTTTGACATACAATTATACAAGTAGCAAACACGCTTTTTAGAACTGTCCAAGTGTCGGGTCACAAATATCACATATTCTTGTCTGAGTGTCGAGTCGGACACGAATTCTTTAACCTCTTAAGAACAGTCCATGTTGCAACACAGTTCAAGGTGGTATGCTGGTCTAATCCCTGAACAGAGGTCTTGTTAAATTTCTGGTTAAGAATTGCTCAAAACCATATACTGTATTGGATCCAAAATTTTGACTGGATGGCATTAGATGTTGGCAGTTACAATTGTTCAGCGGCACAATGTTTAGCCCAATGGAGGGAACAACATTGCTTTTTTCCTTTTGTGTATTTTAATTAGGGGTGTTCATCGGTCGGTTCAATTGGGTTTTTTTTTTTGGTTTTCTTTTCGGTTTTTCGAAAAATATGAATACTCGTGTAAATGTTAGGGTGTTCCCTTTAAGCGACGCGTTGCGCTTGCCTTCGAGTGTTTCGAAAAATGTGCAAGGGGCGCCGCATCGACGCCCGGGTGCGGTGTTAAGCAAGGGTTCCCGCGCTCATCTGGGCCACCGCGGGTAAAGAAGCTAGTCCAGAACTATAGGCTTAGGTTAGCAACTTGGAATATAAGAACCTTAACAGGTAAAGCTATGGAACTAATAGACATTAGGATTAGAAGGAAAGTTAATGTAGTATGTTTACAAGAAACAAAGTGGGTTGGAGAAAAAGCTAAGGAGGTAGAAAAGACCGGGTATAATATTCTATACAGGGAAAGATAGGCATAGAAATGATGTCGGAATCGTGGTTGACAAGAACCTCAAGGATAAAGTTGTGACAGTCACGAGGAAATGAGACAAAATATTGCTTATAAAACTGGTAGTTGGAGTGGATATAATTAATGTGATTAGTGCATACGCGCCCCAAGTAGGATTGGATGATCACACTAAAAGACAATTTTGGGATGAGTTGGACGTTTTAATGCAAGAAATACCGGGAGGAGAGAAGATAATTGTAGGTAGAGATTTTAATGGCCATGTAGGCAAAGATAGAATTGGATATGAGAGGGTGCATGGGGGGTATGGTTTTGGAGATCAGAATGAGGTAGGGGTGAGTATTTTAGATTTCGCCGTAGCATATGATCTTGTAGTAGCAAACACCTTTTTCAAAAAGAGGGAAGAACACTTGATAACTTTTAAGAGTGGATCTAATGGAAGCCAGATCGATTTGTTCCTTGTGAGAAAGACAGACCACTTAGCATGTAAAGACTGTAAGGTCATCCCATGAGAGAGTTTAACATCTCAACATAGACTTACTATTTTAGATATCCATATAAAAGGACAATGTCGTACTAGAAAAGACCCTGTAAACCCGCGAACTAGGTGGTGGAACCTTAAAGGCGAGAAACTAGCAATATTCCAAGAAAAAATGTATACAGAAGCACCTTGGAATTTGGAAGATAGAAGCAATACTATGTGGGATAGAATCTATGTTACCCGGACCCTTTATAATTCATGGAGTACCCGTACCCGACACGACACCCGGATAAGGGTACTTTTCTTTCCGATCTTTCAAAATAGTGTAAAATCTTTAAAATTGGACGAACCCGACACCCGTACCCAAGTCTGTACCCGACACCCGTACCCGAGTCTGGGTAACATAGGATAGAATGACAGGGTGCATCACGATAATATCGAAGGAGGTCATCGGAGAGTCAAAGGGAAGAGGGTTAGCATCTAAAGATACTTGGTGGTGGAATGAAGAGGTACAAGCTGCACTAAAAACCAAAAAGGATTGCTTTAAAAAGTGGCAAAATGATAGAAGTGAGGAACACTTCAAAAGCTATAAATGTGCAAATAAGGAGGTTAAAAGGACAATTAGAGTTGCTAAAATGGAAGCCTATGACGCCTTCTACACCAAACTAGACATTAGAGAGGGAGAAAAATGTATTTATAAGCTTGCTAAGTCGAGACAAAGGAAAACAAGAGACATTAATCTGGTGAAGTGTATAAAAAGCGCTGACTCTAGGGTATTAGTGAGCGACAAAGAGATTAAGGAAAGGTGGAAGAGCTATTTTGAGAAGTTGCCAAATGAAAAACATATGGATAACACAATTGAAGAAGAAATTGGAAGTTACGATGAAACTAGAGAATACAGATTCTATCGGAGAATAAGGAAGTTTGAGGTGGAATTTGCTTTGAAGAAGATGAAGCCCAACAAGGCCTTAGGACCAGATGGGATCCCCATTGAGGTTTGGAAATACTTGGGAGATGTGGGGGCATCTTGGCTTACAAAAGTTTTTAATAGGATTTTAATGACTAGAAAAATACCTGATGAGTGGAGGAAGAGCATCCTAGTGCCTATATATAAGAGTAGATGAGATGTACAACAATGCAACAACTATAGAGGTATTAAGTTGATGAGTCATACTATGAAGCTATGGGAGAGAATGATGGAGCATCGCTTAAGAGGCGCAACATCAATGTCAGAAAATCAGTTTGGATTTATGCCTGGGAGATCAACTATGGAAGCAATTTATTTACTTAGAAGACTAATGGAAAAGTATAGAGAGAAGGAAAAAGATCTACATATGGTTTTTATTGATTTAGAGAAAGCTTATGATAGAGTGCCTAGAGATTTAATTTGGTGGGTGCTAGAGAAGAAATGAGTGACCAAGGGTTATATTGACGTGGTGAAGGATATGTATGATGAAGCGGTTACTACAATTAGATCACCAGCCGGAGAAACAAGCGAATTCCCAATTACCGTAGGCCTGCACCAGGGGTCAGCCTTGAGCCCTTATTTGTTCGCCCTAATTATGGATGAATTGACTAGACACATTCAAGATGAGGTCCCATGGTGTATGTTGTTCGCAGATGATATTGTCTTGGTTGATGAGACTAAAAGGGGACTTAACACTAAACTAGAAGCTTGGAGAGAAGCACTAGAGACTAAGGGGCTAAAGATAAGTAGGACGAAAACAGAATACATGGAATGTACTTTTAGCAACAGTGGAAGTAGAGACAACGAAGCAGTGAAGATCGAAGATCAGGAGATCCCAAAGAGGGAACACTTTCGCTATCTAGGTTCAATGATCAGTAGAGACGGAGAGATTGGTGATGACGTGACCCATAGAAATAAAGTGGGCTGGCTTAAGTGGAGGAGTGCTTCTGGAGTATTATGTGACCGGAGAATACCAGCAAAATTGAAAATTGAAAGGAAAATTTTATAGGACAGCTATTAGGCCAGCTATGCTCTACGGGACAGAGTGTTGGGCAACTAAGAAACAACACATTAGCAAAGCGAGTGTAGCGGAGATGAGCATGCTAAGATGGATGTGTGGTAAGACTAAGAAAGATAGAATTAGAAATGAGTACATCCGAGAGACTGTAGGAGTGACACATATTGAGGATAAGTTGAGGGAGAATAGACTTAGATGGTTCGGCCATGTGCAACGAAGATCTGTAGATGCACCTGTGCAAAAGAGTGATAAGATCGTAGTGCCTGGAATGGTTAGAGGGAGAGGCAGACCTAAACTGACTTGGGAATATGTAGTGCAACAAGATATGAATATATATAATTTAAATGAGCATATAGCTCTTGATCGTGTAGAATGGAGAAAAAGGATTCATACAGCCGACCCCAATTGATTGGGACACAAGGCTTGGTTTGGTTTTCTTTCCCGTTTTTCCATGTTTAAAAACTGACCGAATGGCTCGGTTCGGTTTCCTTTTGTGAATATATTTTTGAAAACCGACCAAATAGGCTCAGTTTGGTCGGTTTGGTCCGCGGTTTTTCTGGAACAACCCTAATTTTAATACAGGAACTATGATCTTTTCATTTAACAAAGAGTTGATTTGTCGATGTATATTAATCAATTCACCTGCTGCTCCACACCACTAGAGAAAATTGTGTTTATGATAATTGGGTTGACGTGAATGCCATAAAAATATGCAAGTTATGCACTTAGCAGGAATTACGTTAAATGTTTAGTTCATTGCCTTTATCACGATAAGACTCTAAGAACTCTTGATAAAACTTGTTTTTATTTGGTTTACAGGGATAAACACGTCTGCTTCTCACTCACAAGAATGGTTTCAAGCAGAGGCAGTCCTTCGTGTCAGCTTAGGAAATTTCTTGTTTTTTACCATACTTGCCCTCATAATGATTGGCGTGAAGGATCAAAATGATAGCCGTGATTCCTTGCACCACGGTGGATGGGTTGCTAAGATCGTGATTTGGGTTTTGCTCGTTGTTCTCATGTTTTTCCTCCCAAATGTTGTCATAACAATTTATGGTTAGCTTGCCCTGTTGTTTTTTTAAGGTTTTCCTCTGTTTTTTTTTTTTTTTAATCTGGCTAAGAGGGAGGATCATTTGGAAATTTTTTTGACACACACACACACATATACGTTTTGGTTTCATGCCTTGGTGTTATCTACTTAAATACAGACACGCTTATGTATGCGTGTGTGTGTTTCATGTCTCTGTGTCAGTTCATTATGCATTATGCACATATCTATTAGGAAATAAGGTGCTGTTTTTATTTGTGATTCACAGGATTTGTTGTTACTAGGCACAAGAGAATCTTAATTCAACAATGAGATAACCTCTCCGATTGGCTTGTGTAACATGCTTGGGCACGTAGTCATATTCTAAGCATTCACCTTTTTTTGTTTTCATCCCAGCATTTGTTTCAACAAACCAGACTCAAGGATGGAAAATGCCTAGTTCTTGTATACGGTACAACTGAAGTAGTTCAAGATGCTCCACTTAGCAGATTGCACAAATGAGATGTCCTTTTCTCACTTCTTTTTTTTTTTTTTTTTTTTTTTTAAGTAATGATTATGGCACAAGTCGAGCAGGAGGATTAAAATTAACACTTTCACATCTCACTATCAAAGCTATTTACTGAAATTTTAACGAGGAAAGTTCATTGTGTGCCATTCAGTTCAAGAGACAATGTTCATGTCTTAGAATTTGATTGTTATAAATGCGCTATTTGCAGAAACTCTATCAAAATTTGGGGCAGGGTTATTTTTATTGGTTCAAGTGGTTATATTATTAGATGCTACTCACTCGTGGAACGATGCATGGGTTGCTAAAGATGAGCAGAAATGGTAGGTTCCGTTCCTGCACCTTATAACTTTCCCTCTGATTGGTTTTGTTGATTTTCTAATGTCTTCATGGGTGTTTTCAGGTACATTGCTTTACTTGTTGTATCAGTTGTATGCTACATTGCAGCTTTTGTATTTTCGGGGATTCTCTTCATGTGGTTCAATCCTTCTGGTCATGACTGTGGTCTGAATGTTTTCTTCATTGTTACGACCATGATCCTTGCATTTGCATATGCTGTCATCGCATTGCATCCAAAGGTAAGGTTTAACAATTTTTAATTGATGTTCCAATCCTTTGATATACTTGCAGATATCCATGTCCCCCCGGCCCGCCAAAATGTCAATTTTACGTCTCATTTTAATTTTTAAATAATTCGTGTAGTTATGTAGATTTCCGCTGTCCTGCTGCCTATGTCACATGGACTTGGATACGAGTGTCAAGTGTGAGTATGTGTCTAAGCGTTGGACTTCTCAAATTCATGAAGCTAAGGATACGGGGACAAGGCAATAAGTCTAAATTTTTCTTATCTTATGTTTCTAAGCAAAAATAGTGTTTTTATGCAACAATTAGACTTTTGAATGAATTTTGTAGCAAAAAATATACTACTATACAAATTGCTAACATGCTTCTTGGTGAATGTCCAACCAAAAGTGCATTTTATACCTTGTCCGAATGTCATATGTATGACATGGGTACTTCTTAAGAAGAGTCCATGTAACATTTCCTGCTGCTGTTGTTGAAGGAACCAGCTATTTTCGATTATAGAGTTAAAATTCGTTCCCTCTTTAAGTGAAGTAGTAAATAGTAAATACTGAGCAAGGAGATATGTCCAGCAGTAAAAATCCGGGCTGACTAGTGATGTATCACGTGTTGAATTTTAGAGCACCCACTTTTTTGTGTTCCGGGTCTATCTTGCCCAGAACCTGTGCAAGGGGAACCACCACTAGGTTATGGCCCTTTGGTAGTTGAAGTAGATAAGAAATGCACTGGAAACAAAAGGGCGGGCGATTACAAAAGGTGAATCTGTTACAAAATAGTTGCAATTCATAGAATCATAGATAAGGAGTTGTGTCTGTCTTTCAGACATTGTGTGTATTAAAACATTGCTCTTACAAGTGGCGGGCATTGTGTCAGCATGTTTCTCATGTAAGGATTTTACATCGGGCAATTGTTGTTCTGATTCTTTTCTCTCAATTTTAAAAATTGGTTCCCTTTTAAATGTTAACTCAATTGTAGTTTCCCTAACCAAATTACCCTTTGATCTCAGTTATGGATAGTGTCGACCGTGCTTTTGTTGCTCCGTTTCCTTTGTTGAGGGGGGTGGAGGCAGAGGATTATTTTTGTTATTATTTCTTGAGAAATTCAGCATGGGTTGACAGATCCAATATAGTGATAAAACAGTAGGACCTGCTGGACTGGAGATTCGGGAGTGAAAGTGAGAGTATGTCTAAGGGCATGGGGAGACCCACTTACAAGCCAGCACCACCCCCCCGCCCCCCCCCCCCCCCCCCCTCCCCCCCTTTGGATTTTTGGAAATTACAAAATCATATGTAATAATTTGTAGATTTTAGAAGTAGGTCCTCCTAAATTTCACACAGGCCCCACCTGGACTTATGAAAATTCGAGATTTACATGTAATATTTTACTCCCTCTGTCCCATATTAAGAGTCATTGATGTCATTTTTTGATGTCCCATTTTAAGAGTCCTGTTTGAAAAGTCAAAGTACTTTAATACACACTTTCCATATTTACCCTTTATTATATCCAACTCTTCCCTCTCTTTTTTTTGATGTGACACTATAATTTTGAATTTCAAAAAGGACAATATTGGAAAGTTGAAAATCTCACCAAAATCAAGGTTGTCCCCTTAATAAGTTAGAATTCTCAAAAGAGACTCTTAATATGGGACGGAGGGAGTACAAGTTTTAGACACTAGCCCCCAACACTTGAAAATTCTAGACTTACATGTATATTTTACAAGTTTTAGATACAGTCCCCCTAAAATTACATGATTTGCCCCAAATTAGGGGTGTTAAACCAATTCTACATACAATTTTACCGTTTTACACATAATTATCTATAGGTAGACCCAAAAAAATACGCCTCGGGGTCACTGCCCTTGAACCCCCCACATAGTCTAGCGCAACCCCCCCACGCGACTAGAAAATTTGACTCCGTCCCTGTCTGAGGGTAACCGCTAGAGTGCTGTTTTGGATATATACATTATTGCTGCATATACACATGCTTGACAGGTAATGTTTGGGTAGATCTAGGAACAAGCCAGTATGAGCACAATCGTCCTTAGTATGAGCAAAGTCAGAACTCATGTCGCAACAGGGCAAATAAAACACAGGCACATTTGGGTGAAATCTTTCTTTTTAAACAGTTGAGGGGACTAACAAGGTGGTCAAGCCTTGTGGAAGATTTATTAGGTTTTGGCACATGGTTCAAGGTCGCGGAAACGACTCGGTCGCGGCGCCACGGACTAGTATCGGGCAATACGCCAAGATACGCTAGAGTTAAGAATCAAAAAAATCTGGAAAAATAATGAAAAATTCTAAAATAATTAGAATAACAAATTTGGCCTAATAGATTGTCACAATACACAATGTATCAATTACAATATCACATAATAACCAATACACACACTGCGGATTGATCGAATGTGTATTTTTTATTTCAAACTTAATTTAGAAAGAAATAATAAGTCATTTGTTTATTAACAATCAAGTCATTTGTTTATTAACAATTAAAGTCTTTTGTTTATTGATAATTATACAATGTGGTATATATGTAATAACCCGGAATTTCTATATTTCTTTTATGCTAAACGTGAACACGAATCATGCTGGCGTATGATAAATTGATAGGGGAAAGAGACTTCATTAAAAAGATGGAGCGGTCCCATGATAGGAGCATAATAATGAAAGGGTCCAAGAGGAGACACAAGGGGAAATCCATTACGAGAATGGAAGGTACGAATGGGTAGAAGAAGAGAGAAACGATGAGATGAAAACGTTTCCATATTTGGTAGGATAACTAGTAACTCACAAGAATGTAAGGTGTTAATTGGTAATAAGCAAGAAGTGCATAACACGGGGGTAAGCTAGTATCCCGGTACGGATGAATTCATTGAATTGAGTTAACATTGGTGGAAAAGGGTATAAATGATAAGGGTGTATATGTAAACATTTCTACAACTAGTAGGTCAAATAGTAATTCACGGAAATGTAAGGAGCTACATTGGAATAATTTAAAGTTTAGTAGGTGAATATGTAATTTAGGAAAGTTCAATTCTAGAACTTGGTGGAATCTCCTAAGTAGGGAGATTAATTAACTTAATTGAGGTTAATTAGCTAATTGAGATTAATTAGCTTAATCAAGAAGCTTGCTTGTGCCAAGCAAGGAGGTGTTAAGGGTCATGACTTGGGAGATTAAATCTCCAATTGAAAGGTGGTGATGACTAGCCTAATGGAAGAATACAAAATAGATGTACATCTTTGAGGTGCTTGTGTAGAGACAAGCAAGAAGGTGAAAGAAAAGAGAGAATAAGGGAGAAAATAGAAAGAAATGAAATGAAATAAAGAAAATGGAGTTATGAGAAAGGAATTGGATTTGGAATTTGATCCCCAAGGGTAAGTAGACTTGTAGTCTATGGTTTAATTTCATTTTGATTAAGGAAGGAACATGACATGTTCATATATTGTTTACATGTTGAATAATTAATGTAGGGGGATTAAAGGTGTGATGTAGAAATGAGCTAGTAACCATCTAATTGAATCTACTAGCAAGGTGAGTAATTCTAGTTCTTGAATTGACTCTTGAATTGATGATCAAGATGCTATATATATTGACGAGCCATGAGATTTGTAAGTGATCATGTTATCTTGCTATGGTTTCATGACGTGATGTTATAAGCATGACTTATGGAGTCATGTGTTTAATTATGCTCTCTATTGAGTATAATAAGGATATGGATAGACATTGTTATTGTGGTGTGCATGGAAAGGGGTATGAATGTTTTGACATGCGAATGGATTCCGCTATAAACAAAAGGAAAGGGAAAGTAAGAGAATTCCTACTGGGAATTGTGAGAATGCTATTGTAAGAGAGCAAAGAATGAGAAAGTATGAAATGAGGTGTAAACTATATGGTATTAAAGTTGTGTTGGAAAAAGAATGCGTTTAATCGGTGTACTTATAATCATTATTGTGCTTAAATGCTATGTAATGTTAACGTTCACTGATTATGTTATTCACTGAGCTTATAGCTCATTGGTTATTTATATAAACATTTCAGGTATTTGGGAAGCAAGGTGAGTTGAGGTGAGGTGAAGAATTGAAGAACGCTTTACTGTTTATATTTCAGATAATTAGATGGTGTTGTAATAATATGGCAGAAGAGAATGCAGTGAAATTGGTAATGAACTACGACTCCTATAATGAGATTAATGGAGCGGTAGGGATAGAAGTGGTAGTCTAGAGGTGAAGCCACATTTGTTAAGACCTCAAGGGTACTACTATGTGGAGTTATAGATAATAATGGATTGTGCGTGTGTTTGATAATGAATGGTGACTCATGGGAAAGAGATTAAAAAGGGGAAAAACACGAGGGAATGTGCATACTTGCATGACATGTTAAACTTGTTTGGACGTAGATTGTGTAAGAGTGATTGTATGTCTTACATTTGCGAGATATGACGATAACTTTGGTTGCATGGAAAATTTTGTTTAGCTTGTGTTTAAAGGTTTCTACAGATTATTATAAGAAAAGAACCTTTATGGGTTTAAAAAAAAAAGGGATTTTATAACTCAACTTGAGAAAACAAGATGCTTGTTTGGTTTTGGTCCATTTTAATTTGCATAGAGTCAACTAGTGACTCTTTAGTTGATTAGTAAGGTGGGGAATAGAGCCTGGTGGCTGCCATGTGTCCTAAAGCTACTCATTGTGGGTTTGGGGCGTGACAAAATAAGTCTTTGTTTATTAAAAAGTAAGTCTTTTTATAAATAGATGTTAAGTCTAATATAAGTGTATTACAACCATAGTTGTCAAATCGAGATTCATATTGTGAATCGAAATGTCACAAGTGAATCGAATCAAGATTTGGTGATAAATTTAAAAAAAAAACTATAACAAGGATGAAAACTAAGTAGAATGAAAAAATAGAAGAAAATAGCAATCAAAGAATGATATAAAACACATCTAATTACGTGATTACGTCGTCTAAGCTTTAGAAAGACAGTGCGTTAATGGAAAAAAATGTTGGTATATATCCCATTAGTTCATTAGTTCATAAAAGTTGCTATATATCCCAATTCCCAACTAATTAAAAGAAGTATACCCCAAGTTTGTAACAAAGTGTCCACAAAATATTACTCCCAAGTTTGGATCTAGAAACAAAATTATATCTAAATAGTTGACTAAAAATCCTTGAAAACGTCGAGATCAAGGTCATCTTCACCATCACTTTCTTGCCTACTCATCTCCTCATCCAATTCCCTTTCTTCCTCTTCCTCGTCTTCGTCTTCATCTTCATCTTCATCTTCATCTTCAATCTCATCAATGACAACCCCTTTTCCTTTGGCTTTTCTTTTACCTTTTCCTTTTCCTTTGTTGTAGGCATTCAAGTTTCTTGGTCCTATTATCATTATAAAGGAAGAATTAATATGATATACAAAAATTACTTAATATCTTTCTCTTGTTCTTAATAAATAATATAAATCAATTTAGTTAGTATACGGTATACCTCTCTTTCTCTTGTTGCTACTTGGACCTTCATCAATTGTGAAGCATTCATGAACATCCATCCATGATAAATCATCAACTAGACATGCATCTTCCCTTTCAGTGATCCATTCATTATACGATTCCATATCTGACAAACAAATTGGATCATACAAATCCTCCCTACTCTTTTGCCTTTTTGCATGTCTCACCTCAAGTTGAAGGTTGTACTTTACAAATACCAAAGCATTCAATTGTTGTTGCTCCAAACGGTTCCTTTTCTTAGAGTGGACATGGTCAGTGCTCCAATTTCTTCCGGTAGTTGGGCACAAACCGCTACATTATGATGAGTGCATGCTAAATGATGTTTCATTCGAATAATCCCACCCCAATATTCTTTTCCGCATCAATTACATGAAATCCTACCCCCTTTTCCCTCATCTATTCTCTTACAATGATCCCAAGTTGGGTCACTACTACTTTTTGTGAGTTTTTCATTGGAGCCATAAATAATATTATACTAGAATCACTTACCCAACTAACTCAATAACTTTGAAGTTCCAACTTTCAACCACCAAAGTAATGCCTTTAATAAATGCTTCATGCAAGTAAAAACCAAAGGCAAAAAGACAAAAGTAGAAGAAAACCCTAAGAGATATACATACTTTTGATCTTGGGAGTTGCGGCTAAAGCTTGAGACCACCCACAATGTTGAATCTCTTTGTCGGCAGTCTTGGCGCAGCAACACAGTGAGAGGTTTGTATTTTTTGTCTTTGTTTAGGTTTAGAAATCAAGGATAAGCCTCCAAAGTTCAAAAGGTTGACTAAAATGCCCCTAGTGGGCTTCGGAATTCACTGAAAAGCCCTAATGGGCTGCAGATCTGTTGCGCGAACATGTTTTGGGCGAAAATTTTGAAATTTTTTGAACATGCACAGTATCGATGGATTCACAATATCGATTCGATTCGTACGATTTTTTGATTCCCTTGCGATTATTTGCTTGCTGCGGTTCATATGCTGTAATTGAATCGTTTTTTGGGTGTATCGAATCGTATCGTGTATCGTACGATATTGACAACAGAGATTATAGTGTTAAGTCTAATATTTTATCAACTGAAAAAAGTGTTAAGTCTAATATAACTTAAGCCTATAGTCTAATAGTTTTAAGTGTATTAGGTATTATAGTGTAAGTGTATTACTTAGTAAGTCACTTGTATAAATATCAAACCCAAAGCAAATGAAAAATAAATAAATCTAAACACAACCTAACCTTTCTCTGCCTTCCTCAGACATGCGACTAAAAGAGAGAGAGAAATGGAGATAGCGAGACCTTCATAGTCCACATAAGAGAGAGGAATGGAGAGAGAGAGAGAGAGAGAGAGAGAGAGAGAGAGGTCCGATAGAGTCATAGAGCTTGAGTGAGCTTCAGCGATGATGAAGATCGTCGACGAGAGGAAGCTCCAGTTTGCCAAATCTGTAGTGGTGGATGTTCAAGAGATTCAAGACCGATGGAGCCCAGTCCTCTCAGATCTGTAACTATGGACGCTCGAGAGAGTGGGTGCGCATAGGGATCTGCCGAGTCTAGGTTTTCTTTTTGGGTATATTACCTCCCCGTCATTGTTCCCCGAGTCGTCTCGGGCGTATCGTGCGATACGATAGCCGAGATGGCAATACATCGGCGATATCGGTCAATACGGCCGATACATAGCATGAGATTGACCAAACGAAATACATAGCCGAGATGGCACCGTATCTTGTCTCGGACCCCTACGAAACCAAGTTGACTCGGCTGATACGTCTCGGTATCGGCTGATCCTTTGAACCATGTTTTGGCATGATGTTTGGTGTATGGATGACTTGTTCTAACATATTGTTAGGATTTTGATGGACCTTGATGTTGCAATAGAAAGATTTTCTTTTGTTGAGTTTTCCATGTTCATTTGTCATCATGCCATACAGCTGTAGCATAGTTCACGGTTCCCCACTTTTCACCGTAAAAGCAAAATGAGCAAATCACTGAAACAAACACGCATCATTGAGGAGATAGATTTGCTTGGTGGTATTTCTAATTGATTGGTAGTTTTTCAAAGAAGTTCAAAACTGAGATGAGGCACAGCCTAACTGATTTTAAGTCAAAATGGAAGTGATAATTTACAAGATGGTTGTCATTTGTGATTGTTAACAGGTGAATGGTAGTCTCTTGCCTGCTTCTGTGATCTCCATCTATTGTGCTTATGTATGCTATACCGGTCTCTCTTCTGAACCTCGAGATTACGTGTGCAATGGCCTCCACAACAAAACTAAAGCAGTCTCCACTAGTACCCTTATTCTGGGAATGCTCACAACAGTTCTCTCAGTTCTTTACTCTGCCGTTCGTGCGGGATCCTCAACAACGTTTCTATCGCCACCGTCTTCACCCAAGTCAGGTTAACGTAAATCTAGTCAAAATCAATATATTTAGTTGGTTTTTGGAAATCTTCTAACTATAGAAGTTTCTCACCCTGCACTATTGTGAAAGAGGAATCCAGTGCACCTTTTTTTTTTAAATGGCAAACGATGCACTGGAGGGTGATTTTGGTGAGAATTGTTTTGACCTTTTGGGCCATAGAAGAAGCGGTTCTGTGGGTCTCGAGAACAAAACCATGCCAGTTCTAAATAGTTTGGTGTTTGTATAGCTTCTTTTTTATTACATGGGAGTTCGTGCCTGACGTAAAAATACCACTCCAAGAATTTGCTATTGATTTATTATTTTTTTTAAAAGCAACGCAATACTAGTTTCTATAAATAAATAAATAAATAATTAAAAAAAAAAACCATATAAAAGTGTGATTGGGTCTGAACCTGATATTGTTTTAAGCCTTTGCAAGGAAGCCCTTACTTTCGTGGCAATTGTTGGACAGTGCCAAAGCATGATTGTGCTTACAGCAGCATGCATGACTTGAACAGTATTACCAATCTCGTCCGAACCGGAGTTGCTTCTTTGCGAATGATGGGTTTGACCGAGTTACTCAGTATCTATATCTTAGGACATAACTTGTTATTCTGAGCAGAAATGGTTCAAGTTCGAAGTTATTACATATTAAGTTTCTGAAATATGGTTGAAAACTTGCTTTTCACAGGTGAAAAGAAACCTCTACTTAAGTCTGACGACGTGGAAGAAGGGAAAGAGAAGAAGGACACAGAAGCAAAGCCCGTAAGTTACTCCTATATGTTCTTCCATCTGATATTTGCTCTGGCTAGCATGTACTCAGGCATGCTTCTTTCGGGTTGGACCAACACTTCTGAGAGCTCAGAGCTGATTGACGTGGGCTGGACCTCGGTTTGGGTTCGAATCTGCACCGAGTGGGTCACTGCTGGTCTTTATGTCTGGTCCCTTACGGCTCCTTTGTTTTTTCCTGATCGCGAGTTCTTTTAAATCGAGCGTCTAAGATTATGTTGGAGCTCCTAGCAGCTGTCAATTTTAAATTTGCAAGTATAATGATAATGGTGTATGTACAAAAGTGAGCTAATTCATGTATTAACTTCATATTTCATGCTTTGGTGCAGTGTGTGTAAAATAAAGGTCTTTGTAAATAAAATTCCGCGTTAACTTTTTGTTTTTCCTGTTATTTTCTACTGCGTAAAAGTTAAGAGAGTCACAGACTCTCTTCAGTGAATATATATGTGGTATGAACTTGAAAGTTTAGAAGATATTTTTGGGTCTGTGGGTCAGTTCTAGTGTTCTATTATGGCTTAAATATGTAATATGAAAATGAGTTCGAGGGATAGTTGACACTGAAGGTTTTTTTGTATCAGAGGATAATTAGCTCGTTTTTCACTCTATCCTCTATACTTCAAATCCAGTCCCTGTCACTAATACCCATGTATTTTGGACTACAGGGAAACTGTTAGCAAATCACGGACATAAACCATGTTTAGCAGCAATTTTTGGAATTTATCAATAATAATAAGCTCCAAAAGCTAAATAACAAAATAGTTTCTGCAATTGCAGTGGGCCAAAAGCTATCTTGGACAACTTACACCAATCACAAATTTTTTTTTTTGTAACTTTATTGTATAGGAAAAAGAAGCAACCAAAGGGCCCATAAGATTTTTCCCGACCCAAAAAAAAAAAAAAAAATAGAGAAAGGTCCATAAGGGGTATTAGTCTTAAAGGGGCAAGTTGAATAATGTGCTCACCATAGTGTAGAGGGTCAAAGTAGAAAATACTCTACTATACAAGCTTCTGCTCCGGTAATTTTAATGGAATCGCTAAATGTTTCACTTTAGTCCAAAGTACAGGAGTATTAGACTCACGATTTGACGTGCATGTTGCAAAGTGAAAAATAGTCCAAGCACAGGGGGTGTATCTGTAATTAACCCTAAATTTAATTGATTGTCCATGAGCTCATAGAATGGGTAATGACTTTTAAAGTTCATAAGTGATTATGAAACTCCGAAAGCTTAAACGTTTGAAAACCAGCATCTGAACTCTAATCACACTACACACACACACACAAAGAAGAAGAAGAAGAAGAAGAAGAAGAAGAAGAAGAAGAAGAAGAAGAAAGTGAGTTAATATCAAAATTTTGCCATGGGTCTAAAGCTATTTGGAGCAGCTTTTATGTCAAAAAGCAATTTTTATAATTGAATCAAGAGGCAGAAAACAAACTAGGGGATAGTAGTAATTTTTGAAGTGTTCATCATATGCAGGAGTCTGGCTCTTGACTGAGGAGTTCATCTCTAATTGTTCATGATGTTTATGTCGTCCGGTCTCGTACATAGTTCTCTGCTTATTATACCATCTTGTTTACTTGTCAGAATTTGGACAAGTCTCTTCGCATCTCAAAATTTGAAAACTGTTGATTTGTACAAATACAATGGTGTAGCATAAGAGTAATAACAATGGCACAAACAATTTTCACAACCACACTCTATCTCTCTCTTGGTGGCACTATAGGGTCCGGATAATTTCAGTGGACTCCACAGTGCCACCAAACAGAGAGATAGAGTGTGTTTATAAGTGTTTGTGCCCCAAATATTACCCTAAGAGTAATGATATGCTTCCCAATTGTGGTTCCCAACACATGTAATGGTGGGACCATTTCAATATCCTCCAATGAGAATCAAGAGAGTCACTGCCACATGTGATGTTCTTTTAATCCTACAACACCATGGCGTAAGAGCAACTACAGCGGTGTTAAAATATGTAGGGTAAAAATAGCCTAATTTATGGTATGGAGTTGGACAAGGCACAGTGGTGTAGTACGACAGACGAAAGAATGAAAGCCGGCTCACGACGGCAGAGGGTCTGCCGGCTACCCAACACACGGCAGACACACTGCCGGCTGCACAACCAGTAGAGGCTATGCCGGTTGGGGTTAAACGGCAACCCCTTTGCCGGCTTCCAACGGCTCTTTCAATGGCTATGTTTTCCAGTGGCAATATTTTGCAGTATTTATACCCCACTTTGCCAATATTATTTTTTAACCTTATTTACTTCAATTGTGTAACCTTTTCTATTTGCCTAGTGAGTTTACTAAAGTTTAAACTTAAGTGCACTTTGGCACTAGACATATTTTATTTTTCCTGCATCATATAGTTTACTCTACTTTAATCTTAACATGTTTGTATTTTCAGAGTTTAGTTATTTTGTTTGAAAGACTTAAACATATCAACCTAGTTTTATAAAATGTAATTTCATTTTTTTTAGTGAGGTTTTATAAACATAGTTTATATTAAAGTATATATATATATATTTGAACTATTTTAAAGTATCTAATTTATGTTTATGTATTTCATAGAACCATGTCAAGATTCTTTGGTAATAAAAATAGTAAACGACGGTCCACAATCCGAGGTTCCATCCCAACAACCTTCGGTGGAACCACAGAATTCTCGTGTTGTGGATGACAAAGACCATGCATCTGATGATCAAATGGTGGCCAACAAATAAAGGATGTTGTTCAGAATGCGGGGTAGTTGGAAGAATCCACAGGCTTTGTAGCCTGATGTTAAAAATGCCATTGACAAGGCTGGATGGTCTGGAATTCTTTCAGAAGAAATGCCCAATTCCGATCAACGTTTAGTGGAGTCATCCAACGAACATTGGTGGCACACAACGCACATGTTTCACCTACCCTACGTCAAGCTTGGAATCACGCCGTACGATTTCACTTTTATCACAGGTATTTTACATTTACAAGTAGGATGGGAAAACAATATTGATCATGTCCCTATTTTTTTTTTTTTTTTTTTTTTTTTTTTTTTTTTTTCTGTTTAAGCTATCCCCAAATTAACTACAGTTCTTCAACGTGTGGTTACTTTAGGAATTGCAGTTGGGTAGGGAGACCCGTTGCCAACTTACAATGATAGTGTATATCTTCAAGATCTAGCGGCCACTATTGGACAATTTTTCCAGGGGCTACATTTGATACGTTCAAATCGGGCAGTATAAAACTTTCAAATTTACTTTCCTACCTTCAAATATGTATTGCACAACTGACTGCTCAAATAGAAGTTGACCAAATATCTATTACTAGAGCGTTCTTATTCTACACCATCGGGAGTGTATTCTTGCCAAATGCCAATTCTACGGTTCTAATTGGATGGTTAGCATATCTTGAGGATCTTGATATTGTACATACATATGATTGGGGGTCTGTCATATTGGCACGTGTATTTACGCACTCGATGTGTGTTTTAGGAAAAAAAAAATCAAAGTATGGATTATTTTTGGCAATTCATAGAGGTACGTATTAATCATTTATCTGTTAATTGTTACATTGTTCACGTAAACAAAATAAATATTTAATCATATACATACCTAATTGGTTTTTTTTTTACCTTGCAATACTTCTTATATGAATACACTCACACGTCGATCCCTGTGCTACGTGAATCTGAATCCGATTACTGGCCCAGGATACTTAAGTGGGGTCGACTGGAGCGGTCATCAGAATTTGCAGGGAGTTGAGATTCAAATATTCCTCTCATCAGCAGCAATTGGAGATGCGTTCGGCGGATGCCATTTGTTGGAGGCCTTTATGTAATTCAGAATACAATACAGAATCCTTAATCCAGTTTGCATATTTGTTTTCGTTGCAACGGGTTCTTTTGAGGGATCTAGTTCTTGGGGGCTTTTGGTATTTAGGTGATCGATGTTACAGACAGTTGACTGGCTCCATTGTCATTCCTCATAATCCGTCGCACCGATGGCATGGATAGGTGGTGAAGAATTTAATAGGCTTCGCGGTTTTGGATGGGTACAAGCATCACAATATGTCACAGAAGCCTCTCAACAAGCATTTGATCAAAATTGGGATAGGGTTTCCCATGGTATAGTGATACCTCCTTTAACATGATACGTCAATACAGATGGGATAGGAGTCGCAGCTGTATGTCCTCCACATATACGATTGCCTCAGACACCTACAGCAACCTATAGTCCAGGAGTTTATGCCACACAGAAATCTTCCCAATCATCCACACACTCGTCGCAGCCACTACAAATGTCTACATGGACTGTAGATATAGCCACAACAAGCAGAGCGACCATGACTATAGGGCTCCAGAAGCCTCGCGAACTGACATGTCCACCAACAAATGCACAATCAGTTGATCAGTGGAGGGAGTTGTACCTGGACACTCACGATTATGCACGGGCTTTGCACGATTCACTCCTGATTGAGATCCGTATGCAAGAAGAGATTATTGATGAAAAGGATGCAGAGATTGCTCGACTTCATAGATCCGGTAGCTCATCATCCACAATTGTTTACCGTGTGGACACATGGCCTCCGGTGTCCATCCCCCTTTTCCCGGGGTTTCAAAATTGATTTTCCTTTAAAATGTTTTGAAGAAAAGAAGGTCTGTGAAAACAGATACAGAGTCGCCACTTGGTCTTTAGGGAACCAAGAAACCCAATTTTGACTCACCCAAAGGGATAAAGGGCACCGGCCCTTCATAACCAAAGAACTTTGCTCGGGGTTTTGGTACGAGAGAGGAAGGAGCCTTTGTCACAACTAAAACACCCTCAACTCGCCCCTCTCTCGACGGGCCTCAATTAGCATCCAAATAATCATCTTATACTATGTTTGGTTCGACGATTAATACTATGATAATATATTACATCTCATAAGAATCTTGATATGGAATATCAAAAGATAAGATATCATTCATAAGATCTAAGCCAAATATCACACAATGCAGAAGTGAAAGATCACACAAACAAACTCAGGAAAAATCGTCTAATCACATATCAAGTAATCAAATTTTCTTAATCTAAAGGGGACATGGATTGTTCTTGAAACAAATAATCAAAGAAATCAAAGATATGCTGAGCAAGAATGTATGCATGTTGATTCTTGAGATAAGAAGATCTCTCAATCCCCGAGACGGATGAGAAATGAAGATTAGATCGGGGGGAGCATGAACGTATGATCAAGTTGATTCCTTATAATTTTATTAGATTAGGAGTCACAAAAACTCCAAATTTTGCATGGATGCCATGTATGATCCTAGAATGTGCAAAGGTTGTCGTGTGTTTTGTGTTCATGGATTTTCTAAAGTCACTTAGAAGTCTAAAATATGTATGAATGAATAAAGAATGTTATTATATGATATGTACAAATGTAGTATGAACTAACTCCTAAGATATGAGTTAATTTAGAATGCATGTAAACATCTAATCAAAAAATAAAAGTTGAAACATGCTTGTTGTGAATATTGGACAGAATAGTGAACTGATTTTGTAAAAATGGAAATGTGAGGTTAGGTATATTTTTAATTCATGATTTTTCTTTATGGAGATCATTCCTACTGTGTCCAGAACACAAAGCAAAAATCCAAATCAAGATAGAAGTTACAGATTAAGAGAAATTATATCAACAAGAGAGGTTACTCAGAAGCAGAATCCGTACTATCAACTGAAATGTAGAAAACTTTTTGAAAATGAAAACAAAATATTTGGAGGCCCATATTATACAGAAAGTTCCCTAAGACACTGAAGTTCAAAGGAAAAATGAGTTGGGACCACTCTGTTTGGAAAAGTTTACTGGAAGAGTAAAACTTAGGACACACCCAAACACACAACTTTTGGGACACAATCCAATTAATGTGTCTATCTCTCTCATGTGATGTCACTGGACCCCACAGTGACACAGGAGAGAGATAGAAACATTAATTGGGTTGGGTCCCAAAAGTTGTGTTTGGGTGTGTCCCAAGTATTACTCTTACTGGAAAACAAGTTGGAAGTCAACTAAAGTTGCTGTGACTGAAAAACAGAATGTTTGGAATGAATGTTTGGGTCAAAATGGAACCCTTCCATGTGTTTTTAAATCAAACCAAAAATCGTGGTCATTCCTTAATAAGTTATAAACACTTTCCAAGTGGTAGGATGATCATCCATTAAGAATTGGATCTAGAATACTATTTTCAAGTTGAATAATTCACTGTTTTGGGGTTTTTGAGAAAACAAACATTTATTTCTTAGCAAAAAATGTGGGGGGTTTTAGAGGTGGTTTTAGAAAGGGGGTTTTGAGAGTGTATTTTCAGAACTTAAATAGAGATAACCACTTGGAATATCTATTCCAAACTTATTTCAAGAACTTTTCAAGTATTTACAAAACATTGTATCATTTGGAAACCAAACTCAAGAATCTATGGGTGTATGATACATGGGAGGATAGATGATACATGATATGATATAATATGCCAAGAGTGGTAAAGAATATGTTCATCAGTTCATGAGATGTGAGTTCATCTAGATACAATAGAGTATTGCATTAAAGTGTGAAAGTCAAAAAGTGGCACGCTGTGAATAGTGTCCAGACTGTGTGCATCACTTTTCAAAATCATAAAAGGAGGACAAACATGCTTAGGAAAACGTTGGAAAAATTAGAGAGTCTCCCTAGTGTGTCTAGAATACACAGAAAAAGATCAAACTTCAATAGCTATCACAGATTAAAAGAAACAAATCATAATGTACACATGACTCGGAAACAAAAGCTGCACTATTGACTAATTTTTTTATGATTTTTTATAAATAGTAAAACAACTCTTATGATGCTCAAAAGATACAAAAAGTTTCATAACACATTGAAGTTCAAATAAAAAAAAATATGAAAGACCATGTTACGTGATGAAAAATATCTGAAATAAATTCAAGAAGTCATACTACAATCTGTGAGAGAAAAGACCGATTATTTACATGAATTTCTAAAATCCAGAAAACATGTTTCTACATTTCTAAAATTGATGAAACAAAATGAGGGTGAGCTATGTCACGCCCCGGAACCACCCAGATGGTCCTAGGACACGTGGCACGCCACCAAGGCTTAACTCAAGTCATTAAAGTTCCAAAATAAATTTAAAATAAGCTTAAACCAAATAAGCTCAACCAAGAACGGACAAAATCCTGCCTTTGCAATCAGCCAAAAGCCCTGTTTTAGCAAGAGTTTAAAACACTTTAAGAAAAGTACTAAATATAACCATTTACAACCAACCCAATAAATAAATCCCAAGTTCAGATGTCTCAAATCAACGACACTAGTATTAGATACAACCAATTTATTCAATCCCAGAGATAACAACTCCTCATGAAAAACACGAGCTAAAACATACAAGCTGGTTATTACATGATTTAAAGATCCAACTAAAATATAAAGCTTAACTAGAAATATTACATAAGTCTTAAACCAACCAAAGTACGACTCATACTATACTCCAGATTAAAACTTATTAATTACAACTATATTGCAAGCTTCAAATTAAAAAGCCAGGTAACTATTAACAATGTTACAACAACTCCCAAAACCCATAAGCTAGCCAAGCCACTTCCCAGCTCACTTCCTCGATTCCTCGCCGCGATCACCTACGATGGTTATTCAATAACCATTGCAATATATAAGCTATATGCTTAATGAGTAATGCTAATCATGACTATGGATAATAAACACGCTCAATTCAACATATTACAAAGAACTATAGTCTCTGGCAATTACTAGTTCACTCTCACCACTACCAGCTAGCCCGCGGCTCCACTCCCCAAGCCCACGTGACTAGTCATGACCCACGCCCTTACACGTGCGGTCCCATAGGCCTCTGGCGGCCGTGGTCGTCACCACAAAGATTACCTCATGATGGTATAGAACTAGCAATTTCCATTGACCCAAATAGGCAACTCAACATGCTCATTAAATCATTACACTGTGCTTTCACAAATAAATTGGGCCTAATTTAACCACATGAATTTTGTCCAATAATAAATTAAATAAATTAAATTACGCTAATTAGACATGCTTTGGCATTATAATTGAACCCAACATGAAAATCATCCAAATGTCAAAATTAAAATCACTCACCTCTTGGGTTTCACTCCTAATTGTGAGATTAAAGCCCTATTAAGAACCAGGTACAAATCCTATATAAAAAATATAAGTTATGAGCTAAAATCCCAAAATAGGTCGCGGAAAAATTATCACAGAACTAAACCAAATTAGTACCAAAACGCTAGTCTCACCTCCAGGAGTTCGAATATATAGCCTGTTTTAAAAACCGACGTCGTTCAACACATCAACCGTTGTCGTGAACATCAACGTCAACGTTGTTGAAATTCTCGTCTTTGTCTCTGTACGTCTACACCCGATATTGGAACAAAATATAATGAGGAGTCATCCTCCTCCTAGGTGGCTTGATTATATATGTTTTTCTATTTTATTATGAAACCCCCACTAGTTTGCTAGTTTTGCAGTTACGCCCCTACTAATTAAGAAATTGTACTAAAATTATCCCAAACCTAAATGAGTATTTGTCTATGTCTCGCATGGGTCCCATATAATTATATGAAGTTGCTAATTAACCTACTAATTATGTAGCTGTTCAATTTGTGCTCACAAAGGTACCCCTAGTTAACCCCAAAAGTGGTCACTACCTAATAACATGATATTATTAACAATAAAATAATAAATCATTTAAGCCTTAATAAACATTTAGGCACATAGCTAGGGTGTTCCACATATTATTGTCTCATCTCAAGTGGGACCTATCAACACATATCCCAACTTGGGATTGTCATACTGGCCAAATTTGGGTTCCCAATTGGACACCCAAAAACAACTTAGTGAGTTAAATCCACTTCCAATATGCGCCACATAACACTATAATTATCATTAACTTATGATTATGCATGCTAAAGCAATATTAAATATAAATCGCGGGAGCGGGTGTTACAAGCTATGATGTATTAATAAGGCTTTCCAAGTGGTTTTATCATCATACCTCAAGTATTTAATTCAAGATAAATGTTTGAACTCAGATTGTTCACTGTTTTGAGATTCTGCAGAAAATGGACTTTTCCTTTTAGAAAACTACTTGGTTTTGATTGGGGCTATGAAAGAGGAGTTCAAATCTTGAATCTAAACACTTGAGAAGATGAAGTAACCATATAGAACATCCTCTTAACACTTGAAACCTCAAGAACTTGGAAGAAGAAGTGTTGGAATATTTTAATAAAATAATGAGATATATATATATATGTACTTATATAAACTCTTAGTTGAAAGTTTTCACACGTTTTTATTTATTTATTTAAAGACTTTAGTACTCAACATAACATTTAATCATCTTATATCCAATGGATGAATTAATGCATTTGCTGCTATACATTTTACCCAACGGTTTTTGCACATTCATAGAAAACAGTGGTTTTATATTCATTGGTTACAATGGTTAAAGCTACTGAATGTCAGTTTTTTGAAAAGGCTATGAAATGTATTGAAGCAAGTAGATATATATACATACAGACATGTGTATTTACGTGTGGAGAGAGTGGTACATTCTGTATCTCCTTCTTGAGGTTACTTTTCAGCCAGTAAATATATAGATATATTTGATTTTTTATATTATTGGGTAAAGAAGGCACTAGAGGGCAAGTTTCTTGCCATATCAAGTTGTGCAGACTTGATGGGCGTATGGCAAGGGTGGCCGGGCTGTTGTATCCCGGAGATGGCGTGCTATTTCCTACTGCACCGGGTATTACTCGTAGAGGGCGCGTATCATCTCAAGAGAGCTTTGCGCCTCATCTCAGTCACCTTATTATCGGTTTGATTCGATTTTGGTGGAATTGACGGAAATTATATTACTAGTGGATTCTTTTGAAGGTATTATTTTTTTTTATTCTCCAACAAGAAGAAATCAAAATAGAAATGAGGTTGAGGGAGAGATGATGCAAGTATGATAAATAAAAATAGAAATAGAAATGGGATTAGGAAGGAAGAACAAGTAGATAGTCAATGAATTTTCAATAGTGAAACCACAAGCATTCAACCTCTCATATATGTGTATGTGGCTGTACATCACTCTCTAACTCATTGGAAACTCAAATGATGTGAAGAAGATGGATTGAAAGCTTGAAAGCACAAGCTTAGTTTTGAGAAAACTAGTTGAAACTCATAGTTTGATTGGATTTTGAAGAAAGGAAATTACTATTCCTCTCTCTATTTCTCCCTAACTCTCTATTTCTCTCTCTTTGGAGATTCTAAGTTTCTACTAAACACCTCAAGTCCTCTTAAAATGGAAGCCAAAGGGTCTCTTTTATAGGCTAACTTGGGGAGGTATTTTGGATTTTGAAAAATCTCTAATTGGTCCAAAATGTTCAGAATATCAAAACTGTGTCGTTTTGTTAATTGAAAATATGAATTAAAACCCAAAAATTAATCAAAAAAAAAATGAAAAATCACTCAAAGTGCCGCTGCGGCACTCATCCAGTGCTGCCATGACAGTCAACCACCCAGTTGACTAGATTTTGCATTTACACCCCCAGAACTCCCAGAATTTGCGAAACCACCCTATTTCTTCCAAAATTCACAAAATATTCATACGAAATCCAAATCGAGCTTGTGATATACCATTGGAAAGGTATTGAGATGTAATTTCCATAAAAAAAGTTTAAAGTTGGGTCACTTTGAAAAGTTTTGTGGTATTCGCGATAAAAGCCGATTTGATCACCTTTTCACCTTCAGAAATTCATAACAAATTTATTTAAGTCCAAAAATTATGTGCGATATACCGTTGGAAAGTTATTGACCTCTAGTATTTGATAAAAATATTTCAATGTTAAAAATATGACTTTGACTTTTGGTCAAACTTGCAGTCAAATCAGTCAAACTGTGCATTTCTAAGAAATTTTAAGAAGTTCTGGGAGCCTCCGAAGACTGACATTTCTGTCCGATTTTCTTTTAAAATATATTTTAAGATTTTTCACATGATTTAGAATAATTTCCAAGCTTCCGGGCGATTTCGAAAAATTTCGGTCAAAAGGCCAAACTAGTCAAACGGGGACTTCCGGGAGCTGATTTTTCAAATGTTTCTCTTTTTAAAATACTTTTCTATTTATTTTGAATGACATCGAATGATTTATGAGCTTTTGGGCCAATTCGGAGGGTTTTGTTTTTTTAAGGGCATTTTGATTATTTCTGCCAATTCTTGAGAGGTAGAGGCAATCTCTAAAAATTCGATATTTCTAATCATCAAGGTTTAACATGCTTGTGGCCTCCTAAATCTGTTAGCCGACAAAATGAGGTATCTACATACCCACCTACCTTTTCCCCTATCAACCTTGGTGATACGTCGAACAGGATACCAGACCATGTGAGTCCATATGATGTATTTTACAATGCTGTGAGGAATCAATTTCGTGACTAGTCGGTACGTGAATTTGAAAGAATTGTGGAATCTCACAACGGCTAAATGTACTAAATAAAAATGTGGTTGGTGGTAGTTTATATATAAACATATTACCTTAATGTAAGCATTGTAAAACGTGTTCACAACAGCTATATTCACTGCATGTTGGTCGCATTTTACATGTTCACAACGGCTATATATAATTCACAACCTAATTGCATTTGTTCACAATGGTTATAGTTCAAAACCTGTTGATAAGTTTATTTGTATTTACAATTGACTAACTTGTAAATAATGTTGCAAACAATGGCTATATAGCAGTAGTTGATAAATAAAATAACGGGTATATATAGGATAGTAGTAGGTAAATAAATTAGTAACGACTATAATCACAACGGTTACTTCTAACTAAAACGTAACTATTTTACAAGACATCAAAATGCAGTTGGCTATATATATAGGATAGTATGACTAACCATTGGTTGTTGCACCAATACACACCCATTCTTTCCAACATATCTCATAATCTATAACGTAATGGGTGATAGCAATTTAGCAGACATTCTCATCGTTCAATAATGCTACATTTACAAGTGATGATGATGAAGCCGCAATAATCTTTATGGAAACACAAATGTGGAAGGGTAGCTTAACATAATACGTGATAGTTCAAAGCTAAGAAGTCAGTACATCATAAACCGACAAAGTGCAGAAGGGCACATACAGCTTTGGCAAGACTACTTCGCAGTTGAACTAACGTTGTAACACCCGTACCCGGAAAAGAAGCTTAATATGGTATTAATACGTGTTAATTAAAGACAATTAATGTATATATAAGATGGTTTAAGGTGGTGATATGAACCCACATGTGAAAAGGCTGTTCAAATGCAGACACGGATGAAAGTCTTGTGATAAATAGAACTGGTATAAGAGTGGAGCCCAATGAGGGTCTAGGTAAAATAATTTGCATTTTGATCTCATCATATGCTTATATGAGTACTTGTTTAAATGTTTATAGATATTATTATGTTTTATGATAAGTAAAGGGGACCAGTTTAGGTACCCAAGTGAAGGCGTATTTGAAAATAGTTCATAATTGGTAGGTTTTATAGAAACCTCATATTATATGTGGGACCAAATTTGGGATCCACGCGGGACTTAGATTAAATCCATTTAAAAAAAGGTGGGTAGATAACACAATTAACATGGGGGTTTCATAATAAACACTTAGAAAAGTTGGGGGAGGTAAATGAAAATTTGGAGAAAAGAGATGGATATCTCTTGGAAAAGGTTGATGATGACTCATTAGAGTCATTTACAATAGATTAAGAGTGAAAGCTAGGTAGAGAAGGGGGGAACGAAAACGACAGGGTTGTTGCCGAACATTTGACGTTGTCCGACATTGGATTCACCATGTGAGACCATATTTGGACTCGTAGAGGTAAGAGGATCACATACACATCCTTTGTTTTCATTTTCAGTAACGTTTTTTCGATTACCATTCTTGATTGTTAGAAATTGATGTATAAAAATCATGTAGGATTAACTCTAGAACAAGAATTGGGCAAGATTCTAGCTTGGAATTGGATTTTAGGAGTAAATTGGCTAAGAATCGAAGAGGTGAGTGTTCTAATTCCAAAATTGGGTGTTTAAATATGTTAATGTAGTAATTATTAGCAAATATTTCTTAATTCATGCTTATATGGTTAAATGATGATGAATTTGTTGAAAAACATGTCAATGGTGTGATTTGTTATGCTTATATGATAAGTTGCTTATATGCCTATGTGGATCAAAGGAAGTTAAGTAGTATCCACTATTTATAGGTCTCATATGTAAGGAATAAAAAGGCCCTCAAGAGTGGAGCGTGGTGACGACCACAATGAAATGACGGTGACGCCTTTAGGGTCACAAGTGTGAAAGAGATGCTATATGCGACAAAAGAGTGAGGAAGATTTTAGGCAAGACGGACCCGGGGGTGGTAGCTGGAGTTGCTTGACTTTCCAGAGATCATTTTGATGATGTTTATGATAATTGTTGCATTTACATGTTGAGCATTCCAATAGCATGATTAGTTCTCTCACTAAGCGAAAGCGTAAATGAATATTATTTTTCTGTTGTGGTTATTGAATAACCACCGCAGGTACGGCATGGGAGGAGGAGAGGAAATGACCAGCACGTCGGGTTGTGTTTTGGATGTTGTAAACGTATAGATATGCTTATGTACTTAGATGGTTAAGGCCCTAGCATAACTTTTGTTTTGGAGCTGTATATACAACTTATGTTTTGGAAGACTTGCAATATGTCAAGTTGGGTTATGAATGTTGGTGATGTCGTATATTAAGGTGTTGTGCTTATAAGGGACAAGTTGTAAAGGTTTGGGATGAAACTTGAGTAACTTGGTATAAATAAAAGTTAGATCCTTTTGTTTGAGTGCTTATATTCATGTTGGGTTAGAAAATGTTGTTTTGATGTTTACTTAAGATCCTACTTGGAGCATTATGAGTTTTGAGTATGTGTATAGTTAATCAAGTGTTGGAAAATGATTTTTGAAACTCTTATGCGGTTTAGTTATAGTTTGGAGACACTTAGAATTAGTTTTGAAATAGTTTTTGATGTCTCTATTTGGTTTGGTTTTGATTTGGTATGGTTTGGACATGTAAAAACATGATTTTTAGCAGCAACATTGCATTCTGCAGAACCCTGATCGATCCGGGTCAAAGGGCGAATCGATCTGAACCTCTTGGGGGACATTCTGCGAGAAACTGCTTAAATCGGATTGATCCGACTTAAAGGGCTGATCGATCCGCGTATAAAATTTCAGACCATTGACTTTTACGGAAACAGACATAACTCTTTCTAGAAAATTTGGATTCGCCCGCCATTTTTTGCGTTGGAATCGGGACTCAAAGATCTCTCTTTTGATGTAAAATTTAGCTATACTTTATTAATGACCATTTTAGCATTGAGGCTGTTTTGTGTCAAGAAACTTCTTTTAAGAGGTCTAATTCTTGTTTTTCTTGGTTCTTTGAGGATAATTTGATGAGTGGGCTTGTTACACGTGTCCTAATCCGACTGAGGCAGGTTGGGGTGTGACAAACGTACACAGACTATGTATTCCGACATCGATCCCGTATGCAACAAAGTCTATTCAATCGTATTCTTCAAGGCATAACCGAGTACGACGACTATTTTGGACAACGGCATGATGCAGTACAACTATAGGGCTTGAGCTCTCACCAAAAGATTGTTGCAGCCCTACAGTGCTTTGCGTATGGCGCATCAGCAGACATATGGAGGGAATACCTATGTATGGGTGAGTCAACAATCCTTCTAACAGTAAAAAAGTTGTGTTGCTATTGTAGCTAAATTTGGGGCGGAGTTTTGTAGAGCGCCTTCACAAGCAAACGTAGTGCGCCTTACTGTAGAGAACACAAGACGTGGATTCCTGGGGATGCTGGGGAGCATTGATTGCATGCATTGGGTATGGAAAATTGTCCTACCGCTTGGTATGCATGGGCAGTCTACTGGCCACAAACATGCGCCCACATTGATACTCAAAGCGGTAGCATCATACGACACATGGATACGGAGATCTTTCTTCAGAATGCTAGGAAGTCGTAATGACTTGAACATGCTTCACCGGTCTAATGTCTTTGAAGACTGTTGGAATGTCCCACATCGCCCATTTATGGCCCCTCTGTGCGATTTATAAGGCTTTAGCTCCCCTCTTCTTAACACCTGGGTTTTAAGGAGTTGAATGGGTTAGGCCTTACAAGTGGTATCAGAGCTTGATTAGTCTTTTCTTCCAGCGTGCCGAGTGTCCGGCTGCTGTGCTCCAGGGTATGCCGAGTGCCCGGCTCCTGCGGTTCAGGGGGTATGTTGGAATGTCCTACATCGCCCATTTATGGCACCTATGTATGATTTATAAGGTTTTAGCTCCCCTCTCCTTAACACCTGAGTTTTAAAGAGTTGAATGGGCTGGGCCTTACAAGAAAGACCTGTTGCATAGTTGTTCTCCACCACTTCTGTACATAGTAAATGGCCATAATTACGACATGGGTTACTTTCTTGCAGACGGTATTTACCCAAATTTTGCAACAATTTTAAAAGTTATGAAACCCCAATAACATAAAAACAAAAAGTGTTTTGTGAATATTAGTGCGCGTAAAAACGTTGAGCGTGCTTTTGGTATTCGACAGAGTTGTTCTACATTCGTCCATTCGCCTGCGAAGTTATGGAACAAAGAGGCACTTGCCATCATAATGAAAGTGTGAATTATTATGCATAATATAATCATCGAGGATGAATGGCGTGATTACAATTAGCGTGCAGAATACGATAACAGTGAGGCAATGCATGAAATCACGCGGGACCTTTCAAAGAAATTCTACGAGTACATGGTACGCGATGCAAAAATGCGCAACAAACAAATTAACCATCAATTACGTGATGATCTAGCTGAGCATATATGGGGAATGCATGCTCAACAACAACTTTGAAGTATTTACTAAATGCATGTTGCTTTTATGTTTTATTTCATTAAAAGTACGAATTACAATAACATAATAGAATAAAAGGACTAGAAAATGATTTCAATATTAGATAGATTTAATATGGACCAGAAGATGATCTTGGTCCTTGTTGCTATCGGAGGCACCTTTGGATTATCTCATCTAATTTGATATTGAATAATTGTTGTTGGGTCGCAGTCATGTTGCGTGTATCTGTAGTTATTCTCATGTCTTCTTCTTTTAGTTCTTTAGTTGCAATCTCGTCCTCCCTAATGGCTAGGAGCTCCTCCTCTTTGCGTGTATTAATTTCCATCTCCGCTTTCCACAAATTATGAGCTCTTCCATATGATTCTCGAAACACATTCTTGATTACCGATTTTCCTCCACTCTTAATGCATAGTCATTAGTGAATTTCTCAACACTCTTGAGAACAGCAGTGTTGGCAGCGACACTGTTTACCCTTGCCTTTCTTCTTTTTTTGTTGTTTCTCTCATTTTCTATCTGCTGGTCTGTTTGATGGGCCTTCGATGTCAATTGGAGAATCATCACTCAGGTTGGTAATGCCCATCGGAGTAGTTGGAGTGCCTGGCAATGATGTTTCATTACCATCAGTCGAGAAATTTTGGGTGTTAATCTTTTTAGTACTTGGATCGAATTTCGGTAGTTCCTTCAAAATTTGATAACAATTGTCAAATGTAAAAGGTTTTTTTGCTTGTTGTTGGTATAACATGCGGGCACGATTTATCTGCAACATTATTCAAATGTTTACTAAGTTAGTATACTAACAACAAACAACAGTACACAAGTTTAGGATAATTGTTACCCAATCAACTTCATTTGATCCGCGACCTTGAATTAAGCTATAAACATGTGCAATCTTCAATGCGTATATCATGACGCTTGTGATATAGTTGAAAAACGTGATTGTAGACTTCCATTGTTTCGTTTAACTTCAATTTTAGAATGAGCAGTGTACTCCGATTGGACAGTGTTCCAAAACGTCGCTCCTGGCAGACTATTGCCAACTATTGGATTTGTACTTACGCTCACATATGTATGACACAAACTTACATCTTCAAATGCTCTCATATTCACCTGTCTAACACGTGAAGCACGTTCAGCCATATTTGAGAATACAACACAATTGTTCACAAAATGAAAGAATGAAATGAGGATGTTGATGAATGTAATTTTTGTAATGTAATTCAAATGAGGGAGGTTCTATATATACTGATGTATCAATATATAACTGTTGAGCCAACGATAATATGAATAATATGAACGAATACAACCCAAATGGCGGATACAATGTCGGTCAATAATTTTCAAACCGGCGGTGGGTTTGCCGGTTCTGCCCAAATGACAGTGTGTCTGCCAGTTCTTTCCAAACGGCAGACTGTCTGTCAGCTCAATTGGCATACGACTTTCCCCCTACCGTTTGTGTGCATGGTAAAAAAATTTGTTGTAGGTAAACTTAAATTTGGCTATACTAATTTGCCCTACTTTACCATTTAAGCTACACCACTGCAGCCAACCAATACATAAACTACCGTAATTTACCCTATGCAACTACACCATTCTAGTAGCTCTAACTGTTCACAATGGTGTAGCATAAGAGTAATGATATGCTTCTCAATTGTGGTTCCCAACACATGTGACATGGGCCATCTACTATAATGCTGGGACCATTTCAATATCCTCCAATAAGAATCAAGTGGGTCACTACCACATGTTTTAGTACCACATTTGGAAAGCATATATAGCACAACTCCTTTGATAAAGAACTAGTTGAGTTATTTTTAAGGCACGAATTCTCCGATGTAGTAAAAAAAATAAATAAAATAAAAAAGCTACACAAATGTAGATTACTAAACCAACATTGTGCACAAACCTTCCTACAAGAAACAGTTAATTTACATTCTATAAATCACAATCACCAATCTACAAAAAATTCCATGGGAGGAGGAAAAATTAAAGAAGAAAAAAAAGAGGCTATATCTCAGTTTCAATGATCAGTTCAACAGCTGCACCCATTGTACTAACCCCACCAGCCCCCAGTAGAGCAAGAGCAAGCTCTTCCTCATTCCATTGCGTCAGCCCTCTACACACTCTCTTCAGCACCTCAACATCCACCTCCAACACCCAACTTGGCGTGCAACCAACCATCATGCTCACAAATCCCGACACGTAAGCTCGCCAAGTGCCCCAATCACAACCAACCGATATTTTCCCATCAAGAGCACCAGCTATGAATTCCATGTGCCTCCCTAGGATTCTCGGACCCCTCTTTGAAGCCGATGAGTACGAGTCCACACCCCAAGCAAAAGCTCCACAAAGAACGGCAAAGTATGCAAGTGCATACCCTCCAAGCATAGCAACCATACCTCCCGACCCTTCTTCTGGATCAGATCCGTGAACCGATATAAACCAAGAAGGTAGAGTTTCCTTTATCAACGACTGAACTAGCCCTAATCCACCAGATAACCATACTAAAGAAGCCCCAAGTGAGGCTGCAAGTTTGACCCTGGTCATTGCGGAAGCAAGTGAAACTTGCCCACATTTTAATCCATTCTTTGGTTTCTTTATCTTCTCTACTCTCTCTTTGGGAAGCCCACTAGACACTATTTCCTTCACAGAATGCATCAAGAGAGAAACTATTTCTTCTGTTAAGAACATGATATCTCTAATGGACCGATAGACACGTAGATACAGAATCCCCGGAGCAACGGGAGAAATCCCACCACAGAAATGGGAACCAAATCCATGGCCAAGAAGTGCTCCGACACCTCCATTGTTGGATAGAGGGGTTGTATTCAAACCGAGTGTAGAAGTGAAACAGCTTTTGAGAAGCTGAACCACGGCATCATTGTTGTGTAGGAAGACCGTTCGTGAGGCTGAGAAGACGAGAAAATCACTCCAACGTTTTGCCTTTTGGGTCCATAAGGAAGCCACGATTGGCATACATGGCCACGGGCAACCAGCTGCAAGGGACTCCAGTGCTGGCCCAGCCAGATTCAGAAAACGTTGAGAGGCTTTATCAAGTTTATAGGTTATAGTGAGGCTCACAAATGCAGCCAAGGGCAGCGGAAGGGTAGCCGGAGAGCTTCCTCCTACACAGACAATAAACATCATCTTCGTATTCATAAACTGTTTTGTAAACAATGAAAAAGAAATAAATCTTTAAGTGCAAGTGTTGATTTTGACTACCAAACATTTTTGTTTTCTCTCTTTTAAAGAACTTTAAAAGTTCCTTCCTGGGTTTGGATAGCAGTCTCTAGAACTATATAAAAAGATAAGGGGGCTTTGATTTTACCTGCAGCAAGGCTTGGGACATCAACACCGGTGGCAGATACGATTTTCTTAATCTGTTCTTCGACATTGGAGAGATTTGCAGCAGGGCTTGGCCAATCTGTTCCATTCATAAATACTGGTTTCCAAACACCCCGAGTGACTTCTGAGGAAAAGTAACTTACAATGGTTGCCAATGACGCAGGAAGATAGTCAGCCAAGTCTTTAAGCCCTGAAATACATTAAAATAAAAGGTGAATTTTACAGTGTACTTTTGGTCCAAAGTTACATATATAATGTAAACTAGAACAAGACTCTACATAAACGCATATTAAAGATATTCTCATAGTTAACCTTCTATTCCCTTGGTGAATAGTTGAAGACATTAAAGATTCCCTACTGAATAAGTTCGAGATCGTAGGTGTTAAGTCATAATTGCTCCAAAAGCTTACGCCATTAGGCTCTATTTGGTTTGCGGATTTAGAGAAGGAAAAAGAGAAGGAAAGGAGAAGAAAACTATTTCCCTTATGTTTTTTCTAGTGTTTCTTCCAGGCTTAAATAAATAAATAAATACTAATTAAGAATCTCTAAAATGTAATAGGAACTTAAGGATAGAGGAACGAAACATAATCCAAAAAATTTAGTTTAATTTTCGCACTATTCTATTTTCCTTCCTCTTTTTCTGATTGTTTTCCTTATCAACCAAAAAAAAGAAAAGAAAAGTCTTCTCCATTCAGTTTTTTTCTTTTCTTCTCCCTCACTGAAGCAATGAACCAAACAGGGCCTTAGAGAATGGGCTCCAACAATGTATACAAGGGCGGAAGTAGTGAAGGGCTATAGGGTAGGCTATAGCCCCCCCTAAATTTTGAGAAATTGTTTTGGCACGTATAATATTCTAGCTCAATTGAAATTTAGTTTAGCCCACCCTACTTCTTGGCACAATACCGTATTCTACCTACTTCTCATTTTAGCCCAATTCAAATATTGTTCAATCCAAACAAAACATATGATATTAGTTCTCATCCCTATTCGGTTGATCCAAACAAAACACATTATATATTTTGGCCTAATTTTGTAACCTTTAACTATTTGTCCTGTCATACTTTTTTTGGTCACTTCTTAACTTATTCCAACCCAAATTATTTAACCATCAGTCAAAATTTACAAATTACAACGAAAAATATACAAAAAAACCAACCCAAAAATCTGAGTCCCCATAAAAAATTTCCTGGGGGCCCCGAACCCCCGTAAAAATCCGTTACTATATACATTTCCATCCAGTCCCAGCCCCCCAATTAAAAATCCTGGTTCCCGCCTTGAATGTATATCAATCTCCAACACCTTCCCTCACATGCAACCACTCTCGCACGTGGAGAGGCTAAATGGAATTCATTATAATAAGGACATAAAACAAAACTACAATATGTAAAAAAGGCTCCAAAACCATTCTAAGTCACCAATTACTCTAAAAGTTTAAGCTATTAGAGAATTGACCAAACAATGTTTATCAAGATCTAACATGAGATGTAGTTTTCAAAATCAAAAACAACTAATTGTAGTGCATCAATTGTATGCTATTTGTATACAGATCGAATCAAAATATACACATGTATAGTTTATGCAAATCCAAGGCACGGATGCCAGACTCACCTGTACAAAGTTCACGAGGAGAGAGTCTTCCATGGGCGCAGGCTGTCACTGCAGCATCAACCACAAAAGGAACAGCTTCAAGGACGTCCCAAGCAGGCAATTTAGGTTTTAAAGAGGTATCTTCACTTCCAGCACCTGACGAGCTACTACTTCCAGATGTTACAGAAGTCAAAGACTGTGTTCCTCTAGTAATCTTTCTGAACATCATGCTAAGAAGCCCATCAACAATTTGATGGAAGGGGGTCCCATTAACAAGACCGGAGAGGGTTGAAGCTATGCAAGCCAGATGTTGCCTATACCATACTTTCAGTTTCGGAAATGAATCAACAAATATGGGTTTTGGAGATGATGAACTTGCAACAGCTGAGAGTCTCTTTCTGTTTCGATCCTTATGGGCATTTCCGGAAGAGACTATGAGGGAGTTTCGTACTAATAGTAGGTATTCGGGAGTTAATTGGGACCCTACTGGAGGAACATCTCCTACCCTGTGCTCTAGAGGTGGATGATTAAACCTCCACAGCTTAAGAAGAAGCGCAAAAGCATTTGAAAACACAGCATGGGCTGAGATTTCTTCCCCTGTTGTGACAGTCCATGAGATGTTGGGCACGCATGACCCGAATACCTCACATATTGGCATTAATGAACCTGCTAGTTGTGGAACCTGACAATCAAGATAGAGAGCAACAGCATGATTATCTTAAAGCTCCAGTTTGTAGCTTTCTAAAGTATATCTTGTTCCAAAATGTGATTATCTTAAAGGCTAACCCAAATGGGCTCTAAATCATACATGATTAGACCGTTTCAGCGGACCAAACCAAAGAAACATCGTTTCTAAATTCTAATACATATAGTTTAGATTCTCACTCAGTAGAAGTATTACATACCAAGCCATGTAAGGAGAAAATCTGAACACAGTCAACAGGTGCTATTCCAACAAGGAGGACATTCAGCATTGGAGCGTAACTTATCAGATGGCTTTCACTCCCAGAATAATCTGCAGGAACTGCCGGAGACAATAGTCTGGTAATAAAATAGGCAGTATGTTCCTACAAGCATCAGGACTTTATATAAGTAGGATTTATGTGCATATATTTACATGTATATGTTAACAATATACTGTTAGTTTGTGCAGTTTGGTGTAGCGAATAATATAGAACATCTTTATTCACTAAAAGAGTAAAGATTGAGGCACCGAAATGATCGGTGCCGTCCATCTCGGTGGGACCCACGCCCTGCACGTGTGGGGCCCACCGAGATGGACGGCACCGATCATTCGGCGCACCATTTCGGTGCAATTTTTCGGTGCCTCTAGCAGTATTATTACTAAAAAATTGTTACCTGTATATTCCAACCACAAATTAGAGAGGCACCGCAGAGAATGGCAGCAGCAGCTATCTTCTCGTCATTTGATCCGTTGACTGCAAGCTCAAATAGTTTCTCGAGCTCTGCTAAGCTTCCATCAAATCCATGAGCTTAAATTCAGTTGCTTTGTACCCTTTGGGTAAATCTATAAAAAAGAGCATCTGATATACCTGGCTTCAGCAAAGAAAAAGGCTTAACTGAAGACCAGGCCACAGTCAAGGAAGAAAGAATCTACAAATTATTCGTATGGCATTTCGTATGGCATGACCCCATATTTTCGCATGGAACCCACCATCCATAAATGAACGGTTGTGAATTTGCAAAATCCATATACCTCTATGTTGGAGTGGCATTGATTTACACCTCTATAAGAATAAACCTAACTAAATCTGTAACCATAGTCTCATTTAAACCATCCGCTATGAAATTTATATTTATTACCTCAACCCATGGCAGCTGTGGTCCTCTCCTACAAATAGCATTATCCTAGATAAAACACAATCAATCCTCCTATAACTAGTGCAATGATTGTTTTTGTTTTATTAAATGTTTGTGTTGATAACATACGAGACCTCAATTTTGACAACCTGACGTTGGATTAAATGTTTTACAGTTTTACTCATGTTTATCAAGTATGCCCAAAATCAAATTAATCGGACATGTTGAGCTGCCTTGTCAACAACACGCCTTAAATTAGAGTTTCTTTCTAATATTTTATCAATTTGAGCTGCCATAAAATTACATGGATTAATTAACTATAAGTTTTGCGAGATGAGTGTGACTCTACCTTGAAGCAGGAGTCGAAACTAAAGCGTTTATCATTAATGGAGTAAGTAGGGCCCCTTTCATAAACGATGACCAGCCAGGCACTTGAGCTGGCACACTATGAGGTATTTGGTTGATGCATCCATTAACATAGCCCGGCCAAAAATATGCTGATGTATCCAGTAGATTTCTTGAAATACAAGCCTCAACAATTAAATGACGCATATTACCCGCTGCAAACAAGGATTTAATATGGTTAAAAGAGTATAAAGCCTCATTAACAGAGTGAGAAAGATTAATTAAGATGACTTTCGCCCTAGAGACTCACTACCGTGCACCTAGACCATGCATTAAAACCCTATGCTAGTTTGACATTCCAACTACTTAAAATCTCAAGGAAAAATCTAAGGGTTTTTTTGGTTCATTGGATTTAGTGAGGGAAAGGAAAGGAAAACACTTATTCTTTGCTTGATTAATAAGGAAAACAGTGCGAAAGACCGGAAGAAAATGAGTAAAAATAAGTTATACATTTTGAATTTTGTGAGTCACTTCCCTACCTTTTTTCTTGATTTCCTATAATAATTTATTGAGAATTTTTTATTTCTGATGTCATTGGAACATTAGGAAAACACCAAAGGGAAAAGCTTTCCTTTTCCTTGTCTAAATCCTCAAACCAAGCAAAGCCTAATGGTACATGAGAAAAACGCTACTTACAACAGTTAATTGGCATGTCTTTCATGCCGATGCACTCAAAATATGCACTACCCACATTGACGCCTGAAGCAAACATCATCGCCTTTGCAGCAGCCTGATTGGCCGCAGTCATAACTGATGGCGGTGGAATCAGCAAGCCCTGATATTCGCCAAGACTCTGTAAGCTAGAGACCAAATCCAAACGACGATTTATGGAAAGCAGTTTTTCTCCCTCATGATTGGTGGGGCCACATTCTATTCCATCAGCTTGAGCGCTTTCCTCTTCCTCAATAAGATCAGCGACCACAAGAGTTGTTACAGATAATAACATGCACAAGCGAGTATCCAAACGAGGCACAGGGCCCTCAATGGGATCCCTTTCCTAATTACAATGAGAAGGATAGAATAAAAAATATGTTAGCAAAGTTTTCAGAAAGATGTAAAAAGGTCACTAGTAAGCCTACCATTGGCATTGACTGAAATTCTGATCCACATGAGATATATAGCAAATGAATGCATATATCATCATTTCTATACATTAAGCTGGAATTGATCGAGGTTTAGTAATGTGGATATAATCCCCTGATCCGTCCCCATACCCTTTCTGGCATTAACTAAGTGAGTTATTCTACCCTTTGCTGAAAGATCCAGATGAAGAATTTAACGGTAATTAAACGATCATAACTCAAGTTGGTTGTAAGTACGTATGCATTTAAATAGCATTCCAAATAACAGCAGAACGAATGAAATTTCCGAAAACTAATTAAGTTAAAGATTTGATCCAAAGAAGCATCATAAGTATAAGTTTTGAACAAAAATCTGAGTCTCGTAGTAAAGGAATTCCAACCCTTTGAACAAGACGTAAAGCTGACATCCAAAGAGCTAAGAAGGTCTCATGCCAACTGGTGTTATTAATTGCTTGGACAGCCTTTATCAATCCTGCAAAAATGAGACCATAATTATTAATTTAGAGACATATTCTCTAAGAGCCCGCATGTGTTAGCTTTCAAAATAATCACTAATTGGAACAAGAGTTTTTTTTAAAAAAAAAAAAAGCTACGAGCTTTACAAAAAAATTGTTTTTAGCTGTAAAACAAAATCAATTATTTTAAAGAGCTATGAAAAAGTTAACCCAACAACTTTTTAAATAATTACTTCTGTTTTGGGAATCAAATTATAAGTGACTGTTGGCCAGGAAAAACTATCCCAAACGGGCTCTAAATCTCCAATGTTTTTTCCCTTGAAACAAATATTTTGGGACCAAGAATAAACCAGATTTACCAATAATAATTTCAATTGCACTTGTTGCATTAACTTGTGACCCATCCAGTGCATCTTCAAGAACAAGGTCAAGAGGAAGCCAAAGGGCAGAACGGCTAGCCCCATGACAAAGGCCAGCAGATGAAGCCAACGACCCAGAAGCCATAACCGCATGGAACTCTTGCAATGAACTTGTTTTAAATTTTCGAGACAAATCTCTGCAAGTATCTACTGTCAACTGCAGAAGAAACTCTCGAGTAATCACTTCCGATTTTCCCAGAGCTGATGAGTTCTCTACGAGCAGTTGTATACGCTGGACAAAACCTCCCCAATGCACGGGCCTGATAAAGTGGCAAGTAAATATGTAAATATTTGCAACTCCAAGAGAAAACCAAGAAATAGACAGGCAATGGTATTAAGGGTCTGTTTAGTTAATGAATTTAGAGAAAAATGCTTTTCTCTGTTTGGTCGGTGAGGAAAACAATGAGGAAATTAGGAAGGAAAATGGCAGAAAATAAAAAATTAATTTAAAATTGGTGAGTCACTCCCCTTTCTCTTTTTTGAATTCCTGTTACTTTTTGATTTATTTATTTTTTTAATTTTTATTTCCAATGTTAATTAGGAATGGAGGAAAGCACAAGGGAAAACACCATGGAAACGGTTCATCTTCTTGTTTTCCTCCTTATTCTTGTCCTTTTCCTTCTCTAAATCCACAGAGGAAACAAAGACATGATCTTTAATTATCAAACAAAAATCAAGAACCTATATGGAGTGGAGTGGTATAACAGCATTTATGAGCAGTCCCATAAGTGGACTGTGTTGATCATGAGATTGTTTGATATCACATTCCATTCTATAGACACTTCAAACTCCAAAATGGTGTGCCTCTTATTCTTTTTTGACACCTTATTGATGTCCAACAAAGAAATTAAAAAACAAAACAAAATAAAACCTGATTTGGCGCATGGTCGATATTATATATGCCAAGAACTAAACATTGATATGATAACTTCGACTTAAAAAAAAAAATCAAATGAATAATGTTCAAAAGCAATTGTAAAAAGAATGAAGTTACTGACATGTTTCGGCGGGCCAAGTAAAGAATCCTCGAAGTTAGTTTGTTTTGTAGAAATTTCCCAATTAACTCGATGGCCAATATGGTATTCATATTCTGTAATCTGTCTAGACGCTCGATCTTCTTCAACTCGTAACTGTCATAACCATTTACTTCCATGTCTTGAGGCTTAGTAGCCCATCTAGATTTCTTTTCTGGTGTGAATTCTAGCAAACTTTCATCATCTAATGATGCATCTAGCAGCTGCCAAACAATTGAAAAATAAAATTCGACCACGAGAATGCCAGGTTCGCTTGCTGGAAGACCAAATATCTGGGAAAGATGAAGAACAGTGTCTATCAACTCAATGGCCCTGCAAGAGGAAGATAGATTAGATATCACAAAAGAAAACAATGACCGCTAATGAAATTCTGGTTACAAAAAAGAAGATACATACATCAATAAAGTTGCATCAAAGTCCGACACATCATGACTCGGTCAGCATTTTTCCAGTGCAAGTATAGCAGAAAGGGAAAATACAAAATATGTACTCCAAAAAAACTTCATCTTTGAGGGAAAAAAACTTCTTATTATACTATTACCAATAGTGCAAGGATTTCTAATAATTATCCCAACATTGTTGGATCTAAGGCTGAAGCCCATAAAAATACTATGGAGAATATCATAGAATGAAGCTATGGTTCCAAAATTTCTATTTCAAAAGTGGTTCCCAAATCATGTGGAAGTGACACTTTTGGGATTAAAATTTGGGAACCGTAGCATTGCTCAACATTATTTGCATATATATATATACACATATGCCCAGACTATCAAAAGTATATAAGAAGAAGTCCAAGTATATAACTCCAGTATATAACAATAAAAGACCTATAAGCTCAGGTACATAACAATAAGAAGAGAATAAGCTGAGAATGAGATTGTCTCTTTGTATGACATAATAAAGCGAAAATTAAGGACTCACTTATGATAGTGTGGGTCATTTGTATGTGATTTAAGAGTGAAGGCATGTCGCTTAAGGAGTTCCATATAAAGCCTGTATGATGCTGGCCGGGAATGTCGATTTGGAATAACCCTGCAGAAAAAAAATTTAAAAAAAAAAAAAAAAAAGTATGGTCAGCGTCTCATGATAGCGTCCCATAAAGATTGTCAAAAATGTTATTAAACAAAATTCAGTTCACCAAATGACAGATTCGGAAGGCCACATTTTACAACCAAAGATAGAGATATATTACACCGACTTCAAAATAAGAAGTTTTAAGACATTTAATATAAATTACGAGGGCATGTAAATTATGAAATTACCAAGTAATAGGGAAAAACTCATAAACCAAATGAAGTTGTCCACTTGTCCATACGAAATTAAGAGATCCATAATCAGCACCAAAAAGAAAAAAAGAGAGAGCATACATATTCATTCCACAAAAGTAAAGCAACATTGTACATAAATGATGCCAATTTCCAAAAACAGCATTTAAAACACATAAGTAGACATAAAAGGTGTTGTGCTCGTCAATACTACAAAGATATTGACTTCAAAAGAGCTTACAGAACATTACTATATCTTGTAAGAACTAATGTATACAAACATACAACATAAAGAGTAAATGACTACACACCCTATCATCAACACTCCGCCTCTGTGACAAATGTCATTTTGTTAACCAATACACAAAACAAGAATCGATTGTCTGAAGACATGAAAAAACATTTTCACTTTTTCTGTACCAAGTTTTTCCCAATTGAGTTTAATTAAGACCTTTGCCCATTTCCTAGCATTTACCTCAATCTGTATTGCTCTTCCTCAATTTACAGTTATTGGTAGCCAATGCACACACAGAGCCAAACCATCTTATAGTTATGTGAGCACATATATTACACACACAAACACGCAAGTATGTACAATATTCATATATATATATATATATATATATAAGCCCCACTCATGACTACATTCCATTGACAGGAGGCAAAGAAAGAACTCTATCAATCACAGGATAGAAAAAACAGAGAGTTGGATCCAAAACACAGGAGTCCAATCACCATCGTCCATTTCAGCTACTACGACCCAACTCCAACCGACGGCGGGTGGGTCGTAGCTGAAACCCACGATTACGAAACCCCATTAAAAAAAAAAATTGAAAAAAAAAAAAAAAAAAAAAAAAAAAACCAACGACGACAACGAACACGGGAGACCCATAAAATGAAAATTTTAAAAGAAGCAGAGCAGAAACAGATTAAAAACGGAAACAGAGACCTGGTGGAAAGCAAAGCGAGGACAAGCATGGGGGGCACAATATTGACTATGAGAGCCTTCTCTAGAAACTTCCATGCGATGGGTACGTTGTTGTCCCAACAAATGTGAGAGACGAGAAGGTTCGCTAGCTCCGGCGAAGGAAGAGAGACCCCAGCAGAGTTCAGATTTGAAGAGAGATGGACTGCCCACGACAAAGGGTCACTGCCCTTGTCTTGGGCCACCTTTGTTAGCTCTAGCACACTGTCCCACAGACTAATGCTCTGTACAGACACCGCCATTAATGGGTCATCTGAGTATTTGGCGGAGGAGAGAACAGGAAAGAGGTGTTGTGTTGCCAAAATGTTCTATACGCTTTTGCGAGATGTAACCAATTGGTTCAAATGTGAAAGTCAAACAGAGTTTTGAGTTGGAGGCTTTAATTAAGGACTCGTTTGGCAGTTGGCACCACTTTTCTGCTACCCTGATTGGACTGCAGGGGAAAAAAAATTTAGGGAGGCTTGATGTAAGGTCCCTAAAGTTAGTCATTCTTGGTTTAAGGGATAGCCCATTAACAATAAACTCCAAAAGGACAAAAGCCCAAGCTCATTTTTTCACTTCAGTCCACACCACTAACAATTTACTCCTTAAGTCCATTTCAACACTTTAAACTTACCAAACTACCCCTCACTTCCAAAAATACCCTAAACCCATTTATCAGTTTTGGTCTCTCTCTCTCTACGACCTCTCTCTCTCTCTAAGATCTCTCTCACCACCACTGGTACACCTCTACCACCGCCACTGCCACCGCCACCATCCATCGTTGTCGAAACCACCACCACTAATCTAGTGCGACTTCCATCTACCATAGCAATCACTGCCTTCCACGACCTCTCTCTGCACCACCATCATCGATCCACCACCGCCACCACCAAGCATCCTATTGCCATGGCCACTACCACCAGCAAGCCGCCGTCATCATCATCGCAACCAAACGCCGCCATTGTCACCGCCGCCGGCGTCGATCTAGATCTAGATCTACATCTAGATCTCTTTCACCGGTTGAGATCTAAATATAGATCTAGATCGAGATTCGAATGTCGCTGCCACGACCAATGCAATGAACTCCGGTGATCACCATGCAAGCTAGCTAGGTGACCATTATTTGCTTTTAGTTGCAGAGGTATGTTATTTGCAGAATTTACATATTAAGTCAAATTTCTCTTACGATTTTTAAACTGAAATTTTCAAAATTTTCAAATTATTCAGTGATATTTCAGTTCTTTTAGTAAGTGTAAATGTAATCTTTAGTGAAATTACAAACTTAAATCAACAAAGCATTTCAACGAGAGTTTCTCTCTAGTGAAATTTCACTTAAGATGGTGATTTGTGAAAGTTTTGGGTTTGTGTAGCTAAGGTGCTTGTTCATGCCTTAGTGGTTTTTGTTGTTGATTGTGATCTCATGAGTGTTGTCTCCATTGTGGCTGCATTGATTGCATTGGTGTGTTGGTTGCATAATTTACAAATCAAAATTTCACTTAAAATAAATCTTAAGTCAAATTTCACTTAAGATTGATTTTAAGTGAAGTTTCACTTAAGAACAATCTGTTCATAAAAGCAAAAGTAATTTATGTAATAAAAGTTGGATGTGGTGTTGCCGGTGGTAGCCGGAGGTGGCAAGGACGGTGGTGTCGTGAACATTGGTTGCTGGAGATGGCAAGGGTGAATGACATTGTTCATCGTGAACAATGGTGGTCAGAGGTGGTGTCGCCGGTGGTCGCCGGTGGTCGTCGGAGGTGGCAAGGTGGTGGCCGGAGGTGGCAGGGGTGGTGGTCAGAGGTAGTATCCTGTTCTGATTCTAATTACTTCCACTTTTGTTATCTTATTCACATGTAGTAGTATAGTAAACCATTACAACTGTTCAATTCTAGAATACCTCAAATAGCTCTAAAACACCTCGACAGAGAGTTGTTATGGTGAGGTGGAGGTCGTTGGAGATGTCGCCGGAGATGGTGAGCTGGTGGTCGCCGGAGATGCCGAGAGTGGAGGCCGGAGGTGGGGTAGTGGTCGGAGGTGGTGTGGAGTAATGGTTATGGTGGCTAGGGTTTGGTTAGGATTAGAGGTTGAAGATGAGGGTATTTTGGTCTATGGATATTAGGAAGACTTATTCTCAATGTGTATTTTAAATTGTCCTTAGTTTCAATAAAATTCATCTTAATGACCTTTTCACCAATTTTCCCAAAAATTTATACGTATACATATTTTTGGAACACTCCAAAAAAAATCAACGTACTCTATGGTACCACTCTAACAACCTGTCGTACTATGCACTTAATATAGTACATATATAAATTGCATTTAATAATCAATGAAGTGCGAATAGCATTGCCCTTTTTTTTCTTTTTTCTTTCCTATTATCAAAAGTTATCAAAATTAGTTTTTGGGTCAATCGTAGAAATTAATGTCATCGACCTAAATTTTTATGTGATTTAGGTTTTTCAAAAATTTTGCTTTAACTTTTGGAGAGAAAAAAAATTATAGAACTCCAAAAGTTGCTCCCAAAAACCTATGAGAGCAACAAAAAAGAGAGAAATGGTGCTCGGTGCATTTGCTGGATTAGAATATGTATTAGGGATTTAAATAATAATATTAAAAAAATTAGTTACAATGTTGATGTGATTTAATAGACCTTGAAAATACAAATGATTTTTAAGAAAGTTTAATTTAATATATACATTTGCAACTTTTAGTTATTGACATTTTTTCTAAATTTAAAATTATTATATCACATCAAATGAAAAGTGTAATAGTTTTTATGTAAGAAAGACTATTATAAGCTCTTTTGCATATACGAATGAGCCCACAGCCGTTTGTTTTTCCAAATCACTTTGAGTTAGTGTTTAAAAAATTATAAATTATTTTTTTAATGTTTAAAAAATTATAAATTATTTTTGTATGCATAGTTTCAAGAACAAATCTTCATCCAACGGCCATAGAATTCGTTTTGCATATGCAAACAAGCTCATAATAGCTTTGCCCTTTTATATAATAAAGAGTTAACGTGAAAATTGTGTAGTTAAATTAAGTTAACTTTTCAAATTCAGAAAACATGCGTATCTATTTTTCATAAATGTTAATTAACATGTGGTTTATATGTCAATGTTTATGAAGACATGCCAACATTCGCAACAAATGAGAAACATAAAGTCCAATCTCATTTGAAGCCTCAATTTTTTTTTTCCAATGTCCAGACTATGATTTATCACCAATATAATCAATCGGGATCGTTGTGGTGCATTTTATATATATAGTATCTTCGATTACAAATTAAAAGATATATTTATCAATTATTACCACTCATTTCTCTCTCTTCTGTTTTCTTTTTCTCCTTTGCACAATTTGTAGTGGATAAATAAAGTGTGAAGCAACTTATGGTGGTTAGCGGTAGGTAGAGATGATGACAGGGGAGGTGCTGATATCCTTATCAAGGTTGGTTACTTGAGTTGGTCCCACAGACGGCTATTGCTTTAGGTATGGAAAGGCGACTCGTTGGTCCACTTTTTCCAACAAGGTACGTTTGCTTTGCAAAACTAGCCAGCTTTTGGTAGGCGGATCAATATAAGGGTATTCTATTCCCTTATATATAGTTTTGGGTTTGAGATTTTAAATGGGCAAATACAATAGATTTAGTCATGACCTTTGGCTATCTTAAAGGAGGTGATCAAGGGTTTAAAAATTTTAGGATTAGTTTAAGCTAGTTGGTAGTACGCATCTCATGATCGGATAATGTTTAATTTGGTGTAAGTTTAGATTATATTGCTAGCTTGTCTTCATAATTTACCAGTTGCGTGTTATGGGGTCAGTGCACGTGCTTGGGATTTGCCCATATTCTATTCCGATAAAAACGACAATAAGTATTAATCCCCAAATCACAAAGAACAAACTGAAGGACTTGTCCCCGTATCCGAGAAGAAAAAAAAAATATCCAGCTTTATTGCCCCCAATAACTTTAGATTGGATGATTCTACAATACATTTTTGTGTATATATGATACATTCATTTGGTAGATAAGGTGGAACCCGAAAGGTACTAGTTAACTACGCTACCTAACATGAGAGTATTTTTGCTCATTCATTACTTACTCAGGTCTTTATTCGGTGATATGTGCCATATTTTAGTACTTATGACATCGATAATACAGGTGTAAAATGAGAATGAAATGGGATACATGTCATCCAGTGAAGACATGGGTGAGCAAAAATGTTCTCACCTAATAGGGCCTCCGAATTGATTTTTTTTTTGGATCAAATTATGTATATTTTTTAATATGATTTTTCGTATAATAAAATTTACAATTTTACTATAAAGTTTTTACCTCTATTTGAGGGTTCGGAGATTTGATGTTTGCAATCCTTATTGCGTAATATAATCCTTTGGCTTATGGTTTATCACGAGTGTTGTAATTTTTATAAAAGTATGGACCATTTTTAAAAAGTTAAAATTTTAAAAGGATCAATGTCTAAATTAATTTTATAATTCTACAAATTCCATATACATAATCAAATTTGAATATAATAATAATACTAATTTGCACGGGCAAGGGTGCCTCCATATAGTTCCGCCCATATTGGTAAAGGTGGCATTTTATATAATTTTGTTATACTATATTGTAATAAATTTTAAAATGTCATTTGATAATAATAAAGTGTCATTTGAAAATGACTTAAAAAGTTCTACTACACAATAACTTAGTTTATGTATTATGTATGCTACAACAATGGAAAAAAAATGGGACCATCATTAAGTTTGCTTCCAAAATGAATGGTTCAACCACCACATGAATATTGTATTAGTTAATTTATTTATTTATTTTTAATTATAAAAAAGATCCACGTCTTGTCGAGGATAAATCATCATAGTAATTTCTTCTTGTCTTGGCTTGAAGAAGCTAATCAAATTTTTAGTTGGTAATTAGATGCATTTTGATAATACCACATGTTTTCCTTGAGATTTCAATAAACGTAATAAGAAAAGGAGAGGAAAGTGTGGACTCATTATGGTTTTGTTTTAACTTCCAACCTTTAATATGGTAATCATATTGAGGTAAGTTTGTATTAGAAATATGAGTACATTGATTAGAAAGTGAGTTTGGTGAAATGGGTTGATCATCTAGACGAAATATATATAATAACTGCCCACACAAAAAAATCTATGGGTTGGTAAGATTTAATGATGAAACCAGTTAGTTTCTTTTTTTATTATTATTCCATGAAACCAGTTAGTTGAGATGGTTAGGAATAGAGAATATGTATATATATATATATATATATAGGCTCTTAAGTGAACAAAGTTAAACATGTTTATTGAATATGTTCACTTAAGAGTCTACCCATATATATGTATACTAGCGCTTGCTCGTGCTATGCACGGTAGCATTTAATTTTTTTTTTTCAATCTATGTATATTTTATCCATGAAGTCTGTAAAAAAATTTAAAAAATTAAAAACAAATTTTTTTTAAAAAAAAAGAGTTACAAAAAAGAGTTAAAAAAACATGACAAAATAGGATATATGGTGAGAGAAAGGCAATTACAGTGAGTGTGAGAGAAGTTTCAGTACAATTGTAGGAGCCTAAGAGGTATTTATTTTATATTTTTACTTTTTGAATATTATTTTATTTTAAATCTATATACATGTATAATTATATATCCATATACATATTATGTAATAATGTCATTGTCACGTGACACCTACATTATTATTTATTGTATATAGATATTAGACATATATCATACCGTTTCTCCTGCGAACTCCTGCATCACTTGTAAACCGCGAACTTCATTTTGAGGAATTATTCAGTGTATTTGTCACATCACGTTATTATATGTGATCATTCAATCTTGACCGTACACATAATTCTTATTTTTAAGGGAGCATGACAAGCGACTGACGATTTATTAGTTTAAATATTACTAATCACTTGTCATGATCTCCTGAAAATAGGGGTCATATATGTATGATTTAAATTAAATAATCACACGTGATAAAGTTGTGTGACGGATACACAGAATAATTTCTCGAATTAAAGTTCTCACATTTAGCAGGAGTGGTATGTATATTACTACTACTATATACCTATAGATGGGTGCCACACCACCTTCATCAAGGGAGATCACTTGGGTACCCAATTTGTATATACAACATACCATCAAGACACTTGTCAATCATTGATTGAATGATAAGTGTAATAGAAGTCAAAAGATGATGTGCATTTAAGGCTTTATGACATGCATTAAATGGGGGGGCAATCGGTTATCACAGGTTGGTCATGTATTGCACAACATGTTTGTTCTTTGACCACGGATTATTGTTCCTTGGTCTTCAATATTTGTTCCATGTCTTCAAAGTCACGGTTTAATATTTCTTCATCATCATAAGTTATTCTCTGACCATAAACGTTGGTTCCAAAAATTGTAGATTCCCTTAGATTCTGAAACAAATATATATGTATGATTATGAAACAATCATTTATAGTTATGGAACAAAATTTTAAATTAAGAATGTATTAACCTGCATTTTCATTTAATTATTTGTGAATGCATTTGTCATATTTAAATTCAAAACTTGTAAATATCTGCTTTTATTAATTTCCCTGTGTAATTTTGTGGTTGGTCTTATTTCATAATAAAATTATTTTTGGGGGTTCAACTGCAATTTTATGAATTTAAGAAAAACCTTTATCGAATTTCAAAACTGTATTTCAAAACGGTGGAAATAATTTCTGTTGACTCAAATAGTATTTTTATAAGACTGGAAAACTATTTCTGATGTTGAAATGAATTTTATGTATTTTTGTGGTGAACACCGTGCCGCGAAAATACCAGTTTATGTTCAAAACTGTCCGCACCGCGTTAAACTTCCACAGATTTTGGAAGTGATGTAAAGCAAGATTTGACATTTGCTTTATTTCTAATTATGGAAACTAATCATTGTTAAAGCCTTGTTTGGATAGACTAGCCTTGAGTGTGTTGATGTTGTGCCATAAGCTTGAATTCCCAAACACTTCAACTTTGACCCCTATATGTCTATAATTGACCCTAACATATCTGTAGAGATGTGTATATGTATGTATATCAACACACACACACACACACACACACATCTGTGAATTGGTGGTTCATTTAGAAATTAAGGAAAGAAATTGAATTGTTGAGTGTTGAAGAATGGACTTGGTGGCCAAGTTTGGCTTTTCTCCTATATGTATACACCACATACACTCTCATTCATACACTCTCACCATCTTCATACACTGAAATCCCAGAGAGAAAAGAGAAAGAGTTTGAGAGTTTAATTTCAGAAATTGATAGAGAGTAGAAGCTTGATCATCCATAGCTTGAAGCTTCAATTGGGTTTCTTATATTTCTATTCTTTTTCAACAATCTCTACTCTTCTAATCTCAGTGAGTATTTCTAACTCACTCAGAATGTGTCACAGCCCGGTCCCACAATAGTGGAACCGGAGCCCGTGGCACGCCACCGAGGCTAACCAATTCATTAACGTTTCCAAAATTAGGTTTGAAGAACACACGCAGCGGAAAAACAAAACACATCTTTAAAACCAGAGGCTCAGTCGACGGAAGTAGGCAGGGATTTAATAGCAATTCCAGTCGACTGAGACTGGGGGGGTCCAGTCGACTGCTGGAAGGGGTTCAGTCGACTGCTTTTGCTATATAAGAAGCAGTAGCTAACAGACACAGGGGTTCAGTCGACTGCTCCCCTGGCAGCAGCCCAATCTGCAGAATTTCAAGTTTAAAAGCTTTCTAACTTCAACCAAGGATCAAACACACACACTTCCAAAATCTCTCCAAAGTAATCTTAATTGTATTAAAGCATTACCAAACATAATTACAACATGTTATAGTCTATTACAACGTTTTATATCCATTCTAACATACTAAGTTAAACATGGGTTAAAACAACCAAATTCTTATTACATCATTTCCAGGATCCCAAAACTACAAGATTTACATTCAAGTTGCCTCACAAGCGAACTCCCAACCCACGTACTCACTTCTCTGATTCCTCGCCAGCATTAATACCTGCAATGGTTATTTGAATAACCACACATATTTCGATTTGTTTAAGCTAAAGCTTAGTGAATAAAACAACATATGTACATGAATGATAAACATGTCCGCATTCACATCTCTACATTTCATACTAGTCGCCGGAGACTCACGTGCCCGTCCATACTCCCAATCCGCGACTCCTCGCCAATAAGTCCACGCGAAAGGGTAAGACCCACGATTCTTCTCTTCAATCGTGCGACCTTAATGCCTATATCGGCTCCACAAAATGGCACGGTGACCACGTGCTCCTTCTGACCCAAATAAGCAACTTAACATGCTCAAATACCTATCACCATACTCGCGGTAATCAAAACATATCACCGTGCTATTGAGCCTACTTATCAATATAATTGCCCAATATGAACTACACAATATATCTCTAAGAATTTAAATACATGCTATTCAAACATAACATGAATACACCCAAGAAATCATTCCAAAACATAGTTGAATCACTCACCTCCAAATAACGCTCCTATAATACAATCTGAAGAAAACCCGTGCACAAAGATCGTGCAGAAGTCCGTCTAGTACAATTCCTATGGATCAGAATTCCATTTATCAATTTTTATGAAAAATTCTAGAAAATAACTTTTCGGAAAACTTAGCCAAACAGGCCCTATTAGGTATCAAAACGAAGCTCTTACCTCGAGGAGCTCGAATATGAAATATGGGAGAAAACAGACTGACAGAAGGTCGTCATTTGGGGTCGCAAAGCTTGAAGCAACTAAATCTCCCTCAAGCCCCCTTTTGGCCTCCTTTTGAAATTAGGTCAAGAACTTATGAAAAAAATCTAAGTTCATCTCTATCTATATATAGGCAACATTCTCGGGGAATTACGTTTACCTCCCCACGAGTTTTCCAAACTCCTAATCAGCCTCTGAAACTTTCTACACAGCTAATTCATAGCTTTATAAGTGAAACTTCAAAATTATAAAAGTTTTCGACTAAGTTTCGTTTGGTCGCTAAAACACGAATTTCTACATGACGTTTCCGAAGTTGCTAATTAGCCTACCAAATTAATAGCGTGTTCATTCGTTCTCACCAGGATACTAGAACTAACAACAGAAATAAATTCTAAAACAGAAAATAATACAGATATTGCAATACACAGATAAACATTTATTTTCAGATAAACATTTAAAGTGTTCCACAGTGACCGTCTCATACTCGGAGCGACGTCACCACAATAAATCCTCAATCACAACAGTTTCAAAGGGTTCTCTAATACAGACACCCAAATCAACTCGTGAGTCAAAACTCACTCAACCAAGTGTCATAAGACACGCCATATCACATTATCATGTATGACAATGTAATGCAAATGCAATAACACGAATGTGGGTGTTATAGAATGTAATTCACTCCTTATTTGCTACTGTGTATTAATAATTTGTAATCACCATGGATGTTCTTACGTTGGTATTCAAAACTTGAAAACGTGAAGTTTTTCAATCGTAACCAAAATAAGTTTTTAAAGATAAAAATGATAGATTATACATCATGGATGCTATGTTTAAAGTTTTAGAACTTAATTTGTTCATAAGAAAAAGTATGTAAGAAATCAAATTTTGACATCTTTTAGTTTTTTGTAAAATTATCAATCTACGTTTGGATTCATTTTAAATTGATCGTAGATTCATAATTCTCGTCGAAAAACGAAGAAATCCATATATTACATGCCATGTTTTAATCCGAATTACAAAATGGGTCAAAAAGACCCCATAAAACTGAAACAGGGGAAAACCAGCGAGGAAGACGAAGTCACTGCTGAAACTCGCGCGCGCGATCGCGTGAGCGAGGTCGCGCTAGCGGACCGCCCGAGTGACCCCTCGCGCGAGCGGCCCGCGCGCGCGAGTTGTGTGGTTTCAGGCAGATAGAAAAGTTCTCAATAAGAAAAATAAAAATTGGGCATGTCGCGCGAGCGAATCGCGCGATCTCCGTGAACTCAGGCAAACAGAAAAGGATTTAATAAGAAAACGAAAATTGGGCATGTCGCGCGAGCGACATTCGCGCGCGCGACTTCTGACAGTTTCTAAATTTTGCTTATTTTATGTTAAGGAACTTTTTGAGTGATATTTCATGGACTGATTGTCACGCCCCGACGTAGCATAAATAAGGAAAGCGTTTAATTTCCTTTATGGACCCGTAGGTCGCGACAGTTTGAAGGATCGATTCCGTCCCAAACGTCGAACAATAATAAACAATAATAATCAGAGCAGAGCAATCAAGGCTTACAAAAAAAAATTTCTATCTTATTACATCTTATAAACCGGGGTCACTAAGGCACAGACCGCCTTGAAAACAAAACAATAACTTAGTGTCTGTTACAGTCATCCTTATAAAACAAAACAGTTTAAACTTAAAACTCATAGTAAATAAACAGTTCCTTTATTCCAGAAGCAGCCATTCTCAATTAGCATAGTCGTACGATTCCTCCTGGTTATAACCTGAAAAGCCTGAACACGAATGTCCAGGACGCATCAACGTCGTCAGCTTCAAGAAGCTGGTGAGTATTAAAAACATGACTTTGAATGTAAAGCATACCCATTTACCTTTTTTCCATTTCCCATTTAAATCCACAAGTTTATAATTGAAGTAAGAAGCTCATTTAGAAAACATTCACAACATTATTTAAAGAGGGTAAATTTACACTGATGGGACCGTGTATGAGAACAATGCACCACACTCATCTTGCCGACTCTTTTCTCTCGACAGCCACAACAACCCACTATCCTACTCCTGGTCTCTTTGAAATACTACGATAGCCACACTTTAGCAACGGGGCGCCAGGGAGTGTCCAGTTTGCCTCACACTTTGGTCCGGGGTACCAGGGAGTGTCCAATGCCTCACACTTTGAATACCCTAACCGCCATGCAAATACCGGGGCGACCCCTCACACAGTATCCAGACTTGAGTTATCAGGGAGTGTCCGTAGGCCACACTTTAGCACTACCACGGGTGCCAGGGAATGTCCGAGTTCGGCTTCACACACTTTAACGCTTCCATGGGCGTCAGGGAGTGTCCTTGTTTGCCACCGTCGCATTTCAAAGATACCCTCTTCCACAATCGCAACCACAACCACAACCACAACCACAACCACAACCACGACCACAACCACAAACTCATACTCAACCACAACCACGACCACAAACACAAACTCATACTCTTTCCACACTACCATTACTCTTTTCCACACAGACTGACACCCATATGCATGTACCACTGACCCACATGAATGGTATGCACTTAAATGAAAACCAAAAATGCTGAATTAAAGGAACAACACGCGTACGGGGATCAATGAGTCATACTACAGTGTTTTAATCATTCAAACATAACAAAATAGAGTTCTGATTAACTAAATATCCCAAACAGAACCTCAACAGTATATAAATTTCATCCAAACAGTCCCTTAACAGAAAAACCGACAAAAACAGAAACTGCAATACCTCGCGCGCGCGGGCCGCTCGCGCGAAAGGTCGCTCGCGCGGGCCGCTCGCGCGATAAGCCCATTTTTCTTTTATTAATAAACTTTTCTGTCTGCCTGAGGAAAGCAAGGTCGCGCGATAGGGTTCTCGCGCGACCCTCGCTCGCGCGACTAGCCTAATTTCCAATATATATATATAAACTCTTCTGTCTGCCTGGAGACGCATACCTCGCGCGCGGGGGCCGCTCGCGCGAAGGCTCGCTCGCGCGGGCCGCTCGCGCGATTCTCGCGCGCGCGATCGTGGCGCGAGATGAAGCTGAGGCTTCATCTTCTCCGCAGAAACTGCTCTGGTTCAGTGAAACAGGGGTCTTTTTGACCCATTTCAATTTTGTAAGTATATATGTCCTTTTATATATGGATCTCTTCCTTTTTAAACAAGGATTAAGAATCTAAGATTAATTTAACACCATTTGATCCATAGCTCTCCAATTTTATGAAAAACTAAAACATGTCAAAACTTCATTTTCAATATACTTTCTCATATGAATAAATTAGGCTCTATAACTTCAAACATGGCATGTAGGATGTGTAATCTACCATATTCATCTCTAAAAACGAATTTAGATTAAGGTTTGAAAATCTTGATTTCAAGCTATGAATTTTCATACGTAGGATCAACAATGGTGTATTACAAAATTGAACAAACACACAGTAAATAGACATGTAATTACATTCTTAGTGAGTTAGTAATACTCACTGATTGAAGCCTTAGAGATTTAGTTGAGAAAGAAAGGCCAATTAAGAAATCCACTTAAGCTCTAGCTATGGTGATTGAGCTCCTCTCTCTCTAAAATTTGAAGGACTCACTGTGAATCTCTCTCACTCTCTCTGCAATACTAAATTGAAATTGTGCAGATTGTGTGTATGCAGTGTACATATAAATAGAGAACCAATTGAAGGACTTGGGCTCCAAGCATCTTAACAAATACTCTACAAATTGAGTTAAGTTCGTAATTAACTAATTACTAATATACACAGATATAGATACGTATATGGATGTATAGAATTGCTGTGAATTAGAGTAGGGGTCAAATAGGTTCATAGGGGTCAAAGCAAAGTTGTTTGGCAACTTAGCTTATGGCACAACATTTGTACATATAAGTTGTATGTTCCCAAACAAGGCACAAGGCAATCATCACTTGCCATAATTGGAAATAAAGCAAATGTCCAAATCGGTCACTTCCAAAATCTGTGGAAGTTAAACACAATATGGACAGTTTTGAACATAAACTGGTATTTTCGGGGCGCGGTGGTCACCACAAAAATACAGAAAATTCATTTTAACGTAAGAATTGATTTTCCGGTTTCATAAAAATACAGCTTGAATTAAAAGAAAGCATTTCCACCGTTTTGAAATACAGATTTGAAATCTAACACAGGTGTTGTTCAATTTTATAAAATTACAGTTTAACTCCAAACAGAATTTTAATATGAAATAACACAAGGGATAATAATTAGAACATGAGAAATGTAATTAAATGAAGCAGTCCACATTACATAAAATTAAATATGACAATGCAATTACAAATTAAATATGAAAATGTATTTTAAAATTAAATGGAAATGCAGGTTATTACACTGATAAAGCTCTGTTTGGGAAATTTACTAAAACAGAAACCTATTTGGTTATGTTTGGACAATTGAAATAATATATTACGACTTAACAATCCCCGCACCTACATTGTTCCTATAATTCAGCATTTTTACTTTTGTTTAAGTGTCATGACATACATGTGGAGTCAATTGTACATGCAATGTGAGTGTAAATATTGGACAGCGTGGAAAAGAGTAATGGTCAGTGTAGAAAAGAGTGTGTGGTTGAGATTGTGTTGTGGACACTCCCTAGTAATTGTGTACCAAAGTGTGACGTGTTGAGATTGCGGTGAGAGTATCTTTGTAATGCGACGGTGGCAAAACTGGATACTCTCTGACGCCCATGGAAGCGTTAAAGTGTGTGATGTTGAACTTGGACATTCCCTGGCACCCATGGTAGTGCTAAAGTGTGGCCTACAGACACTCCCTGGTACCCCGAGTCTGGATACTGCGTGAGGTTACCTCCGGTATTTGCGAGGCAGATTAGGTGCTAAAGTGTGAGGCATTGGACACTCCCTGGTACCCCTGACCAAAGTGTGAGGCAAACTGGACATTCCCTGGCACCCCTGTGCTAAAGTGTGGCTATCGGAGTATTACAAAGATACTGGTGTGAGATAGTGGGTTGTTGTGTTTGTTGAGAGAAAAGAGTCGGTAAGATGAGATGGTGCATTGTTTTCATACACGGTCATATATATGTGAATTAAAGCTTTCAAATGATATTGTGGTTATTTTCTAGAAATGAACTTCTTACTTTAGTGTAAACTTGTTGAATTAAATGGGAATTGGAAAATGGTGAATGAGTATGTGTTACATTCAAAGCTATGTTTTTAATACTCACCAGCTTCTTGAAGCTGACGGCGTCGATGCGCCCTGGACATTCGTGTTCAGGCTTTTCAGGTTATGACTATGCTAGGCCCTATGATTATGCAAACTGAGAATGGCTGCTTTGGAAGATAAAACTGTTATCAATATCCTATGTTTTAAGCTATAAACTGTTTTGTAATAAGGATGACTGTAATAGGCGATAGATATTGTTTTATTTTAAGGTGGCTTGTGCCTTAGTTGACCCCGTATCGTAATATATAATAAGTTGGAGAAATATTTGTAAACCTTGAATGCTCTGCTCTGATTATTATGTTTTTGTTGTTTACGTTTGGGACGGAATCGATCCTTCAAACTGGGTCCATAAAGGAAATTAAACGCTTTCCTTATTTATGCTATGTCGGGGCGTAACAGGATTTAGTGGTATCAGAGCCAGGTTATTATTTATCTCAAGATAGTTTAACCAGGTTAGGGTTTACCAGTTTAGATCCGATTCCACGATCTGTTAGCTTAAGCTTTACACACCCAATGATACAACAGGGAGGATAGACTCAGAACCCAAACGTCTAAGATTATCTCTTTCCTAATTTAAGTTAGTACCTTTTTATCAGGTATGGACCCAGCTCAGCCGCTCTACGTACCAGATGGGTTTGGAGGACATTTAGTGACTCCCGGGGCAGTAGTCCCAGCTTTTCTCGATTTATATCATATCGCCATTGAGCAGCTAGCCACGACGACTATAGTATCAGATCTCTGGCACCAGGTTCACGTGGTGGGGATAGTTGATTTGACGCGTATTCGCCTTGAGATACGCTATTTTGCGGAGGCTCAGAGCTTACTGAGACTAGTTGATAGTGATGCTCTCTATTTCCCCTTTGAGATCCAGGTTGTGCACGCTCATCTAGCACAGCTGGAGATGCCCAGCCTGTGGTTTCCATAGTTGAGGATGACGGTGATGACGACATCATGGTTATCCCTATTGCCGGGGATGTTGTAGGAGAGGATGGCATAGGTCTAGATGACCTCGCCGCTGAGCTCGAGGAAGAGTTAGCACTTGAGCTAGTTCTGCCTGAGGAGGTGCCAGTTGAGGCAGATGTCCCAGTGCCTGCTTCCTCGTCGACCTCTTAGAGCTCTGATTTCAATTTGGTGGGCCCGTTCCTTGTTCAGCGATTTCGCTATTCGCTAAATCTTCTGATAGCCACCTACGGAGACGATTGATTTCTTAGATATCGCCTTGTATATATTGACTATTTTTGACTAGTAGCTCTATTCTCTTTTGCAACTGTATCTACATGCATTCGAGTATAGGGCAATGACCCCATTTTTGTAACATTAACTCTTGCATGGACATATGCGTCCTAACCCATATAGCTAGGGTAGGCATTGACTGATTATACATGCTTTTTGTATCAACTTGACAAGAAGTTATATATAGAAATACCCTTTTTGATATTGTCGCTGCTTAAACTGCTTTACATTTCTGCTTCATGCATTCTCCTCATTCTACTATCACTATCATGCATAGAATGGCTGGAGGACTAAGGAGGAACAGGAATTTAATTGAGGGAGCACCTGAGGCTGCCGATCCCACAGGAATGTTTGAAGCTTTTGTCAGATGTCTCGAAAGGGTTAGTAATCAGAATGAAAACCGACGAGACCGACAAACTGGAGATAAGCTGTTGGAGAGATTCCGTGCGCTAAGGCCCGAGCAGTTTGCGGGTACCGCGGAACCATGGAAAGCGGAACAGTGGTTAAGACAGATGGACCGTAGGTTCGAAGCTGTGCAATGCAACGAGATGGACAAGAGAAGGTTAGCTACTTTCCAATTGACTGATGCTGCCGCAAACTGGTGGGATTCAGTCACAGCTACTATCGAGAATGAAGCTGCGACGAGAATGACATGGATTGCATTTAAGGGAAGGTTTCTGGGAAAGTATTTTCCGCCTACAGAAAGGCACATGAGGGAGAAGGAATTCATGGACTTGACTCAGGGAACTAAATCGGTGCAAGAGTACACCACTCAGTTCGAGAGACTATCCCGATTTGCCCCTCATATAGTTGATACTAAGGAAAAGAGGATCCGTAAGTATAACCAAGGGCTGACACTGCAAATTCGCCGCATGACTCTCGGTCACCTAGATAAGTCTTTCGACGGACTAGTTGGCCTGACCACTGATCTGGAAGAAGATGCTCGAGTGAATCGGAAGCAATTCGAATTTCGGCCGCCTCAGAGGGGTAATTTTGGAAATAGACCACCAATGAATCGTACCCAAGGGCAAAAAAAGAATTTTGATGGGAGCAAGAGGACCCAAGCTATCACCTATCCGACTCAACCCCGAGTAGGAGAAGGAAGTAGTGCTGGAAAATGTTTCAATTGTGGCAACCCCGGTCATCTGGCTCGAGATTGCAAGGCACCGAGGTGTGCTGCTCAGCAAAGAATAGTCTGCTACAACTATGGTGAACCAGGTCATATCAGCAAGTTATGTACTGCCCCTAAGCAAGTGACTTATGGTCAGCAAGGTCAGACTCGCGTGAATGCTGTTATCCCTGATGCCGCTGGATATGATGGGACTGTGTACGAAGAAGGAAACGATGAAGAAGCTCAACCTGATCAGCAAACAGTAGAAGGTACCTTGACTCTGTTTAACTCGCATGTTAAAGTGTTATTTGATTCGGGTGCTGCTCTTTCATTCATATCTATTAATACGATTTGGAGATTGGGTATATTACCTCATTGTTTAGAGAAAACTTTGAGGGCTACCTCACCATTGGGAGCCGCAGTCAAGTTAGGACATGTGTGCAAGGATTGTCCTTTACGATTAGGAGATCGTGAAATCCCTGCAAGACTGATTGTCCTATCGATGAAGGAATTCGACATAATCCTAGGCATGGATTGGCTCTCTCAGAATCAAGCGAAGCTGGATTGTGCGAGGAAGAGAATTACATTCCCTGACAATGAGAATTAACCCTTTGATTTTCAATGTAACCCTTTGGGAGATGTGTTCCTCACGAGATGCTTAGCAAACATCGAAGTCGTCAGTATAGAGATGACAGCGACGTCTATACCTGTAGTCAAGGACTTCGAAGAAGTATTTCAAGACGTTTCTGGTTTGCCGCTCGAGAGAAGTATAGAGTTCTGTATTGTGCTTATACCGGGTACCGTACCGATCACGAAGGTTCCCTACAGAATGGCCCCCACCGAACTGTTGGAATTGAAGGAACAAGTTCAAGACCTCGAGAACCTAGGTTTTGTACGTCCAAGTATATCGCCTTGGGGAGCACCTGTGTTATTCGTGAAGAAGAAGGACGGGATACTTCGGTTGTGTATCGATTACAGAGAATTGAACCGCGTGACTATCAAGAACAAGTATCCCTTACCCCGAATCGACGACTCATTTGATCAACTACAAGGAGCTACGACATTTTCTAAAATAGACCTAAGGTCGAGATATCATCAGTTGAGGGTACGGAAGGAAGACATACCTAAGACTGCTTTTAGAACCCGATATGGTCATTATAAATTTTTGGTAATGCCGTTTGGAATGACGAATGCCCCAGCAGTGTTTATGGATCTAATGAACAGAGTGTTCAAGCCTTATTTGGATCAGTTTGTCATCGTCTTCATTTATGATATTTTGATCTATTCTAAGTCAGCAGAAGAACACGAGCAACACCTATGGATTGCGATGCAGACACTCAAGGACCACCACTTGTATGCCAAGTTCAGTAAGTGTGAGTTCTGGTTACAAGAAGTGAAATTTTTGGGACACAAGGTGTCATCTTAAGGAATTTCTGTGGATTCATCCACGACAGATGCTGTGTCAAACTGGGTTAGGCCGAGCAACCCTATAGAGGTTAGGAGTTTTCTGGGACTCGCAGGTATTACAGAAGATTTGTTGAAGGGTTTTCAAAAATAGCTGCACCATTAACCGGATTGCCGAAGAAGAATTTGAAGTTCGACTGGACAGAGAAGCATGAGCGCGCCTTTCTAGAGTTGAAAGAGAGACTCACTACCGCACCGGTACTAGCTATACCCAAGCCTGATGAGAAGTTCACTATCTTTAGTGACGCGTCATATCAAGGACTAGGGTGTGTACTTATGCAAGATGGTAGAGTTATTGCCTATGGATCTAGACAGCTGAAGCAGAACGAGTTGAACTATCCCATTTATGATTTGGAGTTGGCGGCAGTAGTATTCACACTCAAGATTTGGAGACACTATCTCTACGGTGAGAAGTTTGATTTATTCTCCAATCACAAGAGTCTGAAATATTTGTTCACACAGAAAGAGTTGAACATGAGACAACGCAGATGGATGGAGCTGATCAAAGATTACGACTTCACGTTAGAATACCATCCTGGTAATACTGTGGTCGCTGATGCTTTAAGTCGGCAGACTCGTGAGACGATCGCCTCCTTAATGGTTAGAGAATAGCGAGCATTAGAAACATTAGCGGAATTCGATGTACAGAGTACTGAAGAAGGAGAAGGACAACTTTTCAGATGTCTTATCCTACAGCCAGTTCTTATCGATCGCATTATTGAAGCTCAGAAAGAAGATGAGAAGTTTCAAGCATGGTTTGCGAAGATGTCAGAGAAAGATCCGACAGAATGGAAGGTGGGAATCGATGGAGGATATCGATGCAGAGACAGATTATGTGTACCAGACTGTAGGGGTTTGAGAAATAATATTCTGGCAAAAGCACATAAGTCAAGATATACATTTCACCCAGGAGGAACAAAAATGTACAAGGATTTGAAAAGAAATTTCTGGTAGAAAAGTATGAAGAAGGATGTGGCTGAATTTGTATCCAAGTGTTTGACGTGTCAACAAGTCAAAGCCGAACATCAGAGACCGTCAATATTGTTGTAACCGCTACCTATTCCTGGTTGGAAGTGGGAGCACATCACGATGGATTTTGTAGTGGGATTGCCTCGATCGCAACAGAATCATGACTCCATTTGGGTAATCGTGGATCGATTGACTAAGTCGGCACATTTCATCGCTTATAGTATGACATACCCGGTAGAAAAGATGAGTCGGATGTACATACAACAAGTTGTGCGACTTCACGGTGCACCTGTGTCGATTGTGTCAGACCGTGACGCGCGTTTTACTTCTGGATTTTGGGAAAGCTTGCAAGAAGCTATGGGAACCTCGCTCAAGTTGAGTACTACTTTTCACCCTCAGGCAGATGGGCAAATCGAGCGTGTTAATCAGATCATGGAAGATATGCTTAGGGTTTGTGTCATCGATTTTGAAGAATCTTGGGAGACGCACTTGCCTTTGGTTGAATTTACCTATAACAATAGTTATCACACGAGTATCGGGATGGCTCCGTTCGAAGCATTGTATGGACGGCCTTGTCGTTCTCCGTTGTGTTGGGCAGAGGTGGGAGATACGAAGTTGTTGGGACCAGATTTGGTTAGAGAAACCAACGAGAAGATTTCTCTGGTCAAGGAAAGGATCAGAACCGCTCAAAGCTGGTATAAGAGTTATGCCGATCGACGCCGAAAAGATTTGGAGTTCAATGTTGGAGATCACGTACTTCTTAAGGTTTCACCGACCCAATGAGTAGTACTCTTCGGTCTCAAGAGAGAAAAATTGGCTCCGCGTTTCATCGGACCGTTCGAAATTCTGGAACGTGTCGGAAAAGTGGCATATCGATTGACGCTACCACCGAAGATGTCTGGGGTTCACAATGTATTTCATGTAACTATGCTGAGAAAGTACATTCGAGACCCCTCGTATGTGGTAAGTTATGATGATATTGAGACGAGTCATAACGTTTCTTACAAGGAGAGGCCTGTGAAGATTCTAGATCAGAGTATAAAGAAGTCGAGGAATAAGGATATTCCGTTGGTGAAGGTTCAGTGGATTCACCATAACGAGAATGAAGCCTCATGGGAAGTCGAAGCTGATATAAGGAAGAAGTACCCGGAGTTATTTCAGGACTAGTTAGTCTTGATTTCAGGGACGAAATCCGGTTTAAGGGAGGAAGGGTGTAATAACCTGCATTTTTATTTAATTATTTGTGAATGCATTTGTCATATTTAAATTCAAAACTTGTAAATGTCTGCTTTTATTAATTTCCCTGTGTAATTTTGTGGTTGGTCTTATTTCATAATAAAATTATTTTTGGGGGTTCAACTGCAATTTTATGAATTTAAGAAATACCTGTATCGAATTTCAAAACTGTATTTCAAAACGGTGGAAATAATTTCTGTTGACTCAAACAGTATTTTTATAAGAACGGAAAACTATTTCTGATGTTGAAATGAATTTTATGTATTTTTTTGGTGAACACCGCGCCGCGAAAATACCAGTTTATGTTCAAAACTGTCCGCACCGCGTTGAACTTCCACAGATTTTGAAAGTGATGTAAAGCAAGATTTGGCATTTGCTTTATTTCTAATTATGAAAACTAATCATTGTTAAAGTCTTGTTTGGATAGACTAGCCTTGAGTGTGTTGATGTTGTGCCATAAGCTTGAATTCCCAAACACTTCAACTTTGACCCCTATATGTCTATAATTGACCCTAACATATCTGTAGAGATGTGTATATGTATGTATATCAACACACACACACACACACACACATCTGTGAATTGGTGGTTCATTTAGAAATTAAGGAAAGAAATTGAATTGTTGAGTGTTGAAGAATGGACTTGGTGGCCAAGTTTGGCTTTTCTCCTATATATATACACCACATACACTCTCATTCATACACTCTCACCATCTTCATACATTGAAATCCCAGAGAGAAAAGAGAAAGAGTTTGAGAGTTTATTTCAGAAATTGAGAGAGAGTAGAAGCTTGATCATCCATAGCTTGAAGCTTCAATTGGGTTTCTTATATTTCTATTCTTTTTCAACAATCTCTACTCTTCTAATCTCAGTGAGTATTTCTAACTCACTCAGAATGTAATTCACTCCTTATTTGCTACTGTGTATTAATAATTTGTAATCACCATGGATGTTCTTACGTTGGTATTCAAAGCTTGAAAACATGAAGTTTTTCAATCGTAACCAAAATAAGTTTTTAAAGATAAAAATGATAGATTATACATCATGGATGCTATGTTTAAAGTTTTAAAGCTTAATTTGTTCATAAGAAAAAGTATATAAGAAATCAAATTTTGACATCTTTTAGTTTTTTGTAAAATTAGCAATCTACGTTTGATTCATGTTAAATTGATCGTAGATTCATAATCCTCGTCGAAAAATGAAGAAATCCATATATTACATGCCATGTTTTAATCCGGATTACAAAATGGGTCAAAAAGACCCCTTAAAACTGAAACAGAGGAAAACCAGCGAGGAAGACGAAGTCAATGCTGAAACTCGCGCGTGCGATCGCGTGAGCGAGGGTCGTGCTAGCGGACCACCCGAGTGACCCCTCGCGCGAGCAGCCCGCGCGCGCGAGTCATGTGGTTTCAGGCAGATAGAAAAGTTCTCAATAAGAAAAATGAAAATTGGGCATGTCGTGCGAGCAAATCGTGCAAGCGATCCGCGCACGCTATCTCCGTGAACTCAGGCAAACAGAAAATGTTTTAATAAGAAAACAAAATTTTGGCATGTCGCGCGAGCGACCTTCGCGCGAGCAGCCCGCGCGTGGGACTTCTGACAGTTTCTAAATTTTGCTTATTTTATGTTAAGGAACTGTTTGGGTGCTATTTCATGGACTGATAAAGCTCTGTTTGGGAAATTTACTAAAACAGAAACCTATTTGGTTATGTTTGGACAATTGAAATAATATATTACGACTTAACAATCCCCGCACCTACGTTGTTCCTATAATTCAGCATTTTACTTTTGTTTAAGTGTCATGACATACATGTGGAGTCATTTGTACATGCATGGTGAGTGTAAATGTTGGACAGCGTGGAAAAGAGTAATGGTCAGTGTAGAAAAGAGTGTGTAGTTGAGATTGTGTTGTGGTTACTCCCTAGTAATTGTGTACTAAAGTGTGACGTGTTGAGATTGCGGTGAGAGTATCTTTGTAATGCGACGGTGGCAAAACTAGATACTCTCTGACGCCCATGGAAGCGTTAAAGTGTGTGATGCCGAACTTGGACATTCCCTGGCACCCATGGTAGTGCTAAAGTGTGGCCTACGGATACTCCCTGGTACCCGAGTCTGGATACTGCGTGAGGTTACCTCCGGTATTTGCGAGGCGGATTAGGTACTAAAGTGTGAGGCATTGGACACTCCCTGGTACCTCGGACCAAAGTGTGAGGCAAACTGGACATTCCCTGGCACCCCTGTGCTAAAGTGTGGCTATCGGTAAGATAAGATGGTGCATTGTTTTCATACACGGTCACACATATGTGAATTAAAGCTTTCAAATGATATTGTGGTTGTTTTCTAAAAATGAACTTCTTACTTTAGTGTAAACTTGTTGAATTAAATGGGAATTAGAAAATGGTGAATGAGTATGTGTTACATTCAAAGCTATGTTTTTAATACTCACCAGCTTCTTGAAGCTGACGGCGTCGATGCACCCTGGACATTCGTGTTCAGGCTTTTCAGGTTATGACTATGCTAGGCCCTATGATTATGCAAACTGAGAACGGCTGCTTTGGAAGATAGAACTGTTATCAATATCCTATGTTTTAAGCTATAAACTGTTTTGTAATAAGGATGACTGTAATAGGCGATAGATATTATTTTATTTTAAGGCGGCTTGTGCCTTAGTTGACCCCGTATCGTAATATGTAATAAGTTAGAGAAATATTTGTAAGCCTTGAATGCTCTGCTCTGATTATTATGTTTTTGTTGTTGACGTTTGGGACGGAATCGATCCTTCAAACTGTCACGACCTACGGGTCCATAAAGGAAATTAAACACTTTCCTTATTTATGCTACATCGGGGCGTGACAAAGAACTTACTTCTGGAACTTTGTTTTTTTCATCATCATAAGTTATTTCCTGATCATAAACGTTTGTTCTAAAACTTACAGTTTCTCTTAGATTCTGAAACAAATATTTATGATTATAAAACAATCATTTATGGTTATGGAATAAAATTTTAAATTAAAAACTTACTTCTTAACTTTGTTCCTTCATAATCATAAGTTGTTCCATTGCCTTACAAATTTGTTCCATGACCATACAAGTTTGTTCCAAAAATTGTAGGTTATGTAAGATTGTGAAATAAATATTTTATGATCACGAAACAATCATTTATGTTTATGAAACAAATTTATAAATTCAAAACTTACTTCTGAAACTTTGTTCCTTCATCTTTATAAATTGTTCCATGACCATACAAGTTTGTTACAAAATTATAGGTTCTGTTAGATTTTAAAACAAATATTTTATGATTACGAAATAATCCCCTATGGTTATGAAATAAATTGGTAAATTCAAAACTTACTTCTGAAACTTTGTTCCTTCATCATCATAAGTTGTTCCTTGACCATAAACGTGTGTTCCAAAAATAGTAGATTCTCTTAGATTCTGAAACAAATATTTTTGATTATTAAACAATCATTTATGGTTATAGAACAAAATTTTAAATTAAGAACTTACTTTTGAAACTTTGTTTCTTCATCTCCATAAGTTGTTCCCTGGCCAAACAAGTTTATTCCAAAAAATGTAATTTCTCTTAGATTCTTAAACAAATATTTTACGATTACGAAACAATCCCCTATGGTTATGAAACAAATTTGTAAATTTAGAACTTACTTCTAAAACTTTGTTCCTTCATCATCATATTTAGTTCCATGATCATAAATGTTTGTTCCAAAAATTGTAGGTTCTCTTAGATTCTGAAACAAATATTTATGATTATAAAACAATCATTTATGGTTATGGAACAAAATTTTAAATTAATAACTTACTTTTGAAACTTTGTTTCTTTATCATCATAAATTGTTCCCTGACCACACAAGTTTGTTCCAAAAATTTGTCGTTTCTCTTAGATTCTGAAACAAATATTTTATGATTATGAAGCAATTCCCTATGGTTATGAAACAAATTTGTAAATTCAGAACTTACTTCTGAAACTTTATTCCTTCATCGTCATAAGTTGTCCCTGACCGTAAAAGTTTGTTCCAAAAATTGTAGGTTCTCTTAAATTTTGAAACAAATATTTATGATTATAAAACAATCATTTATAGTTATCGAACAAAATTTTAAATTAATAACTTACTTCTGAAACTTTGTTTATTCATCATAATAAGTTGTTCCCTAATCAAAAAAGTTTGTTCCAAAAATTGTCGTTTCTCTTAGATTCTGAAACAAATCTTTTATGATTCCGAAACAAACCCCTATGGTTATGAAACAAATTTGTAAATTCAGAACTTATTTCTGAAACTTTGTTCCTTCATCATTATAAGTTGTTCCTTGATCATAAACGTTTGTTCCAAAAATTATAGGTTTTCTTAGATTCTGAAACAAATATTTATGATTATGAAACAATCATTTATGACTATGGAACAAGATTTTAAATTAAGAACTTACTTCTGAAACTTTGTTTCTTTATCATTATAAGTTTTTCCCTGACCATAAATTTTTATTCCAAAAATTTTAGGTCCTTTTAGATTCTGAGCTAATATTTATGATTATGAAACAATCATTTATGGTTATGGAACAAAATTTTAAATTAAGATTTTTCTTCTGAAACTTTGTTTATTCATTATCATAAGTTGTTCCCTGACCATAAACGTTTGGTCCAAAAATTATAGGTTTTCTTAGATTCTGAAATAAATATTTATAATTATGAAACAATCATTTATGGTTATGGAACATAATTTTAAATTAAGAATTTATTTCTGAAACTTTGTTCATTCATCATCATAAGTTGTTCCCTAACCATACAACATACTAGTTTGTTCCAAAAATTGTAGTTTCTGTTAGATTTTGAAATAAATATTTTATGATTACGAAACAATCTTTTATGAATATGGAATATCATCATTAGTTGTTCCCTGACCATGAATTCAGAACTTACTTTTGAAACAATCATTTAAGACCACTGAAACTTTGTTTCTTACCATACAAGTTTGTTCCATAAACATTTTTAACTACATGAAATTTCTTATTTCCAGGGAACAATGGCAGGGGGTTCATGTTCCAAAGACAATGGTGTGTATGTTGATTTAACGAATGATGAGGACTTCGATATTAATGGTGAAATCTATACAACAACATATGAAGAAATAGAAAACTCATTTGGTGGATTTCAATGCTCTATAGACGGAGTTGAAAACAACATTGGTGCAACGAGTAACAGTAATAACCCAGAAGGCTCATTTGATGGGTTTCATATAGAGTTAAAAACAACATTGGTGGAACGAGTAACACTAATAACATAGAAGACTCATTTGGTGGGTTTCATTACTCTGTAGGTGGAGTTGAAAACTACATTAGTGCAACGAGTAACACTAATAACACAGAAGACTCGTTTGGTGTGTTTCAGTGGTCCTTTGGTGGAGTTGAAAGTGACTTTTGTGCAACGGATGGGACGTATAAAGCCATATCAAAGTTGACCGAAGCAGATGTGTTCGCATTGAAATTCAATTCCGAGACTGAAGCAGAAATTTGGTACAATTTATGTGGAAAAGTCAAGGGTTTCAGTATCAGAAAAGATAATAGAAGTGTTAACAATGAAGGTATGGTTCTCTCTAGAAGATGGTACTGTTCTAAAGCGGGTTTCAGACAACAACATCATTTATAGAGGCAAGACAGACTGAGAGAGCCAAAGGCACTTACTAGAGTTGAATGCACTACCACGCTCTGTATTCGATTGATGAAGAATGGGTCAAAATATGAGGTGGTAGATTTTGTTAAAAATCATAATCATTCTCAAGCAGCACCGCCTTGCGTACCCTTCTTGTGGTCACATCACAAAGTAAATTTTCCAAAAACGCAAGTGAGTTCAATGCGTGCCATTGGAATCAAACCAAGCAAGATTATGGACTTAATGGTATAACCGTCAGGCAGGTATGAGAATGTTGTTTTCACCCAAAAGGACCTATACAATCATGTTAATGTTGCACGAAGGGAAGAAGTTAGTAATGGTGATGCAGATGCCACTTTGTGTTTGTTACGTGCTTTTTAAGACAAGGATCCATCCTTCGTTTACAAGTACGATGTCAATGATGAAGGTTGCCTATCCAAATTATTTTGGAGCGATGGAAAATCGCAATTGGATTATGCAAGATTTGGAGACGTTCTCGTCTTTGACACAACCTATAAAACAAATGCATACAGGAAACCGTTTGTGATTTTGGTGGGCGTCAATAATCATTGGTAGTCTACGATATTCGGTTGCACATTGCTAGCTAAAACCTAAAGATTATAAAAGTTTTTGTCTATGTTTCGTTTGGGTCCGAGTTACGTCTGAAAACTAAATTCCGTGGAATCTCTAGATAACCTACCTTTTATGCAACATATCACTCACGTTCTCACCACAGTATTCAAAATGGTCTAAAATCAAATCCAAACTACCAAATATTATACAAAACATGTATAATTACTATTCACAAAATATCATAAACATCAAATAACATTTAAGCCATATAAATGTCATTTATTCATGTTGATGCCACACGATTCTCCTATTACCGTGTCCTCGATTGACACTCCACCATTGACCTCCAGTCAACCTCATTCACAATTATCAAATCAATAACATAGATAATTCACAAAATTTCATTTATGCATTTTAAACAATGCTTTTCCCCGGAACGGGTGTGACAGCATTCTTGCCATCGATGCAGTAAGGTTGGGTACCTATACAGACATTTATCGGTTAGTCAACCCAAAAATAGTGACAGAAAGTAGTTCAAAAATTAAACGTAATAGTTATAGCTATTATCACATTAATAGCAATGGAACCAATCCACTATACGAATAACTTCAAAACATTACTCGGAGAGTAAACCCCTATCTCAAGGAATTTTAAAGTTCAAAACTCAAGAAATGTTGGACAATTGGTGAACGCGACTACCAAACCTAGGCTTTGATACCAAAACTCTTGTCACGCCCCGCAGTAGCAAAAAATAAAGAATCTCGATTGTGGATTAAAGTGACGTATTCATGTAGCCTCTATTCGGACTTCCCGCCCACTCATGGACTAAGGCAATATTCCTTTAGCCTCTGTCGAATTAAGATGATAATATCGGCATAACCCTCAGTCTCGGTCTTGGGCTAACGTGACCATGCCCTTAGTCTCTGTCGGATCTCTCTTGTCTCGGTCATGGACTAAGACGACATTCCGTTAGCCTCTATTGGACCAGGGTGCCAGCCACATTACAATTACCTCGATTCGTATCCCTTAGTTTCTCTCATGGACTAAGGCAACATCACAAATATATCCCTTAGTCTTTCTCATGGACTAAGGCAATCCCACCAGTATATCCTTTAGTCTCTCTCATGGCCTAAGGCAATACCACTAATATATCCCTTAGTCTCTCCCGTAGACTAAGGCAATATAAGTATACTGTAACCCATATTGTACGATCTTCGCGATCGCATTTCCCACGCACCAATCATAAATAGTATTGACCTCTGGGGTCAATAGATCCACTACTATGCACGTCAGCTTCTCAATTCACTTAACAATATTATATCATCATTTATACAATTGGTTTCACTGTTTAATGCATTAAGCCCATTATTTAATGTGTGCATTATTCCAATACAGCTTCTACTAATCATCGCATGATAATATACAGCTTAACAATTCATCGGATATAAACAAACTAAACATTTAACATTCTGTCAAGTTCGATCGATCGAACTCATTTCAATTGATTGACAAAATTGAAGTTCGATCGATTGAGCAATGTTCGATCGATTGAAGTCTGTCTGTGTTTAATCGATCGAAAACAGTTCGATCGATTGAGAAGTGGTTTTCTTCCCAAACTGAATTGGATCTCTCCCATACATTTGGGGTCCGCTTTTTCTCGCCGAGCAGATGTTCTGCAAGTCCAACCAGCCAATTCCTCACCAACCGATATCTTGACGTTCTCATCCAACGATGTCAGGGAACTAGACTTATATACCTTAGGAAAAAAACTTTCTGGTCATGGAAACAATTATTTATGATGATAGAACAAAACTTTATGGTCACGGAACAAAACTTAGAAATCTGGAACAAAAGTTTATGTTCATGGAACAAATATTTTTTGATGAATAAACAAAACTTTCTGGCCATGAAACAAATATTTATGATGAAAAAACTAGATTTGCTTACCTTAGGAACAAAACTTAGAAATCTGGAACAAAAGTTTATAGTCATAGAACAAATATTTTCGATGAAAAAATAAAACATTTTGGACACAGAACAAATATTTATGATAAAGGAACAAAACTTAATAATCATGTAACAAATTTTTAACATGGATGAACAAAACTTAGTAACTATGGAACAAAACTTTCCCGTCATGAAACAAATACTAATAATGAAGGAACAAATCTTAATGATCATGGAACAAAACTTTCGGGTCATGTTTGAGATACAAAATTTGGGAAGCATAGCATTACTCTCAATGAAAATTAATCGAGCCCAAGACTATATGTGATGGAAACCTATTTGTGATAACAATTTGAAAAGAATGGTATTACTTTGAAGAAAGAAGAAAACATGAAGCCAAAATAACATAGAGAAATATGACACAAAAATAAGTATTTGAATGGCGTTGATTAAGGGTCTATTTTGGAAAGCTTAAAACAAGATCGGTCGATGGTACCCCTTGGACCGGTCGGTGGTACCTCTAATTGAGTTTTAAGTTTTTGTTTTATCCAACTTCTATTTTGATGAAAAGGGTCCTTGAAGGTCCTTAATAATTCAATTTGAGTGGTGAAAATGAAAAAAAATAAAAAATTAGCACATTTTTTTTGGTGCGTTTGAGAACATATTACTCAATTGAAAAAGCAACCAAAAAATTAGTGAAAAAATATATGAAAAAAAATTCTACTAAAAATAATCACTGAAATACAGTCTATTTTAGTACTTGAAATATTATTTTCAATATTATAAATTTAATCGCTTAAAATTTAGCTCTTAATTTCAAGTACTTAATTTTCAGTTTATTAAACAGACGCGAAGAGATGGGTCTTTATGGTATTTTAATAGGGAATTGTTATTCCTATTCCGTGGATGAACCAATGCACTCTATGAAATCCATTGACTACATGGTGTCTTAGTAGTACTAATGAGTGCAGTAGTTTAATTTTGGAGAGGGAATTCCCTTTTAATAAATTCAACATTAATCAATAAATAGTAGTGTGTGTGTGTGTGTGTGTGTGTGTGTGTGTGTGTGTGTGTGTGTGTGTGTTTGTTTGTTATGGCTAATAAAAGCTCAGGGGGAAAGTGTTATTTTTCAAATCTGAGGAGGTAAGAGTTTTCGGTTCAAAACTCAGGAGTGACAGGTGATATTAGCCCTATCTTTTATAGACAGAGAGAAGACTGGTTTCCTTATACTACCATAATTCTACTTAACCATGAAAGTAGAATTATTTAGGAAACTACTTACTCTTATTTGACCAGTGGGACACTCTTCAATAATAGTTGGACCACTTCAATATCAACCAATCAAAATTAACTACGCCTACAGTCACATCTGTTAGAAAACACTTTTGAAAAAAAAAAATTGGGAAGCGTATCATTATTCAAGTTTAAATTGAAAGAGTAATGATATGCTTTCCAAATCCAAATGGGTCTATTGGATTGTGATTGGAGGATGTTGAAGTGATCCCACAGGGCCACAGTGATCATTGGACCCATTGTTTTTTAAATGGTATCACATCATTTGAAATGGAGATTTGAGATTTGAATTTGGGATTCATAGCATTACTCAAATTGAAAGCATACTTAAAATACACTCCCTCCGTTCCAAAATAAGCGTCCACTACCTTTTTGGACACAGTTTAAGAAAATAATAACATGTGGTGGATGTTTATTCACCTTTTGGGGTGACACATTATCAACCACACATTTTTGTCCAAAGTAGAAAGTGGACACTTATTTTGGAACATCCAAAAAAGGAAATGTGGACACTTATTTTAAAACGGACAGTCAAGCTTGTAAGTGAATAGAGTTGAGTGAACATACCCAGTGAACATATGAAAAAATTCGCGGGCTGCCCCGCTGACTTGCGTGTTTTTTTAGGCTAAAACATATGTTCACTGGATATGTTCACTCAACCTTGTTCACTTAAGAGCCTTATCATATATATATATATAAAGTACATATTATGTGGGACATAGAGATAAATAAATATTATCTTACAAAGAATAGAGCAATTTGTTTGCTTGATAATGGTAACCGGTTGTGAATACCGAGATTCCACCTCTTTTGTTTTTGTTTTGAAACTTGTTTGAAATTTGATTTGAATCGAAAGAAGAAAATGGTCTGTTGAAAACAGATACAGAGTCGCCACTTGGTCTTTAGGGAACCAAGAAACCAAATTTGACTCACCCAAGCGGATAAGGGCACCGACCCTTCATAACCAAAGAACTTGGTTCGGGGTTTTGGTACGAGAGAGGAAGGAGCCTTTGTCACGACTAAAACACCCTCAACTCACCCCGTCTTTTGACGGGTCTCAATTAGCATCCAAATAATCATCTTATACTATGTATGGTTCGACAATTAATACTATGATAATATATTACATCACATAAGAAAATTTGAAATGGAAGATCTAAAGATAAAATATCATTCATAAGATCTAAGCCAAATATCATACAATGCAAAGTGAAAGATCACACAAATAAACCTAGGAAAAAATCGTCTAATCATATATCAAATAATCAAGACTTCTAATCTAAAAAGGGGAGGGGGGGGGGGGGGACATGAATTGTTCTTGAAGCAAATAATCAAAGAAATCAAAATATGCTGAGCAAGCTAGTATAATGCATGTTATTCTTTGAGAAAAGAAGATCTCTCAATCCTCGGGACGGATGAGAAAGGATGATTAGATCAAGGGGAAGCATGAACGTGTGATCATGATCGCTCCTTATAATCTTCTTAGATTAAGAGTTACAAAAACCCGAAATCTTGCATGAATGTAATGCATGTACCTAAAATGTGCAAAGGTTGTAGTGTGTTTTGTGTACATGGATTTCTAGAATGACTTAGAAGTCTAAAATGTGTATGAATGAATGAATGAAATCAACATGGGATATGTACAAATGTAGTATGAACTACTTCCTAAGATATGAACTAATTTGGAATGCCTATGAGCATCAAATCAAAGAATGAAAGTTAAAATGTGCTTGCTGTGAATAGTTGACAGAACAGTAACATGATCTTGTAAAAATGGAAAGGAGGGGTTAGGAATGTTTTCAGAGCATGATTTTTTATGGAGGTATTACTTATTGTGTCTAGAACACAACCCAAAAAGCCAATCTTTAATAACTATCATAGATTGAAAGAAATCATATAAACAATGAAGGTCACTCAGAAACAGAGTCCGTACTGTCGACTGAAATGTTGAAAAATCTTAGAAAGTGAAAACAAATGATCTAGGGGCCCATTTTATACAGAAAGTTCCCTAAGACATTGAAGTTTAAGGGAAAAATAAGTTGGGACCACCTCTTTTGGAAAAGTTTTCTGAAAAAGAAGTTGGAAGTTGGCTAAGCTACTGTGACAGCAGAGGCAGAATGTCTGGAAGGAATGTTTGGGTCCAAATGGACCATTTTCAAGTACTTCCAAGTCAAACCAAAAATCATGGGTGTTCTCCAATGAGTTAGGAAGACTTTCCAAGTGGCCTTGCATCCATATGTTGAGTATTGAGGTCTATAAAAGTCTTTGTACTCAGATTACTCACTGTTTTGAAAAATTTGGGGGAAAACAAGGTTTTCTTTCTTGAGATCAAAATGAGAGGGATTGAGAGGGGTTTTGAAGTAGATGTTTTGAAAGCATATTTTCAATACTCAATGGAGGTTATAGCCACTTGAAATACCAATCTCAAACTCATCATCAAGAACCTCCAAGATTGTTGGAGAGATTTATTTTATTTTGAACATAACTTCAAGAATACCTTGGAGGTATTGAAGTTATGATCATCATCTATCAAACATGTTTTTGAGGTCAAGAGCTACTATCCATAAGGATTCACTCACCCCAAACTTCATGTCATCATTTAGATGATGATGAACTAGTAAGTAAATAAAGAAAATAAAAAAGAAATGAGATGAGAAAAGATGAACATTATATAAACAAGCAAGCAAAAAGATAGCAATCAATAGATGATATTCATGATGTATAGAACTTGTAGTTTGGTGTTTCAGTCATATGTGATGACATTGGACATGGAAGAAGCTTCCATTCTCTTAAATGCTCACTAAAATGGTGGTTGGGTGTATTGAATGTTGAAGTAAATGGGAATAATGAATTAAAAACAAAGTTTAGAACTCACTTTTGTTTTGCAAATCAAAGAAGGAATCATATTTTCTCTCTATTCTAACCTTATCTCTACAACTTTCTCTCCCCAACTTTTTCTAAACTTTCATTTGACTCTCCCAAAATGAAGAGCAATGGGAGGTTTATATAGGCCAACTTGGGGTGGTTTTGGGGTTTTAGAAGTATTCCCATTGGTCCCAAATATCTGAAATCATAAAACTACGTCGTTTTGGCTTTCAATTAATCAAAATGAACCCCCAAGAAAAATTACAAAAATGAACTGTTCTGGAGGGGAGTGCCGCGGCGGCAGTGGGCCAGTGCCGCGGCGGCATTGCTCCTCCTTCGTCCAGATAATGCTGTTTAGGCTCCCTGAGGTTTCGGTATTCGCGAAAAGGCCCTATTTCGTCCGAAATTCACAGAAAATGCATACGAACTCCAAATTGAGGTTGTGATATACCGTTGGAAAGGTAATGGAGTCCACTTTACATGAAAAATAGTTCGGGGATAGGTCACTTTGAAAAGTTTCCCGGTATTTGCGATAAAAGCCGATTTGATCACCTTTTTCGCCTTTAGAAATTCATAATAAATTCGTTTTAAATCCAGAAATTATGTGCGATATACCATTGGAAAGCTATTGGCTTCTAGTATCCATGAAAAATGTTTGAAAATTGTCTCAGTGCCCTGATTCCAAAGTCAAATTTTGGTTAAACTGGTAAAACCTAGGATTCTCGGGAAGTTCTGGAAATCTCCGGGAATTCCCAGGAGCTGACGTTTTCGCTCGATTTTCTTTTGAAACTCGTTTTAATACTTTTCTCATGATTTAGAATGATTCCGGTGAATTCGGACGATTTCGGTCAAACTTGGTCAAACTCTGGTCAAACCTGGTCAAACCTTGGTCAAACCGGTCAACGGGGACTTTCCGGGAACTTCCGGGACTTCCAGGGGCCTCTGGGAGCTGACGATTTCATCCGCTTTTACTTAAAAACTCATTTTATCGATTTTCTTACGACGTAGCATGTTTCCAGAACTTTGGGACCAAATCTGGGAGTTTTCGGGCTTTAAGGGGCATTTTGGTCATTCTGAGCATTCCGAGAGATAGAACTAATTTCCAGGAGTCCTTTTAAGTCTTTTTCGATCATTGTGAACCACCAAGCTATGGGTCTCCTAAATCTGATAGCCGACAAAATGGGGTGTCTACACCGGTTAAAAAGGTAAGGAAGCTTTTTTTGGTGTGATTTTGGTACATTACTACAATACCACACATGGTTTATTTTTAAATTGGGTATACACGTGGATGGTTGGGATGATGAAGCATCATCATCCAAGGGTTGAAATGATTTTATTGTATGTACAACAAAACCGCTTTGTTGTACCGAAGTCATCGCCTCAATGAAGACGTCCAAGACAAGCAAGTAAAAGTGAATATAAGTACTATCCGCAAATCTACTGCATTTTTGGAGTGATCCACTGATCCCACGACAAATATCACAAGCTTTTATGGAACCAATATTTTTAGGACACCAAAAGAATTAGAAAATTGCTGTGGTCACCGACATCTACAGAAAAATTGCACCGAGAGAGGAGGGACCACCACTTTTACACTTTGGTGATTTAAAAAAAAAAAAGGCACGGGTCGGATCTTTGGTTACCCAAATTCAAATCACCAAAGTGTAAAAATAGTGGGCCCCTCCCCTCTCGGTACAATTTTTCGGTAGATGTCAGTGACCATAGCAATTTTCAAAGAATTAAAGTAAAAAAATGCTTCACATCATGAGTGCATTGTTGCTTGGGTGTTTGGGTCAGAAAAATGCACTCTCTTTAGTTGGGGTGGCTCAACTATAAGGCAATTTAGACGACTGTCTAAGGCCCCCAGAAAATTAAGGCTCTATTTTTTAAATGTCTATCATTTAATATCGAATAATGGTAGGCACACAACACCAACTACAACATAAATCACAATCATGCTTTAAATGCATGTATCTTATGCTTCTGTATGAAAAATTCACACAGCACAAAGTACATGCATTTAAAGCATGTGTTGTGGTTTATGTTGTGTGTCTAGCATTATCGTTTATTATCACCTTAAATAAAGGGGAAAAAAGAAGAAAAAATTAAGTAGTATTCTTAGAAAATGCCCCTATAATAAGTCCTAAATAACCTTTTATTATATTTACAACATATCTATTAACTATTGTCTAGGGAGGAAAAAACATTCTTATTAATCATAACCAACTACATACATCTATTTATTCCTAGAAAAATACATCTATTTCTAAAATAAAGGCCCCCAACGATCCACTGTCTCATTAACTTTAAGCTTCAAGCCTATCATAAAGCAATATAAAAGAAATATAAATAAATTGACCACATTATTGATTGCAAGAAAAAAAAAACAACTTTTAGTATTTTTTTTTCATCCAAAAAAGAGAGGAAAAAATATATTTTAAATAATAAAACTTAATCAAAATTAATATATAATTATTAATGAATGAAAGTATAATAAAGGCCTCATTTTAAATCTTCGACTAAGGCCCCAAAATGAATTGAGCTGCCCCTGCTCTTTAATGAGTAAAAAAGCATTCTCACATCATTGCCTTGCGAGAGTGTAACAAGACAATTTTCTATAAAACGGAGAATTCAAATAGATATAAATTAAATGAAGTCAAAAAAAAAAATTTGAAGTCACAAATGCCAATCAAAAGAGAATTCATTAAGAAAGCAAAGCTATTCTTTCTTTTTCTTTTTTTGGTGCAAAAGGAAATCAAAGATTAACAACCACAAGGGAAGCTAGCTTCCACCAAATCTGTCAAGAGAGGCATGCAAAGTTCTCTAAGAGGGGCATCAAGCAAAACAAGAGGGTTGAAGTGATTGGCTGATTAGCTAAGAGATTGGATGTCACAGGAAGGTCCCACAATAGCGGAACCGAACCCGTGGCACGCCACTGAGGCTAAACCAATTCATTAATGTTTTAAAAAAAAATTAGTTTAAGAACACACAGCGAAAAAACAACAATTCATTTTTTTTAAACCAGCAATCCAGTCGACTGCATCCCATGCCCAGTCGACTGAGACTGGTCTAGCAGAACACTTGATTTTGAAACATGATACAGTCAACTGCTTCGACTTCCAAGGAGTCTCAATCCCTCAGCTACTCAATCCAGACGATTGCCACCTATGTCTAGTCGACGGGGGTATAAAATCCCAGTCAAGTGTACAGTCCGGTCGACTGAATTCCTGTTCAAGTAGGAAGTTAAGTTCTGAAAACGCAAACCATTCGACTGTATCGGGGACCCAGTTGAATGTAACTAATGCAGTGTCTTGCTAACAAAAAGGGTCCAATCGATTGCACCCACAAACTAGTTGACTGTTTTATAGCAGCGGGGTATCCTGTACAATTCCTAAGTTCACGAGCTTTCTAAGTTCAACCACGGATCACACCCATACTCCAAACTCATACCAAAAAGATTCTAACTGAAATATACCATTGTTAAAACATAACTACAAAAGATTGCTATCTATTACAACATTACGATTCCATTCTACGATTCTAAGTAAAACATAGTTAAAAGTCATGAAAATCCTTATTACAATATTTCTATTCAACTACCAGGTAAGCATTCTCAACGCCTTCTAATTGAACTCCCACTACCCCGCGATCACTTGTCCGATTCCTCGCCGGCTTTAACATCTGAAATGGTTATTTGAATAACAACACATATTCGATTTGTTTAAGCTAACGTTTAGTGAATAAAACAACAATGCACACGAATGATAAACATGCTCGCATTCACATCTCTACATTTCATACTAGTCTTCGGAGTCTCATATGTACGTTCTGTACTCCTTATCCACGAGTCCTCGCCAATAAGTCCACGCAAAAAGGTAAGACCCACGTTTCTTTTCTTCAAATGTGCAACCATATGCCTATATCGGCTCCACAATGGCTTGGTACCACGTGCTCTTTTGACCCAAATAACAACTCAACATGCTCAATCACATATAACCATGCTTTCGATATAATCAAAATATTGCACAGTGCAATTAGGCTTACTTATCAATATAGTTGCCCAATATGAACAAAACAATATATATATGAACTAAAACATGATTTTCGTACAAAACATGAATACATGTCAAGAAATTATTCCAAAATACAGAGTTGAATCACTCACCCCGAATAACGCTCCTAAAATTTGATCCAAAGGAAACTCGAGCACATAGATCGTGTAGAAGTCCATCTAGTACAATCCTTATCGATCAAAAGTTCAATTATCAACTTTTATGAAAATTCTAGAAAATAAATTTTCAAAAATCTAAGCCAAACAAGCCCTAGTGGGTATGAAAACAAAGGCCTTACCTCGAGGAGTTTGAATATCCAATAAAATATTTTGATCAACGAACAGATCGCCGAAAATGAACGTCGCAGGCTCGAAGATCAAATCTCCCTTTTCTCTCTCTTCTCCTCTTAGAAGTCAAATTGGATTTTGCTACCAAAAATATCTCACACTTTATATTTATAGTCATTACCTTGGGAAGTAGGAACGTGTGATCAATTTCATTCCTTATAATCTTCTTAGATTAGGAGTCGCTAAAATTCCAAATCTTGCATGGATGCATATAATGTATGATCCTAGAATGTGTAAAGTAGTAGTATGTTTGTGTTCATGGATTTTCTAAAGTGATTTAGAAGTCTAGAATATGCATGAATGCAAGAAGATTGTTATTGTAGGATATGTACAAAATTGGTATGAACAACTTCCTAAGATATGAGCTAATTTGGATTGCATGTGAACATCTAATCAAGGAACGAAAGTAAAACATGCTTACTGTGAATAGTAGGTAGAATAGTGAACTGATGTTGTAAAAATGGAAAAGTGAGGTTAGGGATGTTTTTAATTCATGAAATTATATGGAGGTCATCCCTCCTGTGTATAGAACATATATCAAAAAGTCAAATCAAGATTGAAGTTGTAGATTGAGAGAAATCATATAAACAAGTGAGGTTGCTCAGAAACAGAATCCGTATTGTCGACTGACATATAGAAAAATCTTTGAAAATGAAAACAAAACATTTGTTGGCTCATAATATACAGAAAGTTCCCTAAGTCATTGAAGTTAAAGGAAAAAATGAGTTGGGATCACTCTTATTGGAAAAGTGTTCTGGAAAACAAGTTGAAAGTCAACCAAAGATGCTGTGACTGAAAAATAGAATGTTTTAGAAGAATGTTTGGGTCAAAATGGACCATTTCCAAGTGTTTTAAAATTAAACCAAAAATCATGGATATTCCCTAATGAGTTAGGAAGACTTTCCAAGTGGTATCAAGATCATCTATTGAGTATTGAACTCAAAATAGCATTTTCAAGTTGAACAACTTACTATTTTGGAGGATTTGGGAAAACAAGCTTTTCAATCTTTGCAAACCAAGGTTTGGAGTTCAAGAAGGGTTTCGAAGGGGGTGTTTTGAGAGTATATTTTCAGCACTCAAATGGAGATTATAACCACTTAGGATGTCATCTTCCAACTTACTTCAAAAACTCCTCAAAGTATTGACAAAATCAAGATTTTTATTTAGAAATCAAACTTAAGAATCCATGAGAATATGATACATGAGATGACGGATAATGCACATGGTACATATGAGAGCATGAAATGTTACAAAATCAAGATTTTTATTTAAGTTCATTGCATGTATGAAAAATTAGGATGGATGGAAGTATCATATCAAGACATATATATCAAATAAAAGTTCTATGACTAGTGTCCAGTATAGTGAATTGATTTTGTAAAATCCACAAAAAAATATTAAAAAGCTCTCATAAAAGTGGAAAAAATCGTGGATAACCCTTAATGTGTCTATTAAACCATGCAAAAAGTCAAAACTACAATATCTATCACAGCTTAAGAGAAATAAATCAGAATGTAGACATAACTCATAAACAGAGACTGCATAGTTGACTAATTTTGTATGATTTTTTTTATAAATATTAAAACCACTCTTATGATGCTCAAAAGATATAGAAAGTTTTATAACACATTGAAGTTCAAATAAAAAATAGAAAAGGCTATGTTATATGATGAAAAACATCTGAAATAAATGTAAGAAGTCAGACCACAATCTGTGAAAGAAAAGACAGATTATTAACCTGAACTTCTAAAATCCAGAAAACACATTTCTACATTTCTAAAATTGATGAGGAAAAATCCATGTGAACTATGATATATTAAGAAGGTTTTTTCCAAGTAGTTTCATCATCATACCTCAAGTATTTAATTCAAGATAAATGTTTGAACTTCAGTAACTCACTGTTTTGCATCACTGTTAAGAAAATCCATTTAGTTTTTGGAAAAGAGTTTGGGATTTTGAGTGGGGGCTTGGAATAGATGCTCAAATCATGAACTTAAACACTTGAGTAGATGAATTAACCATCTAGGACATCCTCTTAACACTTGAAAACTCAAGAACTTCGAAGAAGAAGAAATCAAAATAGAAATGACGTTGAGGGAGAGATGATGCAAATGACAAAGAAATCAAAATAGAAATGAGATGAGGGATATATTATGCAAATGAAAATGAACCAAAATAGAAATGGGGGTTGAGAAGAGATTATGCTAGAATAAAAAGAAATCAAAACAGAAATGGAGTTGAGAAGGGGAAATGCAAGTATGATAAAGAAAATTAAAATAGCAATGGGATTAGGAAGGGAGTACAAATATACAATCAATGATTATCAATGGTGGAACCACAAGCATTCAACCTCTCTCATATATATATATATATATGTGTGTGTGTGTGTGTGTATGTGTATGTGGGTGTAGATTGCTCTCTAACTTCTAAGAACTCAATGTAATAGTGAAATTGATTGAAGTAGTTGTAGAAATAAAATAATATGAAAAAACATTTCTCTCTTCTCTCTTTTTCTCTCTTTTCCTCCCTTCTTCTATATTTCTTTCTCTAAGCTTCCACTTTTGATCCATAGGAATTGACTAGACGGACTTCTACACGATCCTTGTGCTCGGGTTTTCCTTGGAACGGGATTTAAGAGCGTTAATCGGAAATGAGTGATTCTACTATGTGTTTTGCAATGATTCATTGACATGTATTCATGTTTGTACGAAAAACATGTTTCAATTCATAGCTATATGTTGTTTAGTTTATAATGGGTGATTATATGATAAGTAGTTCCTAGGGGTGTACTCGGTTGGGGTTGTGCGGATATGTGGGACCGAACCGAGGGGCTCGTGGTGTTAGATGCTAGCACCGAAACTGACCAACAGTCTGTCGGTCTCAGTCGGTTTCAGTCTTGTCGATTTCGGTCCTGGTGGTCGGGAGTTCGGGGTGGGCTGTTGTGTCACTTGTGTGTGCATGACAGAGAGTCAGAGAGAGATGAATCTAAAAAAAAGGCCTAAAAATGTTAACAAGCAAACATATTGAAAAAGGGTTGAAATATTGAAATCAAATATTATTCATTCAATATTTAAGAACCAAAAGTCAATCAACATACAAAATTCTTCCAAGAACTAAAAGCATTTACAGATTAAAAAAATCCCTGATCTAAAAACTTACAGATTAAAAAAAAATTTACCAGATCTGAAAATTTACAGATCCAAATTTTTTTTACAGATTTGAGAGAGAGAGAGAGAGAGAGATATACATATATATATATATATATATATATAGAAAGATAGAGATAAAGGGGAGAGTGGTGCTACCTTGTAAATTTGTAATCGGTATCCATGGCCTTCGACCGCAAACGGTTGCATGGGGTGGCCGGAATAATTTTAATACTTCTATCTCTCGATCTAACTGTTTTGGCCAAAAATGGCTTGATTTCTTGATGGGTTTGTTCAAGAGGGTTCCCAAGGGTGATGAGTTGGTCACTGAGATTTGTGTGGAGAGTGGTGTTGGAAAGTATGGAGCTAGCCATGGATAGTGGTGGTGGAGAAAGAATAGTTCGTAGGCGCAGTGGTGGTGGAGGAAGGGTTAGGTCTTGAGAAAGTGGGATGAGAATAGGGAAAATTAAGTATATATTGTACTCCAATCTTGAAGTTTCGGTCGGGTTTGAGCACACAATTTGGTACCCGGTGCGCCGAAGCGAGTTCTCAATTTTTCCTTATGCTTGCACCGATCACCGACCGTGAGCCCAAGACACTGCATTTTTCGGCCGGGTTCGGTCCAGGTCGGTCGGATAGGTTTATCGGGTAATTTGAATGGCCCTAGTAGGTTCAATTGTATAGTGAAATGTTTGACTTATGTCGAAAGCATGTTAAAATGTATTTGAGCATATTTAGTTGCTATAGGTCAAAAGAATGTGTGTACCAAGCCATTGTTGTGGAGGAGTTATCGGCATAAGGTCGCACGTTTTAAGAAAAGAAACGTGGATCTTACCTAATTGCGTGGACTTATTGGCGAGGAATCATGGACTAGGAGTGTGAACCATACACGTGAGACTGCGGAGACTAGTATGAATTATAAAGATGTAAATGTAAGCATGTTTATCATTCATGTGCATCGTTGATTTAATCACTAAGCGTTAGCTTAAACAAATCGAAATATGTGTGGTTATTCAAATAACCATTTCAGGTGTCAATGCCATGAGAAATCGGGGAGGTGATCACGAGATGTTGGGAATTCACTTAGAAGGCGACTCATCATGTTTCATCTCGTAGTTTTGTAATATTAGAAGTGGATTATAGCCTTATATATGTTTCATTTCATTTCCAAACATTGTAAGGAATTACTTTCGAGTAACTAAAACTACGATTTGTATTGACTTGGAAAACATGGAATGGGTCTGGAGTTCGCATCTTGAATGTTGTACTTATCGACTTAATGTTTTGGTTTCATGATTAAGGTAGTTAACGAATGCAAGGGTTGCTTGACTTTAGACAATATCCTAGTACAAGAAGGATTGCTGTCAGGGGGTCATTCGACTGGTTGAAGGGGACAGTTCGACCGGTCGAAGTGCCCTCTGTTGTGAAAGATTATTGCCGAGGGGTCATTCGACCGGTCGAGAGAACGGAGCATCTCGACCGGTCGAAATACTCCCTGATATTTTCTTTTTCTACCAATTCCGAAAATGATTTAAATATTTTGTTTGATTCTTAGGGTACATTTGAGACCCTTTGAATATAAATTCATTCGTTTCAAAATATAATTATGTTTTCAAATTCATACAACTTTGGGTGGATTGTTTCAAATGAGAGATTATTCATTGTTATCTTTAAAGTTCTTTTTCCACTACTACAACTTTTAAATGAGTAAAAAGAGCCTCGGTGAACATGCCACGTGATCTAGATTCATATACGTGGATTTGGGGCGTGACACTGTACTCCTGCAACGCAAAGAATATCATTAAACAAAAAAAAAAAGGATTGGTTATTAGTGCTAGCTGTATCTTCCATTCTATGAAATATCCATTCAAGGTCCATGGATAATTGAGGCACGTCTACAGCCGTAGGGAGGACATTTCCCTAAAGGTTTTTTTTTTTTTTTTTTTTTGCTTTAGGACAATCACTGAGGATGTGTAAAGTATCCTCCTTCCAACGGGAGCACCAATTGCAAGAGGAATCAAGAATGATGTTTCTCGTGAGTAAAAAGTAATTTGAGGGAAGCCTATCATGGATACATTTCCTCATGAACAGTTTTTTGTCTGCTGGGGATTTTCCACTTTCAGAATTTAGTTCAGAGGTTGGTGTCATGAGGAGGGCAGGCATTTGTAAGTGGATAATTCTTGGGGTATACAAGAATCTCACATAAATAAGATATATACACCATAATGTATCTATCTCTCTTTTAATGGGGTCCACAGACATTGTGGGATCCACAGTATCTGTGGAGTCTACAGAGGAGAGAGATGCACATAAAATTTATATATTTTATTTATGTGAGATTCTTATGTACCCCAAGAGTTATATACTTTGCAAGAAAGAGATAGGCACTTTTGGAACTGAAACAACCATTCCCAGTTAAGGACCAAGAACGGAAGTCAGTATAGGTATTATAGGAAGGTTAGGGGTTCCTCACAAAGCCAAAGGTCTAATAGAATCCAAATTCCACTGTCCATTGGCAGCTATGATATCCTTGACCCAGAGATCAGGGGGATATGAATATAAGATAACGCATAGGGTTCATCTTAGTTTCAGGATAATTACGCAGAATGTCAAAATACAAAAACCTATCTTGTGTTATGAAAAAAAGATTTAACTTCCTAGTCAGAAATGGAACCATGTTAATGGTGCAGACGAAATTGCCAATATTACACTTCAATAATAACAATTTTTAACCTTTAATAAGACTTAAATACAAATCATATCCTTGAAGTTTGGTCCCTATCTCATTTTAGTTCATATAGTTTCAATTGCAATAATTTGGTCCCTGAAGTTTTTAAATAGAAGTAATGTGATTCAAATATCCCATTCTGTTAGATAAATTGACGGAATTCACCTACTACTATGCACAATTACGCTAACGAATGGGTGGGGAAATTGATGGTGTTCCATTTTTGCCCTTAACGTCAAAATTTTCTTACAGAATGGGACATTTAGACCATATTGCTTATATTTAAAAACTTCAAGAATTAAATTACTACAATTGAAACTACAGGGACTAAAATAAAATAAGAACCAAACTTTAAGGATATATCTTATAATTAAGCCTACACATCATAAAAGGACAAGTTGACGATTTGAGAACGAATACACTTTCATATAAAACTCTGTTGGACTAGTCATTTTTAAAAAGTTGAACAAAACAATCATCAAGAACAACTGACGGTTTAGTATAGGAGGAAAACTATTACTAAACTATATAACTGAGGGGAGGTCTGAATAAAATTTTCATATTATTATAGAGGTCCTTCTATTTTTATCTTACCTCAGAAATCAGAGGAGGTACTTGCAATTATCCCTTACTTTAATTATAGTTCTAGATGGAATTTTGACTAGGTATATAATCTCTGAGTAATGATTGGTACACATAAAATGTGTACATAAAGATCTGGGTCATTCATTTCAGTGGATCTCATACATGCAGGTATAGACCCCACCGAAATAAATGACCTAGTTCTTTATGTGCATATAACATTACCAATAATCTCTATCTCACGACGCCTTGTTTGGTAAAACTGAAAATTTATACTTAAAGAGTGATTTTTTTGAAGTGAAACTTTTCAACAGAGTTTTTAGTAAGCTTGTGGCTCCTTTTTCAGTAGTGGTAAGTTATCAAATGCACTAAAAAAAAAAAATAAAGGCTAAAACTTTTCATATTTAACACTTAATTGGATGATCAAACACATCCTAACCTCTGCATTGAAATTCATGTTTGATTAAAATTTATAAAAAAAAAAGAGGATCATAAAGTTTGTCATGAAATCAACTCGATGGACCTCCCAATGGAAAGAATCTGATTTTTGCACAAGTCATAAATCATTAAATCTATAGTTGAATTGAATCATATCATGTAAACAATCCAAGCCCCAGACTATCCATAACCAAGAATATGATTAATTATCATCATGCAAATAAACTCAAGTGGCCATTTTAAGTTTATTAACCTCTATTTTCTCATAAACCAAACAGGATTACAATAAATTAGCGCATCAATAAGATTGCTCCATCGTGACCTAAAACATGACTACTGCAATTTCACATGTATTAAACAATTTCATCGACCCCTTCAAGTAATTTATCCACGTCTAACTAAGAACATTTTACAGATCCCACAGAACCTGAACATTTAAAAAAAAAAAAAAAATAGAAAGCTTCAAAAGGGGTCTCTGAATTTGTAGTTACAAATGGGTAATATTGGCAGCATCATTGCACACATGCAGACATTTAAAATGTAAAAGAGTAAAATAAGAGCTATAGATCCATGTCAATACTTTAATGAAAGATTATGTAATAAAGCAACAAAGGTTGACGTAAAATGCAAACAAAATGAATGAGCCATTTCACCTTCATTGGATTAATTAAAACTTGCTTTTCATACCTTTTCTCATTACACAACAAACACTAAGATGCCACATATAAGAGATAATGGTACACCCGCCCAAATAGTGTGTGTATATATATATATATATATATATATAAAACGAGGGACAGCCTAATATTAACGAGTACATACATAAAATACCAAATTTAGACAATTAACAATTAACTTTTCTTTTCTTTTTTTTCTTTCCTTTGGACAGACATTGGGAGGATTGAGGAGATGAGCTGATGCCACATACTAGTAGACAAAAATGTTACGATAAAGAATAGCAACAAAATATATGGAATACTTGTGGGAAGCCACAAACAGAGTTGATGACTAGAAGTCCTCGTCGATCTTGAAGACGAAATTGTTCGTAGCATCTTGTAGGCTTGACATAACAGAAGCCTTCTGATAATCACCAACCCTCCTCTCAAAGAAGTTAGCTTTTCCTCTGCCCAATCAAACAAATCATTCTAGGTCAGAAAAAAGAGCAAAAAAACACAAGATAATTGTAACATGTAGTACAGAACTGTTTGTTATTTACTTTCCGAAACGCAGTAACATTTACTCCACTGACTATCCGAGTCCAGAGTTTAACCACATGCCAGATATCATTTCACTTTGAAATGAGAAGTCAAAACATGAAAGTTCAGAGACCGAAAAGAAAAAAAACCCACCAGGATTCATGGATTAAATTTGATTTGAATAGGACAAGTAAGGCATATTTCTAATTTACCAATATCCCACAACAAAATATTTACTACTACCTATCAGAAAATATTTCCAATCTTTTTGGTTTCAGTGGGATAGAGTTTTCGCATGATTGAAGTAGAGCGAAGCACTGATTTTATAATGTATCTAATTAAGTAATAGGTGGTTGCAATCCAGTATTTGACACAGGTCCCACCTAATACACCATCAGGCCATGACATATTGTTAGGTTGATGTGATGATAAGATCCATAATATGATTTTACACCACTTCTATGGACGGTGGAAACCCCACAAGTTCGATGATTGTAATCATAATTATGTCTGGGAAAAAGGATGTCCCAACTCCCAAGAGACAAAAATCTAGTGGTGGGTATTCAATCAGTGTAGTACCACATCAAGCACTACGAAGCATATGCGCTAAATCTAAGCTTTACCCATAAAGGGAAAAAGAAAATGGCTTTGGAACTAAAGACTCATGCAAAATGTTCAGGTACTAGCAAGTTTATCTTTGGGTCTAACGGCCTGTTTAGAAATGCATAAAAGGTTTAGTTCCTTGTTTTCTATTTGGTTCTTATGAAAAAACCAATATCATGCTGGTTAGACAAAGAACCTGTTTTAAGAGTGATTTCAGCTCGGGCATGGACTCCCTTGCAATAGTAGATTGTTTACCAAACATTTTAATATGTAGAACTAGTTCAGTTATGAATCACAAAACCAGTTCTGAGGCTTCCCAAACAGCCTCTAAGACTTGTGCAGGATGTACTATTCTACATAATAAATTAATCTACAATTTATCAAGTTCAAGCATTAGAATCAGAAAAATTGAAAGGACAGTTTTCTTCAATACTCACTGCAAGGAAATGAATTCCATCCAATCAAAGGGATTTTCTATGTTGTATTTCCTCTGGCACCCTAGGGAAACCTGAAAAAGGCAAAGTTATGAATAACGTTACCCATAGAACCACCAATATAATCCCTAGGATCAAATAACAAAACACCAATCATACCAAAAGACGGTCAGCAACAAACTTTATGTATTGGCTCATGAGTGTTGAGTTCATGCCAATCAGCGCACATGGCAGAGCCTCACAAACAAACTCGGTTTCTATTTCAACAGCTTGGTGCACAATGTGATGAACCTTTTGCCACGGTAGTTGCTTCCGCAATAAGCTGTGAAAATAGCAATCAATTTCATTTATGACCCCTTCCCCATTCCCCCACTCCTCCTCCCCTGAGAAATAGTAAGGCTTTGTTTGGTTCATCAATTTAGTGATGGAAAGGAAAATAGAATGCCGAGGAAGACACTTTTCTGTGTTTGGTTAATAAGGAAAACAGTGACCAAATTAGGAAGGAAAAGAAAAAAGGGTGAAAAAAAATTAAAATTTTGGCATTTTGTGAGTCACTTCCGTTCCTCTTTTCTTGATATTCAAGCATGGAAGAAAACATGTGGGAAATAACTTTCCTTCTTGTTTCTCTTCTCTAAAATCCGCTAACCAAACGAAGCCAAAAAGGAAGTTTCAGCAGAAAATGGAATGTACAGCACCATCCAGTTTAGCTATGACTTTGAATCCAGCGAAACATCAAATGTAGAAGTCAAAATAATAGTAACTACAAGAACAGAGTAAACACCTGTACACAAGGCAGGCAAAGTCACAGTGGAGACCCTCGTCTCTAGAAATAAGCTCGTTCGAGAAGGTCAAACCCGGCATTAGCCCCCGCTTTTTAAGCCAAAAAATGGCACAAAAGCTGGGAAGAAAATAATCTTTGATGTGAACTTTTTCAAAACATACATGACATATAAACCAGTTATGCTTGAAAAACACGACAGTGATTTAAAAGCATACCTTCCTGAGAAAAATATTCCTTCAACACATGCAAAGGCAACAAGTCTTTCTGCAAATGATGTGGAACTGCAAATGAAAAGATTAGCACAATGAGGAAGTGTAAAACATGAGGCGGCCTTAGCGCCTGTTTGGGATAGTTATTTGGAGCTGTGACTGTTTGGATTAGATTTTTCACAGCTTTTAAAAAATCTGATTCCTTTTAAAGCTAAAAATCAGCATTTTTTTTTAAAAAAGCTTCATTTTTGTGGCTTTTAAAAAAATATTTTATTCCAAAAGGTGATTATTTTAAAACCTAAACCAAACAGGCTCTTAATCAATGGATACCATCAGGTACCAGCAACATATTAATTGGAAGGATTTTACACAACCCAAATGTTAAAGCCAAATTCATGGAAACTGAAGATACAAATACTAAAATGAAGCCAGTTCAATTACATATAAAAATAAAAATAAAAATGTGAGTGTGTGTGTGTGTGTGTGTGTGTTTCTTTTTATCAAAGAATCACCAAAAAACTGTTTCAGTTCGAGGAGGAATGAGATTTTAAATTAGTATTTGCTAGATCTACTTCCCTCACATGAAAAGGTAGTCTTGAGGCAGAGAAAGCAGCCGACAAGATTTTAGTGATCAAGCCATTACCAGCTAAGTTTTAATACCAGTAAACAAATACAGACTTATGGAGACTATTCTTTGACTGATTATTAAGCACAATTGATCAACAAAGGGCATCACAACAATGTGTCAATACCTTTGAATCCAATCCAAAGCCCACTTGGCCTTTTGAGCAACACATGGAATGTTCTCAATTGCGTTGAACAATCTATGTTTCTCCCTTGAGTCCTTGATGTATGTTTCCAAAAGAAGACTGTACATCTCTAAGAACAGTAGGCAGAATATACCCACAATCAGGTAGCACAAGCATACATGATATGAGTAAATCATCACAGCATCACGCACAAAGATATACCAGAATGTACATTCTCCATTGCAATTTGAAATCCGTAGAATGCCCGAGCCTGGAAAAAATAAAAGGATTTGGATCAGTCATCTTCAAGGAAAGCAAATTACATAATTATGTACCAACATTAGAATTGCACATCTTTGATGAGCAATAAGACAAAAGAATGCCAGATATATTTGAGGAACAATACACACGCTTAGTCGAAGGGCATTAGGCATACCGCAACAGTCAAAATTCAAGCCGGGGGACACAGCTGGACAGTACATATACACGGACCACTCATAGGCGTAGGTTTATTGTAGAATTTGCTTTTACCTTTAGCTTGTCCGATAATGTCCATAATTTGATGAAACTTACTGATATTTTGAGTTACAAATGTCAAATTACATAATAGCTGGAACAAAAAAGGTGAATGTGGTAAGAACATCACTGTGTTTGGTTATAATGATATTTTTTTTTCAGAGGTTTACTTCATGTAATTATCCTTTTCTTAGTAGCTTAGCAATGCTTAACAAATTTCACAAGGGGAATTAGTTTAAAAGTTGGGTCCTTGAAAAGATTATAATAATCCAGAGATTCACGACAATCAAAATTTAGCAGAGGAGTTAATGATTAAGGAAGACACAGGATCAAGTTTACAGTATAATAAATCAAGTAAATATGTACTTCCTTACACATTTAGCATACGAAAGAGCTATTGGAGCTTAAAAGTAGATTGATGACTCCAAAATATAGACATGTTTGCACATGTCCAATCAAGTATCCAACACATATTACACATGATTTGACTTTAAGGAGGCGTCTGCCCCCAAAACATAGCATTTGGACAACATGGTGCTTCAACTAATATGTTTCATGAATATGGTGCAAATATTTTGTCTGAGTATTGAATTTAACTAGGTAATAGATATGTGCAGCAAATGCACGACCATTGTTATGAAAATATGTTTGGGCTCAGGGCATACAAATATATGTTAATGTCACAATGACATGAATTGCAAAGTGCTATCACTTGCCATCATCCTATGATTTATGTTTATGGTTTTCATCAAACCACATATGTACATTTCTTTCATTTATGCATATCATTCAAAAAAAAAAAAAAAAGGCAAGTTACACAATTTACACTCACCAAATTAAGATAAATTAGCCTCTTTTCGTGTAATAATCCCAGTGCATAAGTATCAATGCTCTAATCGGTATCAGTACAATACAATTAAGTTGCATAAAGGAACAACGTGGATGAGGGACACATCATGAAAGAAGGGATTAAGCGAGAAGATGGAAGCTGAACATAATCAAAAGCCCATATGGTATTAGATAACACGAATAATACCTCAGAGACTTGAATATCATTTACAAATCTTGAAGCCAAATTTTCTAAAACAATCCCATCAGATGCAGCAAAGAATGCTAGCACATGGCTTATAAAGTGTTTCTCAGAATCAGACAAAGTGTCCCAATGCTGCACATCCAGGGAGAGATCGACTTCCTCAGCTGAGAGCCCGCAATAACAGATTGTCAGAATCGTTTGTGCTCACACAATAACCAACTGGCAACAAACAATAAATGCAAAGAGGAAATCGACAAAGGAATACAAATAAACCAAGGGAAATGGATGAATTCAACTTGATAAATCATATAAAGGGTTCCAAAATAGGAAATCAAAGGCAAAACACATGTCAGTGCCAATGACCTTGAGTGGACTCTCTATAAATCATATCTGACAAGAAAAAAAAATTACCAAAGACATACCATTATTTTTAATTTATTTTTTTATTTTAACTCAAATGTATACCATTACCATGACCACTACTACAACAATCATCATTGGATCATCATTACAAACACAATAATCACAAGCACCTCAGGTCCTAGCAGTAGGATATTTCAAATGCGGAGTGGCAAAGACCAAAACCAACACCACCATATTTACTGTTGGAATCACCATAGTATTCCAGCATCAATATCTTTTCACCAGAACAAATAGTGCCTCATGCCCCCCATCTCTACTAGAGATCGACTTCCTCAGCTGAAATTCTCTAGTTGGTACTTGGTAGTACCACCATAAACAACCACCCACGCAATCCGTCTCAGGAGAGAGGGGGGGAAAAAAAAAGGGATGGTAAGAGCTCATGCAATCCGTGTGAAAGACCACAAGGGCATGCTTTCCACTTTTACCATGCACCAAAAAGCAAAAGAAGTCAACAAAATGGTTCCCCAACACAAGAAAGTGCTCACCTCTGGCATCTCCCAATTGTGGACTTCCAAGTTCCAAGCTCTATGGAGTCTAGCACTAAGATAACAATTCTCTCTAGTTTATCCCCCCACACCAAAAAAAAAAAACACATATACACACGCACAACCAAAAACGTCCCCACTCCCCAGTTCCCAACATCTTCAGAACAAGCTTGAATTTTCAATGAAGATTATCTAACATATTTTCCCATCTCTAATTTAAAACACAAAAGCAAAAAAAGATTTAGGATGCAAATACAAATTGCAATATCATTCAAAAGCCATAGGTAAAAGGTAAATTCACAATACACCCAACAAACAAGTAGAAAGTGAAAAGTTTTTCCAAAGTAAATCCCCTGTCCACATGAATTGAGGATAACAATAATGTAAACCAACAAATTTGAAGCAATCAACAATGAAATGGAGAGAGACCCAATACATACCCACTTCAAACACACTAAGATGAGGCAGAAATATCCAATTTTGGAAAAGTTTAATTGACGAAATTTCAAGACTAAAGTTGTATAAATATCCACGTCACAACACGCGCGAGCACAAACTTTTATATATATATATATATATATATATATATATATTACCGGTCCAAAAGCTGGCCTGGGCCTTCTTGTACATCTCCCAGAGTTTGGGGTATCTAATAGGAAACATACAAAAGCGCTGAGATTTCTCCGCCAATATTGGCTCTTCTTCTTCATCCTCGCGTCGTTCTTTATGCATTCCATTTTTCAGAGAACCCATTTGTTTGCTCTCTCCCTCTCTCTCTCTCTCTCTCGCTCTCTGGACTCTTTCTTTCTCTATACAGAATAGGTTTGTAGGAATCAAGAGAAACCCTACAAAAACCCCCCCACCCCAAACAAACCTACACGTTTGGCTGTTTGTTGATAGCGAATTACCGAATGCAGAGATTTATTTTTGTTTGCATGGGGCTATGATTTTGTGATTCCAAAGGAATAGATAGATTGAATAGTTCCTTCAAAACCATGTCGTTTAAAATAACCTAGAGGTCCTACCGTGTAATTGTGGGTTTTTTTGGGGGTAATTTACACAAACCTCCCCTGAGGTTTGCCTTAATTACACGGACCTCCCCCCTAGTTACAGAAATTACACAGACCTCCCTCAAGTTTTGTAATTAGGTAACAAAATGCCCCCTCTCCTAACGGTTCGTTAGTTTTTTTTACATTAGCCTCCCCTGAAAATTATAATTAGTCCCCCTAATATTATAAAATTGTCATATTAAGCCTCATTTCTCTTATATTTTTGTGCTAATTATAAAATCCCTCCTCCATCATATATTTTTGGGTTAATTTTTTTAGCATTAATTTATATCATCTACACAAAATACATTTAAATATGTCCAAAAAAAAAAAAATTTCCCAAACAAACCTCTGTCAAGCCCCCCTGTATTAATTTTCTAGATCCGCCCCTGTCCCTATGCTTCATAAGTGACGAAAATTGACAAAATTTCTAAAATTGATTAAAAATATAAACACTTAACCCCTTTTTGATGTTAATTTTGGGATTAACGCTCTTTGAGTGAAATCATAACAGTTCTATTTTAGTCCACAATCACAGGGGGTTAAGTGTCCACTTTTGAAGCATATGGGCAGGGGCGGATCTAGAAAATTAATACAGGGGGGGCTTGACAGAGATTTGTTCGGGAAAAAATTTTTTTGGACCTATTTATATGTATTTTGTGTAGATGATATAAATTAATGCTAAAAAAATTAACCCAAAAAACATATGATGGAGGAGGGATTTTATAATTATCACAAAAATATAAGAGAAATGAGGCTTAGTATGACAATTTTATAATATTAGGGGGGCTAATTGTAATTTTCAGGGGAGACTAATGTAAAAAAAACTAACGGAACGTTAGGAGAGGGGGCATTTTGTTACCTAATTATAAACTTCGAGGGAGGTCTGTGTAATTTCTATAACTAGGGGGAAGATCCGTGTAATTAAGGCAAACCTCAAGGGAGATTTGTGTAATTTACCCTTTTTTTTTTTCATTTTCACAAGTCTCGTACTCTCATGTGAAGAAATAAATGCGGGCCCAGAGTAGAGGAGAAGGGTGGGGTTTGAACCCAATAATGAGTATGATATGATATGGGTGCCTTTTTATTAAGAGTGTTGGTTAGAGTATATTCATTTTTTTAAAAAAATTTGGACACTTATTTTAAGTCTTTTAAAAAAATAATTATTGTTTTTTTATGGGACAGTTAGAGATATATCCCTTGTCTACTAAAATTTTAAAAAGTGCTTTCAATATCTGTATTTAATTAAAAGTCTCTAATCTTTGACAAAAGGATAAAACTAACATGCACCCAAACATTTCCCACATCTTCTCCACTCTGGCCCAACTTGTCATGCGACATGCTTTTGTAGCCGCTCATACGGTATGAGTACTGTACCGTATGATATTCTAAATTCAAAAAATATTTCACAACTTTAAATCTTCATAACTTTTGACATACAACTCCATTTTTCTCAAATTTTATACCGTTGGAATCGTGTCAACAAGAGCTACAAAACTAGTACCATTATTGATATGTTTTGAGCCAAAAAAAAAAAAAAAATTCAAAATCTTACATGCCTTGTGTAACTGAAAATTTCACAAAATTATTGTTCAACAAAGTTGACAGTTATTTTGTGAAATTGTCAAATTTCATAAACTTTTTTTTTTTTTCAAAATTTCTTCAAATTTCGCAAAACTTTTTTTGTGAAAATTGTTTTGTGAAATTTCACAAAACTACTTTTGTGAATTGTGAAATTTCACAAAACTATTTTTTTTATTTCAAAATTTTCTTCAAAGTGACAAAATTTTTTTTTTTTTTTGCTCAAAACATATCAACAATGGTACTAATTTTGTAGCTCTCGTCGACATGATTCCAGCAGTATAAAATTTGTAAAAAATGGAGTAGTAGATCAAAAGTTATGGAGAGTTAAAGTTTTGAAATATTTTTTGAAATGAGGAATGCTATAGTACAGTCACTCACACGAGGCCACGCGCGTGTGGGGCTTTTTCAGCAAAATTGCTAACAATGATTGAGTTATTGTTATTGACAAGGACTTTGGACCAAATTCCTAAAAACACGGCCACTTTAAACTTTTTGGCACTTTGACTAAGGATTGAAGTCTAATTTTCCCTTTTTTTAATGGCATCTCCCACAAATTATAAGTTTAGGTTTTATTTTTTTGCTTTCTAAGTAAGGGATGTGTTTGTTATTCAATTGATATCTAGTAAGTCTCAATCTCTCTTTCTTATTCCTCCCGATCTTCTTCTTCTTGCTTTTTCATTCCATGTGAATCTCTTACCATGCACTATTTTAGGGTTTACATATAACTGAGAACGAACTCTGATGCTAGAAACTCCTACTTCCTGCAATTGTGTGATTGCGAACATGCTGCACGAGAAGTATACTAACCCAACTGCTTGAATATGTGTTTATGTGAAACTGTGAAAGAACCATAATGACCACATAAGCATTGCAACCACAATTTGAGCATCAATAATTTCAATTCATGAAAAAACTGAGTAAAGGAAATTACTAAGTCATAATTTCAATTCACCCACATTTTGCTTTTATTGTTTTACAGTTTTTTTTATTATTATTTTTTTCTCACTATTTTACTCCGTTTCAATTCACTTGTCTCAGTTCAATTCACGATTTGATAACTATGATTACTGATGTTAAGTATACTTATCAAATGGTTTGTGCTAATTTAGGGCTCATGTGGTAACGTTGTGATTTTTTATTTCAATTTTTGATAACTGTGATTATTGATATATGCATATAATAATACCAGTCGACAGTTTAGCAGTACTACTGTTTATCTTTGTTGATTGTATGATGGCATGCAAAATACTAATCATTTTGATTCCATGTAGCAAGCTTTATGAAAGAATAAATAAATAAAATAAATAAATAGATAATTCTAAATTCTGGAGTATGCATATAATTGTATACAAACCGAGAGAGGAGGCCGTAGCCTCGTGAGTCGAGCTTATATATAGAAGTAGGGCACTTAATTGAAACAATTAATTTTATATAGAAGTAGTTTCAATTTGGGTGGTTCAAGTTTATTTTGCACTGAATTTTGTAAGTTGGAGTGGCTGAAGTTTAATTGTAAAATATAATATGTAGTACAATAAGTAAGGTGCCCTTACTAATTAAAGTAAAAGGTAAAAAAGCTAATTTTTTTAAACTAAAAATTAGGTGCCCTAATTAAAAAAATGAATGTGCCCTTACCGGCACTCTTTTACTAATTGAGTTAAGCAGTTGCTCTTCATTGTAAACCTTTTTTTTGTGGGTAAATTATACTGACACCCCCTGAGGTTTGGCGCTTTGTCACTCACACCTCCTAAGGCTTTTTAGGTTACACTGACCTCCCTTCAGGTTTGTGGGTTGGTAACACTAATACCCCCTGCCGTTAACTAACATTAGAAAATGGCTAACATTAGCAAGTTAATTTTTCAATATGTCCAAAATACCCATCTTCTTCTTCTTTCACACACATACACACACACACACACAATGTAATAGCCCGACCCATAAAAGAAGATTTAATATTATTATTTGTATTATTTTTGCGTTAATGTTGATAAACACTAGTAGTGCATTTAAGTGGGGTAACTATGGACCCACTAGTGTGGAAAAGTGTTCAGGTAGGAACACATATAAAAAGTCTCATGTCATATAGGACAGATATGAAAGTGGGGCCCGATGAGGGTCAGATTACATAAGTTGCATATATTTGCATTTATGTGCTTAAATGGTAGACGAGTAAATTTTAATTATTTAATTATAATACATGTTGATGCTGTTAGCCTTGAATTTATTTAAGGCATTAATTTTGTTTTGTTTTGATGATGACAAATCTAGTGATAATTGCATACTTTCATTGGTTCTATTTCAATCAATTATCATGTCATTTTTGTTACGCTAATCTCTTGATTCATGTACTTAAATGTTCCAACTTTGTTTGAGATCATGAGATAGCATGTGGTGAAGTCCAAAAGTGAGGGAGCTCAACAAGGATCAAGCTTGAAGACTTGAAGATTTTTTCATCCTTGGTTGAAGACTAGGATTTTTATGTAAGCATTTTGATCAATCACTCATAGGGGCTCAAGTAATTTTAATTGGACTTTAGGATCCTTGCACTTACACTTTAAATTACTTTCAAGGACCTAAACATATTTAGACCACTCAATTAAATTCATTTCACAAAAGCTTTCAAGTGGCTAAGTAAAAAGAAAGTGCTTTGCGTAGATAGGTCAACTTTAAATGCAAACCTGATCCAATTGGTAAGGAATTAGATCTTGAGTTTTATATGGTTGGAAAGGTATTTGAATCTAGTTTCCTAATCTTCAAACGGATTGCAAATACGAGTTCTGTAGAGGGAGTTATGGCCATTTTAGTAAAGAGGTGTCAGTCTGCCAAAAACTGCTTAAAACCAGTCGACTGATTTTTTAAGGGTCCAGTCGACCGGATAAATGTCCAGTCGACTGAAGGTACTGTTCCAGTCGACTGGATTACAAAAAAGTCGACTGTTTTCAGTTTTTGAAAGGTAGCTACTGCCTCAAACGTTTCAGTCGACTGGATGGACTTTCAGTCGACTAGATCGCGCTGAAATGCTTATAACGGCTAGTTTTTAAAGGGGCTTTTAATTACCAAACTTGCCACCAACGGCTATAATCTTTCTTGGCCTATAAATGCATGTTTTCCCATACCATTTTATGTTGATCAATCCATTGGAAAACATCTATTTAAATCACACAACTTGTTGATTTCTAATCATTCACATTTGAGCCCTAGTTGTGTGAGTTTATCAATTTGCTCTAGTTCTTGATTTGTATTTCTTTGAGAGTAAATTGTAGTGAGCTTTTATTTGTATCATCTACTCAACAAGGAGTTATTGTGTGAGCTTTAAATTGTATTATCCACTCTAGAGAGAGAGAGAGAGCTCAATTTGTACCCAAATTATTTGTAAAGAGTGAGGGTTAGTAACCCTTGATTCCAAAGAAGAGGTTTTCTTCTTTGGGAGAGATTGAAGGCTCTTGTAACGGTTTGGTCTACACCCGTGAAGTAGATCGGATTAAAGGAATTCTCAAGAGGTGTTCTTGAGGGGTGGACGTAGGCCGCGGGGTGCGATTGCCGAACCACTTGAAAACTCGGTTTGCAAGTGTCTCTTCCCTTATCTCTTTACTTTATTATTTGTGATTGTGTTTAATTTGCAATTAAGTTTTTAAAAATGTTAATTTTCGCTAAAACCTTATTCACCCCCCTCTAAGGTTTCCACATTTGGGCCAACAGATGCCATATGATTATTTTGTGCCCTTGATTTATTAATTGATTAGTAGTTTTAATATTGTATTATTATTTGTATTAGCTAATGGGGTCGATTTGGGTACCCATGTGAAGGAGTATTTGAACCAATTTCATAATTGATAGAGTTAATTAGAAATTTCACTTTACATTTGGGACCCAAACACGATATAGACATAAACCCATTTAGGTTTGGGGTAGCTAATATCTTCATTTTATTAGTAAAGGTTATAACACAAATCATTGTAAAAGGTGGGGTTGTAAGTGAAATAAGGAAAGCAAAAATAATCCTCCTAGTGCTTAAACATTTTTGACACATTAGTTTAGTTTTAAAACAGAACATAAAACAAAAGAAAAGAAGAAGAACAGGGAGAGGGAGAGGGAGAATTCGGCCGATAAAGATAAGGAGAAGGGGAGATTCTCTAAGAGCATTCAACGTCACTTTCTTCCCCGTACGACGTCGTCATCACGATCCAAAGTCATTTTGGCATCGTGGAGGTGAGTAGATTACAATAGAACCTTTAATTTCATATTAAAGGTGGATTTTGAAAGACCCATTTTGTGGGCTGATATATATACACATACATGCATGTATAGGAAATTGAAAGAGAACTTTTCTAGAGATCAATCAGAGCAAGGGTTTGGATAGTTTTCTTGAAGATCCATCTAGCAATTGGCACCTAGAGTTCAAATTGAAGGCATAATTGTGATCTAGGAGGTAAGACCTACACTTAGATGTAAATTTCATTGAAGTTGTTGATACATTGTTCATGATCCAATTTGGGTTAATAGTTTATAATTCACATGCATTGTGTAGGAATTTGAAGAAATGCCAAAATTGGGTTGGAATCACTAAATTTAACTTGTAGGAGATCAAATTTGTGATTAATTGGCTAAGGTGAGTGATTTTAATCTTATTTTAGAATGTGTAAATATGTTTAATGTGCCAATATGAATTTTAGTAGGTTGAATCTATATTTCTTATAGTATCTTTGTGCTAGAAAATGAAAAAGCATGTCTAAATGCTCAATAAATTCCCATGTTGAGATGATTACATGTTTATGTGATTATGTGGGTCGATGGTTACCTAGTAGTGATTCACCAAGTATAAAATTCAAATAAGAAAAGAAAAACCCTTTGTGTAAGGGTAAGATTAAGCCCTTTGTGTAGGGGTATGAATAAATCCTTTGTGTAGGGATAAAAAGATAATGATAAAAGCGGTTATAATACCCGTGCACGGGTTTATCGTGCTTTATTTCATTTGTCATGCATGATAATGTGATATGATATGTATTGTGACACATGTGTGAGTGGGTTGTAACTCACGAGTCATTTTGAGTGTCTGTATAAGAGAACCCTTTGAGACATTATAGAATGAATGTTTTGATGTTGCGACGTCTCTTCGAGATTAAGACAGTCATTGTGGAATACCCTAAATGTTTATCTGAAAATAAATGTTTACCGGTGTATTTCACTATTTGTATTATTATATGGTTTAGAGTATAATTCTATCGTTAATTTTAGTATCCTTATGAGGACGAATTAACACGCTACATAATTGGTAGGTTAATTAGTAATTTTGCCAAAATCACGTGGGACTTCGTTTAGCAGATAAACGGAACTTAGACGAAAACTTTATAATTTATAGTTTCACTCGTGAGGTAATAACTTAAACGTTCAAGACGTTTTGAGAGATAATCGGTAGATTAGATAACTCGCGGGGGAGTTAAACACAAATACGGAAAGTATTGCCTATATATAGATAGAATTGACTTAGATATTTTTTTTACAAAGTTCTTAACCTAAATCAAAAAGGAAAAAAGGGGAGATTTTGGCTCTTCGAGCTTTACGACGACAATCGATGAACTTCTGCTCGTTTGTTTTCTTCTAAATTTCATATTTGGACTCCTCGAGGTAAGGCCGCGTTTTGACATCTATTAGAGCTTGTTTGGATAAGTTTTTTCGAAAACTCGTTTTCTAGAATTTTCAAAAAAAGATGATAATCGAACTTTTGATACATAGGAATCGTATTAGTCGGACTTCTACACGTTCTTTGTACTCGGGTTTTTCTTGGAATGGGATTTAGGAGCACTAATCGGAGGTGAGTGATTCAACTATTTGTTTTGGATTGATTCCTTGACGTGTATTCATGTTTTGTACGAAAATATGTTTCAATTCATAGCTATATATTGTTTAGTTTATATTGGGCAATTATATCGATAAGTAGGCCCAATCATACGGTGAAATGTTTGACTTTTGTCGAAAGCATGGTGAAATGTATTTGAGCATATTTAGTTGCTATTTGGATCAAAGGAGTACGTGTACCAAGCCATTGTTGTGGAGCCGTTATAGGCATAAGGTCGGATGTTTGAAGAAAAGAAACGTGGATCTTACCTAGTCGCGTGGACTTATTGACGAGGAGTCGCGAACTAGGAGTATAAACCGTACATGTGAGGCTCTGGAGACTAGTATGAAGTGTAGTGATGTGAATGCGAGCATGTTTATCATTCATGTGCATCGTTGATTTATTCACTAAGCGTTAGATTAAACAAATCGAAATATGTGTGCTTATTCAAATAACCATTTCAGGTGTTAATGCCGGTGAGGAATCTGGGAGGTGATCACGAGATGTTGGGAATTCACTTAGAAGGCGACTCATCACGTTTCATCTCGTAGTTTTGTAATAGAAGTGGTTAATAGCCTTGTATACGTTTTATTTCATTTCCAAACATTGTAAGGAATTACTTTCGAGTAACTTGAACTACCTTTTGTATTAACTTGGAAAACATGGTATGGATTGGTTAAGTTATTATGAATCTGAACCCTCGAGTTCGCGTCTGGAATGTTTTACTTATTGACTTAATGTTTTGATTTAATGATTGAGGTGTGTTACGATGGCAAGGGTCGTTTAACCTTAAGCAATATCCTAGTGCAAGAACTGTTAAGGGGCCATTTGACCAGTCGAATGGGACAGTTCGACTGGTCGAGGTGCCCTCTACTGTGAAGGATTATTGCCGAGGGGTCATTCGACCGGTCGAACGGGGCATCTTGACCGGTCGAAATACACCCTGCATGTTTTCTTTTTCTACCACTTTCAAAAATTATTTAAATGTTTTGATTGGTTCATAGGGTACCTTTGAATATAAATTCATTTGTTTCAAAATACAATTACGTTTTCAAATTTATACGAATTTTACTAACTTCGGGTGTACTGTTTCAAATGAGTGATTACTCATTGTTATCTTTAAAGTTCTTTTTCTGCTGCTACAACTTTTAAATGAGTAGGAAGAGCCTCGGTGGCATGCCACATGACTTAGATTCATATGCGTGGATTTGGGGCGTGACATCGGTAGAGTCGGGTGAATCAGTACTTGGTAGTCCGGAGATCATAAATTATACTTTACATGAGTGGTTGTTGCATTATAATGTTTATTGCATTCAAACACATGATTATCTCATTTACTAAGCGAAAGCTTAAACAAAAATATTATTTTCTGTTGTGGTTATTGAATAACCACCGTAGGTACGGATCAAGGCGAGAGAAGGAAGTGAGTGTAGCATTGAGACGGGTCGGAGAATGCACTCTTGTTTATATATCCATATGTTTCGTTGTAGACATGTAATTAATAGTTGTAGTCTTTATTTCTAGTTGTATAACTAAAAGAATTGGGAACAAGTGATGCAAAATAAGGATTTTGGGTTTGAAACTTGTAAAAATAATATTTGTACCTTGTTTATTAGCACTGTTTTAAAAATCGGATCGGACCGGCTGGTTCAACCGGTTCAACCGTCGACCGATGCCTTTTCCGGTCCGGTTCAACCCGATAATCGTTATTAGGCCTAAAATTGGCCAGAATTGGTGGTCTAACCGGTTAAACCGGAAAACCGGTAAACCGGACACGGTTTGACTGAACGGACCGGCTGGCCTCTTTCCTCTCTCTCTCTCGCCTCTGTCTCTGTGCAAGCTATTGCTACTTTTTAGTTTTTATATAGAAACTGTCACTTACAAGTCTAGAAGGGTAGAAGTCAATGCCAACAATGACTTGATTGATGTAAATTTGGACTAAACGTTGCTTTTTCCTTTTTAATCCACTGATCTATATTTTTTATTTCATTAATATATACTGAGTAATATATATATATATATATTGTAGTCAGGCTATCGAGAGGGCGCCCTCTCTTTAATAAAGAGAGGACTTCTATTTTGACCGTCAGATCATGTTTTTATTAAGGGCAATTTTGTCACTTTACACTTTTTAAACACAATCTGACGGCCAAAACAGAAGCCCTCTCTTTATTAAAGAGAGGGCGCCCTCTCCATAGAATTTTCGTGTATATTGTAGTATAAGAATGGAAAGTAATTAATTGATAAGATTGATTTAAATAAAATACTCTTTTTATGGAATTGATTAGTATAAACTGTAAACAAATCAATCACTGAATTTACTTATGTGATTTTCTATATTTCTTAAACTTAAATTTTTATTAATGATATTTAAAAATAAATAATTTAATACATAATTATGACATCACAGTTGGATTACGGTTCACCCGACGGTTGAACCTCTAACCCGTGACCCGGTCATTTTTCCGGTTCGATGAACGGTCCGGTTTTGAAAACATTGTTTATTAGTTAGTATTCATTGAATCAATGTGTCCGACACTATTGGGTTATTTATGTTGGAATATATGTAATCAAGGTAATTTTAGAACAAGTGTTGGCACACTCGTGGATGTACCTTACAATCCACATGTTACGTGTATTTGGGGACTTGTCAAGTTCACGAGTTTGATTTTTATTGTTTTATTGCCTTGGGTTTATGTAAATTCCTTACCTAGCTTCTTAATCAGATATATATATATATATATATATTTGTGTATGAATTAGATATATAAGTTGACCCTTAGAAGTGGAATCTTCGGTTAAAATCACAGGTGTAACGTACTTCCATTGTCTTTAAATATTTCTAAATGATGGAAAGAGTTGTAGTATTCTTGGGTGTATTTCAATGAACTTTTGGAAATATTTTGAGAAGTTTTGTGTGGTTTTAAATTTGTGTACAACAATTTGATAACGGAAAATTCTGTGACAGGTATCTAGGACAGGTCATTGGAACCTCTGTCTTGGTTTTTCAAACTTTGATATTTCTAATTTTTATTTTAATGAACTTGAGGGTTCCTAATAAGCTCAAAAATAGTACTTTTCAATTTTGACTATTTTCAAGGTGTTTTAATGCCCTTTAGTCCTATTTTTCTCTATTAGTTAATTCTTTAGTCAAGAGATACTTGTCAAGTTTCTCTTTTGACTTTATTGTCGTTAATAATCAGTTAATTAGTTATTAATCTTTATTGTTACACGTCCTAATTAGTGTAGGTTGGGTTCGGGTGTGACACACACACATATATATATATACATACACACATACATATACACACACACAAAAAAAAGTCTTCTATGAACCTCAATTATCAATCCATCACGCACAATTCTAATATCGCAATCTAAGAAACAAACAACAACATCAAAGATTGTGGATGAGCTTACAAGATAAATTCAAGTTCATTAGTATCTCAAGGAGGTTAGTATTATGTACTACATTATTTTTCTTGGTGCTAATGATAGGCAATGAAATCATTTTAGGTCAATTTAAAGTAGGGGTGTAAAAAAAATCGACGAATCAAATGGATCAACAAAATCAAACAGTTCGATTAGTTTTCATTAAGGACTACTATGGAAAAATTGAGTCGAGCCTAAAAATAAAGTAAAACCTACGAAAGCAATCAAACTGAACCGATTTCATCCCTAATTTAAAGGCCAGATGTTTGATGTGGGTTGGGCTCGACTCCTATAGTACCAAAAATCAACTTGGCATTATCCCAACTGGTAAATCCCAAACCACAGAGACAAGATTAGTTTGGTTCAATCGTTTGGGACGACAGGCTAGCCCAGCATGCCCAAACCGACAAAACCAGCTAAGACCGACCCACGTCCCAACCCAGCTGTTCCAGTTCTTAGCATAAAATTGAACAAAATAAGAGGCGGAGAACTTGGACGGTTAGACCCATGACTTCTTTGTAAGAGATCATAAGCTACAAGTCACTTTACTACTAGGTTGTCACCTATTTGTGAAAGCAAAGAAATAGTTTAGTGATACATAATTGGACCAATTCAACTAGGGGTGAAAGTCTAAACCCAAAAACCGAACGACCGACCGAACCGAGCGGGCCGTTCAGTTTTTCCAAAAAGCCTTCAAGCTAAAAATCAAACCAATCGAAACCGATTATTCGGTCTGTTTTTAAAACTTGAAAAAACCAACTGAATTTCACCCCTAAATTCAACAAACTTTGATGTTTGGTGAGTGCCAATTTATTGTGTAGAAATTTGTGTCTAATCAAATAACTATGTTGAAACTGGAATCCGCATCTTATCCCGAAGTACGTGCAGATTTTTGGCTTCATCATATACTATGATTACTTGGCGCCATTGTGTTTTACCAAGCAAGGTGAAGTTTTGTTATATGTCACATTGGGAAGATTGGATAAAATTGTGGCTTATAATCTCAATGATAAAAGGTGCATAGGGATGTAAAAATCTTGAAACGTCCTTACTCATTTCAGGAAGTTTCGTATGCGGAGAACTAGTCTCCTGACTCTATTCCCACCAAGGTTGTGAACTATAGTCTTATCTTTTAGTTTTTACAATGCTATTGCTCTTTTTTTTTTTCTTTTTCTTTTTCCAGTCAATTTTCTATGAATGATCTTGTGTTCGAAAATGGATGGAATGGTTTGAGTCTTAACTTTTATATTTTGGAGTTCGGTAAATGGTTTGCATTTAGTTGAATTTTTATGTCAACTAGTTCATCTAGGTTGCAGGGTTTATCAAGTCTGATCGGTGTGCTTGTTTATAAAACAGACAGTTCCACAGAATTGAGGACTGAAATTCCAGAAATTCTTTACTGAATATATCTTTTTCCTCTGTCATATCTCTTTCTTTCCAGTTGTAATTGGGTGTGTCTGGTTTTGTTGGCAATGCTATATAGTCCATGACAGTGTTAGTATCTATGTTGTGAGTAATGGTCAAAACCAACTTGGCTGTAAATATAGGTTATGTTTGGTTCAGGGATTAACTTGGGGAAAGTAAAAGAAAACAGTGAGAAAAACACTTGTATTTGTTTGGTTAATAAGGAAAAGAGTGAGGAAAATAGGATGAAAATAAAGTTTAGAAGTTATTAATTTTTATGAGTTAACTTTGCTTTCTCTCTTTTCTTAAGTTTCTAGTATTATATATATTGTTACTTCTAATTTTCTAATGTTGTCCAACCATAGAGAAACACACAAAGGGAAAAAAAAAAAATTAATAGCAAAGTAGCTTTCCATCTTTTTTTTTTTTTGGTTAATAAAAAATAAGTAGCTTTCCTTCTCGATTTCCTTTTCATAGCTAATACAAACTGTCACAACTTTTTAACAATTGTTGGCCCCGAAAAAGTATCTCAAATGGGCCCCAAATCCTCGAACCAAAATGAGCCTCAAGTAACAAGATCATACTTGATATGTACGTGATAGGGGCTTACAATTGCAAAGAAAAGTCGCGTGGGGATATTCAAATCTTGAACTATATACCCTTTCTCTGTTCAAAACTAGTATAGTGTACTCTCATCCATTGGCTACGGTGGATTATAGGAGAGAAGAAGATGTAATATTGGCAGAAACTGTGAACTAATCTTTTCATTTCCTCTCTGAATGCTCCTCTCAGGTCAAGTTTGTGGGCATATTGCTGAGATAGTGACTTTCTATACCAACTTGTTCATCTTGGTTGGGGTTGCTATGTTCATATGTATATACACTTTATATATTAAAAAGAGAGAGAGTTCCAAAACCAATTTGTGAAATAAAGATATCTTTTCCTCTGTGGATAGCTCTTTCTTTCCTGTTATATCTGGGCCCTGTTTGCTCTCTAGTTGGCAATGCTATTATACACCATAATTATCTAGAATGGGATTTCAAAACCAACTCATTCATGTTGGTTCCGTTTTGTCAAGTCTGAACGGTGTGCCTTCTTGATTTTTTTTTACACTTCATCATCGATTGTAGATATAAAACTTAAAAGAGAGAGTTTCACAAAAACAGTTGTACCTAGGATTACTACTATGTGATGCAAATTGTTGAAGTTTCCTTTTGAATTGGCTGTAAATATGTCTATGTATGATCTAGTTCTGGAATCAGCCATGCTTGTCATTTTTCTTTTGTTCTGTTTTCCTTGTGATAAAAGATTAGGAAACATTGAATTTGCCTATAAATGAATATTTTTGGGCACAATGTAGTCTTAAGTGTTACCCTATTGCCAATAAAAGTGGATATTTTGGGTTGGACTCCACCTACATGTAGGATGAATTTGACTTTTTATGAGTCGCAAGACAAGGGTTCCATCCACAATAATTTTTTTTGGCCGTAGGGTATCACGTAGGACAGTCACAAACTAGCTCCCTCTACCTAATTTTTTTTTTTTTGAGAAAAGGGGTAATATTTGAAACGAATTGGAAAGAAAAACAAATGGATTGGTCATGGTTCTTCCAGTTGGGTCAACATTCGTTTGTTCGGTTTTGACTGTACATACATTAATAAAAAGACCAATCTGTTTTTTGGGTCCGTCAATTTCGATTAATGCCTACCAAAAGTTATATAAAAGGATACTCATAGAAACATGAGAAATAATCAAAATACATGAAGTCGATCAGCACCCAAATTCCGAATGCAAACCCTTTCTTTTTTTTTGCCAGTCGGAATACCAAATATATATGCCTCTCTATTTATTTTTATTTTTATTTTTTGGAATGGAATGTTTAGGTTATTTTGTTCATTAATGTGTTTAATATGTATTGCCAAACGGACCAGAACAATACTTAATGGCCCGTTTGTTTGCTGGATAGGATAAAGGGGTCTTGTATAAAGTTTAGTTAGTTATCTTAGGATAACTAACCACACGATAAAAACAGTGCAATATTATTTTTATACTGTGTTTGGTACGTATCGGATTATGCCGGGGATAAATTCATATAATCCAATACTATGTTTGGATGACCATAGTATAAACCTGGATTAATCTGTAACTTTTCATAAATGCTCTTTTTGTTCAAACAATTAACTACAAAATAGTAACACGACACAATGCTACTGATTTATTCACTAAACAAAACTAGCTATACAAATTGCAATTAAAAAAAAATTCTTACTACAAATTAATAATCAAGCCAATAACATCAGCTGAAAAGCATATTTTTCATTAATAAAGTAAAGTCACATAGAAATTATGAGGGCTCCAATCCCATACAAAAATCAAAAGAAGAAAACACCCATATGCAGTAGCTTTACACATGACAATGGCTTTCTAACAGTTGATCAAATAGCTCTCAGCATCTTTGTCAAAGTATCCCAAATTACTTCAAATTCTTGATCATCAGAACTCTTTCCGAATAATATTTCTGAAAAACAAATGAATTACAAACATGGTTAAATAATACTAAGTACAACTACTATTCATATGAAAAAAATAATTCGATTTGTATTTCATCTTTTTTTTTTCTTCATCTAATATCAGAAGCTTTAGCATTACATGCTAAGAACAAATTCCAACGAGAAATAACCCATTATTACTCTGAGCAATCAAAAATCACTAGAAGCACCAAACAGAGCCAAAAAAAAAAAAAAAAAAACCACTTTAGACAAACCCAAATGGAAATAAAAATAAAAAATAAAAAGCTCAATTCTTAATCAGCTCGAATCTTCAAATGATATCAACCATCTGTACTAGCAAATATAGCAAGACCTCTGACAAATTACTCAAAAAGACATTTGATTCCAACAAACGGATCAGAAGCAAACAAAAGCCTAAATATCCCAACCCTCATTATATATTTTTTCCAATTCCGAATCTGCGTTAAACAAGAAAACATCTCCTACAAACCATGAGAGATAGTTAGATAGAAAAAGAATACATATATATGTATATATAACTACTATCTGATCAAAACTAAAATAATAGCATATCTAGCACAGATCTAAGTAGGATAACACATAACTTTTGTAGATCTAACATTTTAATCAACATCTTAGCAAATGCTATTTAAGAAATCGAAAAATAAATAAATAAATAAATAAAAGAGGAAAATCTTCCAAACCAGTTCGCTGGTGAAGCTTGGTCGGAAGCAAAGGGCCAGGTTGACTTTTTTTTGGCGTCGCCTTCGTCAGCGTGGTCTGGTCTCGTCTCTGTCTCACGTATCTCCTTTTGGTATCTCTCTTGATGTAACTCATTACTCCAGCTAGCTATAGCTCTCAAATTTTAAGGGTAGACTCTTAAAATATCCATTAAACTATCCTTAAAACAGTTTTTGATTTGCTTGTACCGTTTGGGTTTTATTAAAGATTCATTTTAAAGGGTAAATTAGACATTTCACATTTTGTAATTCGAGTTTGCTAAAACCAACTTTCGATTTGGATTCTCCACGAAATTTCACTCAAGATAGACACTGATTTCACTTAAAAAGGTTAAGAAATGAGTGAGTTATGGCCATTAGAAGTTTGGAATTACAATCTGTCCAAACAGGGACATTCTGCCCAGTTTGTTTTCGAAAATTACATTTACACCCCTGAAACTTTAAACGAATGTATAGAGGTCTTCCGACATCGGATTTGATCACGGTTTCAGGCGTAGAACTTATAATTCTGTTAATTACAGTCTGAAATAGTAAATTATAGTTTTCTGGATATTTTTACATTATCCCTATATTTTAGTGTATTTACAGAATTACCCCTAAACTTTAAAAAGAATGGTATTTTAGTAATTATGTAATTTGGTAAAATCATTATAAATCATTTAAATTTTCTGTAATGATATTATGTGTTAATAACCACTGTATTATAATTTTTTTAAATATAAAACCATATAATATCAATATTATTTTGCTATTTATAACTAATCGATTTAAATAGAGATTTAACCATTTCAAATAACCGTTATAGTATATTTCTATTGTGAGACCTAGAATCAAATAGGGTGATTTAAATTAATTAGTAAAGCGAATGCGATGTGAAAATTATATATATATATATATTTTTTTGGCATTCATATTTGTACAATGGGGGTTTATATTGTTAATTATTGATATCTTGGGGTCCTAAAGCGATATGGGAAAGTTTGGGAACTTAAATGCATGTTTTAAGAAATGTTGGGGTGTTAAACATAATTTTTAAAAGTTGAAAAACATATTGTAGGAGATATACGTTAGTTTCATTTCTTCTTCATTTTGGAGAGGGTTTAGAAGAAGAAGAAAAAAAGAGAGAAAAGAGACAAGAAGAACAAGAGTTTGAGGAAATTGAAGCTTAACAATCAAAACATTCAATTGAGCAAGAATTTCAAGTTACAAGTGGGTAAGTCTCTCTCTCTAGGGTTCTTTATAATTGGGGTTTATAGATTTTGGTTTTTGTAATCTGAAATTTGATGTTTAAATTCATGTTTAGAAGTTGCCAAAATGATCTTGGGTTATATATATGATGTGGTATGAAGCCTACATGTTAAAATGGAGTTTTGATGAAGTTTGAAAAATGGGTTTTTTTTAGGGTTTGTAAAAAAATCCGAAAATTGAAAGTTTGGGTGTTTGATTTTTGTTGGGTTTTGGAGTTGTTTGAGTTTTATATATGCTTTATATACCATTAGGATCCTTGGTTTCAAGTTGGGCAAAGATTGGTTGTGAATTGGGGGTTTCACCATTGTTGTGTTCTTGAAGCTTTCAAGAGCTTGAAGAAGAACTTTTGGGTATTTTTGCAAATCTGAAAATTGGCTTGAAATTGGGTATTTTTTTGAGTTTGATAGATGGGATGATGATATTGAGATAGGTTCTTGAATGTTATAAGTGACTTGTGGGTTAGAAATTCATGAAATTCATGATTTTGAGTTGTTTTGGATCTTGGTATTATAAGAACAAAACAAACGCTGCTCTAAAAAGAATTAAAATTGGCTTGTGAAATCAATGTTTAAGTGTCATTTTGATTATAAATTATGCTCATTAGCCTATATATGCAATAGAATCTAATTATTTAAGATTTCAGGTTCAGAGGCAAGTGGGAGCGCCCCGAAAGAGCCGCCGGAGTGAGCGGAGTAAATCGTTGCATTTATTTTCATAAAGACTCGAGGTGGGAGAAACCATAATAATGTAGTATAGACATTGTTGGTTGAGTTTATATTTTTGTTGAATGGACATCGTAAGTGGGTTGTATGAAATACATACATTGAGCATAGCACGAATATTATATGTCATGCACGTTCATAGCGAAAGCGATAAAAATTCAAGTAGTGAAACTTGGAAACGGCCAAAAGAGCCGAGCGAAATGGGCCCGGGTGCGTGTGTCATTACATTTTATGGGAATGCATTGCATTAGCGTACATGTTAGTAGAAATTACTTGCATGCAAATTGTGTGTTGACTTGAATGTCTTTATTGCATTATTTTGGTTTTCTTGCTGTGAGCCAAGGGTTGCTCACACCCACACAGGCCTTTTTGCAGGTATTGCGGTGTAGGCGCCACTGTCGTAAGTCTCGAGTTGTTGTGTACGTCTAGGATGTATGTGCGTCATTTAGTTTGACTTGTTGGAGTTGTTAACATTTGGGTTAAACTTATGTTGTTAACGGATTTATGTATGTGTACCTTGGATGATGATTTGGGTAGTATTTATGATGTAAATATTTGAGGTTGGGTTTGTGAATATTTTGAGTTTGACATCATGTTTGTACGGACCAATGTGTTGACAGGTTCATGCGAATGTTTTGGAGTTTCTAGATTTGTAATATATGTTGCGTTCTTGAGAAATCCATGATTTAATTTTGGATTAAGAAATAGGAATTTGTTTATAATATTTATAGTTATGTTTGGTTGTGTATTAGAGGCCTAAAAATATTGTGTTTGAAGTGGGTTGAAACACCCCTTTTGGGTTGGAAGTTTGGTGGTTAAAAAAAAAATGAAGTTTGTGGCTTAAGCCAAGAAAAAAATAATAATAATAATAATATTAATAATAAACTTTGATACGTTGGCTTTTACGGAAACAGGCACAGTTTTCTCTAGAAAACTGGATACCGCACACCGCTCGAACCGTTGGAATCGTGTTTCAAATATTTTCTTTTTTATATTATATTTGGGCAAAAAAATTTTAAATGACCTTTTTGCCCTTGGGATTAAACTTTGCATAGACTTTATTTAGTAAGTTTTTTATTATTTGCGTTTAGCGGGGTTTTCACGAGCGTTCCGGCCACAGCGGGTCGGGGCGCTACAACTTGGTATCAGCGCCTAGGTTTATAGGTTCTGTATGCGTTGTTGTCCGTGTGTTTAGGTCATGGCAGTGGATTAGGCGTTGAGTTGGGTTGTATGGGTTCTCGTTTGTAGACTAATAATAAATGTTATTATTATGTTTGCGTTGCAAACTTATGTTATTTACAGAAATTGCGAAAAAATGATTCCGGGAGACCGATTGGAAGGCGAAGAGGGGGAGGGGACACATCAGCCACCGAGTAATCAGGAGGTCGAACAATCACGACCGACGGGACAAGGACAACCTTCCCAAGCAGAACACATGTTCGAGTCGATGACGAGATATTTTGACTCAAAAATTGAAGCGACAGTTGCAGGGTCTAGTAAGAGTAAAGAGGAGCCGGGGATGTTGTACAAAAAATTTATGAAGTATCATCCGCCGACATTTTCGAGAATGGGTGCTCCATTAGAAGCTGAAAAATGTTTTAAAAAGATGGTGGACATATTCGAAGTTATGCAAATCGACAATGATAACCGTGTGATGCTAGCCGCATTTACATTCACTGACAGAGCAGATTATTGGTGGAAGGACTTGAAGGCCCATTTGAAGACGCCGATGGTGGGCAGAAGAGAATCTACTGAGATTACTTGGGAGAAATTTGAATTAGAGTTCAATAAGAAATATTTTACTGAAACATACCGTAATGAGAAGCGGCGAGAGTTTATCAATCTTGTACAAGGCCGAGATATGACGGTGGAGGAGTATGAAGCTCAGTTCACGGCTTTGTCCCGATTTGCAATGAGGTTGGTAGAAGATGAATATGAAAAGTGCAGAAAATTTCAGGACGGTTTGCAATTCTCGATCCGATCGAAACTTTCAGCGCTGGATATACGAAACTATCTCGAATTGGTGGAGAGAGCGAAGTTGGTTGAGAAAGATGTACGAGAATCCATGACCTTTCGAGAACAACAAAAGCGAGGAAGGATCGAAGTGAGTGGGCCTAGCCGTGGGGGTCCAAGACCGAGATTACAAGAGGCTCCGGGTAGAGGTCGAGGGTTTGTACAACCACAACGAGGCGGAGGATCAAGCGGTGCCAGTGGATCAGGTTCAAGATCTATGAGACCACCTTCAGGTCATAGTGGTTCTTTTGGGGGTCTTATTTGCTACTGGTGTGGGACTCCTGGGCATATTTCTCCTGATTGACCGATGCCCGATAGGCGAGAATGCTATAAGTGTGGATGACCGGGTCATATGGCAAGAGATTGCACTGTGGTGACCGAGGCCGTATCCTCAACGACTGTTTCGTCAGGCAGGAGTCGAGGTTAGGGGCGAGGACAACCAAGAGGGGTTCTAGCACGAGTGGTACCGGAGGACAAGCTCGAGTTTTTGCGATGACAAAGAAGGATGCGGAGGCGACACCGTAAGTAGTGACGGGTATGATTCTAATTTCAAACTATGTTGCATATGCATTGTTTGATTCGGGTTCTACTCACTCCTTTATATCTATAAACTTTGCAAAAAAATTTAACGATTATTTGACTGAGTTGAGAGAAAAGTTAATAGTATCTACGCCATTGGGAAATAAAGTGGAGATTAAGTGGGTTTATGAAGGGTGTGTGGTACAAATAGAAAATCATGGAATGGGGGTGAATTTATTGCCGTTAGATATAGAAGACTTCGATGTTATTCTGGGAATGAATTGGTTGTCAACTTATCACGCGTCAATAAATTGTTTTAATAAAGAAGTAACCTTTAGAATCCCGAATGAGGCCGAGTTTGTATTTTGCGGGGAGCGACGGGTAACACCAACGAGTTTGATTTTAGTAATAGACGCGAGACAAATGTTAAAAAAAGGGTATGAATGTGTTATTACGTATGCGATTGATGCGACAAAAGTAGAAATGCAGATAGAAACAGTTCCGATTGTGAATGAGTATTCGGACGTGTTTCCTGAGGAATTGCCAGGTGTTGTGCCAGAAAGAGAAGTAGAGTTTACTATTGATCTAGTTCCTGGAACTATGCCGATATCGATTCCACCTTATAGAATGGCACCAGCGGAATTAAAAGAATTGAAAATACAGTTGGATGATTTGTTGAAAAGGGGATTTATTCAACCCAGTATGTCACCATGGGGAGCGCCAGTATTATTCGTTAAAAAGAAAGATGGGACCATGCGATTATGCATTGATTACAGGCAATTAAATAAGGTGACCATTAGAAATAAATATTCGATGCCTAGGGTGGATGATTTGTTTGATCAGCTTCAAGGAGCAAAAATATTTTCGAAAATTGATTTGAGATCGGGCTATCACCAGCTTAGAGTCAGAGAAAGTGATGTAGAGAAGACTGCGTTCCGAGTCCGATATGGTCATTTTGAATTCCTTGTGATGCCATTTGGGTTGACAAATGCGCCGGCAGTGTTTATGGATTTGATGAACATAGTGTTCAAGCCATTTTTAGATAGCTTCGTGATAGTGTTCATTGACGACATTCTGGTATATTCGCGCAGTGTTGAAGAACACAAAAATCATTTGAGATTTGTATTGCATAAATTGAGGGAAGAGCGATTATACGCTAAATTAAGCAAATGCGAATTCTGGCTAGATGAAGTAGCATTTCTGGGGCATGTAGTTTCTAGAGATGGAATTAAAGTTGATCCCAAAAAAGTTGAAGCTGTGTTGTTGTGGCCGACACCAGTGAGCGTTACAGAAATTTGAAGTTTTCTGGGATTAGCAGGCTATTTTCGCCGATTTATCAAGAACTTCTCATCGATTGCACTGCCGTTGACTAAGCTGACCAGAAAAGGGGTGAAATATCATTGGAGTAGAGAGTGCGAAGAAAGTTTTCAGGAATTGAAAAATCAATTAACACAGGAGCCAGTATTGACTATTCCGACAAGTACAGAAGGCTTTGTGGTATACAGCGATGCGTCTCATCAGGGTCTGGGTTGCGTTTTGATGCAAAATGGAAAGGTGATAGCATATGCGTCAAGACAGTTAAAACCACATGAGTTGAATTATCCAGTGCACGATTTGGAATTGGCGGCGATTGTTTTTGCATTGAAATTGTGGAGGTACTATTTGTATGGGAAAAGTTGTGAAATCTTTACTGAGCACCAAAGCTTGAAGTACTTATTCACATAGAAGGAATTAAATTTGAGACAGAGGCGCTGGCTTGAACTAATCAAAGATTATGATTGCACGATTCATTATTATCCAGGGAAGGCGAATATAGTGGCCAATGCGCTAAGTCGAAAATCTCAAGGCCTACTTTCTTGTATCCAATGCACTGGGGTCGATTTTATTCGAGAGATGAAAATAATGGAAGTTGAACTAGCGATGTCAGACACTGAAGCCTTTATAGCACGGTTCCAAGTGAGACCAATTCTAGTGGACAGTATTCAGGAGCTACAAAATACTGACTCAAGGTTGATGAAATTTAGAGAAAAAGTGATAAGTGGAAAGCGGAAAGACTTTATTATTCGAGCCGATGGAGTTCTCTGTTATGGAACTCGAATGTGTGTACCCCGAAATAAGGAGTTGTGAAAGGAGATTTTAGAAGAAGCGCACAGTTCAGCGTATGCCATGCACCCAGGAAGCACTAAACTTTTTAAGACAATCAAGGAATACTATTGGTGGCCAGCGATGAAGAGAGAAATAACAGAATTTGTGGCTCGATGCTTGGTATGTCAACAAGTAAAAGCTGAACACCAGCGACCGGGGGCTTATCGCAACCACTACCGATTCCTGAGTGGAAATGGGAACATGTTACCATGGATTTTGTGCGAGGACTTCTGCTAACACAAAAAGGTAATGAGTCAATTTGGGTCATTGTTGATCGATTGACTAAGTTAGCACATTTTCTACCTGTGAAAGCAACGTTCACTCTTGATAGATATGCAAGAATTTATGTGAATGAAATCGTCCGATTGCATGGAGCCCCAGTATCTATTATTTCCGACCGCGACCCTAATTTTACCTCGCATTTCTGGAAACATCTACAAGAAGCGATGGGAACTAAATTGAAATTCAGTACTGCGTTTCACCCTCAAACCGATGGACAGTCCGAGAGAACAATTCAAACACTTGAGGACATGTTACGAGCGTGCGTAATGGAGTTTTCAGGCAATTGGGAGAATCATCTACCATTGGTAGAATTTGCGTATAACAACAGCTATCACAGTAGCATCGGTATGGCACCATTTGAGGCTCTTTATGGGAGGAAGTGTAGGACTCCTATATGCTGGGGTGAAGTGGGCGAAAGTAAAATTGAAAGCAGAATATTTGGGCCTGAGATTATTCAGGAAACGGCGAGTAAGATTGATATTATTCGTGAAAAGTTGAAAACCTCTCAGAGTCGGCAGAAAAGCTACGCAGATACTCGTAGGCGAGAACTTGAATTTGAAGTAGGCGATCAAGTGTTTTTGAAAGTCTCACCATGGAAAGGCGTTATGCGATTTGGGAAGAAAGGGAAACTATCTCCGAGGTACATTGGGCCTTACGAAATTATAGAGAAAATTGGAACTGCGGCATATAAATTGAAATTACTGGCCGAATTGTCGCGACTACATGATGTGTTCCATGTTTCAATGTTGCGTAAATATGTCAAGGATCCGTCACACATATTAGAATCAGAACCATTAGAGCTTGACGAGAATATATCGTATGAAAAGAAACCGGTTCAAATCCTAGACCAACAGGTGCGGCAGTTGAGGAACAAAGAGATTCCTATGGTAAAAGTTTTATGGCGAAGTCAAGCGATCGAGGAGATGACGTGGGAAACCGAGGAAAGCATGCGAAAGCAATATCCGTATCTCTTCAATCACGGTACGTAATTTCGGGGACGAAATTTATTTTAACGGGGGGAGAGTTGTGAGACCTAGAACCAAATAGGGTGATTTAAATTAATTAGTAAAGCGAATGCGATGTGAAAATTATATATATATATATTTTTTTTGGCATTCATATTTGTACAATGGGTGTTTATATTGTTAATTATTGATATCTTGGGGTCCTAAAGCGATATGGGAAAGTTTGGGAACTTAAATGCATGTTTTAAGAAATGTTGGGGTGTTAAACATAATTTTTAAAAGTTGAAAAACATATTGTAGGAGATATACGTTAGTTTCATTTCTTCTTCATTTTGGAGAGGGTTTAGAAGAAGAAGAAAAAAAGAGAGAAAAGAGACAAGAAGAACAAGAGTTTGAGGAAATGGAAGCTTAACAATCAAAACATTCAATTGAGCAAGAATTTCAAGTTACAAGTGGGTAAGTCTCTCTCTCTAGGGTTCTTTATAATTGGGGTTTATAGATTTTGGTTTTTGTAATCTGAAATTTGATGTTTAAATTCATGTTTAGAAGTTGCCAAAATGATCTTGGGTTATATATATGATGTGGTATGAAGCCTACATGTTAAAATGGAGTTTTGATGAAGTTTGAAAAATGGGTTTTTTTTAGGGTTTGTAAAAAAATCCGAAAATTGAAAGTTTGGGTGTTTGATTTTTGTTGGGTTTTGGAGTTGTTTGAGTTTTATATATGCTTTATATACCATTAGGATCCTTGGTTTCAAGTTGGGCAAAGATTGGTTGTGAATTGGGGGTTTCACCATTGTTGTGTTCTTGAAGCTTTCAAGAGCTTGAAGAAGAACTTTTGGGTATTTTTGCAAATCTGAAAATTGGCTTGAAATTGGGTATTTTTTTGAGTTTGATAGATGGGATGATGATATTGAGATAGGTTCTTGAATGTTATAAGTGACTTGTGGGTTAGAAATTCATGAAATTCATGATTTTGAGTTGTTTTGGATCTTGGTATTATAAGAACAAAACAAACGCTGCTCTAAAAAGAATTAAAATTGGCTTGTGAAATCAATGTTTAAGTGTCATTTTGATTATAAATTATGCTCATTAGCCTATATATGCAATAGAATCTAATTATTTAAGATTTCAGGTTCAGAGGCAAGTGGGAGCGCCCCGAAAGAGCCGCCGGAGTGAGCGGAGTAAATCGTTGCATTTATTTTCATAAAGACTCGAGGTGGGAGAAACCATAATAATGTAGTATAGACATTGTTGGTTGAGTTTATATTTTTGTTGAATGGACATCGTAAGTGGGTTGTATGAAATACATACATTGAGCATAGCACGAATATTATATGTCATGCACGTTCATAGCGAAAGCGATAAAAATTCAAGTAGTGAAACTTGGAAACGGCCAAAAGAGCCGAGCGAAATGGGCCCGGGTGCGTGTGTCATTACATTTTATGGGAATGCATTGCATTAGCGTACATGTTAGTAGAAATTACTTGCATGCAAATTGTGTGTTGACTTGAATGTCTTTATTGCATTATTTTGGTTTTCTTGCTGTGAGCCAAGGGTTGCTCACACCCACACAGGCCTTTTTGCAGGTATTGCGGTGTAGGCGCCACTGTCGTAAGTCTCGAGTTGTTGTGTACGTCTAGGATGTATGTGCGTCATTTAGTTTGACTTGTTGGAGTTGTTAACATTTGGGTTAAACTTATGTTGTTAACGGATTTATGTATGTGTACCTTGGATGATGATTTGGGTAGTATTTATGATGTAAATATTTGAGGTTGGGTTTGTGAATATTTTGAGTTTGACATCATGTTTGTACGGACCAATGTGTTGACAGGTTCATGCGAATGTTTTGGAGTTTCTAGATTTGTAATATATGTTGCGTTCTTGAGAAATCCATGATTTAATTTTGGATTAAGAAATAGGAATTTGTTTATAATATTTATAGTTATGTTTGGTTGTGTATTAGAGGCCTAAAAATATTGTGTTTGAAGTGGGTTGAAACACCCCTTTTGGGTTGGAAGTTTGGTGGTTAAAAAAAAAATGAAGTTTGTGGCTTAAGCCAAGAAAGAAAAAAAAATAATAATATTAATAATAAACTTTGATACATTGGCTTTTACGGAAACAGACACAGTTTTCTCTAGAAAACTCGATACCGCACACCGCTCGAACCGTTGGAACCGTGTTTCAAATATTTTCTTTTTTATATTATATTTGGGCAAAAAATTTTAAATGACCTTTTTGCCCTTGGGATTAAACTTTGCATAGACTTTATTTAGTAAGTTTTTTATTTATTTGCGTTTAGCGGGGTTTTCACGAGTGTTCCGGCCACAGCGGATCGGGGCGCTACATCTATAAATATGGGAAAATCAATAAAAAAAAATTATTATGGCATGGTACAACTATTAAAATTAGTTTCAGATTTAAAGCCTTGTATTTGGGCATAGATTTAGAATTTGCATCCTTATTATACTAATTTAAAAATAGTGTTAGTGAGTAAGTTAGGCCTTGTAAGATTATAATTTAAATAAATGAAATCCCTTATATTTCGGTATCATTCTGTATTATTAGGATATAACAAATAGATATTACAATTAGAAGCTTTGAGGTACTAAGTGCGAATAACTACTGATTCTTTTATATTATTTGAAAAATAAAATTGGTAAAAGAAAAGTAATACGCTATTAATATTATGATTTTATAAAGAGTAGTTTAACGAATAAATTCTCACCCTTATGGAGATTATATATTTGCTTTACGGCTCAATAGTAACTACTTAAAAATAATACATTAACTTCCAAAATTCGTAATAAATAATCTATAACTCAGAAAAATACGCCGCCAATTCCTATAGTATTGGAAATATATCTAGTATTATATTTAAGAGTTTGGAGACAATCTGGCACCGTTTTCAAATAGAGCTTATTTGTAGGACCCACATTTATGTTGAAAATTCTGATTTAGGAACTACTACGGACTCTAAATTGAGTCAAGTTAGTGATGTTGAACTCGGTATAGTGTAAGGAACGTTATAGTGAAGTTTTGACATAATTTTAGCATATTTACGTAAATACCCTAGAAAAGCCATAATTACAGTTTTACACTATGGTTACAGTTGGATATTAAATGTTTAGTTCCTTTACCTGTATTGATCGATGTAGGAACTATTTCATCGTTCAATTCCTAAGTCACCAAGGTGAGTGTTCATTACCTTTTCTCAAACTCTATGTTAACTCAATATATAATGAGTAAATTCTACTATGATTTTAATGATATGTAAAGCATCAAAATTACTAAAGTTATTTTCGGAACATTTTTCTTGGTTCCTGGAAGGGTTTTAGCATTCAAAACTTATTATTCTCAAATGTGTCAATTTATTCCAATGTCATGTATATTTTGAAATGCCATCATTTAAATTGTTCATTTATTTAAAGTGTCAATTACCACCACAACAAATTATAAAGTATAGTCTATCATCTGCGATGAAATGAGCCCGACTGTAGGGTTGCCTTTGATCATTGTGCGATGCATGTAATGATGAATGTGTGCGTGAGTGAGTGGGTGGTTGGTAATTTGACATTCATGTAAAGATGCTATTTTTCAATGCAATATATATATAGAACCTGTCATTATATTTCTGGTTTATCGTATGAAATTCTTAAACTTATGATCTTATCTCTTCTAAAAATGCAAACCTTTTTAACGAATTATTTCCAAGGTTATGTTCATTCACTGAGCCTTCAGCTCACACTCTCCAAATATTTTTAAAACCCTTTTTCAGGTAACGAAGTGACGATGATAGGCTATTGCAGAATCCTAAGAAGAACAGAACATTTCGATAGAAAAGAAAGATTATCTTCTTGATGCAAATGAAGAGGCCTCAGAGGCCGGTCTCGAGCTTAAAATTTTGAAGTCGAATTTTGGGGTTGTGACACAACACGTAATCAGCCTCAAACCATTCCAAGCAAGCAGAATTCGTAGATACTCAACCAGTAATTAAAAACTAAGAATCCGTGAACCACCCCATCATAGAACTGATTAGCTAACCCGCTCATATCATATCTCCACAAAATTAGGAGCAACCAACTCCAACCATAACGCAGCTTCAAATTTCAAGTACTACATCATCAAAAACATTGGCTCTCAACCTGCATCGACATAGACAGAAGTCACGTGCCCAATATCCAAATGCTTAGACAGACACGACAAGCCGTAATAAACTAGAGGCATCGACAATCCACCAGTAAGGCAGAAATTAACACAACAGCACAGTCCCATCAAGGAAAGAAAACACCTTCACAGGGAGCCTGAGGGGCTGACCCAATCCACCATAGAGAAGCATCAACAGTCATGACAGCAGTGAAATAAGAGAAGAGAAATAAGATAGAGCCAGGGACGAACGAACGTATAGTATAGGGTGGGCCAGGCCCCCTGAACTTTTGAAAATTTCACCTTTACATGTAATATTTTATCGTTTTCAGAGATAGAACCCCCTAAATTACATGATTTACCCTGAATTGGGGGTATAAAAAAAATTCTTCTAAAATTTCTCTCTCCTCTTTTAACTTTTCCTTAAAAAAAAATCTTTTCTTTACTCTCCTAAATCCTAATGATCTCAGGGGTATATACGAGCCGAGCTTATGTATGTTTGAGTTTGGCTTGTTTATTAAATTAACGAGCCTAAAATCCAGGCTTATGCTTGGCTTGATTATTAAACGAACCTTAATTTCAAGTTTGATCGTGAGTTTTTTCAAGAGCCTTCTAAAACTATATAGTTTTATTATAAATACTGCCTACATTCCAAAATAAGCGTCCACTACCAATTTGCACATTATTTAAGAAATGTGTATTACATTTATTTCTTTTGTCCTTCATTTTTCCACTTTCTCATGTTATTCTTGATGTGACAATGACTTTCTTACTCATTTACCAGTCACACTCTCTTAGGAAATGATGCTTGTCTTTATTGTGAGGATATTATAGGTAGTTTATACAATAATTGTAGTTGACTATCTTTCAAAGTACATGGACACTTATTTTGAAATATCCAAAAAAGAAGAGGTGGACACTTATATTGAAACGGAAGGAGTAGGTCAATATACAAGCCATTTATCAAGCCTATTCACGAGCTTTGTCACTGCAGCTTTAAAATTATATAGTTTTATAATATATATATATATATATATATATAGAGAGAGAGAGAGAGAGAGAGAGAGATTAGTACACAATCCCTTTGTCAGGCCTATTAACGAGCTTTTTCACAAGCCTATGAATGAGCCTTATTCAAACGTGTTCATGAGCTCTATCGAGCCGAGCTAAGTGTATTTGAGCTTGGCTTGTTTATTAAACAAGATGAAAGGCTTGAACTCGACTTATTTGTTAAACAAGCCAAGTCAAACCTTTATCGAACATATTCGTGAGGGCTTGTTGAGCGTTTCGGCTCTTATACAAGAGTAAAGATTAGGACACACCCAAAGACACAATTTTTGAGACACAACTCAAGAGATGTGTATATCTCTCTCCAGTAAAGATTGAGACACACCCAAAGACACAATTTTTGGGACACAACCCAAGAGATGTATGTACATCTCTTGGGTTGTGTCCCAAAAATTACGTCTTTAGGTGTGTCCCAATCATTACCCCCATATACAACCCTAGTTGAGTAATTGTGCATATGAGATTATTAACTACCATTTGTGCACATGTGAATATTCTATTTATACTTATACTGGCCCCTTACCAAAAATCGTGGCTCTTCCACACAAAACCCAGCTCATGGAAAGAAGCACCGAGAAGAGACAAACCAGAACCTCCACACGCAAGACAAGCCTGCTCAAGCTGAAACATGGCAGACCAATATTCGTGACAGGAAACCAAAGGGCGATGAAGACACTCAAACAAAACAGCAGTAAATGAGACACAACCTTACATGAGGAACAACCCAGCAGCACACAAGGCCAAAACACGAGTCTCAAGCAGTTGTGGATTGTCGGCAGCAATCAAGGTGCTGCCCACTTGACAGCATCAATAAGTGACAGCACACTTTCCACATTTTTCATTTTTTGCAAAATAGAAAAAAGAGTTAATTAGTGTTAAGTATCCCGTTAGAAAAAAATTCTTGGTTAAAGTACACAATGGAAATTTTTTTAGTAAAAAATCCTCACATATAAAACTGGGCCAAAAAATCCCAACGATGTTGTGAAATTTCACTAGCCAAAAAGAAAAACTCGTTAAGAAAAGTTATTGGTTAAAGTTTAGTGAAATTTCACAAATTGTCGGGATTTTAGTATTGAAACCCGAGTCCGAATCCGACTTGAGCGTGAATTGGAGTGGATAAACAACAAAAATAGTGTATCAATCTAAATTCTTTGGTTTAGAATTGAGATAAATCTTTTCATCTATTAATTTAGTTATTGAATAATATCTAAATTGTATTTTTGTCACTACAAATTCCTAAAATTCCATGGTTAAAAAAAAACATATATAGAACATAAATATATAAACATATGTGTGTGTGTGTGTGTGTGTGTAAGTCGGGCTCGAGTTTGAGTTAATCGAGTTGTTTATCTCTCTACCCAAGCCTAATCGAAATTTAATTCGGACTTGAACTTTCTAGCCCAAGTTCACCCAAGATACCTAAAAAAAGTTGTCCAAACCCAAATAAATTATAGATTAGACTCGGGCCGAGCTTAGATTAATCCGCCCAAATTGCAACCCTAAATATTATAAACGTTTGACTCTCTCCCCCCCCCAAAAAAAAACAAATATTAAAAATTGGTCGGCCAGAGCAAGTTGCAGCCCTTTTGACCCAAGACAATATTTAAAAAAAAAAAAACCAATATTATGAATTGCAGCCCCACAGTTACAACTCAAAACAAATGGCAACTTTTCTAGGAATCTAGATCTAGACGTGAATTTCTCAAAGTTTTACCAAAAAAAATAAGAACAAAAAATTCCCAAACAAAACAGAAAATCCCACAAACTTAGGAAGGAAGCATGCTATATAAGTAGTTATAAAACAAACCCTAAACCTCCTAGACCCATATGACCACAAACAACACAAACCCTTTATGCAAGAAAGAGGAAGAAGATTGGTAAAAATCAAATGGAGTCTGAGTTGCAGAACATGCCATTGGACATCCTCGCGGACATACTTTCAAGACTACCTCTTAAGTCTCTGATTCGTTTTAATTGTGTTAACAAACAATGGTCTTCTTTAATATCCGATCCTAAGTTTTTGAACACCCACCTTAAACGTTCCAGTAATCAAAGGCCACTCGTCTTCGTGTTGGGAAACAAGTACACAAGTACTAGCTTAAGGAACTTCTATAAACCTACTACTTTTTGCCACTCCATAGATAGTAATGAGGCTTCCAATATTAAAAGGATACACAGACCATGGAATAGTCCTTTTGAGTCACAATTTCGTTGACCTATTGGGTTCTTGCAATGGTTTGATACTTTTACAAGTTAATTTCGATTATTTGATCTTGTCGAACCCATCAACTAGATTCATCAAGAAATTCAAATCACACTTTCACACCCCTTACAGAGGGGGTAAAATGCTTTCTGGGATTTGTTTTGATCCTTCCATTGGTAATTACAAACTAGTTTTTTGCTTTTAGCAGTGGAAATGCATACGTGGTCATTAATGATTCCACTTGGCAGGCGCGCGAGAAAAATACTCAATTTTCTTACGATTTTATTTCAAACCAGCGTGGGATTGTTGTGAATGGATGGTTGTGAACAATCATGAAAATTCGCGCCAGATTATAATCTATTTTGATTACTATAGTGACGAATTCAAGGAAATGTCACTAGCACATCATTCAGAGGATGGCCTAAGAAGTTATATCTCTGCTTTGGGTATTTTGGGAATTTGGCTTTCGATGACACGAGTAAAAGGAGGAGATTGTATTGAGGTATTGGTGTTGAAAGAGTACGGTGTGAAGGAGTCATGGACTATATTGTACACAATCAATGTTTCGCTTCTTGGACCAGGATGGTATCGAATGGTGCCATTGTGCTATACTAACAATGGTGAAGTACTCTTTGAGCTAAGTAGAAAGAAAATAGTGGCTTACAATCCTGAAGAGAATTCTATCAGAGAGATCGAGATTTCGAATGGTGAAACTAGTATACATTCTGTTATATACGTGGAAAGTTTAGTATCACCCTTTGGTAACAATGAGACGGCGAGGAACTACCAAAGGCCTAGAAGAGGAAGAGAAAGGAAAAATAGAGGATCTGATTGAAATTGCAAGTCTGGTGATCTGGTATGGCTTTTTTCTTATAACTTAATTACATCAGCTCTTTTTTTTTTTATCTTTTTTTTTGTGGTTAATGGATTTGATATGTGTTGCTAAACTTCAAGTGTTAACTAGTTTAATTATATTTTACTTTATTGTCAGACTGTTAATTACTACTTTTAATTGAGGAGTTTATATATGTTTGGTCAGTGTTTGAACATGGGAGGTGTTCTGTGTACTATTATTGAAATTTTTGAAGGGAAGAGTAAACACTAGTTTCTATATCAAGAGAAGATGCAAAAAAACTCATAATGATCGATGCTTTGCAAAGAAAAAAGCAATTAGCAGAAACACAAAAACAACAGAGCTACTAAATGTACCCACCTAATTACTTTCTCCACCTGCGTACGTAAGACAACAATGATGCGGAATGTATAACTCACCAATGCATATAGGTGGGTGTACTTCGTACTCCCCCCAAACAAGCCAAATGAATTCATTTGATTTTTTTTTTATATTTTTTTTATATTTTTTTTACGGGATAGCCAGAAAAATCCTTTTAACTAGTAGGAAACTTTAGTCTCTGTTTGGTTCATAGATTTAGTGAGAAAAAAGAAGAGGGAAAAGTAGTGCCCTAGTGATCCTTCATGCTTTTTTGATAGGAAAATAGGAAAGCTTTCATTGATTGAAAAAAAAAAGGAGGTACACAATTCAGCAGTCACCAAATTGTTAACACTCCGGTGGATGGGAAGTGATTCCTTCATGCTTAAACAATAATAGAAATTTATTAATTTCAAAACATAAAAGCCTACTATGTAAAAGTCTACTACATGTTGGAAAATATTAGGATAGTGCTATGAATTCTGATTGAGGCGTGCAACAGTTTGCACTGTCCTTAAGAACAATTCCGCCCCTCGGAGTCAATGACTCGATGCACAAGGTCTCAGCGCTATGCTCTCCAGGATTCAGCAATCAGTTTCATCCAAACGTGCACTCGAATTGGAAGAATATATGAGTGCTCAGATTGCTCCAAAAATGAAGATGAATATTTGAGAGAATGATTTTAAAAGAATATCAAAAAGAGAGAGGAATTTTCTACATATCAAATGAGAAGAGAGAAGGCTATTTTATAAGCCAAATTGCCCAACGGTCATTTTATTAAAAACAGATTTAATAGCCTCTAACGGTCAAATTTTTAATATAGGAGTCAATAACCTCCAACGGCCATATTTTTAATACAGGAGTTAATAGATATAATAGCCTCCAACGGCCATAATTTTGATACTGCATACTAGTTGCATCAATGTAAATGAATTTGTTTGCATTTTTGAAATAAAAGGCCCAAGCCCAAATAAGATAATTCCAACAATCCCCCCCTATTTCAAAAATTTAAACAACATATAAAAAGAAGTGGAGCAAAAGAATTCAATGCATCAAAACTGGTGCCTTTTGTCACACCCGTTCCAAAAATTTATAGTTTTATCATGCATAATTGTAAATTGAGAAGTTATCAATGTTAATTGATAATGGTGATGAGGTTGACTGTGAGTCAACGGTGAGGTGTCAATGAGGACACAGGAACATGGCAGTTCACGTTTCATGAGCATGAGTAAATGGCATTTATATGATTTAAATGTTATTTGACTTTATCTGGTATGTTGTGAATAGTAATTGTACCTGTGTTTGGTAAACTGTAGTAATCTTTGATATTGTTATATCATTTTGAGAACTGTGGTGAGAACGTGAGTGAGCGTGATATAAAAAGGTAGGTTGTGTAGAGATTCCACAGAATGTAGTTTTCGGACATTATTTTGGACCCAAACGAGACCTAGTCGAAAACTTTTGAAATTTATAGTTTTCACTCATAAAGGCATAAAATGGACGTGTGCGAAGTTTCAAGGATTAATTAGAAGTTTGAAGAACTTGCGGGGAGGTAAACGTAATTTCTAGAATGTTTGTTTATATATAGGTGAGGATGAGAATTCATTCTCATCCAAAACCCACAAATATCTAGAGAGAGGAGAGAGAAAAGGAGATTTGTTTTCTTCGGGCTTTGCGACGCCGTTTGACGACTTGCCGTCCGCCAGATTTTCTCAAGATTTCATATTCGAACTCGTAGAGGTAAGACCTACGTTCTGATACTACTTAGGCCGTGTTTGGCCAATTTTTGTAAAAATAGTAATTCTAGACTTTTGGGAAAAATCAGGTAAAACTCGTAGGAATCGCGTATAATTTGAAATCCGGCGATTATTTAGCCCCCTAGACGATCCTTCAAAGTTTGAAGAGATTCGCACGAGGTATGAATTCTAGATCTATGAAATATATGGATTTTCATGTTTTGGACATCACTTTTGATATTCTTGGATCCGGGCGAAATTCATGTATTAGTTAGGCCCGTTAATTATGCACGTGAAATTGTGATAAAAGCACGTATAACTGTTTGTGTGAGCATGTTATGTGTCTACTTGGGTCAAAGGGGAGTTTGGTGCAAATTCATGCCGGAGTAAGCTTCTCGATGTTTGAGAATTTTAGTAGCGACGGCTACTGTGCATGATTGTAGGCTTGGACTTGCCATGGCACTTGTGGGATGTAATGGTTGTAGGCTTGGACTTGCCATTGACATCGCGGTTTAAGGCTTGGACTTGCCGCTACCGGATGAATGCGTACCACTCACCCTAGAGACTATTTTTATGTGTTTTAGATGCTTAAACCATGAACTGTCATATAAGCATACATTTAGAATTGTACGCTCAGCATATAGCTGAGCAGTGGAGACTTCCTCCATTGCAGGTGAAAAGAAAAAGGGCAAGAAGAAGCGCGATGAATGAGGCCGATGAACGTCAGGGAGCCACACTTGTATATGTTTTTGTTTTAAATCCTAAAACGTGTGTTAAGGATTGAGATATTATAAGATGTTGTAATATAATCTGAACTTAGATTCAGTACTTGTAATCCCTAGTAAACACTCTTGTGATTATATTTTGAATGATGGAATAGAGTGATTATATGTTGGTTTGAAATTGGAAGAACCTTGATTTGGAAAAACTGCAGTTTTGAGTTGCTGATAGAAATCAGTCGACTGGTTTTTGATCCAGTCGACTGGACCTTTGTGTTGAACTAGTTACTGCTTTATTTCGTCTGAGATTCAGTCGACTGGGGTGAGAAAATAGTCGACTGGATGAAGCCCCAGGCCATGCCATTCTGCTGGTTAGGGTATCAGTCGACTGGACGTTTTCAGTCGACTGAAAATTTCAGGTACCAGTCGACTGGGTCCCCGACACAGTCGACTGGATGGGCTGTGTATTTTGAAAACCTTTCTGTCTGAGGCCACCAGTCGACTGGACCCTCGATCAGACGACTGGACCTCTGTTTTCAAAACTGTTTTCTTTCGAAATGATTCGAATGGCCAAAAACTTTTTAAAACTCTGATTGTGATGGATGTTAATAATGTTTCCGCTGCGTGCCACGTGTCCTATTTCCACGCGTAGTGGGATGGGTCGTGACACCTTTAGGGCTATGAACCAGTCCCTAGGAATACAAGAAGTGATTTACAGGAATTTGGTGAAATAAAAATTTCTATGAACCAGAATCCCTTATTGTAAACCAGTCGTCTTGTACCCACATTGACTCCTCAAAATCTGAGCAACTCTAATCGGTGTGGCGCCTCTAGGCCCTGCGCCAGTCCTGAATTTTCATAAGTGCTCTAGAAAACTTGCCCAAGTTTTCATAGAAAGCGGCCCACTTTCACACTTATATAGGTGAATCCATCAGGTATGTATTGCAATTAAACATACCATCCAATTTATATGGACTATGGAACTCATTAAGAGTTTAACTCAACCTTTCACATTGCAATTGCACTATACACCATAGGAAGGGACAAAAACATAATAAACTTATAGTGCATCTCCAATCAACCAATGACTTGTTATTACCCATATGAACCTATTTCTTGGGTTCTCCAATTACATAGGTTGGGTTACCATCATTGTTGATTTTTGTTACAGGCATAAGTCTCATTCCCCTCGATGTTTCATACACTAGTTCTCTTCCCTAGTGATTTTATTAAAGGATCATCCAATTTCACTTCTAACCTCGCAAAAGTAATAGATATATCTTCATCATCAAGCAATTGCCTCACAAAATTATGTCTTAGGCGTATATGCCAACTCTTGCCATTATAGGACTTATTTATAGCTCGGCCTATTGCTGCCTGGCTATCTCAATGTAAAGGCACTGATGGAATTGGTTATTCCAACTAGGAACATCTACTAAGAAGTTTCTAATCCACTTAGTCTCAGTACTAGCTTTCTCAAAAACTACAAAATCATATTCCATCATTGCCTTAGCTATGCAACTTTGCTTGGACGACTTCCAAGACATTGCAACTCCACTAAGTAATGAGATATAAATCGACTCATTGATTTAGTCTCATATGAACTTGAAAACTTATTCGAATTGCTATATCCTCCCACAACTCTAGGAAAATTAGACTATTTTGTATTTTAAAATTCATTTCTTCCCGGAATAAATATTGGGCCACATTGGACATATATAATATAGTCATTATAAAAAGTTGAAGCAAGACTCAACTAAAAACATGCTTCATCACTAAGTTATTTGAGAAGTCAGTTTACTCAAATCTTTTCAAAATATTCCGAGTAAAACTTGTACAATATTAGGCTCCAAAATTCACAACCTCAAGCTTTCTAAAAAACTTGTAAAAACCACATTTTTTTTTTATAATAAATCTTATTTTTCAATTCTCAAAATTTTCCTTTCTAGGCACTACAAATTTCTCCTCCAAGAAAAAAAACGGTTTCTCAAAAGTACAAAATTGAGATTCACATATCCCACCAAAAGAGCATAGAGTATTGCTAAAATAAAATTTGCTTTTTGCATCATAATTCCTTCATTTGAACAAACTCATGTATCTCAAATTCTCTTTTATAAGAAAGAAATGCATAACAGGCGGGCCTCTACATCAATACTTTTGGGAAAATATCGTAGGTAGAAAAGTGCCAACTCATCAGAATAATTCTAAGCTTGAGTATGCTCAAAATAAAGACATAGTAAGCACAAAATTTCATACTTAAAGAAAATAAACTTTTCTAACCCCCACCATGTCTTTATCCACAAAACTCATAACATAAAGCTGGCGTGTAACACTTAGCATATATCTCATGTATTATTTAACTATCATATTCCTTTTGATGAATCATAGCACACCCATTTTTGAATAATCAAACACTCGAAACAAAACAACTACAAAAAGATTTGTAATCAAATTTTTTTTTTTTTTCAAAACTAAGAGCTCTTGTAATTTTTATCTCTAAAATTACACTCGCTTCATCCAAATCCTTTCATATTAAAATTAATTTGAAGTTGGTAGTACCAAAATATTGGTGTTAAGAGAGCCACCAAGTAAAATATTGCATTTTCCGTTGAAAAGTATCTTTTGGAACAATTGTCCGTTTAAACCGGTTATGGCTCTAGTTTGATAATGAATCCACATAGGGCTTTATTGCATAAGCAATTTGAGGTCTAGTAATACATACCATAACTTAAACTACCAATAATACTATCATATTTCTTTGGATAAATTATATTACACTCATATATGATTTAATGTAGCATTTGGCTCAAAGGAATCTAAAAAGGTTTGCAAAGAAAATTATTAACTCAAAACATTTCCATTACCATCCTTCAAAATTGTCATGAGTTTTACTTTTATATGTAATAGCTATAAAACTGGGAGACAAAAACTCTCTTTTCTGTCTCTCTTCCTGACTACCTTGATTCCTCCATGTTAATCTCCATTTAGAAAACCTTCATGGAAAACTCTAGAAAACCATAAATACTATACTAGTCATTTCTACCAAACAGTTGATATGACCTTCTTAGCTTTTAGCGATTTTCCAAAGGGTTTAAAATACAATTAATATTAATGTATTCTACAAATATAGGTATTCAACAACAATAACACACCGTTAATCATTGTAGTGGTAGCAACGGTTACAACATATATGGTCTTTAAAGCTAAAATGGTCTTTAAAGCTAATAATTTATCTTTTAAAACTTTGAATATATTTAAATTACCATTTAAATGCAACAAAGTGTGAAGCAACAAGTTCAAGATGTTTATATTGCTAATTACAAAGCTGTCAGTCCAAATGTTGATTCAGTCAAAATAATGTATCAACAATATGTGAAGACACCTAACATAACATAACAGATGAAGAGATAGTATTTAAATTTATATACAGGTTCGGACTGATGGCTCAACTAGTCATTGTCATCATCATAATAATCATCACATAACCTCCCAGAATGTTCTCATGTGTATGCTTACTAACACAAACCCATGAGAAAAAGGCAAGTTCTAAACTCTCACTAGTATCAAATGAAAATAGTAACTATATCTAATTTAGTCAATTAAATAAACTTTAGAAATCATAGTGGGCCAAATTATTTAATACAAAATTGATCCCATGGTTGGCCGATTATACCCATTTACGGTATTTTTTTTTAATAGAATTCCCAATAAACCAGTTTACAACCAAAATATCTACCTTTTTATTACTTCACTTTATGTAGAAGTTTCCAGTGCACGAGAATGTGGTGTTGTAACATTTGTGACTTAAATACCCATCGGATAGAAAGTCCAACAACGGTCTAAACGCAGATTTAGGATATAGTGTGTCCAACAACAGAACAAAAAACTTCATATATATATATATATTTTAAGGGCTTAGAAAATGACCCAAAATCTATGACAGAATAAAGCATCTTAAAGCTGCTAGAATATTAAACAGAATAGGAACAAAATTACCGAATTAGTAGTCTCTTGACAATTTTTGGATAGAAGTTTCGTAGCGATCATAGCAGCATCCAGAATTGTTCTTAAGATTGTTGGAAAATGTCACGACCCATCCCACTACGCGTGGAAATAGGACACGTGGCACGCCACCAAGGCTCATCCAAACATCACCTAACGATACGCAGCGGAAAGATTCTTAAAAACAACTCTGGTATTTAAAACTTAGGAAACATTCCCCTCTGAGTTGTAAAAATACATTGAAATCAGAGTTATAAAAAGTTTTGGCCAAGTGAAAACACATTCAAAAGAAGTAGTTTTGAAAGCAGAGGCTCAGTCGACTGTCCCATCGACTGCACTAGGGTCCAGTCGACTGCTCCGTCGACTGTGTCATCCAGAACCCAAAATGTAACATTATCAAAAGGGGTCCAGTCGACTGATATGGCGAATCCAGTCGACTGCTTTTCAATTTAAGGGAGCAGTAGCCAAAATCAACAGTAGTTCAGTCGACTGTCCAAGGGGTCAGTCGACTGCTTCTCTTATAATATACTTTCAGTGTCTCAATCCCACGAGGTCCAGTCGACTGACCCTGGGTCCAGTCGACTGCTCCCCTGCTGGGCAGCCTGTGTTGAAAATTAACAAGTCCTACTACTCAATACCAACAACAAACACAACCAACACCAATTCCAACATGCCAGATATAACTACAGACGTTCCAATACAAGATTACAATACTATGAAACGAATCTATGGTTCTATTACAACACATTACCAATCCTTACACGAGTTTAGGATTTAAAACAAAACATATACAAGTGTGAATCCCTTCTTCTTGTCTTTCTTCTTCTTACCTACAATGGAGTACATCTCCACTGCTCAGCTATATGTTGAGCGTACAATTCTAAATGTATGCTTATATGACAGTTCATGGTTTAAGCATCTAAAACACATAAAAATAGTCTCTAGGGTGAGTGGTACGCATTCATCCGGTAGCGGCAAGTCCAAGCCTTAAACCGCGATGTCAATGGCAAGTCCAAGCCTACAACCATTACATCCCACAAGTGCCATGGCAAGTCCAAGCCTACAACCATGCACAGTAGCCGCCGCTACTAAAATTCTCAAACATCGAGAAGCTTACTCCGGCATGAATTTGCACCAAACTCCCCTTTGACCCAAGTAGACACATAACATGCTCACACAAACAGTTATACGTGCTTTTATCACAATTTCACGTGCATAATTAACGGGCCTAACTAATACATGAATTTCGCCCGGATCCAAGAATATCAAAAGTGATGTCCAAAACATGAAAATCCATATATTTCATAGATCTAGAATTCATACCTCGTGCGAATCTCTTCAAACTTTGAAGGATCGTCTAGGGGGCTAAATAATCGCCGGATTTTAAATTATACGCGATTCCTACGAGTTTTACCTGATTTTTCCCAAAAGTCTAGAATTACTATTTTTACAAAAATTGGCCAAACACGGCCTAAGTAGTATCAAAACGTAGCTCTTACCTCCACGAGTTCAAATCTGAAATCTGGAGAAAATCTGACGGACGAACGGTCATCGATCGGCGTCGCAAAGCCCGTTGGCTCAATCTCCCTTCTCTCTCCTCTCTCTCTAGATATTTAGAAGTTGTGGATGAGAATGAAATCTCATCCACTTCTATTTATAGGCAAACTTCTCGGAAATTGTGTTTACCTCCCCACGAGTTCCTCAAACTCCTCATCAACCCATGAAACGTCGCACACGTCCATTTTATGCCTTTATGAGTGAAAACTATAAATTTCAAAAGTTTTCGACTAGGTCTCGTTTGGGTCCAAAATAATGTCCGAAAACTACATTCTGTGGAATCTCTACACAACCTACCTTTTTATATCACGCTCACTCACGTTCTCACCACAGTTCTCAAAATGATATAACAATATCAAAGATTACTACAGTTTACCAAACACAGGTACAATTACTATTCACAACATACCAGATAAAGTCAAATAACATTTAAATCATATAATGCCATTTACTCATGCTCATGAAACGTGAACTGCCATGTTCCTGTGTCCTCATTGACACCTCACCGTTGACTCACAGTCAACCTCATCACCATTATCAATTAACATTGATAACTTCTCAATTTACAATTATGCATGATAAAACTATAAATTTTTGGAACGGGTGTGACAGAAAATATTAGGATAGTGCTATGAATTCTGATTGAGGCGTGCAACAGTTTGCGCTGTCCTTAAGAACAATTCCGCCCCTCGGAGTCAATGACTCGATGCACAAGGTTTCAGCGCTATGCTCTCCAGGATTCAGCAATCAGTTTCTTCCAAACGTGCACTCGAATTGGAAGAATATATGAGTGCTCAGATTGCTCCAAAAATGAAGATGAATATTTGAGAGAATGATTTTAAAATAATATCAAAAAGAGAGAGGAATTTTCTACATATCAAATGAGAAGAGAGAAGGCTATTTTATAAGCCAAATTGCCCAACGGTCATTTTATTAAAAACAGATTTAATAGCCTCTAACGGTCATATTTTTAATATAGGAGTTAATAACCTCCAACGGTCATATTTTTAATACAGGAGTTAATAGATATAATAGCCTCCAACGGCCATAATTTTGATACAGCATACTAGTTGCATCAATGTAAATGAATTTGTTTGCATTTTTGAAATAAAAGGCCCAAGTCCAAATAAGATAATTCCAACACTACACAATTGCACCATTGCATATATCTCACCTAAGTCCCAACCCTTTTTGGTACCATTTTGCCTTACCTAGCCTGATCGCCTGAATTCGCGCTTGTTGATGTCTATAATTTGCATCTCTAGGGGGTTAGTTTAGTGGCATGAGCCTTTCTATGACTTGTGTACTGCAAAGAAATTACATTGAGGTGTGGGTAGTAATGAAAGGAAAAAGAGGAATCGATAGAGATTGCAAGAACTTGAGACTCCGTATATATATATATATATATATTTTGGTAACCGTGGGTGTCTGGGCCAGTTTGTGCGCACCTCGACTAATCCCACGAGGCCAGGGCGTCTGGGTGAATCACCTGTGGCCACCCCCTTGAGATTCAAACTTGAGACCTCTGGGTAAAACACCCAGAAGCCTTGTCATCCAGCCACAAGGGAAGTGGTTTGAGACTCCATATTGTTTAGCTTGATTTGGTGGTTAATGCCTAATGGGGAGTTATGCTGCTCCCACCCCAAATTTCATACCCAATAATCTTGGCTCTTGATTTCAGTGTATCCCATGTGAGTCCCGCATAGATCCTACACAGGACCCACAAGAATCAAGAGTAAGGATATATTGAGTGTGGAGTTTGGATTAAAATTTAGTATGGATGTAGCATTTTTAGCCTAATGGGTTTGATATGCATTGCTAAACTTGGGAGTGTTTAAGTTGTTCAATAATGTGTTACTCCTATTTTCTTTTTCTATTTTCTCGTTGAAAGATCTTGTTTAGTCCTCGTAGGAGTGTCTGTTAGCTAAACATATATATATATATATATACATACATACATACAGAGAATCTTTGTACATACATATATGCAATTAAGCATGTATATACGGTATTTACGATCGAGTAACATGACATTTTTTATTACTAATAAAAAAGTGATTCAATAGCATATATGTTTGTGATTGGATTCATATTCTTTGTCTGTATTTTAAAATTGTAATATAGTTATCTATGCACTGATATTGGATCTTTGGATCTCAAACAAAAAAAAAGGGTTTGGATATTTAAAAAAACAAAAGAAAAAAAGAAAACATTTCAACCAAAAGGGAGGGGGGGTTGGATAAACTTGTTTTATTACCAATTAAATTAACGTTTGATCATGATCCAATATACAGATAATCAAATAGCAAACCGCCAACTATCTGCAGATAGATATGTTGTGCGGAAGCACCCAAAAAGACAAAAAACACAATTGAGAAAGAATGGATAAAACAAACACACACAAGAACTCAAGATTTAACGTGTGGTTCGGAGTAAGCCTATGTCCACACTCCGGAGCAAAGTAACAATTCTAGTATCAAACGGATGATTACAGTGTACCAAAAGAGAGTTCACAACACTTACCAAAAACTCTCTCAAAATAATTCACAATCAGACCAAATTGATCTATCAAACAAAGCCTCACACAGCCACTCCAAAAGGCTAAAACGAAAAGAGATCCTAATTGAACTCCAAAGGTCTCCAAATAATTAAGAACAAATAAATCTCACAAATTCAATGATTTAAAGTTGCTTACAATGACCCAAAATGGTTCTATAATGTGTCTCTCATGTTTCCTATTCCAGATATGCAAATGGTTTGCTTCCAACTCCAATTAGGAACCCAAATCGGATTAGGAAATCCAATTTCCGTAAATAATAATAATAATAATAATAATAATGATAATAATAATAATAATAATAGAATTTTGGTGATAAATACCTTAAATTGGATTTTTTAAGTCTAAACCCAATCCCGTTTTTTATTTTGGGAAAAACTCTATCCTTGGTGAAACTAAACTACTTCGACTCCCTTGACTTATTTGACTCACAAATATCAAGACCAAAATACTCTCGCCCATTTTCAGCCCTTCCATTCTCTTCAGCCTACTTCTCTCTCTCTCTCTCTAAACATTTAAGCACATCGATGGCAACAGAGGGTTTGAGCTCTTCGGTATCAGCACCGCCACTGCCGGCGTAGCAATCATTGACGTACCTTCGGCTACCTCTAGAACAGCGGCGATGGTGGATCCACCAAAAACGGCAACATCGAGTCCAGCGGCGAAGCCAATTCCCACAAGAAAATCTGAAGAAAAATAATAATAATAAATAAATAAATAAATTAAAAATCTAGTGATAATGGTGGGTCAAGAGAAACGTACTTTCTTGGTGATGCCAATTTTGAGTATAGCCTCATCTTTTGACAAGAACAAAAGTCAGGTGGCCTAAGTGTGGGCTTTAATAACATGTGGGCTTTAATGTCATGGAAAAGTGTGTGCTAAAGGTGAGGATGAAGAAGTATGAACCGATCCCCTCACTTTTTCACTCTACATCTTGCTCTTGGTTTGTGGTCAATTTGATGAATTAAAGATAGGACATTGAGAGATTAACAGGTTCTCTTTTGGTGTTCTTCCTATCTCTCTCTCTACTAAATAGTTATGTAAAATTTTATCTAATCATTATGTAAAATAAAAAATAAAAAATAAAGTGGCTTAATTTAGGTTTGGTTTGAGAGGAATTTTTGTGTTTTGCTCCCTGTGTGAATTTTTTCACATTGAAAAAAAATTATGGAGAAACAGTGACACTACCTCTCTCTCTCTCTCTCGATTTCTCTCTTTTTTCTAGAATGAAATTTCACACTGAAAAAAGTTGTGTGAAATTTCTCACTGAAAAAAGTTGTGTGAAATTTTGCATAACCATTATGGCAAACAAAAATGGGTTAATTTAGGCTTTGTTTGAGAGGAATTTTTTTGCTTTGCTCATTTGTGAATTTTCACACTGAAAAAGTTGTTTGGATTTTCACACTGAAAAAAGTTTGTTTGAAATTTCACATAAAAAAGCAGTTTAAAATTTCACATAACCATTTTTTTCTATGAATTTCATGCCAACAATGGTACTTGTTTGAAATTTCACATAACCATTTTTTGCTCGTTTGTGAATTTCACATTGAAAAAGTTGTTTGGATTTTCACACTGAAAAAAGTTTGTTTGAAATTTCACATAAAAAGTAGTTTGAAATTTCACATAACCATTTTTTTCTACAAATTTCATATATGCCAACAATGGTACTTGTTTGATAGACTTCGTCAGTAAATTCACTTACCTTATTTTGTGAAATTTCAGACACTAGAATGAATTTCACATAACTTTTTCTTTTCATAAATTTCACGTAACTTCTTTCTTAAGAAATTTCACATACTTTTTCATGGGAAAACAGCGAGACCTCTCTCTGTCTCTCTCTCTCTCTCTCACTATCTTTCTAGAATGAAATTTCACATTGAAAAAAATTGTGTGAAAGTTCACTTTTTCTTTTTCAGAAATTTCACATAGATAATTATGTGAATTTTCACAAAACTAGTTATGTGAAATTTTACATAACTTTTTTTTTCCTACAAATTTCACATATCAAGTTGTGTGAAAGTTCACACAACTTTTTTTTTCTAGAATTTTATAGCGACAATGGTACTTGTTTGATAGATCTCATCGAATAGATTCTGAAAATATAAATTTTGCAAAAAAATGATTTTTGGATTGAAAGTTATGAATTTTTGAAATTTGCAAAACTATTTGGGAAGTTTGGTGTGAGTGACTGCACATTAGAAATATTAAATAGCAACTGCACGCGTGTGACATACTGGGAGGGGTAGTTCTGTCCACAAAATGACTAGATGAGTTTTCACCTAAATTAAAAGCGGGGTGGAGTTTTTACCAAAAAAGTTCATTATATAAGATTTTTGACCAAATCTCCCTAAAAAAAAATAAAAAAATAAAAAAAATTAAAATTAAAATAAATAAATAATCAAGCCAAATTTCCAACACGAGACTGTTTGCAAATCTTATCACATACAAAAATGTAGATGATCATGAAGTATACATGTGTCTATATTTGTTTATATATATATATATGTGCATGTGTGTATGTATATGTGTAACGAAAAAGGTTCTAATGATCATATCAGTTATTCATTTGGAACTCCAAGTCAAAAGGTGTCAATTAGTGGAAGCAATTTTGAGTGCTCTTCCTCTTTATATGTTGTTAAGTTAATTTTAAAAAGGTTAGAAAGGGAAAAGGGGAGGTCACTTCCACTTTGAAGCATCTCTAGCAAAAGTAAGTTTAATCGTTCGATTACATATTTGTAAATTTATTTCTTTTTTGAGGGTATTTTAAGCACATGATAAGAAATTAAGAATTGTCAATGGATGTCCCATGATATAGAAATGGTTGAAAGGGTCCAAAATCCAAATTAGTAGTAAACCAAAATGTCTTGAAAACTATCAAGTCATAAGGGTTCAAATAATGGAATATACAACTTGTTTGGGAATTAGAGTCTGTTTGTCTGTGCTTATGCTTATACGATCTTGATCGTGATTGGTAGAACTGCTTAAAAGTAGAACTGCTTATTATGGTTTGGGTGTTTGGTTAATATGCTGTGAATTGATTAATCATAAAGATAATCTTGAAAAGCACCTCACCGCCTACTTATTGCCAAACTGCTTTTTGGATCAAATCTGCTTATATTTTTGCTGAAACAAATAGATTAATAAGCAGTTTGGGCCATCAAAACTGCTTAAAATGAGCAAATAAGCAATGACAAACAGCCTCTTAGTGTGTGGTTCCAAACGTGGTTTCAATCCCTCAAAATAATCACTAGTCGTTTGGATTATTACAATGTCAATTACAAAAAATAGCAGATGAAAACAAGCAAATTAACCCAAAAAAACGTTTTCTGCCAATTCTTGCGTTTTACAATTTTTTTTATCGCAAAAGCAAACAATCACGTAATCGTTGCCAAACACCCCCGTATTCTGACGCTTGATCTAACAAATGCCAGCGAGGCACAAGAAAATGGCTTGTCCAATGGTATCTTGTCTAATGTATGGTGGCTGTCGAGTCTTCTCTCACCACCACACGAATATGTTGGAAAAGTGGCCTATACTCTCTTCCCCCACACATGACTAAACAATAATATTATAAAACAGAATTTAGATCCAGAATCAAACAGCTTGAAACAAATCATTAAATAAAAGTGATTTAACATTAGATAAGGATAACAAATGTCATAGTCCTCTATTTTGCCACCTTGGTGGTTATTCAGTTCAAAGTCACCACCAAAATTTGGGAAGTTGTCAGCTTGGACTGATGAATTTTAGAATCACTTTCGAACAAAGTATTTTGATTAGCCTTTTTTTTTTTTTAATTGCGAGGCTTGGACTAGGGTCACTAAGGTTGAGCAACTTTAGTTTAAAAGACAGCTCGTTAATAATAATCTTCACAAGGACAAAATCCCAAGCCTATTTTTAGATCTAGTCCACAACATCAACATTTCATTCTTCAAGTACATTTCAATATTTTTATCTTACTAAACTACCCCACTTCATCTTCATTCTCCCATGGTCACCATTACCACCATCCCTACCTGACCTCCGTCCACCACCTCCGGCGACCACCACCGGTGAACTCCGGCGACCACCACGGCAACTAACACCATCGCCGCCCACCACCACCAAAACAAACCTAGATTGCCATTGACACCAACACTATCGCCACCATTACTGTCAGCCACCACCACCAACACCATCACCACAACCAAATCAGACCAAACCAGATCTGGATCTGATTTGATTTTTCAAAACAGAACATCACCATTTAATTGTTCAAAACACTTAGGATATATCCTAAGTCAAATTTAACTAGGATTTTTGATTTCTGAGAAAGAAGGTTAGAGAGAGAAAGTCTAGAATCATCCACTGTAATTTTCTCTCTTTTTATGACTAATCGATATATACTGATTGATATATTTCAGTCCCACGATGTCTAGAGAGAAAATGAAGTCATGTCAAACTCTTAAAAGAAATTTCTCTTAAGATTCCTAAATGTCCTCAACAAACAATACTCTCTGATTTTAATCTCATCAAGCATTTAAAAATACTCCCTCCGTCCCATAATAAGTGTCCACTTCTTTTTTGCACAATGTTTAAGAAAGTTGTATTATATTAATTTATTTGGTTCATTAAGGAGTCACTTTCCAATTTTACCCTTAGGTGTTTGACTTTTTTGCTTGTTTTGGGACCACAAATAAATACTTCTTTGTCTTTATTATAAGGGTAGTTTTGGAAAATAAGTAAAAGCTATATGCCAATTTAGGAAAGTGGACACTTATTGTGGGACATCCAAAAAAGGAAATGTGGACACTTATTATGGGACAGAGGGAGTAGTATGAATATATTTCCCAATCCCCTTTCACAACATATTATGGTTCACCAAGATGCAAACAATCATTGAATGAGCATTTTGAACGTTGACTAGCCTTCAGTATAAGTGAAAATTCACTATCCTAAGTTAAATTTGACTTAGGATTTCTAATTTCTGGGAAAGAACGTTAGACAGAGAAAGTCTACAGTGAGAAGACGAATCATCCACTGTAATTTTCTTTCTCTTTTTATAACTAATCGATATATACTGATTGATATATCTCAGTCCCACGATTTTTGTAGATAGAAAATGAAGCTAATCGATGAGAAAGAAAGGGTGGGGGCTATGGTGGTGGAGGCAAAGGGAGGTCGCCGGAGGTCCAGTGACATGAGGGGGAGGTCGTCGAAGGTGACAGGGCTGGTCGTCGGAGGTGGCGTGGGTGGTGGTAATGGTGGCTAGGGTTAGAGGATGAAGATGAGAGTATTTTGGTCTATGGACATTGGGAAGACTATCGCCAATGTCTACTTTAAGTTGTCCTTAATCTCAATAAAACTCATCTTAATAACATTTTCACCAATTTTCCCTTCTTCTTTTTTTTTTTTTCCAGATAAATTGCATACTGTATATCTAGCCACACTATTTTGGGGCATTTTGACAATTTTCGTACTCATAAGTCATAACATTTGTTCCTAATTTGACAGTATTTAACAACGATAATCGATCTGCTCTATAATCTTCTCTCTTCTAACTTTGACTAGAGGAAGGATCCTCGACTGCCAAAGAGGCGTTGTTGGGAGGCAGCACGCATGTGACACTTGGAGGGCCATGATATTTTTTTTAAGTCCAATTATATTTCAGGCTTCAACCCACCTCAAATGTGAGTAATGATTTGTGCACATAAAGATCTGGGCCATTAATTTTGGTGGATCCCATGTATATAGGCACGGGTTCCACCGAAATGAATGGCCCAGATCTTTATGTGCATACTTTATGTGCACACTTTATGTGCACATAGCATTACCCCTCAAATATTTGCCACATCACCTTTTCTTATCATATTTCAATGTAGCCTAACCTAAATTGTATTAAAATCAGTCAAACAACTAAAATAAGCGATCAACCCATATTATAAATAATAATAATAATAATAATATATGCAATATACAAAAAAAATTATACCTGAAAACATATATAAATAGACCTAAAGTCAAATTGCAAACTCCCGCATAGGTCCACCACTACATGTACGTCCATCCAATCCTAGTCCCCTCTAATAATAAGATTCGAGCAATGCTATGCTTCCTAAATTCAAATCTCAAAATCCACATCCCAAATGTGGCAATAGCACCACTGTGAGGTCACTTCAACATCCTCTAATCAAAATTCAGTGGGTTCACGGCCACATCATTTGAGATGTGAATTTGGGATTTGGATCTGGGAAGCATATCATTATGCATAAATCCTGGCTCTACCCTTGAAAGAAATACATGCAAGTACATAGATAAAAATAAAATAAACACTTACTCGGGTTGTCAAACATAGTGTGTTTGATAATCCAATTGAGTACATGATTAGTAATAGCATTATTCCTGAGAATTAAATTTATTTCTTTTGGGTGATTTTATTGACTAAATTAACTCTAATGAAAATGAAAATAAGTTTTAGAATTATTTATCCTATTGAGACTAAGGGATGGCCCAGTTAGGGGTGTAAACTATTCAGTTTGGTCTAGTTTTAAGATAAATCGATCGCTTTTCAGTTCGGTTCTATTCGATTCGATTTATTGTAATTTCACTGTTATGTTCAATTTTTAACCTAGATGAATTTTTTTAAAATCGATCGATTCGATCGATCTATTCGGTTTCTTTATACCTCTAAGCCTAGGGTTGTCCAAGTGAAACTCGAACCCGACTAACCCGAAGGCTATGGGATGATACAAAAGATATCATTACAAATGTGATCGGTGGTCCCCCTATTCAATGGTCAAGATTTGTCTACTGGATCAGCTTGTTGGACACAAAAGTGTATATATTTGCACACTATCATTATCAATCACGTGGCGAGCTACCTAAAATTCGTCCACCCTCCTTGTAGGCACGTGGTTACCACGACTCAGTTAGCATCACTCTGCATTTAGCAACATGCCAACAACGCGTTTTTTTTTTTTTTTTTTTCTTTTAAATGCGGGAGCCGCGCGTGAAATAAGAAGTTATCATCTACAAAGACTACAACTATTATCCCCACCAATAACTTTCAACTTTCCACTTTCAACTTTGCAATGCCATATTGTTGGAAGTTTGGAATAGCTATATTGTGTTTTCCAAATTTATTTTAACAACAATGTTAGGCACACATTTTTAATCACATTTTAAATTATACATTTACTTTAAATACAAGTACCATGTGTTGTGCAAGTGGGGCATAAAAAAGTGTAAAAATTCAAACAGCACAGGATACATGCATTTAAAGCATAATATGTGATTTGGGGTGTGATTGAAAGTGTGTGCCTAACATTATTCTTATTTTAAAAGTACTTTTCAAAATAATGCTATGTCATATTGTTGGAAGAGTAATGCTATGTTTCTCAAATTTATCCCAAAAGGGAAGCACATTTGGGATAAATTTGGTTTACTCTTGTTGTAAAGTATCACTAATGTGATTCACTAAGGTCAGGTCTGTTTGAGAAAGCTAAAATGGATTATTGTTATAAAGTATCACTTATGTGATTTACTAAGTTCTGTTTGAGAAAGCTAAAATTGATTAGTTTTATACATAGTTTGATATATGTATGTTTGTTTTTGGGTAATAGTGTGTGTCTAATTTTAGAATTGCTTTTAATCAGGGGGAGAAAATGTTTTTGTGAAGACGATAAAAAAATAAATAAATAAATAATTTAGAATTGATTTTAAAACAAGTGTTTTGCCAAGTCAATAGAATTATGATTTTCACCAAAACCATACAGAAAATATAAGCAACACTGGTGCTATTTTGTGCATTCCAAAGAGCAACTGTACTGGAACTGTTAAATGATGGGTTTGTGTCATAAAGTAACTCTAATAATGTTCCACTACGTGTAGATGTTAAGCACAGCCTGACACAAACATATCGGAGTAAAACACTAAAAACTGTTATACAATGGATGTGTTAAAGTTAACAACTCAAATGCAACGGTAATCCGTGGGATCCATGGGACACTGAAGTTGGTGGCTAACCGTTGTGTTCAAATAGTATTTAAATAATATTTTGGTCATGTCACCTATTAACTTGCTGGCTAAATTTAACACTAATTTAAAATCTGACCCGTGAGACTCATCTTTAACATTAGTGATAACACATCAACTACAAACTCCACTTTTACACCTTAACTAACTTATGACACAAATCCATCCTTTAACAGTTCCAGTACAGTTGTTCCTATCAAATCCTAAAATGTTGATGATACAATAAAATATCACCGACGGTCCGACAGTAAAGGCTAGAAGAAAGAATGTGTTATAACCATACGCACTTGAAAAGAAAGCCAAAAGATAATTTACTCCAGATGATAATTCATGGTCTATATCAAGATAAATTGCTCTTTTTTTAAGGATCACATATATTTCACTACCCTCTGTTTTTTTCTTGAATTCTTATTTTTGTCTCTTTATTATCAATTACAGCATTTAAGGTTTTTGATTTTTTACATTCACAATTAAAGTCAATCAATTTCAATCGATGACAACACCTTCAATAGTCATATTTGGTACTGATTGTTCTCAATTTAATCTGGTGGTCTTTCTTAAATAACACAATTGATAGTAGTATATGACTAACATAAAATTTTGTGAAAAACATAGGGTACTAAAATGTATGTGAACCTTATTTTTTTCAAATAAAGAAAAACAAAGTCTATAATGACACATTTGTCTAATATTTTAGCCTAATTGTGTGAGCCCAAAGCCCCAAATCTTTACTTTTTATGCTTTTACTAGCTAAACCAAAGGTTCTGCAACTTACATAGGTGATAGGGCCATGTGTTGCACATGGAACAGTCGGCAAGCTGTTGTTTGTATAATCAACATCTCTCTCCATTTATGTGTTGGATATTTAGACTCTCTCTCACATATCACCAGTGATTGTCTCTTTGCAATATGCACTAAGGACCGAAGCTAAGACCATCGATTAAGTTTTGCATTAATGTGTTGATTGATAAGATAGAGAATTGTAGATGGGTAATGTTATATGTACATAAAATGAATTTGGGTTATTTATTTTGGTGGAGTCTGTGTCTGCATACATTGAATTCATCAAAATGAAAGGTCCAATATTTATGTGCACATATTATGTACACCAATTATTATTCATTGTAGATGCATATCATGCAATTGACATTTTACTTTAGAGTACACTAAAGGACAATATAAGATTTCTAGTTAAGAGAATGACATATCCTATGCTATGTACATGATCGTTAAGGAGAATTTCATTGGACCGTATATGAATATTAGTTTAAATTTAACTTTAAACTCCTATCTGTTACTTCTAAAGATTATTATCTAAAATTTTTATTGAAAAAAAATGATACAATTACTTTATTTTTGGGTTCTTATATCTTCAAGTTAAATTAAAAATGTCAAGATCAATTTGTGTATTTTAGTGAATTTTAAGGATACTTATTATTATTATTTTTAAATGGTAACTATATAAAAGATCAAACTGAATTTGCATTATGCATGGTGGGTGTGTGTATAAATGACTATGATTTTTTTTCCTAGAAAAGGTAATTATCACATTTAATATTTATATGATATATTCACAAAGGAAAGGACTATGTGATCTTTAAAAACAAGGTGACGAAGACATGATATGTTGTTTAAAGTTTACAACTACTTGTCATGCTTACCTCAAAATAGGGGATCTCATGGCTGCATGTAAGTGGTATATTAGAGGAATATCCACTACAGCACCAATGATGTGCTACCAGCACAACAAATTATTGCTGTTTTTTCCCTCCTTTTTTTTGAGTAAAAAAAGAGTGTGTTGTCGATACACCACGACGCTACCAACGATCTCTCTTTGCTGAGGGCATCACACTATGCCAGCTTAAATCGTTAGAGCATAGTGGGGACTTAAGAGGGGTATGGCGCCATGGTCCCTCCAAAAATTTGCAAATCTTTTGATTTTACGTATCAAGTTTTAAAATTTATATGTACTAGTACATATTTGGCCCCTGTATTTATTTTAGCAAACTATGTGTATATGTTTATTGTAAAATTTAAAATTAACTTGCATATTGGTCCTTTAAATTTATAACATTTTCAGGATGGGCTATGCCAACATACATTTCGTAAAGTTAATTGTAATATAATTCATCCTAAACTCTTAGTCACGTGTCATTAATTTTAAATAAAGAGCAATTGAACATATATTAATTTAAGTATAATTCAACTCGCTCCAAATATTTTGTCCAATACATTTTCTCTTTACGACTCAGTTAGCATAACCCAAAATTGATTTAAAGCTCACTTTAGTATCAAAGTGACAACGTATACAAATAAATTTAAAATTTATGTATAAATATATACCAAAAAAAAATTAATAATTATTCCCACAACTCCCGTGTGAGTCGGTTAGTTCCAAATACAACTTCTTCTTGAATCTTGACTCAGGAGTCACGAACATAATGATTGTGATAGTCACACACAGTAGTTTCTCATTAATCTGACAGCTCCTAATGGGAATTTTTCCAAACAGCCTCTAAAAACTCAGTAATTACCTAGCAATTATAAAGCAAAAACTGTCCGAAAACAAAAAGAAAAACATGTCTATATATAGAGAGAGTCAAGCTTAGTGTGCACCGGATAAACCCCCCAAAAAAAAAGAGAGACTTGTTCTTGTACTGGATTTTTAAGCTTAAAAAAATTACAGAGTGTCCCATTGCCCCGTCCAGGGTCGGCCCTGAAATTTTGAGGACCCTACTCGAACTTCTAAATGGGGGTCCTCTGTATATTAGCATAAATATTACAAATATTATTTATTGATTACTTAAATTAGAAAATTTGGATTAATATTTTTAAGAGTAGACCCTGCCTAAAGGAGGCCCTTAGCGACCGCGTGTGTCGCTTCCCTTTAGGGTCGGCCCTGGCCCCGTCCTAAGGCCCCGCTGACTCACAATTTTTTTTTTAGACTTAAAACTATATTCGTTCACCCAGTGTGCTTAATCAGTGCACATTGGAGCTGGAATATATATATATATATATATATTATAGGATAAATAAATAAAAAGATTCACACTCCGTCCCTTCCTGTCCTCTTCTTCCAACTCCAACACCTTCAACTTGAAGAACAACACACACACCCCCACCCCAATTCATTTTTTTTTTTACTATAGATTTTCTCTCTCTACAAGATCCAAAGCTTGGCTTCTCTCTCTCTCTAAAATTATACTTTGCGTCTTCTTTCTTGACAGCTTTTCGCTGAAAACACAAAGATTTTATAATTTCTTCACTGTCATCTGTAATTCTTGTTCTTCCCCAAATTAGTGATCATCGCCATCTCTGCGGAACTTTTTAGGAATTCCAAATTAGCGATCTGAAAACTCTTAGATTCCAGCTATTTTTACAGTTTTTACTTGATACAATCAATTGTCACTACTAATTTTTAGATATTTCCGTCAGATTATCCCTTATTCTTACACAAAACTTTAAAGCCGTTCTATATCTTTCAATTCGTTTCAATATCAGTTTATTTTGCAAACAACAATTCTTTGTTCTGTCAAACCCTAAAAAAAAAAAAACTTTTCATTTTTACCCCTGAAATTTAGTTTTAATTCTCTTGAGAAAGCTCTACTTTGGCTGTCGCAATCTCTACTACTCTGGATTCAGAGTTAGGGTTTGTACTTGGAAATGTCTGTTGAATTTGTACTGTAACGTTACGAGTTTTTGTGCTGTTTTTGATCTAATTAAGTTGCTTTATTGGATCGAGTGCACTGTTCTGATCTGAAAACTTTTCAAACTTCCGTTACTGTTGAGTGCAAAAGTCAACTTTATTTGTTGTGATCTATCGTTTGGCGGATGCTACTGTCGATTCCTTGCTTTGGAAGGGGTTTAAATCGTTTAATGATTTGTTGCTAAGATGATGCAACCTGATCAGCGAAGAAAGGTAATTTTTAGTATTTCATTTATGAATACATAAATGCATTTATGAATATAAGTGTTATTTGTTTCCTTTTCATGTACACACACACACACACTCACCCCACTTGGCTCAGAATTAAATTGGTTATAAGTACTCAGTTTGATAAATGTATATGACCTCCCAGATTCTTTATTTTTAGTGTCGATGGTGTTTTACAGCTCTCTGTTTTGTTTTTTCTTTGGTACCATATATTTTGTTTGTATTCTGCCAATGATCTTTCTATTTGTGGATTGAATTGAACAGTTTGTCATTTTCATGTCTCCATTTCTGTTCCATTGTTAGTTTGCCAAACCCAGCCATAGGCTGACTTCCCATTCCCCTACCCTCACCCATAAATGGTGCATACGGGGTTGAACAGAAGATACCACTGGGGGACTGCCTATTGTGGTTTACTCAGTAATTTGGAGCAATGAAATAAAGTCAAGCTGAGCCTGCTGAATTGATTTTCATTAACATGGTCGGTGGGTTCGGCCCTGTTTGGCCTGGTTCCCGCTTAACAGTAAATTTGTCCTGTGATGATGTATATGCATACTTTTATTTCCAGCAAGATTTTTGTTTCCATGTGTTTACATCTTGGGTAGGAAAGAAAGGATGTTGTTCTAGTCAGGTTAAAGATCTTTATATACCATTCCTCAAAATATTCGTTTTGAAGTTTCATTTGCCTAAAGCGACACTTGAGGTTCCGAATGGTAGCAGGCTTGGTTTTGCTTTGTCTAGGCTAATTTTTTTAGGCTTAATAGTCCTGCATTCACATTTCTGATGTCAACTTGAACAATGCTTGTGCAAATACGTTATTGCCTTCGGTATCTAATATGTGCACGAGTGAAGATCCATTCATCCTTCTTCCTTATATTGGAAAGCAATCAAATACCTTAGCGCTTTCTCTTCCATACCTGTTTTATCCTGTTGATGACTCTTTCTTTCGGATTCGCTATTGAATTCCAAAATATCAACCAACAAAAAAGACAAGAAGATTTTCACGCACTTTGCATGCTAACATTTACCTGCTATCATGCTTGCGCGAGAATCGTTTAGGTTGGTCTTACCGTGTTAGTAATATCCACAAGAACTGCTACCATTTAAAATAATAAGTCGAAGTGGAGTATAATGACATAAAAAAATGATGGTTTTCTACTAACACTGCAACAATTCTACCGAGCTTCCTTTTTTTTTTTTGTTATGTATTCACAATAAATATTTTGTCGTGTAGATTTAATTTTCTCCACCTTTAATTTGATTGTATTCCTTGTACAATGAGCATTATACCCTTAAATAATAATTTCAAACACGCGTTTTATATACTTACCTAAGAAAATGCTATTTATTCATTGCTAGTGACAGATTAAACCTTGGTGTACTCGTAGTTGTCAGAGGGTTGTGTGTTGTCTTATGTATTACTAATATAAGGGTGCCTTAATTTTCCAACCAAGCATAAAGACTTTAATAGTGTGTCATTCTTTTTTAATTATTGTGAAGCAACTAATAAATTCTATTGTACTTTATGTTCTTCATCTAGTGTATTAGCGCTATTGAATGAAATATCTAGAATTCTCTGTGTCTACAAATAGATTTAACTATGCAGTCAAAAGACGACGTAATGCCTGCACTAATCTGTCACCAAATGACCCAATTCCAAGCACTATTGAAGCTTTTTGCTAAATTTGGGAATAGTTAGTATGTTATAAAAAGATTTTATTCCAATACGGCCGTTTTATCCTTGGTCAGAAGTAGTGCACATGTGATGTACATGAACGTTATCATGACCCTTATAGAAAAGTGTAGGATATTGGTCCGTGGGAGCAAAATGTGGGAGTAAATCTGTAAATGGAGGAAGTGGAATGATAATACTTGATGAAATGGTGAAGAAGAAAGTTCAATATGACTTTTTATCTCTTTAGTACTTAACTTAGTAAGATGAGTATGATAAGGATACTGAAATGATTGGTCTCATGACTACCCTTACAATTTAGACGGTCCCATTGCTTTCTATACAATAACATTCATATTTCCTTCAGTTTCTTAACTTTTGATGATAGTAAACTATTTGAAGCATATCTAACTTTACCAATGGTGCATAACAGGCCAAATTTAATTGACAATATCTAACGGAGTTTGTCTATTGTTTCACTGACATTTTCTTGAATAGTATAAATTCAATAACTTGGTGACATGACAATTACGATGTGTGTAAAGCAGGCAACTGGAGATGTAGACTTTTTCACAGAATATGGTGAAGGTAACAGATACAGAATAGAGGAAGTGATTGGTAAAGGAAGCTACGGTGTAGTCTGCTCTGCATTTGATACACATCTTGGGGAAAAAGTCGCGATTAAGAAGATAAATGATATATTCGAACATGTATCCGATGCCACACGCATTCTTCGTGAGATTAAGCTTCTTAGACTCCTTCGCCATCCGGACATTGTGGAAATCAAGCATATTTTATTGCCACCATCCAGAAGGGAATTCAAAGACATATATGTAGTTTTTGAACTCATGGAATCTGATTTGCACCAGGTTATTAAAGCAAATGATGATTTGACACCAGAACACTATCAGTTCTTTCTTTATCAGCTCCTTCGAGGTTTAAAATACATACACACAGGTTATATGTTGCAACAATCTCAGAATTGGATTGTTACTGTCTTCACTGATCAGATTACAGTGCAATTGCTTGTTAAGATTTCTCCATTTCTGACGTTTAAACTGTTTAAATTGATTGGGTTTGCAGCAAATGTCTTTCATCGAGATCTAAAACCAAAAAATATCTTAGCAAATGCTGATTGCAAACTCAAGATATGTGACTTTGGTCTTGCAAGAGTTGCCTTCAATGATACGCCTACTGCCATATTTTGGACGGTACGTTTCTTTTTAACTGACTTCCAGGCTATTTTTGCCCCATGGAACTTCCGTTATTATCGGCTTTAGAAAAAGAAAAGCATAGTTTCTATAATAATGAACTTATTCTTGATTATTGCTATTTGATGTGCTTGTAGGACTATGTTGCAACCAGATGGTACAGGGCTCCTGAATTGTGTGGATCCTTTTTCTCTAAGGTGCAAAGATCATTATCGCTTTCTCTTGTCTTTGAAGTAGCAAAAAAATATTATCTATCAACTATTGTCTACCAGTAGTTTCCCTGCTTTATAGATGATATATAGTTTGATCTACTTACATTCATTCTCTATTTTGTTCCCAGTACACACCAGCAATAGATATATGGAGCATTGGTTGCATTTTTGCAGAACTTTTGACTGGAAAACCTCTGTTTCCTGGAAAAAATGTTGTCCATCAATTGGATATAATGACTGAGTTGTTGGGAACACCATCTTCTGAAGCCATAGCAAGGGTCTGTATCTTGTAATAATTAAATATGTTTCTTTGTTATACAGTTTATTGCTTTATGACAGACTGACAGTAGAGATGAAATGTATTAGTCTGTTTGTATGCTCAACAATAATTCTATGCCAATAGATACGAAACGAGAAGGCTCGGAGATACTTGAGCAGCATGCGGAAGAAAAAGCCTATTCCTTTCTCCCATAAGTTTCCTAATGCAGATCCCCTAGCACTTCGTTTATTGGAAAGAATGCTGGCATTTGAGCCCAAGGATCGACCTTCTGCTGAAGAGGTAGTGTATTGTTTGATATATTAGTTTTACAATGTGTGTTCCTCTTCTAAAAGGGATTTCGCATTGCAAATTGTCAGGCTCTTGCGGACCCCTACTTTAAGAACTTGGCCAAGGTCGAGAGAGAGCCTTCTGCTCAACCCGTTACAAAAATGGAATTTGAGTTTGAAAGACGAAGAATCACAAAGGAAGATGTACGAGAGCTAATTTATCGAGAGATACTTGAATACCATCCGAATATGTTGAAAGAGTACTTGGATGGAACAGAACCAACAAGCTTCATGTATCCAAGGTATTTTTAAGTATCCCTATTTTTATTTTTTTTTCATTTTCCAGATTGTGATTGCTACATGCAGAGTTGAAGCCTTCAGGCATTAGATGGTTAAATTCGATACGAGTGATCAGTAACGATTTGTGAGCCCAACTATATTTTGCAATGTTCAAATGTAAAAAGATGTTTTTGTTTAAGTGTGAGGTTGAAATCGCATCTTGTTTTGTCCATAGCTACGAGATTGGCTTTTTTGGCCTTGTTTTAACAGTTCATCAGAGATGAAGCTCTTTTGTTGTATTGCATGCCCTTCCACTTGTTAAATCTTAAAATCATGACATCTAACCCGTTAATGTTTAAGTGATAATCAATTAGATTCTTCGAATTTTAGTTGGATCAGATTGGAATTGGATTCGGGTAATTATCCCAACTGTTGACTGACTACCTTATATAGATACATAAATGTGTCCCTGAGTCTTAGCTTTGGTAGTTGCTATGTCAAACACCTTGTGTCTATCAACACTCAACACTCATCTTTTCATCCACAAATTATTGAAATATAGTGTTGTTATTTCGTTTTTTAGGGTGTTAATTTATCGACCTTGATCCTTTTGTGAAGTATTTGAGGGATGTGGATATTATTTTTTATATACATTGTAGATTAGCATGTATACGTGTTGCAACCCTCTGGCACCTTTAATGAAAATCTACTTGCCAAAAGGTGCAATTTCATGCAATTACTCCATCAAGCAGCAACTTTTAATTGGTGCCTGTGGATTTTACTTGATTTTATTTTCCTTCTTTTGTGTTTTTTTTTTTGGTCCTATGGCGGGTTTCGTATGATATTGAACACCCTTTGGTACCCTTGAAAATACCCCTAGACTGAGTTTCTTTTTTCAGTTAAGATTCATCTTTGCCAGCAAACCAGATCACTCTTTTTGTTTATAATCATGTGAGAAATGAATCTTTCTTTTCTCTCTCTCCCATCCCCTATCTTACAGTGCGGTTGACCAATTTAAGAAGCAATTTGCTTACCTTGAGGAGCACTATGGAAAAGGTGGAACTGTTGCTCCACCAGAGAGGCAACATGCATCATCATTACCCAGGTTTGTTTCATCACAAGAAGTGTTCTAAGCACTGTGCTCTCTTTCTTGAGATTCTGAGATGTACTTTGTTACCTTTGGTTATCATCATGTAGACTATTGATAAAAGTTCATAAATACAGGGCTTGTGTAGTGTATTCAGATAACCCGATGAAGAACTCTGCGGAAATCACGAATGACCTCTCGAAATGCTGTATCAAAGAGGTCGAGAAGCCAGACATGGACAGGAGTTGTGGGATCCCCATGACAAGACTTCCTCTACAAGTTCCTCCAAGTATTCAAGGTGTGATTGTCACTTTCATGTACTATCAGCATATGTGATTGCTTCTTTGGTATAAATCCTTGACGATGTGCCTGCGTGCCATAATGTCATTGTTGCTTTCTCATTGTATATTTACTTCTATATCTTCCGTGGGTCTATTTGCTGTTACTTTATGTTCAAGAACTTTAAAAAAAACAAATAAATATAGGGTTAATTACACAAACCTCCCCTGAGGTTTGCCTTAATTACACGGACCTCCCTCGTATTTTGAGAAATTACACGAACTTCACTTAAAAGTAACGGTAGTGTAACATCTATGACGGAATCTATAAAAGTACTAAATTGCCCCTGCATTAAATTACACAAGCATACCCTCAACTATGGTCTAATTACATGGACCTCCCTTGTATTTTGAAAATTTTCATGGACCTCATCATCCACAAAATCCTAACTAGATTTACAGTTTGTGCAAATGTATTATTATACCATCAAACAAATTTTGGTTTTGCAATGAGAAAGGGTTTGAGTTAACTTTTCATACCACCAAGAAGTGTATCTTTCAATTTCTTCAAATTTCTTCTAGTTCCAAGATCTGCAATTTCTTCAAGCATTCAAATTCTTCAATTGCTTAATTTAAATTTCTTGGGTTTTTTTTTTTTTTTTCCTTCCACTTCTTTTTAGTTTCTCCTGCCTATGGAATAAATATGGCAGGCATGATAGGTCAAAAGAATCTAGGCAATATTCAGTTTGGTTTGTCGGAAAGAAACTTTATGTGGTTCATGGAAAATTGATGGGATCATGAAAAATGGTAAGGGCAATATATAGTTATTTTGAAAAATAAGAGAGATGATTCTAAAATTTGGAAAAAAAAAAAAAAAAATTGGTTGAGAGACGGAACAAGGGAAGAAGAAGAGAAAAAATTAACAAAAAAACATTTTTGTAATGAGGGAGGTCCGTGTAATTAGTTCATATCTCAAGGGAAGTTTGTGTAATTATCCTTTTTTTTTTTTAGGATAAGCAAGGGTATTTTTGGCATTAGGTAGTTAAAAATCGCGTACATCATCGATTTCCATTAGGGGTAGACAGTCCACTAACGGAGGGGTGGGGAGTGTAAAGGTCTGTGTAATTAAGGCAAACCTCAAGGGGAAGCTCGTGTAATTAACCCACACAAATATATCACTCCAAAGTGACCAAAACGGGTTATTACTTAATATGTGCTATGCTTCCCAAATTTAAATCCCAAAATTGGTTCACAAATAATTCAAAGTATATGCTTGTAAGAACTTATACCCATATGCATATATAGGTGTTTGGTTTTTGACCTTTATATGTTCTTGTTTTTCTTCAAACTGCCCCGTGGTCCCACTTGTTAGTTTGTACCAGTTCTTAAGATCTGATGGCTGCTAAACTATAAATTCTCACAGCTGGAAGTGCCGCAAGGCCCGGGAAAGTTGTTGGTTCAGTGATGCGTTATAACAACTGTGGAGCAGCGGCAGCGGCGGCAGAGGCTCTTGAACAGAGGAGAATAGCTAGGAACCCAGGTGTTCAAGCTCAGTACGCTGTTTCGAGCTCTTCATACCCAAGAAGAAACCCGGGTTCCAAAAATGATGCAAGAAGATGAAGTTACGCGTTGTTCCTGTGAGTTGACTCAGCTGCTAAATTCTATATCCGAAGAATTTCGGGTTTCGTCAAACACTCTTGCACCATGATTATAAAGCTGTCAAAAGCAAATATTTTATGTCAATGGCTAAATTAAGCAGAGGTCCTTGGAAAGATTGAAATTCTTGATTGTGTGGGTCAACAAGGTTTTAGCGACTCGTTATTTATATCACTGGTTGAAAGTGTACGAAAAGGTTAGTGTGGACTCCTGTCCGTGGCAGCCGATTTTCAGAGATGAAGACTCGGACATGAAGATACGAGCTTTAGAGGTGGACGTGAATCGTTCAGTTCCCGTTTCATTTACATTTTGTTGCAATTTAGAATTGGCTGTTTGGCTGTTGAATCCTGACCTATAGTAATATTGTTCTGTGAGGACCACCCCTTTTTATTGAAACTTGTATGTGTAATCTTGGCCAGGAAAAGCATGTAAAAGTAACTTTCCTGGTAAAAATTTGCGTCATTCTAAGAACTGTATTTCTTTGTTGTATTATCATTAATGTATTTTAACAGAAACTATTGGGCATTCTCAAATAGGAGGTGTCTTCATACTTTTGTTTTATTGGATATGTGCACTTCAGTTTTTTCACAATGCCAGTCTGCATGGGCTGTCCCAATGAAACGTTATGGTTTTTGGTTTTTGTTTTTATTTCTGAAGGTTTTTGTTTTTATTTCTATAGTGAATTCTCTATAGTAGTCAATTGTAATACAAAAAAAAAAAGAGGCAACGTTATTATGCGTGTATTTTTACTGTAAAAATTATAAATAATTATGCGATTCTTCCAACAACAAAAAAAAAAGGTAGATTATTTGGGTGAGACATCAAATGATCTCTAGTACTTGAGCAGTGATGGCAAACATTACCAACATGAAATTGACACCCAGTTCAACAGCTCTTTTGTCCCCAACATCCATAGAAGTTATTCGAATGCGCAGCAATGAAAGGCCTAAAAAATAAAATGAAAAAGAAAAGAGAAGAGAAGAAAAAAAGAAAACCGCAAAGTTGCCAAATGGGTTAGAAACAAAATGCTAGTAGTAATTTTTAAGGGAAAAAAGAAAGGGAGAACGGAGATAAAGAGTACATTATGAACTGCAATAGGTAAAGTTAGTAACTGCAACAATCGATCAACCCTAATTATCTAAAAAAAAAATAATGTGATATATAGAAAATTTTACCCAAAAATGTATTAGTTCCCAAAAAAATCGTCTCAAGGGCGCTGCCCCCGACCCCCGTATAGGTCCACTACTATGTGCATGTTCATTCAATCTTGGACCTCCCATTTGAAAATTTCTGGATCCACCACTGATTTCCTCACTGTCAACCGAATATAAACGATTTTCATCTTCACCATTCATAATGTGAATCTGATAGAGTTGTCTTCAGGATTGTAAGCCACCATTTCCTCTCTACTTAGCTCAAATAACAAAAAGTACTTCACCATTTTTAGTAGAATAGCACAATGGCACCATTCTAGGTCCAAGACACGAAACGTCCATTGTGTACAATACAGTCCATATGACTCCTTCACACCATACTCTTTCATCACCACTATCTCCAAAAAAAAATCTTCGCCTTTTGAACGTGTCATCGTAAGGCAAATCTCCAAAATACCCAAACAAGATATGTATCCTCTTTGGCCGTCCTGAATGATGTGGCAGTGGCATTTCCTTGAATTCGTCTCTGTGTATGTAATCAAAATATATTATTTGGCCCGAACTTTGACTATTGTTCACTACCCAATGTAGATGTACATGCACAACAATCCCTCACTCATTTGAATTCAACCTTTTTTAAAGCCAAAACGAGTTTGTAATTACCATTGGAAGGATCAAAACAAATCCCAGAAAGCATATAGATCCCATTCTGTAATGTTTGCGAAAGTATGATTCGAATTTTTTTGATGAATCTAGTTGATGGGTTCGACAAGCCCAAATTAAATCAGAATCAACGCGTAAAATATTAACGGAATTTTTTGGGGGTTTTCCATCTACTTATATAATAGGTTCCTAATTTTATGGTAATTAATTTTGTGGGGGTGTTACGTATGGAGCAAGGAATGTGAGTTCTGAGTATATGGATCCTTTGCAACCAATTTGGGGTGCTGTCGCTGGGTGGGCAGCACCTATGTTCCTCGTTCCTTTGTCCACCAAAACATTAACGGAAAAGACTTTGATACACTAAAGTAGTTTTAGTGGATATACACCAAAGTAGTTTTGGATAAGAACATTTGTTCCGGACAGGAAACACTTGTTATGTGACAAAAAAAAATGTTTGTTTTGGGTGATAGCTGCTTACAATATCATTACCCTATTGTAATAGTGTGAAAGGGGGGAGTATTTCGTTATTGGCAGATAGAATCTTTTTTTTTTTTCAAGACTAGAGTACTTTGATGGTCCATTATTGTAATAGAATGTGAAAGGGAGCATTTTGTTATTGGCAGTAAGATACACCAAAGTAATAAAATTACAACAATGCAAAACCCCCCCACAAGATTCCACACAAAATAATCCTGACCCTTGATTCTGGTGTGCCCCATGTGGGGAACACATCGAAATTAATGATCAAGATTGTTTTAGCTGAATTTTTGTGTAAAATCTTGTGTGAATCTAGCATTATTCATTCAATTTATAATAGTGCATGTTATAAGAGTCAAATTACTTCGTGGGCCATTTTGTTTGGATCTTATGAATAGGTGTGGTGTGATAAAGAACAAGTTCTTGGGATTTTTTATGCCATACACGGACTCCTATAATCCCATGTACCTAGAAAACAACACATAAACACAAACTATTTAGAACAGGTTCTTCTCTGATCCACAGAACCAATTCTTGTATTACCCAACTCATGACAAAATCCCACATCCCTAAAATGTGCCAAAAAAAAGTCTCCAGGGTCACTCTGCTTCACCCTTGCATTGATTTAGCCTATCCCCTTTAATGAACTGAACTCAACGGTCCACAATATTTATCTTGCAGTTTTATTTTTCTTCAGGGCATGAAGACCAGATTTGTGGCACTGATAATCCATCTACTTCACCAACAAACTTCACTCAATTTCTAGTGAAAAAAACAAAGAATCTAAAAAACTCGGGCCAAAAAAAATAAAAATAAAAAGATCGCTACAAAGCACCAAATATTACTAGGGAAAGATAGCAAAGTTAGTTACCACAGCTTTACAGATTCAGCAGCCATATTAATCAATCTTTCGAGACTCAAACTGAAGAATGAGATCTTACAAACAAAACAAAATGATGGACCACAAATATAACAAATCAAGCTTCTCAACCTTCAACATCAAGATAAGAACCAAAAGACAACTAATCTTTCAACTTCCCTACATGTACGCCATTACGATTGAACAATATATAGATCCTAATAACCTTTTTTAATCCATAGCAGTAGGCAGGATATGTAAATGCAGGTCATTCCTAAATCAGTGTATCCTCTGCTTCACCCGCCTCCCGTTCATGTCACAGCCATCTGGGGTTGTTTCATTCCCATATCCAGAAGAAATAATATGCTCTCCGATCCTAGCTACATGTTCCAAGAGTTCAGTTAGGACAGACGGGCAGCTTTCCTTCAAGTACTCGAACCCATCGGTCTGCATTACAGCTGAAAAAGAATGGGGGGGGGGGGGGGAGGGAATTAGTCTTCAATCATTCCGTTGAATAATCACAAGCGACATAAATTAATCACTTAAAAAGTGTCCCTCACCAATAAACCTTTAAAAAGGACTTTCCTACAACTTACATGCCATGCTCGCATCATTTGTAAACTTTCATTAGAGTGTCATAAAATGGCAAACTCTTCTCCTAAACCATTTCACATGACGTTTTTTCCAAGCCAGAAAGCTTTAAGTGACCAAAAGATTTTGCTGCCTTTTCGTGAGGCCACAGGAGAAGGATCCTCATAAAAAGGGTGGAGCGGAGGTTAAAAAGGGTAACGCAACACTTGCCAAAAACTATTACCAAAAAATTTCACCCAAAGTGATGTGACAAAAGGACCACACAAATACCACACCAGTATAATAACATCAAAGAATATACAAATATCTAACATCACAATAAATCCAAACAGTAATGCATAAAAGTAAATGGCGAAATCATAACCACGCACCAATACATCCACCTGTATCACGAACATTAAGGGCAGCAAGCAACAAAACCAACGATGCTAGAAATAGATAAAGATAACCAAACATAATATCTGTGATATGTTTGCTTACTAATTTTACCTTTCAAATTTTCAGGCGATGCAACAAATTTGAGACAAACGGCTTTCAGTTGGAAACAATGATGCTGCTCTGCCAAAGCTAAAGTAGTTGCCACAGTGTTAATGGCAACATCCTCACATAGTTTGGCCTCGCAGAGCAGTCTAAGCCTGTCAAGCCCATATCGATCTGCTGCTGCAAGCAGGTGCTGAGCCATCAGAGTTGCAGCCCATTTGGAATTCAGACCCGCCAGCTCTTGCATGTCAGGTAGTGTATCCCAGTATATGAAATGGAGTAGTGCCTGTAGACACCCAGCCAATTAGCTAAAATAACAAGTTAGACTCATGTGAACTTACAGTGGTTATATGGTCAATTGGATCTTAACCTACACACTGCAGTTTTTAAGCCCAAGAGAGGAACACATCAAAAGATAAAGAAACATTTCACGGAAAACAAAAATGCCATAAATTGTCATAAATTGTTGGACAAAATAAGATAAAAGCCAAGTACAAAAATAATCACATATCTTTTAAGGATTGAACTGAAGACAAACAATTTGACTACCGCAACTCCATTTGCACCAGCTGAATGGAGCCAAAGGATCCAAACACTGATAAGTTTCTCGGACACTAAACCATTTAACTGATTTATCCACATGCATGCCTGAAATATCTAAATATGCAAGCACTGCAGATAACTCTTCCAAATATAAATGCAAAAAAATAAGTCATTTAAAAATAACCATGTATGCTGGAAAAATGATTGTCATAGCCACAACTGAAGGAGAAACAAGTGATGTTCTTACCACTCTAGGTTTACAAAAAGGATTAGCATGAGGTTCCTTGTCTTCTCTTTTTTAAACCTTGGTTATGGGCAAAATTACAAAAATCGTTCCATAGTGTGTATAGCTAGTGATGATGATGTTTCAATTAATAAATGATAAATTTAATACTTATCCGAAGGGGAAAAATGCTAAACTAAATGAGAAAAGCTCCTGAAGAACATTTAAGATAACTAAGGCAATAACGAGTTATAAATAGTAACTTGGCAAAAGTAGGAATGAAAAGTGGCAAATAGTTTCGTTCCTTCGGGGGTTATACAAACACAAAACAAATGGAGATTATTATTCTGTAGAATAAAAGCAAAATGGATCAAGCTGAGGAATGCTTCAAGTACAGAATATGATCAATTTATATCTCTATAGTAAAAAAGGAAAACGTATATAAACAATTATCTCTAGCTATGTATTAAGGTCATAATGTTTGACAATTAAAAATCAACCAGACTCGTAAGACTGGCCATTAATTCAATTTTTAAAATAGATGGGGAAGACAAAAATGGATAAAATAAACACAGTAGAGCATTGGTCAAATTAACAAGGCATGAAGCAAAACCAATTAGAACGGCTTGGGTATGTAGACTGAAGACCAATCACTAAACCAATAACACAGTAATAAAGTCCCCATTGAGGGTAGTGTTAGAGGAAGGAAAATACCATATTTAAAATGATTTGAGTGCGTAAGGGCTTGTCTGGAAATACAAAAAAAATTGGGACCAGGTTCAATCCCACTCCTATTTATATTTGGTTCTTATGGAAACCATCATCGTGTTGGTTTGATAAAGAACCAATTTAGAGTGATTTTGGGCTGAGCACGGACTCCTATGCAAACAAAAGGGCCTCTTCCAAACACTTGAATTTGTAGAACTAGATCACTTGTGAACCACAGAACAGGTTCTGCAAATCATGTAGGACACCTAAATTTATGGTTTTAGATAAAACAACCACCATGCGTAGTCCGCATGGCTTACCCCAAACAGTTTGATTTGTAAAGTTGATTTGAGACAAAATGAAGGATTAGCAATGTATGGACTGTGTAGGCAGATTTGTCAATATATTTAGTACGCTAGACTCATAAATTCATTTGAATTGAAATATTGAATTATGTCTACGGAAAAACAAACCGCTTTAAACAACTTTTTTTTTCCTATAACTCCAAAAATTTCTGTACTATTAAGTAGAATGACATTCAGATGGTAATTCTTGGCAAGAACCAATAAAGCAACAAGGAAGAGAACTACATGATTTAAGAGCAATAATACTAATACTAAGGTAAAAAAGCATGAAACCTGCGCTCTTCAATTACTCATCTAGCAATAACTTAGTATTTAGTATCCACCCAGCCAAAAGACACAAAAAGGAAGCCAATGACTTGGTGACATGGTGTCGTATAGATATACGCATGTTTTTAAATTTAATTAAAATTACAATATTCGATCTAGTTCTCTGCTTTCTCTGGATCCTAAGAGTACTTCATAGTTGAGGGCAAACAAATGTCATTGATATACTTTACTATAGAGACAAAGGGTGAAGTGGTGAACTTGTTTCTCTAAGGATGCTCAGGCGATGGTGTTCGGATAGATTAGGAATTAGTATAAATGGATAAAATTAAGTTGAGGCCCTTGTTTTGTACTCGACTAACTGGGAAGCTTGAGGGACATCTTAGGTCCCATCTATTAGGAGTCCATACGCCTCAAACACAAAGTCTCAACGGAATCCAATCAAATTACTGATTAAATAGAAAAATGCACAAACAATGGAGTCAGATTTAGAAGGTTGGATATATCTTCCATCAAGTGCATCTCTGGCTCTTCAATCAACAGTGGCTGCAGAAGAAACCCTACTGCATCGTATTTAATTTTTTTGAAATCCCTGTCCTACTTTGCCCTTTGGCCCTTTTCTTCCATTTGAATAAGACACTGTTTTACAGGTCAAAACAAATGTTGAAAATGTGCTTCTAGTATAGATGTGCCTAGTCTGACAAATTAGTACATAAAAGTGAATGCTAGAACCCGAAAGGGCAATGACATATTACTAAGCCAGTTAAACCATAGAAATGTAACACGCAAAATTTTGACAAATACAAATTTTCAACTTGTTCAGTAGTAGAACACTATTCTTCATTGGAGAGCCAATTGCGCGCTTGACTCTCCAATCACAGTTCCCAAAACCATTTGGGAACCCTTAAAAGGATCACGGATTGGCTCTCCAAGGGAACATCACAAACTCAGCAGGGTTTATATGAGTCCTAACAACTACAAACTAAACGACGTGGAAAATATACACGAGAACGAATGGAGATAACAAACTTAAGAACCTTAAAAACAGGTGGCTCTATTTCTTCAACTTTAACGGACTGGGTGTTATGGTCCTTCAATGGACCAAAAAGTTGTGCTCTGAACACAGGAGAACGCGCTGCAAGCACCAACTTGTGGGCCCTAAAAACTTCACTGTCAACGTCAAACTGCATGTCAGTTCCCTCGCCACTTTCTAACAGCATCCCAAAATGCTGGCCAATATTAGAAGGTGGCACTGGTATGGTGTAAATCTTTGGACCCTCTGTATGCGAGTTAACAACACCAACCGTGCACTGAATCAGAAGGCAGTCATCTTTAAGGTAGTCTGATGTTTCCAAAGCAGTTCTCTTGAGGAACCGTTTATACCCCCTGCAATGTTCACAAGATACGTCAAGTATACTATGTCCGTCACCCATAATAAATCTAGCATTTTTATGGAAAAACTAAAAATAAATAAATAAATAAGACAGAAATGAAATAAAGAGATGAGTATAATGCCAAAATTTTACTACACTGAAGACACAACCTGCAAAACAAGGGACTGAACACAATATATCCACCTAATATTTGCACAAAATACCCATCAATAAGCAATTATTGCCTTGCCTTCAGGTAATTGAAATTTTTTACCAATACTGGTATCATGGCAATGACAAAAAGGGAAAAGTATGAATATCAGAAGGCCAAAAATAATAAACTACCCAGACCATAGTATTCTAACCCAACTTGAAATAATCAGAAAGCCTCTCCCACCCAAAAGTAAAACTGCAAATTAATAAATAATCTCTATTACCGTAGATTCTTGCATAAAATTATAGCATAGGTAAATCACAGTGTGCATGAATCAAAAACTTACTTAATGGAGTGCACAGATCAAGATAATGTAGCATACCCATATCATGTCACACCGCGCTCTGAAGGCAAAAAAGAATAAACTGCCCAGATCATGGTGTAAGGTTGTATTTCTCTATTTATCTTCAGTTTTTAATTAATCTCCAATCTTTATTACCTTGACAGGAATTTGGATCAAAGTCTTCACACTGTGAAATTTAAAGTTTAGACTAACATTGACTGCCAAGTACTATGACTGCCAAGTACTACCTACTTAGTAACTATAATAGATAGATTAAATAGATCTCCTTTTGACGGTGACCAGTGAACTCATTTTTAGATTCCATTTTTTTTTTTTGTTATTGTTAGTTCATCATTTTTATAATAGACGGTAGTTTCTTCTTAATCTGACATTATGAACATACAAGTTCAATAAGTAAAGTAAAACATCATTCTAGTGATGAAAAATCAATAAAAAATAAATATTGAGATATCACAAAATAGTGTCAAAAGTTAAAAAAAAAAATACACACACACACACACATATATATATATGATTTTTTTTACTTCTTAGGGTTTACTAGTATCCAAGAAAATTAATAGCACTTTGAAGTTTGAACAATACTCCCGATACTATTATATGCAACAGAGAACTTTATCATGATGGAGTTGATCATTAGGCCCATATTTTCATTATTTGACAGTCTTTTTTTAGTACCAACCCTCCCATCTATTCTTAACTTATAGGACAAGAAGACAGCTTAATTTGCACAACAACATCGTATATACTTCATTACTTCCTGTGTACAAGGACATTGCTTCCTATGTACAAGACAAAGACTGTATTATGACAATGATGGAAACAATAGCATATAATGTAAGGCACTAGCCTTTCGTTCAGATTTTACTCTTGCGTCTTTATATAATAACACTCCCTCCTCAAATATGGAATGTCACAATAGTTGTACAATGCACACTAATGCATCCTATGGCCTTCATCGATGCATAGTTCACTTTCCATGTAGAACTATTTTCCCTTCTTTCCTCTTCTTTGTTTGACCGTCTATTGACAAGAAGTGGTGAAAATTGAAAAGTATTAACTTTATAAGTGAACTTGGTAAGACCCACCAAAAAAGCCAAACCAATAAATCTCTTTGCAAGAACACGTGACAAAAAGCAGAACTTTCTTCTTTGCTGTGCACCTAAGTATGGCCTTGTTTCAGTGAGACCATAGGCAATGCACATGCTAAACCTCATGCTATTGTCAAATTATAGCATGACCTCGGAAAATCCTTCTCCAATGGTGTGGCAAAGGTCATGCCAAATTATAGCAATGGTATTAATTTGTCCCAAATTTGGTATGACCTTTGGCATTGCCACAAATTGGCAAGACTTTTGGCACACTATTGGAGAAGTGTTTTGGGAGGCTTATGCTATAATTTGGCATGCCAACAGGGGGGGCAATAACTCAAACAAAGGAATAGCATTTCTTATGGTGTGTAACATTGGAGCATATATGCTAAAATATAGCATTTAACACTGTAGCAAGGGAAAAATTTGCATTTAACATTGGAGATGCTCTGATGTCATACTAAGAGTGTTAAGAGGCCCAACCCACAACCCTATTTTTGGAAAATGATTTGCAGAATTCATTCATGAGAAGCATAGAAGGTGTTCACTGTTGAGGATTTATAAGTTTCACAAGTGGCAGACAGGGATCATAACCCTCAGGTTGTTCTTATTTCGATTATATATATTCAAATCAATTGAGGTAATATCATATTGGATAAACATATCCAAATATAACTTCCTTCAGTTCAAAAATTACAATGTAGACAAATCCTATTTTTTGTTAGAGCACACTACATCCAGCCTACTTTAGTTTTGTCACAGATATGTATCTGCATTTACATAGAGACATAAAACACAACCCACAATTCTGTGCGCTGTGTAAACCTAAAAAAAACTTATTCCTCTTTCTAACGAACCAAGCAACAAGGCAGAATATATGTTCATACGAAAACACAAGTTGATAAAGTCCAAAACTCCACTCCCGGGAACTAATGATGTCTATAAGAATCTTCATAGAAATCGAACAACTACATAACCAGGGCACAGAGTTAAAGCTACAAGCACATTATAGTATATACAAATTGTGTATTCGTGTGTATCAATGTACGTGTATACAGAGAGAAAAGTATATATAACTCACCACATGCTCCCACGGTACTTGAGAGTGTACGGCCCGCCCTCAAGCGTCCGGCCAAAATGGGTATGGATTTTGTGCCTCCCCTTCCCACTCTGATCCATAAGTGACAATTCGAACAACGCCCTCACATCGGTCCCTTCGCTCGCAAGTGCTATGAACAGAGACACATAGGTCATATTATCCTCGACGCTCTTGCCGTCTGGATAGAAGTAAATGGCCCAAAAGTGGCCCCCGACCATGAAAGTGTCGGAAGCTACGTATTTTCCGATACCCATCCCCTTTGACAAAGAATAACCGGTGATCTTGAATTCGTGGGACACATTCACGGTGTCGGTTCGAGAAGTGGAGGTTGTGATTTGAGAGGAGACAGATGGTGCAGAGAGGTGTTTGGGGGTTTCCTTTGAAACCCTAATGGTGCCCATTTGTTTGAAACGAATTGTTTGGGTTTTTTTTTTTTTTTTTTTTCCTCTAGGGTTTGTGAAATTGGGTGAAAAGGGTCGAAGGAATTGAATTGGGTGGGGTGGCGATCTAATAGAAATTTGGGTAGAGAGAGATTGCTTCCAAATGAGAAGAGGAATGGGGTGTGGGATTGAGATGAAGAGTGATTTGAGGTTAATTTGTGGATTTGAGAACGGGAATTGAGGGAATTGAAGGTTTGGGTATGGAATTTGAGTTGGGTGTGGAGGTCCTGCGAGGGTTTGAATGGAGCTATGGGGCGGGGGGACTTGGAGAGAGAGAGAGAGAGAGAGAGTGAGTTTTGGGGGAAAGAAAGCAGTGTCCCAAGGTCCTATATGTGCGTCTCTCCTTAAAAAGGCGCAGCTAGATTATCTTAGGACGAGTCGGCTCAGTGGGAAAGTTCTACGAAAGAGTTTTACAGGAGGTCGTAAGTCATTTATTTTGCCGTTAAAATGTTGGACTTTAATGCTAAAATGTTGTACAATTTGTAAGATAGTATGTTTAATATAGTTAAGTAAGGGTGATGTTATTGTCGCTTCATTATTGAACCAAGGCACTCCATGGTATAACTCTTAAAGTATATAGTATTATACATGTCATACATTACATGTATATATAACACCCGTATTTGTGTTATTGCTTTTGCATTATATTGTCATGCATGATAATGTGATGCGGCGTGTCTTATGACACATGTTTTGGTGAGTTTTGACTCACGAGTTGATTTGGGTGTCTGTATTAGAGAACCCTTTGAAATTGTGGTGATTGATGATATGTTGTTGCGACTTCGCTCCAAGTGTGAGACGGTCACTGTGGAATACTTTAAATGTTTATCTGAAAATAAATGTTTACCTATGTATTTCAATATCTGTATTATTTTCTATTTTAGAATTTATATCTGTTTTTAGTTTTAGTATCCTGGTGATAACAAATTAACACGTTATTAATTTGGTAGGCTAATTAGCAATTTCGGAAACGTCATGGAGAAATTCGCGTTTTAGCGATCAAACGAAACTTACTCGAAAACTTTTATAATTTTGAGGTTTCACTTATAAAGCTATGAATAAGCTGTATAGAAAGTTTCAGAGACTGATTAGGAGTTTTAAAAACTCGTGGGGAGGTAAACGTAATTTTCGATAGTTTTGCCTATATATAGAAAGTGATAACTTTCATAAATTTCACAAGTCTTAACCTAATTCCAAAAAAGGAGCCATAGGGAGATTTTGGAGCTTAGAGCTTTGCGACGCCAAACGACGACCTTCCGTCAGTCTGTTTTCTCTCATATTTCATATTCGAGCTCGTCGAGGTAAGAGCTTCGTTTTGATATATGTTAGGGCATGTTTGGCCAAGTTTTCCGAAAATTTATTTTCTAGAATTTTTCATAAAAGTTGATAAATGAAATTTTGATCCATAGGAATTGTACTAGACGGACTTCTGCATGTTCTTTGTACACGGGTTTTCTTTGTATCGAAGTTTAAGAGTGTAAATCGGAGGTGAGTGATCCAACTATGTTTTGGAATGATTTCTTGATGTGTATTCATGTTATGTTTGAATAGCATGTATTAATTCATAGATATATACTGTGTAATTCATATTGGGCATTTGTATTGATAAGTAGGCCCAATAGCACGATGAAATGTTTGATTTCCGCGAGCATGGTGATATGTATTGAGCATGTTAAGTTGCTTATGTGGGTCAGAAGGAGCATGTGGTCACCGTGCCATTTTGTGGAGTCGATATAGGCATTAAGGTCGCACGATTGAAGAGAAGAATCGTGGGTCTTACCCTTTCGCGTGGACTTATTGGCGAGGAGTCGCGGATTGAGAGTATGGACGGGCACGTGAGTCTCCCGCGACTAGTATGAAATGTAGAGATGTGAATGCGGACATGTTTATCATTCATGTGCATATGTTGTTTTATTCACTAAGCGTTAACTTAAACAAATCAAATATCTGTGGTTATTCAAATAACCATTTCAGGTGTTAATGCTGGCGAGGAATCGGAGAAGTGAGCACGTGGGTTCAGAGTTCGATTAGAAGGCAACCCGAATGTTGATCTTGTAGTTTTGGAACAATAGGAATGTTGTAATAAAGATTTGAATGTTTTAACTAATGTTTAACTTAGTATGTTAAAATGGACCTAAAGCATTGTAATAGTTAGTAACATGTTGTAATTATACTTTGGTAATGTTTTAATACAGCTAGGATTACTTTGATGTGAGGTTGGAGTGTATGGTTAACACTTGGTTGTTTTAAAAAACTTTTGAAACTTGTGTTTTTCTGTAGATTGGGCTGCTGCCAGGGGAGCAGTCGACTAGTCTACTGTTCAGTCGACTGGACCCTTATGCCTGCTAGTTACTGCTTTTTAATATGGAAAAAGCAGTCAACTGGGCCCTTCCTCAGTCGACTGGACCTCTGAAGGTTTATGTGATTTTTTGGTTCTGCTTACTTCAGTCGACTGAACCCCCAGCCTCAGTCGACTGGAAGGGCTGTAAACAATTTTTGAAAACTCTCTGCTCTCGTCAGTCGACTGAGGTCCCGACCCGGTCGACTGGACCCCTAGTTTTAAAATGTGTTTTGTTTTTCCGCTGCGTGTGTTCTTCAAACTAAATTCGGGGAACGTAATGAATTGGTTTAGCATCGGTGGCGTACCACGGGCTCCGATTCCGCTATTGTGAGACTAGGCTGTGACATTTAGTGGTATCAAAGCATAAGTTTAGAGCCTTGGGAACAAGTGACGTTATATATATGCTGAGTGACGTCGAGTGGATTGTGTAATTGTGAAGATAATTGTTATCATTGTAGAAATGCTTCATTGTTAGCATTTGTTGATCGTGATGAACTGTGCACATATATCTATATGGTGGCATAGCATGCATGGTCATTATGCATTGAACTCAACAGTGGAATATTTGAAATATTATGGCTGATCTGCCGAGAGAATTGTCACCGCATTCGCGAATGGACCAAATAGTGAATATGGTGGGAAATTTCATACAAGCGGTAAGTGAAAGAGAACAGATGAACGCTCAGCCTCCACCAGTGGAAATTCGTTATATCAATGCACCACCGGCACCGCGACCTCAACACACAATCGTGGAACAGTTTCATAAGCGGAAACCGACCTTGTATTATGGATAAGTTGACATAGACTTGGCCGATCATTGGATGATCGACACAGAAAGACATTTCCGTCAGGTAATATGTACTGATGAAGAGAAAATTTTATGCGCATCCGATACGTTGATGGGCGAAGCATTGGATTGGTGGAACAACGTACTTGAACAAGGGAAGCCTACCACGTGGGAAGCATTTAAAGAAGAATTCAACAAACGTTTCTTTCCTCAATCTGCTTATACTCAGAAATGCCAAGAGTTTGCAAGTCTGGTTCAGGGAGGCATGACTGTGAGTGAGTATGTATCCCGTTACAATGCCTTGTTACGATTTGGGAAAACTACCGTTCTGTAATACCTGTATTTTTATTATACTTTATTTATATATTTTCCAGTCCCAAACTATATTTATAATATAGTTGCAGTAATTAATATTATTTTTGAACCCATAATTATACCTGTGTTGGCCAACCATGCGTGTACCCTAAGCTAACCCCCAAACAACCCTTAGCATTTGTGTGGGTGTGTGCCGACTTGAGTAAGTGAGTGAGTGCTTGTGTGAGTGACAAGTGTTGGGTGAGGTGTTGGCTAGTGTGTAGGGTGTAAGGGTGAGGTATTGTGTGCATAAATTGTGTGAGTGACAAGTGTAGGGTGAGGTGTATGAATGTGTGGAGAGTGTAGTGTATTTGTATGCATGTGTGTTTTGTGTGTGCTGTGTGTGGCGTGTGACAGTGTGTGTAGAGATGCATGTGTGTGTGTTGTTTGTGTTATATATATATAATATGTGTGTGTGTAATATATATATACATATATTATATAAACCCAATCCCCCTCCCCTATAAATAAGGGCTCCCATTTTGGTTTAGAAGAAAGGAAAAAAAATAGAAATAGAGAGAGAAGAGAGAAAAAGGAAAGGAAAGCTTACCCTTGTGCCACACCGCAACCCCGAACCTACGGTGAGTTCCTAACTCACTTGGTATATTAGATTTAATGTCCGTGTTATCATGTTCTAACTATTATTATTAGTTTTATTATTTTAGAAAATCTTGTGCTTAATATGTGGTGCCCCTAATCTAGATCCGTATTATGATTTCAATTATTGCTGTTATCATTGTTACTACCATTTACTATTATTATTATTACATTGATTATTAGTTTCTGCTTATTATTATTATAGTCTATTAACCTCGTGATTAACATTGGTACCATGAACATATTAATGTCCGTTTTATTATTTCATTAATAATAATAATATTGTTATTATTATTATTTTGTAGCAGTTAAAACTCGTGCTTTAACAGGTTGTACCACGTAGTTAATAGCCGTTTTATTATTTCGTTAATAATAATGATATTATTATTATTATTATTATTATTATTATTATTATTATTATTAGTTGATTAAACTACAAGCTCTAATATGTTGTACCCAAACATACTATTCCGTTACTATTATTAATATTATTATTAATAATATTATTGTTATTACTTTCCGGTTAACCTCGTGTTAATATGTTGCACCCCGAACATATTATCTCCGTTAACATTATTATTATTATTATTATTCTGTTCATTATTATTATCAGTTCAGTAAATCTCATGCTTTAACGTATAGTACTACGAGCTTCAGATCCGTACTATATTTCAGGAATGAAATAGTACCTGTTTAATTAACTTGTACCTCGTGCATAACATATGATACACCACACGTAGGAGTCAGTGTCGTAACGTCAAGTCGACGTGTACGAGTATAGAGTCGAACGGTCGCGGAGACCAAGTCCGTATGCATTTGGAAATACGTGTAGTCGACTACGGAGGTCCGAAAGTTGATATGTAGTGAGTTGGTACTGTCAAATGGAATTACATGATCGCATGCCGGCGATGACTGCTACTATGGCCACGGAGAGGCAAACGCGATAGCAAAGTAACCATGTTGATAAGAATACATCGAGAAATGAATAAACACGGTTAGCCTGTAAGGCGAGATTACTACTGCTGTCGCGACGACTAATGATAGTAAAGTAACCGTTTCGCAAACCGGCGACGATATTCATAAAGGCAAGGTCCCGAGGACCTAGAGTACATGGTTAGCTTGTAAAGCGAGATTACTACTACGGCCACGGAGGGGCAGACAACGATAGTAAAGTAACCATAGCTCGACCCACTGGGCGAGTCACTCTAAGCCAACGGCGTTACACTGGTAATGTAACAAAGTTCAGTAAGTCGGATGTTAAGTCGAGTGAAGTCGAATATATCGATGATGCATAGTTTCACGCACGGTCTAAATATAATTCATTCAATCGTCGTAACCAGCCGTTGTGTACTTTTTGGATACATATTTATATTAGGAGTGTTCGGTTAGAACGCTCACTTAGCTTTTATTAAAGCTAACGGCATACTACGCCCTGGACATTCCCATGTCTAGACTATACAGGATATAATTGTCCGGAGGAGGACTATCTGGAAGGAGCCTATGAAGGGGAAGCCTACTATGCTGAAGGTCACGGCTACGCCAGTTAGAGGCGCGGCTTCAAGAAAGAAGACTTAGTTGTTCTTTATAGACTTTTGTCCTTTCGTGCTAAGTTGTAAACGGCATCTAATGCCTTAAGCTCTTTTGTTCTTTATCTTTTGATAACTACAAACTCTGATGTAATAGCTAGAAATCGGTTGATGTATATATTCAGTTTGCACTTCCGTTTGAGTTACTCTTTCATTTATCTAGTGTGTTTGTGGACAATCAGTCAATGTAACTAGTCATGGCTTATGGACCCAGAAAGGAAAATTTTATTTCCTGCTAATTTCTGTTGCTCCGGGGCGTGACAGGATTTTTGGTATCAGAGCCCTAGGTTTTACTTAGATGTGCTCGCTGATTGTCCCCCACCATCTATTTCTAGTATTTAAGATTCCTGAGATATGAGTATTAAGATAAGTTCGTCATTCTGACGTTAAATAGTTTCCTTGCAGGTTAGCATGGATCCAAGCTTTCATAAGTTTGTGGATGATCCCTATGGAGGTCACGTGATTCATGGGGACGCTGTGGAGCCGGCTGATCCAGAGCTTTATTACGAGCGCATACGCCGTGCGGCTAGCCAGTACCTAGAGGAGGATGTATGGAGAGCCTTGTATGTTACTAGACGGACTCACCCTACTGAGATTCGTATGGGCGCGTACCATTTCGCGAGGACTCGGGAGGCTATTTATCACGAGATGGCTCGGTTGGTCCAGAGTAAGCCAGAGATGGACGCTATCGAGTTGAGAGCTATTTTAGCGAGGCCTGATCCCCTACCCGTACCTGTGGTTGTACCAGCTCAGGTAGCACCGGTTCCAGTAGCACCAGTGCCAGAGCCAGCGGAGCCCGAGCCGATAGAGGATGACGAGGATCCGGTTGAGGACATAGAGCCTGGTGACGAGGATGTGGACGGGGACGGAGAGGAGGAGCCCGTGGACGACGAAGATGAGCCGGAGGATGACCCAGAGGAGGATCCCGAGGACCCAGAGCCCGCGGACATGGATGTTATAGCCGGAGGAGATATTGTACAAGAGGTAGATGATGATGCTGAAGATGAGGGACCTGAGGAGGTAGTTATACCTGAGATAGTAGCAGGGCCTATATTACAGATGGCAGTCCTTGTCAATAGGGCAGCAGATTTGGTAGCAGGGATAGCTGCACAGCCAGATGGATTCATTATAGGAGAGGCCGAGTTAGCAGAGGCTATTGCTATAGCCGAGGGATTTGTCGTTGCAGCTACTGATGCCGCTGAACCACCAGTAGACGCTATGGATGAGGATGACGAGGAGGATGACGAGGAGGGCGACGAGGAGATGATGGTCGAGGAGTGGGATTTTTCCTTCGTAGATGAAGCTCCCTTATATGGATCAGACGTGGATGACTACTGAGTCAGGACTTTTGGGGGCTTAGATTTTCTAGTATATATATGACAGGACATGTTGTCCACTTTATTTTGAGGATTTCAGGGATAGCTATTTGACCATAGCTCTTTTGTATAGTTAGCAGCCACTGTTAGTGGCATTGTAAATAGTTGACTCAAGCGCTGTATTGGCTTATGTCTCACGTAGTACACAATTACTAGTGTGTACTTCATGGTACATCTTTGGGATATATATATATATATACGAGTATTATCTTTTGGTATATACTGTGGCCCAGTAATCTTGATGTTTTATTTTTACTATTGTTGTTACCTTGTTAAAATTGCATATCTCGACGTATATATTTCAGTGACAACTTGTAGATGTGTGCATATATTCTAGTAGTAACCAATAGATGTCTGTGTAGGTACACCAACACACAAATCAATATGGCAGGAAGAAATAGAAATACCCGTAACAATCCCGTTGGGCAGATTGAGGCTGCACCCCCGGCACCTGCAGCTGCTGATCCTACTGGTCTATTTGAGGCCTTTGTGCGGAGACTAGAACGCATCAACAACAACGACAACAATAACACGAATAATAGGAACAACCCCGTACCACCTCCAAGACCTGTAGAAGATAGAGTGGTAGAGCGTTTCCGTCATTTTCGCCCTGAGAAGTTCGACGGAGATGCCGAGCCATGGCGTGCGGAACAGTGGCTCCGCGAAATGGAGTCGATCTTTGACACACTGGGATGTACAGAGATCGAAAAGCGTCGACTGGCGACGTTCCAGTTAACTTACGCGGCAGCCGATTGGTGGGAATCGGAGAAAGCAACGGTAGGAGAAGCGGCAGTAAGAAGAATGCCCTGGGCTACATTCAAGGAGTTGTTCCTGGAGAATTACTTTCCACAGACAGAGAGGAACAAGAAAGAGAGGGAGTTCATTGATCTGACACAAGGAAATCGGACTGTGAGGGAATACACAGTACAGTTCGAACGATTGTCTCGCTTTGCCCGCCATATGATTGATACACCGGAGAAGAAAAATCGACAGTACCACCAAGGCCTATCGCTACCACTTCAACGCATGACTCTCAACAATCAAGGCCTGACGTTCAAAGCCATGGTAAATATGGCAATCGGCCACGAGGAAATCAATGGTCGAGAACGAGGACGTTTTGGAAATCGACTACCATTCAGAAACAACCAAGGCAACCAAGAATCAAGACCCCCAATGCGATTCCAAGGGAACAAGCGTAATTGGACTGGCGAAAGGAAGCCACAACTCACATTCCCTCAGAACCGACCATCTGTACCCCAAGCACAAACCCAAGAGAACCACCTGTTTTCACTGGAGCTAATAACAATGGATGCTTCAATTGTGGAAAACCCGGACACATGTCCAAGGACTGCCGAGCCCCAAGGAGAAGCCGAGATGACACCGTCTGCTACAACTGTGGCAAAAAGGGCCACTTATCCAGGGATTGTCGAGCGCCTCAAGGCGGATACTATGGAGCATCTACTCAGGGTCAACCCAAGCAAGCCCGTCTAAATGCCATCATCCCGGAGGAAGCCGGATTCGATGAAGGAGAACAGCAGAATATGGAAGGTACCCTCACATTGTTTAACAGTCGAGTTAAAGCTTTATTCGATACTGGTGCTTCCAACTCCTTCATTGCTATTAAGATTGTACAACGATTGGGTTTAGTACCCCAGACGCTTGATATAGCTCTGAACGTTATGTCCCCCTTAGGAGTGAACATTACGTTGAGAAAAGTGTGTAAGGATTGCACTTTAAACTTGGAAGATCATAACCTCCCTACTGATCTGATAGTTCTGTCGATGAAGGAATTCGACTTAATCTTAGGAATTGATTGGCTTACGAAATACCATGCCAAATTAGACTGTGTTAGCAAGTCTATTACTTTCTCGATACCCGGAAGTCAACCATTTAAATTCCAATGTGATCCCTTGTGCGATGCCTTCCTCACAAGATGTCTGGCTACACTTGGAAGTGTAAGTTCAGAAATTTCGATTACACAAATCCCTGTGGTTCTAGACTTTGAGGACGTATTTCAGGAAATCTTAGGGCTACCACCCAAAAGGGACATCGACTTTTGTATTGAGCTGGTACCCGGTACCCTACCGATATCTAAGACCCCATATCGGATGGCCTCGACAGAAATGCAAGAATTAAAGAAGCAAGTCCAGGAACTTGAAGATCTCGGATTCGTTCGACCGAGCACGTCGCCTTGGGGAGCGCCGGTGCTATTTGTTAAGAAGAAGGATGGGACACTTCGACTCTGTATCGACTACAGAGAGTTGAACAAGGTTACAATCAAGAACCGATACCCACTTCCCAGAATCGATGACCTATTTGATCAATTATATGGAGCAACGACCTTCTCCAAGATAGATCTACGATCCGGATACCACCAACTGTTGGTTCGACCCGAAGATGTATCAAAGACAGCCTTCAGAACGAGATATGGGCACTATGAATTCCTGGTCATGCCGTTTGGACTAACGAATGCCCCAGCTGTATTCATGGATTTAATGAACAGAGTGTTCAGGCCCTACTTGGATCAATTCGTGATTGTGTTCATAGACGATATCCTAATCTACTCAAAGACCAGGGAGGAACACAAAGAACATGTGAGGATCGTACTACAGACGCTTCGAGACAACCACTTGTATGCGACGTTCAGCAAGTGTGAATTTTGGCTAAAGGAAGTCAAATTCTTGGGTCATACTGTCTCACAGGACGGGATAGCTGTGGATTCAATCAAGACAGATGCTGTTTTGGACTGGAATAGACCGAACACTGCAACCGAAGTTAGGAGTTTCCTTGGTTTAGCCGGATACTATCGAAGATTCGTTGAAGGATTCTCTAAGATAGCATCCCCTTTGACCAATCTGACAAGGAAGGACGTGAAGTACGAATGGAAAGACAAGCATGAACGCGCGTTTCAAGAGCTGAAAGAAAGACTGACCTCGGCGCCAGTGCTTGCAATACCAAAGAGCGGTGAGCAGTTCACCATTTATAGTGATGCATCACACCAAGGACTTGGATGTGTGCTCATGCAGGATGGAAGAGTGATAGCATATGGATCACGACAACTGAAACCACATGAGATGAACTACCCTACGCATGACCTCGAACTAGCCGCAATTGTTTTTGCTCTCAAGATTTGGAGACATTACCTTTACGGAGAGAAGTTCGATCTATTTTCAGATCACAAGAGTTTGAGATACTTGTTCTCTCAGAAGGAGCTGAACATGAGGCAACGGCGTTGGATGGAATTGTTGAAGGATTACGATTTCACTTTGCAATACCACCCTGGTAAAGCAAACGTAGTTGCTGACGCACTAAGCCGAAAACCTCGCAAACTGTTCATATCCTCTCTTATGGTTAAAGAGTGGAGAGCATTGGAAACACTAGCCGAATTTGACTTTCAGACCGTTGAATCTAGTGAAGGACGAATTTTGGGATGTCTAGTAGTGCAGCCGACGCTCATAAATCGCATCCTTGAAGCTCAAGGAAAGGACGAAGGACTCCGTCAATGGTTTGAGAAAGCATCAGCAAAGGACCCAGCAGAATGGAATATTGGAGCAGACGGAGGATTTAGATGCCGCAATAGACTTTGTGTGCCTAACGAGGACAACCTAAGGAAGGACATACTGAATGAAGCACACAAGTCAAGAATGACGGTCCACCCTGGAGGAACAAAAATGTATAAGGACTTGAAAAGAAATTTCTGGTGGGAAAGAATGAAAAGAGAGGTAGCAGATCACGTATCCAAATGTTTAACCTGCAAACAAGTCAAAGCAGAACACCAAAGGCCAGCAGGGTTATTACAACCACTGCCAGTTCCTGGATGGAAATGGGAACACATTACTATGGATTTCGTTGTAGGAATGCCAAGATCACAACAAAATCATGACGCTATTTGGGTGATCGTGGACCGACTCACGAAATCATCTCATTTCATCGCCTACAACATGACGTACCCGGTTGAGAAGATGAGCAGAATGTACTTACAGCAAGTCGTACGACTACACGGAGTGCCCGTATCAATTGTATCAGACCGTGACTCACGTTTTACATCGGGATTTTGGGAAAGCTTACAAGCAGCAATGGGAACTTCATTGAAATTAAGTTCAGCATTTCATCCCCAAACCGACGGACAAACAGAACGAGTCAACCAAGTAATGGAAGACATGCTCCGAGCTTGTGCCATAGACTTTGAGAGTTCTTGGGAGACACACCTGCCATTGGTAGAGTTTGCGTACAACAACAGCTATCATTCGAGCATCGGGATGGCACCATTCGAGGCACTGTATGGAAGACCGTGCCGATCACCATTGTGCTGGGCGGAAGTTGGAGACAACAAACTTCTAGGACCAGAAATGGTTCGAGAGACGAATGAAAAGATTAACATCGTGAAAGAAAAGATGAAGGCAGCACAGAGCAGACAGAAGAGCTACGCAGACAAGCACCGCAAGGAATTGGAGTTTAGTGTTGGAGATCATGTACTTCTCAAGGTATCTCCGGTACGAGGCATTGTCAGATTCGGACAGAAACGAGGAAAGTTGTCACCACGCTACATTGGACCGTTCGAAATCTTAGAGTGCGTGGGAAAAGTAGCCTACCGACTCGCACTGCCACCTAAGATGTCAGGAGTACATAATGTATTTCATATCAGCATGCTTAGGAAGGTTGTTCATGATCCGTCACATGAGATTGACTTCACTGACATCGAGGTAAACAACAATGTGACTTATACTGAAGGACCAATCCGAATTTTGGATCGAGGAGTCAAGAAGCTGAGGACTAAGGAAATTCCTCTGGTGAAAGTTCAGTGGAGACACCATGACGAACGCGAAGCTTCTTGGGAGTTGGAATCAGAAATGCACGAGAAGTTTCCAGCTTTGTTTAGTGACTAACTAGCTCAGATTTCGGGGACGAAATCTTTGATAGGAGGTGGATATTGTAATACCTGTATTTTTATTATACTTTATTTATATATTTTCCAGTCCCAAACTATATTTATAATATAGTTGCAGTAATTAATATTATTTTTGAACCCATAATTATACCTGTGTTGGCCAACCATGCGTGTACCCTAAGCTAACCCCCAAACAACCCTTAGCATTTGTGTGGGTGTGTGCCGACTTGAGTAAGTGAGTGAGTGCTTGTGTGAGTGACAAGTGTTGGGTGAGGTGTTGGCTAGTGTGTAGGGTGTAAGGGTGAGGTGTTGTGTGCATAAATTGTGTGAGTGACAAGTGTAGGGTGAGGTGTATGAATGTGTGGAGAGTGTAGTGTATTTGTATGCATGTGTGTTTTGTGTGTGCTGTGTGTGGCGTGTGACAGTGTGTGTAGAGATGCATGTGTGTGTGTTGTTTGTGTTATATATATATATAATATGTGTGTGTGTAATATATATATACATATATTATATAAACCCAATCCCCCTCCCCTATAAATAAGGGCTCCCATTTGGGTTTAGAAGAAAGGAAAAAAAAATAGAAATAGAGAGAGAAGAGAGAAAAAGGAAAGGAAAGGAAAGCTTACCCTTGTGCCACACCGCAACCCCGAACCTACGGTGAGTTCCTAACTCACTTGGTATATTAGATTTAATGTCCGTGTTATCATGTTCTAACTATTATTATTAGTTTTATTATTTTAGAAAATCTTGTGCTTAATATGTGGTGCCCCTAATCTAGATCCGTATTATGATTTCAATTATTGCTGTTATCATTGTTACTACCATTTACTATTATTATTATTACATTGATTATTAGTTTCTGCTTATTATTATTATAGTCTATTAACCTCGTGATTAACATTGGTACCATGAACATATTAATGTCCGTTTTATTATTTCATTAATAATAATAATATTGTTATTATTATTATTTTGTAGCAGTTAAAACTCGTGCTTTAACAGGTTGTACCACGTAGTTAATAGCCGTTTTATTATTTCGTTAATAATAATGATATTATTATTATTATTATTATTATTATTATTATTATTATTATTAGTTGATTAAACTACAAGCTCTAATATGTTGTACCCAAACATACTATTCCGTTACTATTATTAATATTATTATTAATAATATTATTGTTATTACTTTCCGGTTAACCTCGTGTTAATATGTTGCACCCCGAACATATTATCTCCGTTAACATTATTATTATTATTATTATTCTGTTCATTATTATTATCAGTTCAGTAAATCTCATGCTTTAACGTATAGTACTACGAGCTTCAGATCCGTACTATATTTCAGGAATGAAATAGTACCTGTTTAATTAACTTGTACCTCGTGCATAACATATGATACACCACACGTAGGAGTCAGTGTCGTAACGTCAAGTCGACGTGTACGAGTATAGAGTCGAACGGTCGCGGAGACCAAGTCCGTATGCATTTGGAAATACGTGTAGTCGACTACGGAGGTCCGAAAGTTGATATGTAGTGAGTTGGTACTGTCAAATGGAATTACATGATCGCATGCCGGCGATGACTGCTACTATGGCCACGGAGAGGCAAACGCGATAGCAAAGTAACCATGTTGATAAGAATACATCGAGAAATGAATAAACACGGTTAGCCTGTAAGGCGAGATTACTACTGCTGTCGCGACGACTAATGATAGTAAAGTAACCGTTTCGCAAACCGGCGACGATATTCATAAAGGCAAGGTCCCGAGGACCTAGAGTACATGGTTAGCTTGTAAAGCGAGATTACTACTACGGCCACGGAGGGGCAGACAACGATAGTAAAGTAACCATAGCTCGACCCACTGGGCGAGTCACTCTAAGCCAACGGCGTTACACTGGTAATGTAACAAAGTTCAGTAAGTCGGATGTTAAGTCGAGTGAAGTCGAATATATCGATGATGCATAGTTTCACGCACGGTCTAAATATAATTCATTCAATCGTCGTAACCAGCCGTTGTGTACTTTTTGGATACATATTTATATTAGGAGTGTTCGGTTAGAACGCTCACTTAGCTTTTATTAAAGCTAACGGCATACTACGCCCTGGACATTCCCATGTCTAGACTATACAGGATATAATTGTCCGGAGGAGGACTATCTGGAAGGAGCCTATGAAGGGGAAGCCTACTATGCTGAAGGTCACGGCTACGCCAGTTAGAGGCGCGGCTTCAAGAAAGAAGACTTAGTTGTTCTTTATAGACTTTTGTCCTTTCGTGCTAAGTTGTAAACGGCATCTAATGCCTTAAGCTCTTTTGTTCTTTATCTTTTGATAACTACAAACTCTGATGTAATAGCTAGAAATCGGTTGATGTATATATTCAGTTTGCACTTCCGTTTGAGTTACTCTTTCATTTATCTAGTGTGTTTGTGGACAATCAGTCAATGTAACTAGTCATGGCTTATGGACCCAGAAAGGAAAATTTTATTTCCTGCTAATTTCTGCTGCTCCGGGGCGTGACACGTTCCGACTGATAGGGATAAAGCTCGTAAGTTTGAGGAAGGACTTAGGGAGAATATCTGTGGCCGTGTGGATATGTTACAACACCCGACCGTTTCTCTCGTTGAGGAAGCTGCTCGTATTGCTGAGAAAAGTGTCGACAGATATCGACAGGGACAACAAGGGAAGAGAGCAAATGACAGTCGGGGTAAGAGTTAAGGGAATGCGAAGAAACCGTTTACGCAAGGTTCGGGATCGCATATGGATGACCAAGGAGGAAGTACATTCACGGGAGATTCGAGACCGTTCTGCCCGACATGTAACCTGCGACACAGAGGAACCTGCTATCAATTGATCACTTGCTACCTTTGCAAGAAATTGGGACACGTATCTAGGAATTGTTCTTTGAATGCGAATGTGACTACACCGAACACTACCTCGAACACAAAGAGTTACAACCCAGAGATGAGGGGAAAATATTTTGAATGTGGACAACCGGGACACGTAGTGAAGAACTGCCCGAATAAGAGACAACCGGGAATGAGTACCGGGGCATCGAGTGTGCCAAGCGGATCAAGGGTAGAACCTCGAGTGGATAAAGGGAAAGGAGTCGCGCAACAACAAGGACGATACTTTCAGCTCAGGCCGGGGAATACAGATGATACCGTCGTATCAGGTATTCTTCCTATTTGTTCGTATCCTGCACATATACTTATGGATTCTGGTTCAACGCATTCATTCGTATCATGTGATTTTGTTAAGAATTTAACTGTTAAGTCAGAACCGCTAGTATATGACTTGTGTGTATGATTGCCTAGTAGTGAACCGCTAATTACTTCTTCGATATTCAAGTCATGTGAGATCAAGATAAGTGATAAAGTCTTGAGCATTGATTTGATTCCATTGACGGTGAACTACTTTGATATTATCTTGGGTATGGATTGGTTATCGGTTAATCAAGCCAGAATCGATTGTGAACAGAAACGGGTTAGTTTCTATCCGTCAGGGCGAGAAGAGTTTACTTTTCAGGGTAAGGGAGTAATCGTACCGCCGTACTTGATATCGACGATTCAAGCAAGTAAGATGTTAAAGAAGGGTTGTTTGGGTTTCTTATGTTCAATTGTTGACACGCAAGTTCTTGGACCACTAATAGAAGACATTTCAGTAGTTCGAGAATTTCCAGATATTTTTCCCGATGACTTACCCAACGTATTTGTTCAAACAGAGAATAGAGAGAAAGAGAAGGCTTAACCTAATTAGGTTAGCCCACACTTATATATCAATCATATAATTACGAAAATTACAGAAATACCCTTAATACTAACACTTATATTCTAACACTCCCCCTCAAGCTGGAGCATAGATATCTATCATGCCCAGTGACGACATCCTATTGACGCGTTTTCTTATCACACCCAAGTGTAGGTGATCGTACAAGTAATAAAGTTCTGGAAGTCCAGGTCGAACTCACAGGGAACGGAATAAAATTTTATAAAGTTAAGCAGATAACTATTTTGTCACTAAAAAGAAAATAAAAGATGATGGATTTTTGTGGGGTTTTACTAAACTACTAATTTTTATAGTTTTGCAATAAAAGTAATTAAAGCTATTTTTTTCTAATTAGTTTATGGTAAAGATTTTCACAGTGCAAAATAAATTAAATAATATACTAGTAAGAAAAGGAAGAAAAATATATAAAAGCTAAATTTTTATGAGATAAACTTTTTAGATTTAATAATAGCGAAAGATGGAAATAATACAGATATTTAAGCAAAACTATTATAAAACAGGAAATATTAATTAACTAGAGGGAAATGATTTAAAGGAATTGGGAATATGCAAACCAACACTAGATCCCACAACTTTTGTGCATTTGAAAAGCATTTGGCATTTAAGACCGCAGAGTCATTCTTTATTTAAAAATAAACTTTCACTAGTCAGGGTCATATCAAGTGTGTCAGGTTTGATATGAAACGACATCATTTGGTTTAAAAAAAAATAAAAAGGCAATTGGGCAGTAGCCAGGTTTGAACCATGCCCCGCCGCGGACGTGGGTTATTCGGCGTCCAGTCCCCACCACTCTGCCACTACACAATTGCCTATCCATTATTGGATAGAAATATATATAAACACATATTTGAAATATTAACTTTGTCATATGAGTTGTTTGAGTATGCTAGGTGTTTTTTATGACAAAAGGCATAGTTTGACAATCCACATAATTAGGCTTTTTATTTCAAATATGTACTCAATATAGCCATAGTATATAAACATGTTAAATGGTCATAAACTATAGATACATAGATATTTTTGGCCATAAATGGAAAAATAACTCATCTAGATAAATTTGCCCATTTAAGATTAGTGCACAGAAGCTGTGGTTTCTAAGTTTTTATTACATATCCCCAATTAAAGTTTTAGCCTACCATTTTGAAACTGTCTTTAAAATAAAAATAAAAGATAAATTAAATAGATGCACGCAATCACTGTCCAATTAAAATTAAAGTTGTAAAATCAAGGTAAGGGTGAAAACTAATATTATATATTATTTTCTTTACTTAACATGAGCTGGGGTTGAATTTGTGGAATCTGCAAAATAAGAAAGTTTAGTACAACTATGCTAATAAAATATAAGTAAATGGAAATACTGAACCAAAAATAAAATACTAAATCTTTGACTTTGGATTCTTGTGGGATCACAGTGGTTGAACTCCAAGAACACAAATAAGGCCAAACCAAATCCAAATATACTTTTGGAGTGAGAAATGGGTATGATGTACTTTTGGACTTTAGTAGGTGATTACAACAACTACGTGGCTAAGAAATCTGGCATTTAATCGCAAAATCTGTCTTTTAGTGAATGAAAATATTGCTATAAAAATTGGAAATTTGGAGTTTCTAACTATTTTAGGGGGCAACTATAAGTACTACTAGACTAGAAATATTAAATCTATTTTTAAATAGGAATATTTTACTACTAAAAATTGACAAAGGTCATACAAGAAAACAAATATTTTAAATTTAAGAAATACAGTACACAAAGTTTTGCTACATATTTTTGAACATAAAATCATCAATTACATAAAAGTATAATTTTACAACTACTAGAACTAGAAAAGGCAAAGAAAAACTAAAGTTTCCTATTTCTAGGAACAATATAAAGTGCTCACATAATAACCTCCCCTAAACTATTCTCTCCCTAACAGTGATTATAAACTGTGTTGTTGTGAACTGTCTATCGTTGCTTGTGGAGCTTCTCTCAATTTATAGATGAATTGAATGACGAGTTTCGTCATTGCGTTCATCACTTTGTGCGCATTTCTTCTTCGTCTCCCATTTTTTCTACCTCTTCTGACAGCCCTTTGAATTTCTACACACAGAGAGAGAAAGTGAGTTATAAAAGTAAAAAAAATTGTATGTGTCAACATCCAAGCTAAAAAACTTGGATGTTCTTAATTTCTTATACGGATTGTTTTTTTTTTATTTTTATTTTTTATTTTGTTTATTAGCCAACCAAACAGTATTTGTTACTGTTTGGTTACTATTCACTACTATTCATTACTATTCATTACTATTCATATGAATATACTATGGTGTGGTTGCTACTTCTTTCATTTCCTTTATTTCACTTCATTTTTACCTAAAGATATAAAATATGTAAAAACACATTTTTACACGCATTTGAATAACATCACTATTAAATTATATTAATTCAAATATGCATGTAAAACTAGGAATTTGGGAGATTAAATGAGCAATATGTCTATTATATTGGCACATAAATGTGCAAAATTCAATGTTTGTCACCCAGCTTGTTACAAAGGTCATAGAACGGTCCTCTATTTAGTGCCTTGGTAAGAATATCTCCTAGTTGCTCACTAGACCTAACAAAAGAAGTAACAATTTCTTTTCTCATAACCATATCTCTGATAAAATGACAATCAACTTCAATATGTTTGGTCCTCTCATGAAACACTGGATTACTCGCAATGTACATAGCGGCTTGATTATCACAATACATCTTCATAGGTTTACTACTTGGAAATCCCATCTCTTGCAGAATAGTCTTCACCCATAACAACTCACACGCAGCATGAGCCATAGCTCTATACTCGGCCTCTGCACTTGATCTTGCAACTACGTTTTGCTTTTTGCTCTTCCAACTGACGAGATTTCCACCAACGAACACACAAAACCCTGATACTGAACGTCTATCAAGACTGTCTCCTGCCCAACTGGCATCTGAGAAACCAACTATCTCCAAATTATCTGAAGGCTTCAACACTAAGCCTTTACCAGGGGCACCTTTCAAATACCTCAATATACGACACACTGCCTCCCAATGTGATAACTTGGGACTCTGCATAAACTGACTGACAACTCCAACAGAAAAGGTGATATCAGGTCGAGTTACGGTTAAATAAATCAACTTACCCACAAGTCTTCTATACCTTCCAGCATCATTGAAGTCTTCTGCATCATCTTTACTAAACTTAATATTTGAGTCCATCGGAGTGTCGACAGGTTTTGAACCCATCAATCCTGTTTCATCTAGAAGGTCAAGGACATACTTTTTTTGGGATAAGAAAATTCCTTCCTTAGACCTTACTACCTCAATACCCAAAAAATAACGTAGTAGCCCCAAATCCTTCATGTGAAAATGCTTACTTAAATGCGACTTCAATAACTGTATACCTTCACTGTCACTGCCAGTGATCACTATATCATCCACATAAACTGCTAGGATTATCGTACCTTTCTCACAGTGTCTCACAAAAACGGAATGATCAGAACTAGTTCTTTTCAACCCATATGAACTAGCTACTTGGCTAAACTTGTCAAACCAGGCCCTTGGAGACTGTTTAAGGCCATAAATGGCTTTCTTCAACCTACATACTTTATGTGACTCCCCCTGAGCAACATACCCAGGAGGTTGCTCCATATACACTTCCTCCTGTAGGTCACCATGAAGAAAGGCATTCTTTATGTCAAGTTGATGTAGAGGCCATCCCTGAGTAACAGTAACAGACAATAAAATGCGAACAGGATTGAGACGAGCTACAGGGGAAAAGGTTTCAAAGTAATCCACACCAAAAGTCTGAGTGTACCCTTTAGCCACCAAACGAGCTTTCAACCGTTCGACAGTACCATTCGGATGATACTTAACCACATAAACCCAACGACAACCTACAACATATTTCCCAGAAGGAAGATCAGTTAACTCCCATGTACCATTTTTGGACAACGCCAACATCTCATCATCCATAGCACTCTTCTAACCCGGAGAAACCAATGCCTGAGTATGAGACTGAGGAACAGAGACTGAAGATAAAGCACTAACAAAGGAGCGAAGTGGAGACGATAAATGAGAATATGAAACAACCTGATCAATAGGATGGTGAGTGCAAGAACGAGTACCTTTTCGAAGAGCAATGGGTAGATCATAAGATTGGGGAACATCAGCCGAAGTGGATGAAGATGGAGGTGGAGCTGGCGGGTCATGAATACTGGATGGCTTGTCACGACGACGATACACCTGCAAAGGAGGAGAACTAGGAGGAGGAATGGGTAAGGGAATAGTGGACGATGGAACAAGAACATCAACATCTAAGGAAGCACCGGAGGACGAAAAAAATGGTGTACCTTCAAAGAAGGTGACATCTGCAGTAACCACATAATGACGACTCTGAGGATTCCAGCATTTATAACCTTTTTGAGTGCGTGAATATCCCACAAATATACATTTGGTGGCCCGAGGATCCAATTTATCATGACCAGGAGTAAGAACATGAACAAATGCAACACAACCAAACACACGTGGTGGTAAGGCAAACAATGATCTATCTGGATAGAGAACAGAATGAGGAATGCCACCATTAAGAACAGATGAAGGCATGCGATTAATAAGATAACAGGCAGTGAGTACAGCATCCCCCCAAAATTGTTTAGGAACATGCATGTGCAACATAATTGTTCGGGCAATCTCAAGAAGGTGTCTATTTTTCCGTTCAGCTACACCATTCTGTTGTAGAGTATAACCACAAGAGAATTGATGAATTATCCCCTGAGAATCACAATAGGACTGAAGAGGTCCTTTAACATATTCCAAAGCATTATCAGATTGTAAAATACGAATAGTGCAACCAAACTGAGTCATAATCTCTTTATGAAATAATTGAAAAATAGAAGAAATATCTGAACGTTCTTTCATTAAAAATAACCATGTCATCCTGGAACAATCATCCACAAAAGACACAAAATAAGAAAAACCTAACAGACTCTTATGTCTAGACGGACCCCAAACGTCGGAATAAACCAACTCAAAAGGAGTGGCCCGACGATTATTTTTATGTAAAGGAAAAGACACCCTATGATGCTTACCTAACTGGCAAGCCTCACACTCTAAACTAGACATAGACTTAAAGGACGGAAAAACCAACTTCAAGGACTGTAGTGAAGGATGACCCAGACGGCAGTGCCATTGATGTGGTGAAACAGCTGTATGTAAAGTCGTCGATTTATTCGCTGCTGAATGTTGTTCCAAGTAATAAAGACCATCACGCTCACGACCTCCACCAATCATCTTCTTCGAGTTGAGGTCCTGAAAAACACAATGAGAGGGATAAAATGTTACAGAACAATTTAAAGATTTAGTAAGTTGACTGACCGATAGGAGACTAAAGGGAAATTGAGGAATATAATTTACAGATGACAATGAAAGAGATGAGGTGGGAGAAACAGGACCATGACCAATAATAGGACAAGATCGTCCATCAGCTAAAACAACTGAAGGCTGTGTGGGTGGACTAAGCAATTGTGTAAATACATTGGACTTACCAGTCATATGTGCCGAAGCCCCTGAGTCGATGACCCATGGTGATGGAGCAGATGAAGAAAAACACGCAATATTACCTGACTGTGCAAAACCAACAGTACTAGACAAGGATTGTTGTTGCTGTTGTTGGATTAAGGCATTGTATTCCTCTCGAGAGAGAGTGATAGACTCATTTGAAGATGCTACAGTAGGTGGAGTAGGAGTACTAACTTCCTGTTGAGACCCAGAAGCATTGTCAGAAGAGTACAGGGCTGGATTAGGTGAGGTCTCCCACGGCTTACCATAGATATCATAACACCTATCCACAGTATGATTGTCACCCCCGCAGTGTGTGCAATAAAGAGAACCACGGCCTCGACCAAAACCACAACCACGTCCCGGAGGACCTCCTCGCCCTCGATTACCATTAAACATAGGAGGGGAATTGCCAAAGCCACGACCACCGCGACCGCGATTATTACCAGGAAAATTGCCACGACCACGAAAGGCCCCTCTATATCCCGTAGATGTAACAAGTGCAGAATTTTCTTTCCCAACAGGCTCAGAAGAGGCGGAGGAGGAAGACTCTGTAGTAACGCGGAGCACACGAGAATACACATTGCTCAAGGATGGAATACTACCATCACCGGCCAAAATCTGTGACTTAACAGACTGAAGATTCGAATGTAACCCAGATAAGAACTTGGAGACATAAAATTCCTCTTGTTGCTTCTTGATAACGTCAACATCATTAGTGATAGGATGATACTGATTCAACTCATCCATGAGTCCCTTAAATGTACTGTAGTATTCACTAACCGGCTTATCACCTTGTTGAAGCAAAAACAAATTTTGATATACCTCATAAACGCGAGAAACATTCTTTTCCATGGAAAACGTCTCATGAACAGACTCCCAAATCTCTTTGGCTGAAGACAAGAACATGACACTCGAACAAACAGTAGGTTCCATACTATTCCACAACCAGGACATAACCACATAATTCTCAAACACCCAATCTTCATAATCTTTACTATCCTTAGCAGGAGCAACAGACTCAATATATTTCAACTTCTTTCTAGCCCCTAATGCGAGTTTCATAGCTTGAGCCCACAACAAGTAATTGGACCCATTCAACTTAGTAGTGATAATTTGCATACTCACAACATCGGACGAAGAAATAGAAGCTTTCTTGTCAGCCATATCAACCAAAAACAATAGGAGTCTTATACCCAATAACAAAGGAAAAATACTAACAACGAACAAGAAGCAACATCAACACCAATAAACTCAAACGTAACTAACCAATAAGGTCCATAAAGGGACCGAGACAACTCGAACGAAGAAACCACCAATCAAAATTGCCTAATCGAGTTCCAATGTATGTGAATATAATCCCTTGGACGGTTGGAATTCAAGAAAGTGAAGAAATCAGATCATGAACAGTGCTGGATGAATAGTTACTGCATGAACAGTGTCGCGTGAACAGTAACTGCGTGAACAGTGTCGCGTGAACAGTGCTGCATGAATAGTGTCGCGTGAACAGTAACTGCGTGAACAGTGTCGCGTGAACAGTGCTGCGTGAATAGTGTTGCATCTGTGATGGTGGTGGTGGTGGTGTGCGACGCAGAGAAGCCTATTTGGGTGGCTCTGATACCATGTTCAAAGAGAGAATAGAGAGAAAGAGAAGGCTTAACCTAATTAGGTTAGCCCACACTTATATATCAATCATATAATTACGAAAATTACAGAAATACCCTTAATACTAACACTTATATTCTAACAGTATTGATTGAAAGAGAACTTGAATTCATTATAGAAATAGTACTAGGGTCACAACCGATATCCAAAGCGTCGTACCGAATGGCACCGATAGAGTTGAAAGAATTGAAGGTTTAGTTACAAGAACTACTTGAGAAGGATTTTATCCGACCGAGTGTTTCGCCGTGGGGAGCTCCAGTATTGTTTGTGAAGAAGAAAGAAGGAACAATGCGTATGTGCATCGACTACCGAGAGTTGAATAAGTTGACCGTCAAGAACAAGTATCCGTTGCCGCGAATAGATGACTTGTTTGATCAGTTACACGGGGCCCAGGTATTTTCGAAGATCGACTTGAGATCCGGTTACCATCAGTTGAAAGTCAAAGAGGAAGATGTTGAGAAGACAACTTTCAGGACTCGATATGGTCATTTTGAATTTTTGGTTATTGGAGTGACTAATGCACCAGCTGCTTTCATGGACTTGATGAACCGTATTTTTAAGGATTATTTAGATGAGCTCGTTATCGTGTTCATAGATGACATCCTAATCTACTCCAAAAGCGTTGAAGATCACAAGCATCATTTGCGATTAGCTTTACAACGATTGCGTGAAAAGAGATTATTCGGCAAATTGAAGAAGTGTGAGTTTTGGTTGACCGAGATATCTTTCCTTGGACATATAGTGTCGGCAACGGGAATTTCTGTAGACTCTCAGAAGATAGAAGTAGTTACTAACTGGGTGAGACCAACGAATGTGACAGACATCCGAAGTTTTCTAGGATTAGCTGGGTATTATCGAAGATTTGTAAAAGACTTTTCGCGTATAACAATGCCAATGACACAGTTAATGAGGAAAGATATTGCTTTTGTTTGGAGTCCAGAATGTGAAGAAAATTTTCAAGAGTTGAAGAGTCGACTAGTGAAAGCACCAATTTTAGCCGTTCCGTCAGGGACTGAAGGGATTATTATCTACAGTGATGCTTCATATAGAGGTTTAGGTTGTGTTCTTATGCAAAGTGATAAGGTTATTGCATATGTGTCAAGACAACTTTAACCGCACGAGGATCTAGAATTGGCCGCCGTGATTTTTGCATTGAAGATTTGGCGTCATTACCTATACGGGGAGAAATGTGAGATCTATACGGATCACAAGAGTTTGAAGTACCTGTTTACACAACGAGATTTGAACATGAGGCAAAGGAGATGGTTAGAGTTGATGAAGGACTATGACTTGTCAATTCAGTATCATCCAGACAAGGCGAATGTCGTCGCCGATGCTCTTAGTCGCAAAGTACCAACCAACACCGCATCAGATTTGACTTCTCAGAAAGAACTGATACGAGATATGGAGAATTTAAAGCTTGAAGTGATACCGAGGATTGAAAGTGGCTTGATGTCGACGATGGTGGCACAACCACTCTTGATTTACGAGATTGCAGAGAAACAACTTCAAGATGTGGCTTTGAAGAAGATTTGTGATGAGATTCTGCTGGGCAAACAACCGGGATTTACTTTTGAGAATGATGTTTTGAGATTGAGGGGTAGAATTTGTGTGCCTAACGAGAAGGAGTTGAAACAGAACATCCTAGAGGAAGCACACAATACGAAGTATACCGTTCATCCGGGAAGCACCAAGATGTATAGAGATTTGAGACATGTTTATTGGTGCCCGGGAATGAAGAGAGAAATAGCACGTTATGCTTCACGTTGTATTAGTTGTTAACAAGTAAAGGTCGAACGCCAAGTACCCTCGGGATTGTTACAACCGTTACCAATAGCCGAGTGGAAATGGGAGCACATAACTATGGATTTTGTTAGCGGGTTTCCGAGGTCGAAGAGATTTAACACTATTATTTGGGTGATCATTGATCGTTTGACGAAGTCATCGCACTTCCTACCAATCCTAACAACTAAGCCAATGACGTTAGCTAAGTTGTATATTCGCGAAATTGTGAGACTACATGGTATCCCAGTTTCTATCGTTTCGGATAGGGATAGTAGTTTTACATCGAAGTTTTGGAGAGCCTTGCAAGAAGAATGGGTACCAAATTGCACTTTAGTACTGCTTTTCATCCTCAGACCGATGGCCAATCAGAGAAAGTAATCCAGATTTTGGAAGACATGCTTCGGTTATGTGTACTTGATTTCCAGGGTGATTGGGAAGACCACCTACCGTTAATTGAGTTTGCATATAACAACAGTTTTCAGTCGAGTATTAGAATGGCTCCTTATGAAGCTTTATATGGTCGTGTATGTCGTTCACCGATTAGTTGGACAGAGGTGGGAGAAAGAATGATTGAAGGGCCGAAATTGTACAAGAAACGACGGACAAGATAAAGGTAATTAGACAACGAGAACTGACAACCCATAGTAGGTATAAGAGTTATGCCGACAAGCGCAGACGGGCGTTGGAATTCGATGTAGGAAACTTGGTGTTTTTGAAGGTGTCACCTTCAAAGGGAATAACCAGATTTGGTAGATACAGGAAACTCAACCCGAGGTATGTAGGACCTTTTCAGATTATTGGGAGAGTTGGACCCGTAGCTTATTGTTTGAAATTGCCGAGTTAGTATGCTCAAGTGCATAACATGTTTCACGTGTCATTGTTACATAAACACTTAGTGGAGGATAGAGATCAAGTTATGACTCCGATATCAAATAAGATTCAGAGTGCTTTGAAATATGTTGCGTATCCGGTAGAGATCTTGGATCGGAAGGATCAAGTCTTAAGGAACAAAGTAATATCGAAAGTGAAAGTGTTATGGCGTAGCCAAACTACGGAAGAGATGACGTGGGAAATAGAAGATGAGATGTGTACCCAGTATCCGCACCTTTTTGAGACATGAGGTACAAGTTTAGGGACAAACTTCTTTTATGGGGGAAAGTATTATAACACTCGTATTTGTGTTATTGCTTTTGCATTACATTGTCATGCATGAGAATGTGATGTGGCGTGTCTTATGACACATGTTTGGGTGAGTTTTGACTCACGAGTTGATTTGGGTGTCTGTATTAGAGAACCCTTTAAAACTGTGGTGATTGAGGATTTGTTGTTACGACGTCTCTCCGAGTGTGAGACGGTCACTGTGGAATACTTTAAATGTTTATCTGAAAATAAATGTTTACCTGTGTATTTCAATATCTGTATTATTTTCTGTTTTAGAATTTATATCTGTTTTTAGTTTTAGTATCCTGGTGAGAACGAATTAACACGCTATTAATTTGGTAGGCTAATTAGCAACTTCGGAAACGTCATGTAGAAATTCGCGTTTTAGCGACTAAACGAAACTTAGTCGAAAACTTTTATAATTTTGAGGTTTCACTTATAAAGCTATGAATAAGTTGTATCAAAAGTTTCAGAGACTGATTAGGAGTTTTGAAAACTCGTGGGGAGGTAAACGTAAGTTTTGATAGTTTTGCCTATATATAGGAAGTGATAACTTTCATAAATTTCACAAGTCTTAACTTAATTCCAAAAAGGGGGCCATAGGAAGATTTTGGAGCTTAGAGCTTTGCGATGCCAAACGACAACCTTCCGTCAGTCTGTTTTCTCCCATATTTCATATTCGAGCTCCTTGAGGTAAGAGTTTCGTTTTAATATATGTTAGGGCTTGTTTGGCCAAGTTTTCCGAAAAGTTGTTTTCTAGAATTTTTCATAAAAGTTGATAAATGGAATTTTGATCCATAGGAATTGTACTAGACGGACTTCTGCACGTTCTTTGTACACGGGTTTTCTTTGGATCGAAGTTTAAGAGCGTAAATCGGAGGTGAGTGATACAACTATGTTTTGGAATGATTTCTTGATGTGTATTCATGTTATGTTTGAATAGCATGTATTAATTCGTAGATATATACTATGTAGTTCATATTGGGCATTTGTATTGATAAGTAGGCCCAATAGCACGATGAAATGTTTGATTTCCGCGAGCATGGTGATATGTATTGAGCATGTTAAGTTGCTTATGTGGGTCAGAAGGAGCACGTGGTAACCGTGCCATTTTGTGAAGCCGATATAGGCATTAAGGTCGCACGATTGAAAAGAATAATCGTGGGTCTTACCCTTTCGCGTGGACTTATTGGCGAGGAGTCGCGGATTGGGAGTATGGACGGGCACGTGAGTCTCCCGCGACTAGTATGAAATGTAGAGATGTGAGTGCGGACATATTTATCATTCATGTGCATATGTTGTTTTATTCACTAAGCGTTGGCTTAAACAAATCAAATATCTGTGGTTATTCAAATAACCATTTTAGGTGTTAATGCTGGCGAGGAATCCTAGAAGTGAGCACGTGGGTTCAGAGTTCGATTAGAAGGTAACCCGAATGTTGATCTTGTAGTTTTGGAACAATAGGAATGTTGTAATAAAGATTTGAATGTTTTAACTTATGTTTAACTTATTATGTTAGAATGGACCTAAAGCATGGTAATAGTTAGTAACATGTTGTAATTATACTTTGGTAATGTTTTAATACAGCTAGAATTACTTTGATGTGAGGTTGGAGTGTGTGGTTAACACTTGGTTGTTTTAAAAAGCTTTTGAAACTTGTGTTTTTTTGCAGATTGGGCTGCTACCAGGGGAGCAGTCGACTGGTCTACTGTTCAGTCGACTGTACCCTTATGCCTGCTAGCTACTGCTTTTTAATATGGCAAAAGCAGTCGACTGGACCTCTGAAGGTTTATGTGATTTTTTTGGTTCTGCTTACTTCAGTCGACTAGACCCCCAGCCTCAGTCGACTGGAAGGGCTGTAAACAATTTTTGAAAACTCTCTGCTCTCTTCAGTCGACTGAGGTCCCGACCCGGTCGACTGGACCCCTAGTTTTAAAATGTGTTTTATTTTTCCGTTGCGTGTGTTCTTCAAACTAAATTCGGGGAATGTTAATGAATTGGTTTAGCCTTGATGGTGTGCCACGGGCTTCGGTTCCGCTATTGTGGGATCGGGCTGTGACAACATGGTACCACATGCTCTGAGAGTGGTACCATAGAGTGGCTTAGTTCAATGATGGAGTGACAATAATAATTCCCTTAAGTAATTCTGAAAAATATAATATTTTGACACTGAAGTTACAGAAATTCTAATACTGAAATAACATTAAAATGTTTGTAACTCTGGATGTATGGGTGAGTCTAGGATGTATGATAGAAGTACTCTATGTAAAAATAAAAAATAAAATAACAAAAAAAAGTAGGAGTTATTTTTCCTTTTTAAAGTTCCAATTCAAATAAAAAAGGTTCAAAGGATTTTTGTTGCAATAAGTCTATGGCTCTACGCATACACCACTTCTCACAACACATTTCACAAACATGGTTTATTAACAAAAAAAAAATTTGTGGGGCCCACTCTCTTCTTGAATTTCAGTCCCTGAACAAACATGGCCTCCTTTACCTTCAATCATTTGCCTAACAATGCCTCCTTCACCTTCAATCATTTGCCAAACAAGGCCTCCTTTACCTTCAATCCTTTGCATCAGAAACAACTCTTCTCAATCCATCTCTGTAAGTGCCCATCAAATCTCTTTAAATTCCACTCTTCATCTCATGTTCTTTCTCTTTCATCAAACACACACTCACCCACTCAAACCATTATTTCACCACTTCTTGTAGTTGGAGCAAATGTTAGTCAACTGGATGCCAAACCCAACATAGCCCAAAAACACTCAAATGATACCATAAATCATAGAGGTGCTAAAGAAACTAGTTCTGGTTTTTCTCATATTAGGTCTAAAGATAGAAGCTTGACCAAAAAATCTGTGGAAAAAGATATTAGTTCTTTAGTAGAGGATATCCTTGAAAAGAATGTCACAAAGGCTAGACAAATAGATAAAATATTAGATATTAGAAGAAGGGTTGAAAAGGGTTCTGGGGTTTCCTCCATGAGGTCCAAAAAATCAGTGAAAAATAATGTTAGTGCCATCGTGGAAGATATCCTGAAAAGAGTGTCACAAAGTATAGACCAACAGAGAAAAGATTGGATTCTAGAGTAAGGAGTGAAATTGGTTCTGGGTTTTCCTCCATGAGGTCCACAAAACCAGTGAAAAATGATGTTAGTGCTATAGTGGGGGATATCCTTGAAAAGAGTGTTAAAAAATATGGACAAACAGAGAAAAGCTTAGATTTTAGAAGAATGGTAGAAAAAGGTTATGGGTTTTCTTCCATGAGGTCCAATGATTCAAGTTCAGCTAGAAAATTTTCAAATTCTATGGGTGGTACAGTAGTTAATGAAAAGATGAATAAAAAATTCAAGGGGGGCAATGATGAAAAACTGGGAAAGTGATTTGAGGGTTGGATTGATTTGCGGGGAAGTGATTTGGGGATTTTGGGAATATATCCTCTAACGTGAAAGAGGAAGATGCAAAGGGATTTTATGTTTGTTTGTTTAGGGACTGAAATGCATTAAGAAAGTGGGCCCCATAATTTTTTTTTGTTTTTTTGGCTAATAAACCCTTTTTGTGGATTGTGTTGTGAGCAGTGGTGTGTGCGTAGACTTATTATTTTTGTTGAGGGAATTAAAGGTACGAGGCTTTTTGAAAACACGAAATTGGGTAATTATAGTTAGAGTCGAATTTACTTATAGATAATTCAAAGGCTTAGTTTGGCCCCCATTTTGTTGCTTCTTCTGTTTTAAAGTACAAATCCATGTTAATTCATTTGGTAACTAGTTTATGAGCTTTGCAAAAATTGAACTTATGGCCTTTTTTTTTGTTTGGGGGGGGGGGGGGGGGGGTTAAAAGCTCAATGTTGCTTTTTTATTTTATGATTTTTTTTTAAGAGTAATGTGTCATTTGTACAAAATTATTGAACAACTCAATAATAAATTTCAGATGACACTTTTAAAAAGCCACATGGGAGGCCAAACTAAGCCTAAGCCAATGTATGTGTGTTACATTGTTATTGTCATATAGTAGTATTTTAGCTGAAAGATAATATTGACTATTTATACTTTTAAAAAATATATATATTCGGTGAGTGCAAGCACGAGAGACCAGTGTGAAAAAATGGAGAGATGTGGGTTAATGGGCGGTTATTTTTATTTATTTTTTTGTTTTCATTAATTTAAATAATTAGATTTATAATAGAAATATATGAATTGGTTCCTAAATTCGATCATTAATAGGAATTGATCCTTCTCAGATTTGTACATATAAATTAATCCATAATTAAAATGATAATCAATAATTAGTCATTTTTCCCAAATTGATATAGAGAATTATATTTGGTTACATTATAAAGGTTATTCTTTTGGGTTAATGTGAGTGCGAGTAGGGCTGTAAGAAAATTTTGATACACCGCCTCGATCGACCGCCACCGACCGAAAAAGTGCAGGTATGGTCGGCCTTCATCTCCATGATCGACGTACGATTTGGGAAAAATGAGATTTCGAATTTGTCGGTCCGCCTGCGGTTTCCATACTTTGTCCATCGTTACCGACCGAAAGTGTCACACCCGTCCCGGGAAAAGTACATTCAATTTTAAATGCATATTTGAAGGCTTAAATACACTTTACACCCTTGTAGTTTGATTCTAGTGTCATTTTGGTCCCTATAGTTTCAAAAGTGTCAATTTGGTCCTCCAACTTCCTCAAGTGACCCAAAACAGTCCAACCGTCTACTTCTATCAAAATTTCTAACGTTCAGTCATCACGTGATGCTCATGTGCATCAAATGTATGGGCAAATGTGGGATTTCATACCCTTTCCCGCCTAATCCACCCATCTGGAACCTTCTTCTTAATCCAAGCCCTAATCATTTATAGTGTTCTCAAATTACTCTCGCTGACAGTATGAAAGTCGATTGATCTGGGGTTTGTGTGGAAGAAGACCAAATGGTGCGAGATCGACAGGCTTTTCACGCAAAAAATAAGCTGACAACCATGAGTATACAAAGAAGAAGAAGGGATTTCAGCATTCACATAGAAGACAGTGGCCCTGGTTTTGCTAAGCATTTGTACTCTAAAATCCATTTTTTAGTCTTGAATCTTCTGATGAAAGATGTATAAAGTCCTCAATGTGGACCCATTGGATTTGTAAAATGTATTGTTTATTTTCATAGAGTTTGATGAAAGATGTATAAAGTCCTCAATGCGGACCCATATGTTTTGCAAAATGTATGTTTATTTTCATAGAATCTTAGGGATGGCAATTTACCCCGCCCCGCCCCACTCCTAATGGAACGGGTTTGGAGGAGTTATAATAGGAGTAGGAGTGGATTTGGTATGTAAATATAAAAACCCTATAGGAGTCGGGGCGGAGTTGGTATCCATGAAATACTACCATTTAAAACCCGCCCCGCCCCGATTAATTCATTAAGTTACTAAATTACTCTCATACTTACAGTTATTTACAACAAATTAGGGCATATATGTACATCTCGTTCTCTTCAATATTAATATTTAATTTCTGAATTGTGATTAAAAAATTTAGAATCATTTGCGTGAGTGATTTTTAAGAAATCAAGCTAAAATTAAGTGGGTTTTGAATTATAAAAGAACATTTAATTTTGCAATGGTGATTAATAAACGGAGTAGGAGTGCAATAGGAGTACCCGATAGTAAACGGAGTAGGAGTGGAGTAGGAGTTGGTATTTTACTTAAACGGGATGGGGCGGAGTCGGAGTAGGAGGAAAATAAACGGAGTAGGAGTAGGAGTAGGAGTTGGTATAGGGGAACTCCGTACCAACTCCGACCCGTTGCCATCCCTATAGAATCTTTCTATATTATTTGACCTTTTGTAAAGCTTTGTTTTTTTTTTTTGCTAATGGACCTTTTGTAAAGCATTGGAATACTAATTAAGAATTGGTTTTTTACTGTAACTTTTGGACAAAACATGTGTGGTCCAGTGATAGACATTGAAATAAATGTATTTATTGTATGACATGTAAATAAATGATTTGCAGATGATCTTACTGACTATTTCAGCCTTAAAATTCACCATGGTAGTGAATTTAAGCATACTCCACTAAAGGTCTATATAGGAGAGTTGGTAAGCATTTATGACTATTGTGATCCAGATCAAATGTCTTTGAGTGAGATAGATGACATGGTGCACGAACTTGGGTATCAAGGGTTCACAGACTATCATTGTAGAATTCTTGGAATGGAATTGGGAGTGGGTTAAAGTTAGTGAAAGAAGAAGTAGATGTGAAGGAAATTATGAATTTCATTCCACATACAAGAGTACTTGAATTGTATTTGGAGCATAAGCATATTTTACAATTTGTCCAAACTCAGAGTGGGCCTTCGGTAGAAATTGAAAATGTTGATGATGTGAGTAATAATATTCCTGAAAGTGATTATGATAGTGACTTTTATGATAGTGACTACCCTTTAACTATGATGATGATGAATTATTTGAGACACGTGTAGACAATGGGGTTGAGTGGGGAAGTTCCAAAGAGAAGAGTTCTCATGATGTGGCAACTGATGAGATTGGACAAACTGAGGTGGTGTCTGATTATGCTGACTTTAATGAGATGAATAATTATAATTCTTCGAATGAAGATGGGAAGAAAAAAAAAAGATTGTGTATCCTGAATTTAGAGCTGAGACTCATATGGAGAATGTAGAATTCAAGGTAGGCATGTTATCTAGCTCTCATATAGAATTCAAACAGACAATTAGAGAGTATGCAATTGCAAAAGGGAAGGATATAAGACTTGTAAAGAACGAGAAAAAAAGGGTAAAAGCAGTTTGCAGAGAAGGTTATAAGTGGACTATTTATGGCTCCTTGAAGGATGGTGAACTAACTATACAGGTCAAAACATTTGTGGATGAACACACATGCAGTAGAACCTTTGTAAACAAGCATGTAAAATCTACCTGGCTATCCAAGAGGTATATAGACACGCTTAGGTCCAATCCTCAATGGCTAATAGAAGCATTTAAAGAAACTGTAAGAAAGGATTACATTGTGGGTGTGAGTAAAAGTCAACTCTATAGGGCAAAAAAGAAGGCAATGTTGATGATGGAAGGCAGTCATGCTGAACAGTATAGCAAGCTGTGGGATTATTGTGAGGAACTTAAGAGGACAAACCCCGGGACAACAGTGGAGCTGCAAGTTTCTCTACTTGGTGGTGATGGGATCCACCCAAGATTTGAGAGATTATATATATGTCTTGGTGCTTGTAAAGAAGGGTTTATGGAAGGAGGCATAAAGGTTGTAGGTGTGGATGGTTATCACCTAAAAGGTCCTTATGGTGGACAACTATTGGTTGCTGTAAGCATCGACGGAAATAATTGTATGTTCCCATTGGCATATGCAGTAGTAGAAGGTGAGACCAAGAGCTCTTGGGTGTGGTTTCTACACTTGTTGGAAGAGGATATTGGGATTGTAAATCAATTTGTTTGGACTTTTATTTCTGACAAACAAAAGGTATTTTTTTTACTTTATTTATTTTCTTTAAACTTGTATACAAGTTTCTTACTTGTTTTTATTGGTAACAGAAATAATTATATTGATGTGTGTAGGGGTTGATACTTGCATTTTAAGATGTGCTGCCCAATAGTGAGCACAAGTTTTGTGTTAGGCATTTCTACAACAATTTTAAGTTACTTTTTAAGGGTAAGGCTCTCAAGGATAGATTGTGGAATGCTGGAAGGGCAACGACGGTACATAAGTTTGAGTACGAAATGGGCGAGCTAAAAAGGTTGGATCCTGATGCATACAATTAGTTGGCTGGAAAGCCACTGATACACTGGTCCAGATCACATTTTACTGACTTCACAAAATGTGATATCTTGCTAAACAATCTATGTGAGACATTCAATGGGTACATTCTAGAAGCAAGGGACGAACCCATTTTGACAATGTTGGAAAGGATCAGATGCTTGCTAATGGGGAGATTACAAGCCAAAAGAGATGCAATGAGGAAGTACCAAGGCACTATATGCCCTAAGATTCAGAAAAGGTTAGAAAAAATCAAGGTGGAGTCAGCAAACTGTATTCCAAAGTGGTCGGGGGGGCCACAGTACCAAGTTTTATGTTCATATGGAGACCAATATGTTGTAAATCTTGAGCAACACAGTTGTAGTTACAGAAAATGGGACTTATTTGGAATCCCATGTGCCCATGCAGTGTCTTCAATTTTTTTCAATCAAGAGCAACCAGAGGACTATGTTCATGTCTCCTATAGGAAGGAAACCTACTGTAGACACCCCATTTTGTCGGCTATCAGATTTAGGAGACCCATAGCTTGGTGGTTCACAATGATCGCAAAAGACTTAAAAGGACTCTCGGAAGTCAGCTCTATCTCTCAGAATGCTCAGAATGACCAAAATGCCCCTGAAAGCCCGAAAACCCCCAAATTTGGTCCCAAAGTTCTGAAAACATGCTACGTCGTAAGAAAAGTGATAAAATGAGTTTTTAAAAAAAATCGGATGAAATCGTCAGCTCCCAGAGACCCCCGGAAGTCCTGGAAGTTCCCGGAAAGTCCCTGTTGACCGGTTTGACCAAGGTTTGATCGGGTTTGACCAAGGTTTGACCAAGTTTAACCGAAATCATCCAAATTCACCGGAATCATTCTAAATCATGAGAAAAGTATTAAAACGAGTTCCAAAAGAAAATCGAGCGAAAACGTCAACTCCCAGGAACTCCCGGATGTTTCCAGAGCTTCCCGGGAATCCCAAGTTTGACCAGTTTGACCAAAATTTGAATTTGGAACCGGGGCACCGAAATAATTTTCAAACATTTTTTTATGGATACTAGAGGTCAATAGCTCTCCAACGGTATATCGCACATAATTTCTGGATTTAAAACGAATTTATTATAAATTTTCAAAGGCGAAAAAGGCGATCAAATCGGCCTTTATCGCAAATACTGCAAAACTTTTCAAAGTGACCTATCTCTGAACTATTTTTTATGTAAATTAGACTCCAATACCTTGCCAACGGTATATCACAACCTCAGTTTGGAGTTCATACGCATTTTTTGTGAATTTCGGACGAAATAGGGCCTTTGCGCGAATACCGAAACCTCAGGGGGCCTAAACAGCATTATCTAGACGATTGAAGAGCAGTGCCGCTGCGGCACTGGCCCACTACCGTCGTGGCACTGGCCCAGTGCCGCCGCGTCACTCTCCTCCAGAACAGTGTGTTTTTATAATTTCTTTTGGGGGTCCATTTTGATTAATTAAAAATCAAAACGGCATAGTTTTATGTTTTCAGATGTTTGGGACCAATGGGAACACTTCTAAAACCCCAAAACCATCCCCAAATTGGCCTATTTAAACCCCCCATTGCTCTTCATTTAGGGGGGGCCAAATGAAAGTTTAGAAAGAGTTTGGGAGAGAAAGTTGTAGAGATAAGGTTAGAATAGAGAAAAGAAGCTTCCTTCTTTGATTTTCAAAACAAAAGTGAGTTCTAAACTTTGTTTTTACTTCATTACTCCCATTTACTTCAACATTCAATACATCCAACCACCATTTTAGTGAGTATTTAAGAGAGTGGAAGCTTCTTCCATGTCCAGTGTCATTACTTATGAGTGAAACACCAAACTACAAGTTCTATACATCATGAATATCATCTATTGATTGCTATCTATTTGCTTGCTTATTTATATAATGTTCATCTCTCCTCATCTCATTTCTTTTTTATTTTCTTTATTTACTTACTAGTCCATCATCATCTAAATGATGACATGAAGTTTGGGGTGAGTGAATCCTTATGGATAGTAGCTCTTGACCTCAAAAACATGTTTGATAGATGATGATCATAACTTCAATACCTCCAAGGTATTCATGAAGTTATGCTCAAAAATCAAAATAAATCTCTCCAACAATCTTGGAGGTTCTTGATGATGAGTTTGATGTTGGCATTTTAAGTGGCTATAATCTCCATTGAGTATTGAAAATGCATTTTCAAACCTCTATTTCAAAACCTCTCTCAATCCCTCTTATTTTGATTTCAAGAAACAAAACCTTGTTTTCCCCAAAATCTTCAAAACAGTGAGTCAAAACAGTGAGTGAACTGAGTTCAAAGATTTCTCTAGAATTCAATACTCAACATATGGATGCAAGGCCACTTGGAAAGTCTTCCTAACTCATTGTAGAACACCCATGATTTTTGGTTTGACTTGGAAGTACTTGAAAATGGTCCATTTGGACCCAAACATTCCTTCCAGACATTCTGCCTCTGCTGTCACAGCAGCTTAGTTAACTTCCAACTCCTTTTTCAGAAAACTTTTCCAAAAAGGGTGGTCCCAACTTGTTTTTTCCTTAAACTTAAATGTCTTAGGGAACTTTCTGTATAAAATGGGCCCCTAGATCATCTTTTTTCATTTTCTAAGATTTTTCAACATTTCAGTCGATAGTACGGACTCTATTTTTGAGTGACCTTCATTGTTTATATGATTTCTCTCAATCTGTGATAGTTATTCAAGATTGGATTTTTGGGTAGTGTTCTAGATACAATAAGGAAGATCTTTATAAAAAGTCATGCACTGAAAACATTCCTAACCCCTCTTTTCCATTTTTACAAGATCATGCTACTGTTCTGTCCACTATTCACAGCAAGCACATTTTAACTTTCATTCTTTGATTTGATGCTCACATGCATTCCAAATTAGTTCATATCTTATGAAGTAGTTCATACTACATTTGTACATATCCCATGATGATTTCATTCATCCATTCATGTATATTTTAGACTTCTAAGTCATTCTAGAAATCCATGTACACAAAACACACTACAACCTTCGCACATTTTAGATACATACATTGCATTCATGCAAGATTTGGGGTTTTTTATAACTCTTAATCTAAGAAGATTATAAGGAACGATCATGATCACACGTTCATGCTTCCCCTCGATCTAATCCTCCTTTCTCATCCGTCCCGGGGATTGAGAGATCTTCTTTTCTCAAAGATTAACATGCATCATACTAGCTTGCTAAGCATATTTTGACTTCTTCGATTATTTGTTTCAAGAACAATTCATGTCCCCTTTAGATTAGGAAAACTTAGTTACTTGATACATGATTAGACGATTTTTCCTAGGTTTATTTGTATGATCTTTCACTTTACATTATATGACACTTGGCTTAGATCTTATGAATGATATCTTATCTTTTGATCTTCCATTTCAAAATTCTTATGTGATGTAACATACAATCATAGTATTAATTGTCGAACCATACATAGTATAAGATGATTATTTGGATGTTAATTGAGGCCCGTCAAAAGACGGGGCGAGTTGAGGGTGTTTTAGTCGTGACAAAGGCTCCTTCCTCTCTCGTACCAAAACCCCGAACTAAGTTCTTTGGTTATGAAGGGTCGGTGCCCTTATCCGCTTGGGTAAGTCAAATTAGGTTTCTTGGTTCCTTAAAGACCAAGTGGCGACTCTGTATCTGTTTTCAACAGACCATTTTCTTCGTTTGATCAATTTCAAATCAAATTTCAAACAAAACAAAAAGAGGTGGATCCCGGTGTCCACACCTACCTAAAGGCTTATTCCTACATTATCAACCCCATGAATGGGCCTAAAATGTGGTCTAGCACAGGTTATCCTGGTGTTGCCTCCAATTGTTCATAAGAAACTTGGAAGGCCTAAAATGTCAAGAAGAAATGAGGTAGATGAGACACCAACTGGAAGAACCACTAAGTTGAGAAGAGTGAATGGTACAGTTACTTGTGGGAAATGTGGAAAGCAAGGCCACAACTTTAGAAGTTGCAGACCTACGACTAGAGAAGTACGTCCTGAACCACCATCAGCTCATGTTGGGAGACCAGCAAAACTTCCAGTGAGTGGTCCTTCTTTTAATTTAGTTATACTCTTCCATTTAATGTAAAAGAACACTAACTTGCATTGAAATCTAAATGATGTAGATTAGGAGACAAGGCCCCGTGGAAGGTTCTAATAGGAATTTGCATTGACGGAGACAAGCTGCAGTTTTAGGATACTTTTGGGGTTAATGCTCTTTTTTTTTTTTTTGCACCAGTTCTGTGTATTCTCTAGGTGATGTGCTGTCTATTTTTTGGGAGCAATTGACTTATGTAATTTAAATAGATGTGATAGCACGTGATATTTTGGTAGTAGTTAAAGGAGATGCTTGGTTTTGGAGATATTCTTGTTTTATGGAAAACTTGTTTATGATATGGAACTTATCTTTTGCTTCATTTTTTCCTTGTGATCTTGTCTCAGTTTCAAGTCACCTATGTGATTAATTTTGCCTTTAATTTGCAGACCTAGACATGTGGTTGCTTTTGCTTCAATTGGGACATAAACATGGGAAAAATACATGGTTCTCAAGTTGGAGGACCAAATTAACACTTTTGAAACTATAGGGACCAAAATGACACTAGGACCAATCTACAAGGGTGTAAAGTGTATTTAAGCCCATATTTGAATTATGGGATTATTGTTGATTAATAATTGAGATGAGGTTGACTGTGGGTCAACGATGAGTGTTAAGTGAGGGCATGTGGAGTTGGTAATTCAAGAGGAATTGGCATGATTAAATGACATTTATATGATTTAAATGTTATTTGAATTATTTGGTATTTTGTGAATAGTGAATTTTTACTTATGTAGAGTATTTTTGATGGTTTTGATCTTATGTTAGGTCATGTGGAATGTTAGAATGAAAACGTAGGTGATACGTTGCATAAAAAGTAGGATATCTTAGATTTTACGAAAATAGTTTTCAGGACGTGATTTCGGACCCAAACGAAAAAAAGGTGAAAACTTTTATAATTTTTAGTTTTCACTCGTGGATCAATGAATTAGACGTTTAAGACATTTCGGGAAATTAAAAGTTTTGAGAACTTGTGGGGAAGTAAACATAATTTTTCGAGAGTCGTGGCTATAAATAGAAAACATAAGATATTTTGTTCATAAAACTTTCCAAAACAAATATCTTGGAGAGAGAGAGAGAGAGAAAAAGGAGATTTATTCCCACGAGCTTCATGACGCTAATCGACGACCTTTCGATCGTCACTGTTTTTCCAAATTTCATATTTGAACTCCTTGAGGTAAGATATACGTTTTGATATCTCTTAGGCCATGTTTGGCCAACTTTTACGAAAATACTAATTCTAGAATTTTGGGGAAAACACATATATACTTGTAGGAATCTTTCGAAATCGAAAATTTGACATTTAATCGGTCCCCTAATACTTCCTTCAAAGTTATAGAGCTTTAGCACGAGGTATGAATTCTAGATCTGTGTAAATTTACATGTTTTAAATATCCAACTAGATACTTTGGATCCGGGCAAAATTTGTCACGCCCCGACGTAGCATAAATAAGGAAAGCGTTTAATTTCCTTTATGGACCCGTAGGTCGCGACAGTTTGAAGGATCGATTCCGTCCCAAACGTCGAACAACAAAACATAATAATCAGAGAAGAGCAATCAAAGCTTACAAATATTTTCTAACTTAAACAATATTACAGCACGGGTTATCTAAAGGCACAGACCGCCTCGAAAACAAAACAATAGCTTAATGTCTGTTACAGTCATCCTTATAAACAAAACAGTTTAAAACTTAAAAAAGTGTAATAAATAAACAATTTCTTCATTCCAAAAGCAGCCATTCTCAATTAGCATAGTCGTATGATTCCTCCTGGTTATAACCTGAAAAGCCTGAACACGAATGTCCAGGACGCATCAACGTCGTCAGCTTCAAGAAGCTGGTGAGTATTAAAAACATGACTTTGAATGTAAAACATACCCATTTACCTTTCTCCATTTTTCAATTTGTATAAATCAATAGTTAAACCGCAGGAAGAATTCATTTTATAAAACCACAAGGAATATAATAAAAAGTCGTTCATTCATAGAAATAGTTACTTGTGTATGAGACAATGCACCACACTCATCTTGCCGACTCTTTTCTCTCGACAGCCACAACAACCCACTATCTTACTCCTGGTATCTTTGAAACACTAAGATAGCCACACTTTAGCAACGGGGCGCCAGGGAGTGTCCAGTTTGCCTCACACTTTGGTCCGGGGTACCAGGGAGTGTCCAATGCCTCACACTTTGAATACCCTAACCGCCATGCAAATACCGGGGCAACCCCTCACGCAGTATCCAGACTCGAGTATCAGGGAGTGTCCGTAGGCCACACTTTAGCACTACCATGGGTGCCAGGGAATGTCCGAGTTCGGCGTCACACACTTTAACGCTTCCATGGGCGTCAGGGAGTGTCCATATTTGCCACCGTCGCATTTCAAAGATACCCTCACCACAACCACAATCACAACCACAACCTCAACCACAACCACAACCACAATCTTAACCACAATCTCAAACACATACTCTTTTCACACTACCCATTACTCTTTTCCACACAGACTGACACCCACATGCATGTACCACTGACCCCACATGAATGATATGCACTTGAACCTAAGCAAAATACTGAATTAAAGGAACAACACGCGTACGGGAATTAATAACTTGCAATGCAATGTTTTAATCATTCAAAACATAACCAAATAGAGTTCTGATTAACTAAATATCCCAAACAGAACCTTAACAGTACTAACAGGTTGAACCAAACAGTCCCTTAACAGAAAACAGACAAAAACAGTAACTGCCTGACTTCGCGCGCGCGGGCCGCTCGCGCGATAAGTCGCTCGCGCGATAAGCCCAATTTTCCTTTTATAATATAAACTTTTCTGTCTGCCTGAGAAAGCCAAGGTCGCGCGCGCGGATCGCTCGCGCGAAGGGATTCTCGCGCGACCCTCGCTCGCGCGACCTGCCTAAATTTCATTATATATATATATATATAAACTCTTCTGTCTGCCTGTGGAAACCAGGATCGCGCGCGCGGGCCGCTCGCGCGAAAGATCGCTCGCGCGGGCCGCTCGCGCGATTCTCGCGCGCGCGATCGTGGCCCGAGTTTTTACTGAGGCTTCATCTTCTTCGTGGAGCTGCTCTGTTTCAGTAAAACAGGGGTCTTTTTGACCCATTTCCAATTCTGTAACTATGTATGTCATGTAATATATGGATCTCTTTATTTTTTAATGAGGATTTAGAATCCAAAGTCGATTTAACATGATTCAAATCATAACTCTCCAATTTTATGAAAAACTAAAACATGTTAAAACTTAATTTCTAATATACTTTGTGGTATGAACAAATTAGGCTCTATAACTTCAAACATGGCATGTAGGATGTATAATCTTCCATATTCATCTCTAAAAACGAATTTTGATTGAGTTTAGAAATTCATGGTTTTCATGCTATGAACTTCATACGTAAAATCATCAATGGAGGTTGACAAAATCAAACCAATATACAGCAAATAAGTATGAGATTACATTCTTAGTGAGTTAGAAATACTCACTGATAAGAAGATTAACAGTTTGTTGAGAAAGACTAAGCAATTAAGGACCCAACTCCAAGCTTTGGCTATGGAGTTTAAGCTTTCTCTCTCTATATAATTTCTGTAGAACTCTCTGTGTATTCCTCTCAACTCTCTCAATTTTATGAACTAACAAATGTGCAGATGTGTGTGTTTAAGAGAGCATGTGAGTGTATATATGCAAGTATCAAACTTGGGGGCCAAGAACCACCTCTCACACTCAACAAATTGAGTTAGTCTATCAAATTAACAAGGCTGCAGAAATACACACACAATTACATACGTATAAGCACACACTCAGATTTTGAAGAGGCAACCTAGACTAGTAGGGGTCAAGGGGTGTTTGGGTATTTTAGCTTTTGGTCACAACAATACACATACACACAAAGCATTGCCAAACAAGGCCTATGCTAATGATCACTTGCCATAAATGGCAATAAAGCAATTGTCCAAATCGGTCACTTCCAAAATCTGTGGAAGTTCACACAGCGTGGACAGTTTTTTTTTGGACAAAAACTGGTATTTTCGGGGCGCGGTGGTCACCACAAAAATACAGGAAATTCATTTTGACTTGAGAATTGATTTCCTGGTTTCATAAAAATACTGTTTGAGTCAAAAGGAAATATTTCCACCGTTTTGAAATACAGATTTTGAAATCCTCACAGGTATCACTAACTTTGTAAAATTGCAGTTTGGCCCCAATAAAATTTAAATATGAATTAGATAAGAAATTAATATTCCAAACATGTGACTAAGATTAAAATAAAAGCAGACAATGCTAATTGAATTTAAATATGCCAATGCAAATACAAATAAATTAAATATGGACATGAATTTTAAATTAAATGGAAATGCAGGTTGTTACAAAATTCATGTACTAATTAGGCCCGTTATTTATGCACGCGAATATGCTAGAAAAACACGTATAGGTGATTATATGAGCATGCTATGTGTCTATGTAGGTCAAAGGGGGGATTGGTACAACTTCATCCGGGGGTAAGCTCCTTGATGTTTAAGGTTTTGTAGCGACGACTACAGTTCATGGTTTGGGAGAAGGCCCTGCCAGGGCATAGTGTATGGTTTGGGAGAATGCCCTGCCAGGACACTTAGATGAGTGGTTGAGAGAAGTTCTTCCACGGCATCAATTTCATATTCCATTACCAGATGAATGCGTAACTCTCTCCCTAGAGACTATTTGATATGTTTCGATATTTTAAAGCATGAATTGTCATATAACCATATATTTAGAATTATGCACTCAGCATATAGTTAAGTAGTAGAGCTTTACTCCATTGCAGGTGATAAAGAAGCAATGAAAGAAGAAACATGAAGAGTGAGGCCGATGGGACAACGGGATTGCTCTTGTATATGTTTTTGTTTCCATTTCAAAAGTTGTAATAAGAGATGTAATGAACTAGAATTATGTCATGTTTTTAACTTAGAACCTCAGAATGGATTAGTAGTTTTGTAATCAGTAATAAACTTTTGTATTTTTGGGTTGAATGCATTGTAATACAATGAGGACCATGTTGTAATGAGTTGGGATGACCTTAGCTTAAATTCTGCAGAATGCTTACTGTGGTAGGTTCTAGTGTGATATGTATGAGAGATAGGATGAGTATAACACGTAAGCAGGTTAGTACATGTGGAATAATAGATAAAATATGATAAAATAATGCAGAAGTGTGGTAGAATAATATTATGTAAAAATGCAATAGAATAAACGGGATTCGAAGATAATATGGCTTGGGTGAGAACCAAGGTAGCCCTAAATGAGATAGAGAAAGCAGTAGCAGTGTAATACCCGTACCTGGGAAATTGAAAAAAACATTTAATTTACATGCATTAATTAGTATATTTAATTGCATGTGATGATTTGGGTAAGTTCCAGTTACCCCGACGTGATAAGTGCTTGATAAAGGGCACAATTGGACAAATGTGAAATGGGACCCGCGGGAGGTCCAGATGGAATAAATTGCACTTAGTTGCATTTATGTAATTAAATGGTAGACATGTAAATGTAAATGTGTACATGGTAATACATGTTGGTGCCAGATGATTGTTTAATTGATAAAATATTAAGTGTTTTAATATTTTATTATTGTTCATGTTTATTTATGGGACCAGTTTTGGTACTTTTGTGAGAGCGTAGTAGGATACATGACATAATTAGTAGGTTAATTAGTGCCTTCATATGATATGTGGGACCACGTTTGGGACTCAGACACATACCTACTTAAATATTGGGTAGTTAATATAACATGTAGATATTTATAATAAATGTATGAATGTTGGGGGGGTGTAAAGAGAAGTAGGAAAAAAATGGTTAGGAGGTGACACATCCCTAATGACTCATCATTTCCTTATTATTAAAAAAAAAACAGAGAAAGAACAGGGAGAGAGAGACGCGAGAAAGAAGAGAGAGGGAAGTGGGGGTTCTACCTTCCTGATGCTATAGTTTTGCCATAAGTTGCCCAAATCGCGATACGAAATCATATTTGGACTCGTGGGGGATTTATATCTGAAGCATAAAAGAACTTCAATCTCAAGTTTAGAAGCGATTTCAAGAGGTGAGTGGCATTAATTATGATATATGGATGGTTTCATGTTTAAGTTCATTTGGGATGTAAAAGCATGTTAAGTATAGCTTAATAAAGCTTCTTTAATTTATTATTGGGCAAAATTCATGTGATTAAATTAGGCCCAATTTAATTGTGAAAGCATGGTGTAATGACATATTTAAGCATATTGAGTTGCTTATTTGGGTCAATGGAATTGCTAGTTCTATACCACCATGAGGTAATCGATGTGGTGACGACCACGGCCGCTAGAGGCCTATGGGACCACATGTGAGGCGTGGATCATAACTAGGTCACGTGGGCTTAGGGAGTGGAGCCGCAGACTAGTTGGTAGTTGTAACACCCATACCCGGGAAAAGGGGTAATTATAATTATTATTTTTTATATTCATTAATTAATATAATTAGTGCATAAAATGGATTAAGGGGAGGCTTGGACTCGCCCATGTAAAAAGTGTTCAGAGAGGGACACTAGTTGGAAAAGTCCCCAGTGAGGTGGGACAGGTATTGGTATTGAAATAAAACCCAACGAAGGGTAAATTGGTAATTTGCATTTTAAATGATTAAATGCATTTATATGATTACATGAGTATTTGTTTAAAATGCTTCCATATTATATGTAGATATATGTGTTAGCAATTGGTTTTATGTTGGATACTCATTTAAGGGTATGAATGAAAAAGATTTAAAATTAGTAGGTGCGATAGCAATTTCACAAAGTATGTGGAACCCGCGTTGGGACCCATACGAAACTTAGACAAACACCCATTGGATAATTGGGTAGTTAATGGAATGTTTGGGGGATTTCATAATAAGAACTTAGAAAGTTCCGGGGATGTAAATGGAAATAAAAGAAAATTTTGACAACTCATTGCATGTATGAGTATAAGTGTCAAATGAGTGTATTTCACTCTCAAAATTCACAGAATTAAAAGAAAAAGAGGGAGAGAGCTCGGAGAAACCGTCACCGACGTCGTAATCTCTCCGTTCCGTCGCCGCCGTTCGTCGGATTCACGAATCGAAGCCATTTTCGGACTTGTGGAGGTGAGACGAACGTTTCTATACCCTTAATTTACGTTTAAATTGCTAGATTTTAGTAGCTCATACTTAACGGTGAGACATCGTCTGCCGAATTCTTATAGGATTCATTTTGGTGTTGAAATTGAGCTATAATTGGATAAATTCAGCACTTCTATAGCTTGAATTTGGGTATAATTTTGCTTAAGGTGAGTTTTCTATACAAACCAAATGATTGTGTTTAATGGGTTCAAAGCTATATATGATGTTAGAGATGATAATTCTTGATTAGGAATTATAAAGATGTTAATTATGTGAATTCCACGTCAATTCTATGAAAATTATATGTTGATATATGTATGTGTTTATGTGCTTATATGTCTATGTGGTTGTCAATGAGCATTGGATAAATGGTTTATTGTTGGGAGTAATAAGGGTGGTGTAGAGGAAGAATCCGATAAATACGGAAGTCCAAAGAATAGAAGTGGCCACGGGACCAAGGGAGGTCTTCGGGTCTGAATGAACCATATAACCGGTGACTCGGCGATTACGGTTACGTCTTATATATGAATTGTAGCATTGCATGTGTTAAACATACAATCATGTTAGAATGCTCACTAAGCGTAATGCTTAAGAAAACCATTTTCCTTTTCTGTTATGCTAAATAACAACCACCGCAGGTACAGAGCAATACTCGGAGAAGAAATGATGGGAGAGATGGGAGAGATGAAAGAGATGGGGAAGATTTGGATCTTGAGCTTATGAACTTATTTTATAAATTGTAAAATGTTGTAAATTGTAGGCTCACAAATGACAATGTTGGAACGTTGGGATATGTTCATGAGTTTGTAACCTTTAACTTGTATTTTGGTGGTTTGGAGTTGAACTTAGGAAAGTCTTGTATAAATTCCTATGTTTGGGTAAATATGCGGTAGTTGTTAGATTGAACTATATCGACAAGTCGGATTGTGTCGGAAGTGTTTTGGACAAGTTCTATTTGTGTATATTATATCAAGTGTAGGTTGAGTTTATTTCCGTCTTGGCTTTGTAAAATACTAGTTTGATAAGTGTTGAGTTTACTAAATCTTGTTTTGGTTAAAAAAGAGTTGAGTTCATGAATGAATTTGATCAAATTTTAGTTGTGGGTATGTGAAACAGACTTGGTTTATGTTTGGAAATGTTTGGGAATAGGTTTGAAATGATTTCCCAAAGTTTTGTGAAGTTCCCATCAGTGTTGGTTATGTTTTGGCATGTTTTAAAACTTGTTGCAGCAGAATTTAGCAGCAGGAACCATTCTGCAGGAACCCGGATCGATCCGGGTACAAAGGGTAGATCGATCCGGGGTTCTGGAGGGGCATTCTACTAGAAAAATACCAATTCGGATAGATCCGGATTTTGTGGGCGGATCGATCTGCCCCTGTTTCCAGCAACCGTCTACTTTTACGGAACCGTGCATATCTCTCTCTAGAAAACTCGGATTCGCGCACCGTTTATTTGGTTGGAACCGGGACTCAAAGACCTATCTTTTGGTATAAAAATTTGATATACTTATTAATGACTATTTTGTCCTTGGGTTAGTTTTTGTCACAACGAAGCTCTTAGAGGTGGTTTAATTCATATTTTTTTATTCCTAATTAGTGAATTTTGGGTATGTATCGCCTTGTTACACGTGTCCTAATCCGCTAGGGCGGGTTGGGGTATGACAGTAGTGGTGGAAGTGAACTAGTAATTGCCAGAGACTATAGTTGGTTGTAATGAAATGAAATTGAGCATATTTATTATCCATATTCATAATTAGTGTTGTTCACAAGCATATAGCTTATATATTGTAGTGGTTATTGAATAACCATCGTAGGTGTTTAAGGTGGAGCCCAGAAGAAAAGGAAAGGACTTGGAGAGTAATCGTGGGCGTGGGATTGTAAATAAATTCTGGTTTAATAGACTTATGTTTAATAAGTAAATTAGTGGAATATTGTAAACAATTATTTATTTTGGTTTGTATAGTAAAAGGTTAGTGGTTTAAATTCTTGTAATATGGGGGACGTGATATGTTGGTTGATTTGGGGTTATAGTGGTATTTTTGTACCTTGCATAGTTGGATCAGGACAACGAACTCGGAGTTTCTACTCGTTGAGTTCGACATTAATTGATTGTAAACAATATTTTCCTAAAGTATTTTAAAACTGTATTAAGAACTCATGAAGGTTGGGGTTATGACCAGAAAGTGCTTTTACATGTTTTCGAAATGTACACAATGTTTTAAAATGTTATTTTTGAAAACGAATTTTGTTAAGATAAATTTGGGTGTGTGTGTGTGTTCAAACTTTTGGAAAAAATAATAATGTATCGGTTCATTGGTCAAAACTTTTATTATGGTAATTTTTTTTTGCAACTTTAATGACTTGGGACGAGCCTTGGTGGCGTGCCACGTATCCTAGATTTACATGTGTGGATCTGGGCATGACATTTAGTGGTATCAGAGCAATAGGTTAGAGCCTTTGGGGAAGAGAGACGAACACTACATGTAAGTTGAATAAAATGACACGTAGTTGCATGAACATGCATACCCGTTTAAATTAGCATTCTTTGAATGTTATTGAGTGTGCATATCACATTACATGCATTCTACATATTATAATATGTGGAGAGATGGTTGAAATCTTTATTGTGATAAAATGGAGCATAAAGGGAATTGTTTTTCCCGTATGTTGAGTTGATTGAATTGGAAATGGGGGATTGAAAATTTAGTAAGAAAAATCCGAGTTTGAGAATATTAGTGGAATTTGGGTTCAGAAATCAAGAGTTGAGTTAGTCATCCTGAAATGATTTGATTGGTATTATATTATCAAGGGTATTGACTTGACGAAGGGTTATTGAGTATTGGGTTATGATTGTGGGTATGGATTTTTTTCCGAATATTATCGGGTTATTATTTGTGAAGATTATTTCTTATTTCTTATTTTCTATTAAGAAATGGGTATCTAGATTTTTTTATTTACGGTGGGTCTTCTAATATTCAAATATTATTGTTTGGGAAATTCTGGATTCTTTATGATTTATATGGGCCTCTTGAGTAGATATGGTATTATTGTTATATTTTATTTCTCTATTTATTCGGTAATGATTTTTGGGGGGTATTTATTGAGCTTCTTATATATTCTCTTAGGACTGAGGGTGGAATATTGAGTTTGTCGAGGTGATGAGATATTTGGGAATTTATCCAATCGCTTGAGATATGTTGGGTTATTGAGGAATCTCTCAACTCTATATTTGGGTTATATTGGATTGTTGAGGAATCTCTCAACTTTACTTGGGTTATATCGACTTGTTGAGTAATCTCTCGATATAAATTCATTTATTTCTATTTCTTGGGATGCCTCTCTTATTATCGATTAATGATTGGTTCTCCAATGTGTCAGTTTGAATAATAGATTTGGGGTTAACTCAGAGTAAGAGACTTTCCTATCGTGCTCCTAACAACTGGGTATCACTACGGTTATAAAATCATTCTTTTCTGATTAAAAATATGGTTGATTGTGATCAAGACTAAGTAGTTGTGTAATACGAATAACTTATTGGGTTGACTGGTTATACGGGGTATCGAAATTTTCTATCAGAGATTTGAATTTGGAAATGGGTTTACAAGTTTAATAAGTAGTATTCTCTTGTATATCCAAACTACTCCAAGATCCGTTCAACCACCATGTGTATCAGGTAATAGTGTTCTTATTATTTCTTTGTACTTTATATGTAAGTAATCGAGATCTGACTATTGCATTGCACTATAGCAATTGTCAAGTATCCTAACATATCACTGGAAACTTTCAGACTTTGGATTTAGCTACTAATAATGTATTAGAAATTTCTGGGATATTTGAATGACGTTAAGTGAGTTTACATATGTTTAAATGAATAGAAAATATTTTGAAATCATCTTTTGTGAAGAAAAAAAACTGATTTATTGTGAATCAGGAAGTGTTTAAAAATATTTTGATAAAAGGAAGTTGTTAGATTTGACCCAAATTGGGTAGAAGGGGAAAACTAGTGAAAAGAATTTTAATCAAATGTGGGTATATCAATTGTTGTTTAAAGTTGTTATTAATGGGAGATATTTTGATTATATAATAGTTGTGTAAACGTTTTTATTCTCTGGAGAGAGATTTTAAATGAAGGCTATTGGGCTAGGAAGCTCAAATGAGTACATTACTTTTTACTTTGGTTTTAAATTAGAATATTATATTTTGAAATGAATTTCAAATGACTGTGGTAAGAAATAGGTCTACAAGTAACTTGTGACATTCTACGTATTACTTTGGCTACTGTTTGTTACGGATACATGACAAGAAGAAGGTAATCCTGTATTTGAACGTCTGTGGTTATGTTTAAATGTTGTAATTCAGTTATGGTTATGATTGTTGTTGGTGTGGAGAAGCATGAGTTGTTAATTTTCACAACAGGGCTGCCCAGTAGGGGAGCAGTCGACTGGTCCAGGGAGCAGTCGACTGGATCCCGTGGGATTGAGACACTGAAAGTGAATAGTAATGGAAACAGTCGACTGGACCCTTGATCAGTCGACTGAGTCACTGTTGATTTTGGCTACTGCTTTTATATATGGCAAAACCAGTCGACTGTACCATTAATCAATCGACTGGACCCCTTTTAAAAATGTTGCATTTTGATTTTGCATAACACAGTCGACTAGGGAAGTGATCAGTCGACTGAACTACTGTAGATTTTAGCTACTGATCCAAATAGTAACCAGTACAGTCGACTGGGTTCCCTGATCAGTCGACTGGACCTATGTTGAGAATTTTGGGTTTTGGGTTCTGCTAGGCACAGTCGACTGGACCCTAGGCACAGTTGACTGAACCTCTGTTTTCAAAACTGATTCTTTTGGACGTGTTTCCAATTGGCCAAATCTTTTTATAACTCTGATCCCAATAGATTTTCCAACTCAGAGGACATTGTTTCCTAAAGTTTTAAATACTCAGGGTTGTTTTAAAGTTCTTTCCGCTGCGTATAGTTATATGATGTTTGGATGATCCTTGGTGGCGTGCCAAGTATCATATTTCCATGCGTAGTGGGATGGGTCGTGACATATAGTGATATCAAAGCTATAGGTAACAAAACTTTGGGAACGTTCGACGACGAGAGGAGTGTTGAGTGAATTAACACATGTTCTAGATTGCATTCATACATATTAGAGATGTTTGATGCATATGTATATTGTTTTACATACATGGTATTGTTATTGTTGTACATGCATAGTATTTATGCATTGAGAACTACAGGATTGTACTCATGAGTGACGAAGAGCGAAATCTATCGCCACACACTCGACGTATGAATGACATGACAGAAATGATGGGGAATATGGGTGACATGATCCGAAATATATTCGAACGGTTACCTCCAACACCTCCATTGGAACCAGAACCGATAGTTGTGGTGAATGTGCCTGAAAATAGGGGTTTGAGATCAATATCCGAACAGTTTGCGAGGAAGAAACCGATGGAATTTCATGGGACACCCGATCCAACGCTCGTAGAACATTAGATTATGAACATGGAGAGGATTTTTTGATCTATTCCGATGAACGACAGGGAGAAAATGGAAAATGCAAGTGATGTGCTGAAGGGTGAAGCCCAGAACTGGTGGGTGAATGTCCTAGATTAAGGAGCACCAATTACTTGGGAGGGGTTCAAGGCGGAATTCAATCGCCGGTTCTTTCCGTGAGCCGCCTACAATGCAAAGAAGAGAGAGTTTGATAACTTGAAGCACGGGAATATGACTGTAACCGAATATACTTCCAAGTACAACGCTTTGTTGAGATTTGGAAAGGGTTCCGTGCCAGAGGAGGAAGATAGGGCAAGAAAATTCAAAGAGGGTTTAAGGGAAAATATTCGTCTAAGGGTGGAAACCTATGAACATTCAACTGTGGCAGTAGTACAACAAACAGCGCTAGTGGCTGAGAGTGGAATGGAAAGGTCGAGGCAGAATCAGTATGGTAAACGAAGCAATGAGAGTGGGGATAGGAACCAAGGCGGATCTTTCAAGAGGCCGTTTCAAAGAGGCTCTGGTTCTAGTTTCAGTGATTTCAGGAGAACGCCAAGTAACATATCGTTGTGTTCGCTTTGCAACCGACCGCTCTCAGGCCGATGTTTCATGACCAAACCCCAGAACAGGAACCAAGGCGGGGGTAACACTAATTCAACACCCGACATGAGAGGCAAGTGTTATGATTGTGGTGTATTTGGGCACCAAGCCAAGGATTGCCCGAAGAAGTATCCTCAGCAAGGAGCTAGTTCTATGGCTTCCAGTGGGTCGAAGCCTAGACAATCCAATGACGGGGAACAAAGGACTGAACAACGTCAAGGAAGAGCATATCAGATGAACCCAGGAGATATGACTACTTCAGAGACAGTAGTCTCAGGAATGGATTGGTTTCTGCTAGGCACAGTCGACTGAACCTCTATTTTCAAAACTGATTCTTTTGGACGTGTTTCCAATTGGCCAAATCTTTTTATAACTCTTATCCCAGTAGATTTTCCAACTCAGAGGACATTGTTTCCTAAAGTTTTAAATTCTCAGGGTTGTTTTAAAGTTCTTTCTGCTGCGTATAGTTATATGATGTATGGATGAGCCTTGGTGACGTGCCACGTGTCCTATTTCCACGCGTAGTGGGATGGGTCGTGACAATTACAACGGGAGATCAACGAGTGATCTTATTTACATACAGGCGACGTCTTTAAATGGGCATTGCATGCTTGGTTAAACAAAAGGAAATTTGATATTGAGGAGTGTTGGATCATATTTGAGTTTTATCACGACAAAATCAGTTGCTTATTGATTGTAAGTGCTACAAGCAGGGAACAAATGTGTAAACTGAAAGACAGTGTAAACCGAAAGATAAATGTGTATATCAGTTTCTATATGCTGGGGCTTAGACAGTGCAAACCGAAAGACATGTAATTTCTACAATCTGAATAGTTTGAGAATTATGAAGTTTTGCCTTTTGTCGTGTAATACCCGCAAATTTCCTATAAAGGTAGAATGGATCCCTGGATTTATGTCCGTACATCTGAGTTATTTCTGTAACTATTTATGTAGCCGGTATTAATATACGTATATATATTCGACGGCATCCAAGATTTTAATACCCATAGAATTTGTATCGCCTTGTTAATATGATTTTTATCTCTAAGCCCAACCCAATATATTAATATTATGTTTTAATAATTGCTATCGTTAAATTATAATTATCGATTATTTAAATATCTGTAATTTGCTAAAACTATAGGTTATATCGTATATTAATATTATATTAATATTATTTGTTGTCAGTAAATATTTTAATATTATAGGCTATATTATTATTCGGACCCCATATCGTTTAGCTTGCTGTAATAATAAGTTATAATTATATTATTATTATATTATTGATATTCTAAATCCCCTAACTATTATTGGGATTATACTATTATCAGTATTTTTATTTTTAACCCCGGACAATAATTATTAACTTAGACCGTAAGTTACGAACCCAGACTGACTCGGCACGTTAACCCACAGAATCTGCGCCTATATCAGACTGCACGGCATGTGACGCTAGGCGACGACTCAACCATGCAAATATGGAAAGTTGGAATCTTTCCCTAATTAGCCTAATGTACTAACTAACCTACCCATACCCAGTGGTTAATAACATTTCCCAAACACCTAACCTCTACCCATTGGACCCTCCATTAACCTCCCACTGCCGGCTACTTTACACCTCCCAAAGCACACCACCTCAATCAATCTCTCACCCATCCCCTCACTAACCTCACTGCAACCCACCCCCTTAAGAGCCGCTGGACAACTCCACACACCCACGTTAAGCATATATATATATATATGATGTACACACACATATTTTATGTACATACTTTATGCATGTGTATTGTATATATTATATGTATTGTGCATTGGATATATTTATATGTCTACTATATTATTAATATATTCATACATTGTGTGCAAGTATGTGTGGTATATAAATATATGTAGAGTCAGATTGAGAGAGGGAGAGACCTGAGAGAGAGTGAGAGTAGTAGGAAGAAAGACCCACATATTCAAGAGAAACTAGAGAGAGAAAGAAGACCAAAAACCATTGCCGAGACCACCCCGGAACCCTGCCGCGCCACCATCGGACCACCACGAACCTAGGTGGGTTTCTTAACTTGATCAATATATTATTTAGATACTTTTTCATGTTTATAACAGTAGCTACGCACGTGTATACGTATATATATAAGCAGGGCCGGCCCTGGGGTTCCGGGGGCCCTAGCCAGAATTTCAAAATGAGGCCCTCGCATACGAATGCAAAAAAAAATTTAGGGAATGCACGATTAACCATATAGAAAATTTTTCAAACTCGTGCAGAAATTTTCATAAATTAGCAGAATTTTACATAGATATATGCCCAATACTTCACCAAATTAAAGACATTTAGAGGTGAAAAAATTGAGAAATCAAGGTGAAAATTAAACCAAGAAATCGAGGGATCAGAGTGCTTTCAACTTGAATCAACAATGGAGCATGGATCATCAATGTTGGGCTGCATTAAATTCCGAGTAATACTTAGGACACAACCAAAAGACACAACCTCCATTTTGTGTCTATCTCTCTCCTAGTGGTCCTAGTGGGTACTGTGGGGTCCACTGGCACTGTGGGGCCCATCAGGAGAGAGATAGACACAAAATAGGGATTGTGTCCCAAAGTTGTGTCTTTTGGTTGTGTCATAAGTATTACTCTTAAATTCCACAGCAACAAGATCTTTGTAGAGTCCATGAAAAAAATTGAGATGCGTTTGTCACTAAAGTCCAGTGAACTTCCTAAACAGATGTTCAAATTGAATGAACACATATCTTGCTATTTTTAAATTCCATAACCCAGATGCAAATGGAAATGACAGAAGAAAAAGCATCATAAACCCCAAAACCCATATGCAATTACAAGAGAGAGAGAGAGAGAGAGAGAGAGAGAGAGAGAGAGAGAGAGAGAGAGAGAAAGAGGAGAGAATGAAGGCTGGGTATTCTTCTTCCTAGAGTAGAGAGAGAAGTGAGTGAAAATGAGATAAAAAAATGAGAGAGTATAAACAAAATATATTGGAGTATTATATTATGTTGATAGTACTTAAAGGTTTTGGAGAATGTGCTGTGTGTATTGGTTAACGGGTAAAATCAAAATGTGTTCTTCCATTTGTCAGAAAGTCTGCCATTAATGTAGGAGTATTCTTTTTGGTGTGAGAAGAGGCCCCTAAATTTTTTTCGTTTTGGGGGGGCCCTAAGCCACGGCCTTTGTCGCCTGCACCCAGGGCCGGGCCTGTATATAAGTCAGATTATATATAGGGGTAAAAGTCGACGTTCTGTCAACGTTAACGGAAAAGCATTCCGTGAATGAAATATGATAGATTAGGATTCCATTAGGTCCCAGTTCGAACCGTTCGCGACGACTATTTTGTATCGTGACGAACGAATCGGTCAAAGTTTGAGTCTTCTCTCAGTTTTTCTCATTTTTCGTGCAAACCGTTAAGTGTTAGGACCCGAAACTGGTATCATTGGATCGGGCTCGTCGAGGCACTCGATTTTGACTTAAGGTTTGCTAATTTTCGTTGAAAAATGAATGAGATACGATCGTTTGAAGTTATGTGTTAAAATGTATAAATATGTATATACAGTCAGGCTATAAAGAGGGCGTCCTTTCTTTATTAAAGAGAGGACCTCTGTTTTGGCCGTCGGATCGTGTTTTCATTAATGGCAGTTTTGTCATTTCACAGTTTTTTAACATAATCCAATGGCCAAAACAGAGGTCCTTTCTTTAATAAAGAGAGGTGGTCCTCTTTAGAGAATCTTTGTATGTATATATAACGTATATATATATCCGCTGGAATTCTTCACGGAGAAGAAGAAGATGTTATAATGAGTTTTTCTAGAGTACATTTCGTAGTATAAATGTACGGTATGAGTTAGTTGTAATTGGCATTTTAATTAGCTTAATAACATAGTTATAATGTATAATCAACGTGTTTTAAATTCTAAAAAAATATATATGTTATTTAGTAAATAATATATTTGCATCCTGAAAAATATTTCAATAATTATATAATACATTATTATGTATTTGGTTTTAAATAAATAATAACGTTAATTTGAATTACAATTATTAGGTAATAAATGCCTAATGACTATTTTAAAAATCTAGAAAATCATATGGTCGATCCCTATGCCTAATGCCATTGTTTTATGAATTACTTATTTGTAAAACCTTAACTTTAGTATTTATATATATTATAGCTATTATTTATTTGGGCTTAAATAAATAATAAATATTAGTACCAACTTAGATTAAATAGATATTAAATATCAATTGCCCCCTTTTAAATCTAAAGAATTATATATTATGTCCTAAGGACATAAAAGACCGTTTTATAATTTAACAAATTATAAAGCTAAACTTTGTTATTTTTAATAAATTATACGGAGTCGTTTATCATTGTTTTAATTATTTTAAATACCAAATGAACTCCGAAAATTATGAGAAAAATGCTGCTAGCCTATTTTAAAGTCTAATATTTAATAAAAATATTTTCAAGAACCGTTCGTTTTCCTAATATATATATATATATTTAATTATAGGACTTCGTGGATTATAATTGTATATTTAGAACTTCAATAATTTGTAGAAAATAAACCGTAGCTCAGAAAAATACGCGGTCAATTCCTAAATTCCTAGAATAATGTCTAGAACATCCCTTAAAGTTTGGTGACCTTTCGACACGGTAAAAAATACAGCTTATCTTTAGGGCCCACATTGGTATAGAAAACCCAGCCTTTTACGTGACGGACTCCGATTTGAGTCTAGTCGATGGCGTTAGACTCAGGATAATGTCTAGATCATCATGCTGAGGTTTAGGAACACATCCGGCATAATACCATTATGCCCTTAATTCTAGTACGCCTATTAACCGTTGTTCTATGAATTTATATAAATTGTAGAAACCGAAGCCACGCTTGTTTCCATGCACTCGCATTGAGGTGAGTCATCCTAACTCACTTGGTATATTATAGAATTACTCTGTGTGTATCGCATGAATATCCAAGGGGTCCTGTGTGGACCTAATTGATGAATCATATATATACGTGAATGTCAAGATTTGTTATCTGTACGATGAACGCATGTTAGATAACTATACTCCATACTAGTTATTAATTGTTATTATTCAAGCTTATTGTACTTTACGATTATACAATCACATGAACATTCATATAAACGTAGTCGAGTCGTGATGTCAATGTTGACGTCTGCATGCTTAGTCAAGGGGACTAACCCAGTCATGTTGTCATACATGCTGAGTGGATCGTGGAGGTCCGTATGGTGCAGTCAAGTAAATGGGAACAACGATGAAACTGCTATAGGGCCCTGCTAGGCGACGATAGCCAGAGTTTCCATTGAAATCATTGAAGTTATGTATGAGTTGATGGTTGATACGCTATAGGACCATGCTAGGCGATGATAGTAAAGTATCGATCAGAATACAATAGTTACTTTTTGAATTCTATAGGGCCATGCTAGGCTACGATAACGCTGTAACTATTATATTCTCCCGGCAAGGTCACGAGGACCTAAGAGTCCAATGATTACACTCTTTTTAAAACCAAAAACTGCTATAGGGCCCTGTTAGGCGACGATAGCAACGTAATCATTCTACTCTAAGCTAACGGCGTTACACTGGTAATATAACAAGTCACATGAATCAGTTGTGGTGTCTGTGGTCGAGTAAAGTCGAACATATCGATGGTGCATCATGTCGTATCTTGTTCATATTACCATGTCATAAATCATCCGTATTAAGACAATGCATATCAAATGTTTACTTTCAAGATATTCGTTGTACTTGTATGCTATTATTGTATTAGGAGTGATCGGTTAGGTCAATTCACTTAGCTTCAAAAGCTAACGGCTCTTCTTCCTGCCCTGGACACGGCAGATGTACAAGTTGAAGCGAAAGACTCCGACATAGTTGTACTTAGAGTTACTTATTTTGCTTTATTATCTTCTATCTGAGGTAATGTTTTAGATATGTATCGTATATAGATCACTCTAGATATAGATCTTTTATTTAGACTAATGATGTAATAACTAGATACCAAACATTTGAGTTCTATTTAAGAATACCAATAGGTGTTTTTATGCTTCCGCTTACTCTGTTAACTATGTGTAGAATGTAGAAATGACAATCAATTAATATAACTCGTCATTCCCTACAGGTCCAGAAAGGAATTTTTAAATTTTCCCTATTTTTGGCTACTTCGGGGCGTGACATGTCGAACATAGAGGTGTCAAACGGGCCAGGCTCGATCAAAGCGGGCTTCGGGCTGGGCCGGGCTTCACCAAACATCGGGCCGGGCCGGGCTTGGGAGTGGAGGGGGTGTGTCCGCCCCGGACCGGTGGCCCGGGCCTAGCGGGCCAGACATCGGGGCGGGCCAGACGGGCTAGCGGGCTTTCTTCTATTTTTGAAGTGGGCCATGGCGGGCTTCGGGCCGGGCCGGACTTTTTCACCATTTTGGGCCGGGCCGGGCCGGGCAATGGACAGAAGGATGGGTGTCCACCCCGGTCCGGGGTATGTGAATCGGCCCTAGCGGGCCGGGCCGGGCTTTTAGCCCGAAAAAAGCGAGTCGGTCTCGGGCCGGGCCGGGACGGGCCAACCCGGCCCGATTGACACCACTAGTCGAACATCTTGTGGATGAGTTGTATTTATGGAATATGTGATATAAAAGGGATAGAGACTTCGTGGGTGTCGTTAGAAATCAATCAATCGGGACTTATGAAGATGACATGAATTTGAAATTACGGGATTGACCAGGTATATTTTAAAATATATTGAAGATTTCTTTTCTGTACAAGGACACGTGTGAAACTTATATCGGTTACAGTGAAGTTCTCAATAATAAAAGGAAATCAATCTAAGATGATATTGATATTGCTATTGCAAGGGTTTGTGTTGGGCTTGGGTTATATGTTGATGTAACAGCAATCTATGCTACATATGGTTGAAATTTCATAGAATGAATTATTTGATTCAAGATCTAGAGAGTTCATGGTATTCTTTTTACATTGAGCATTTAGCAATAATATTTTTGCGAGCTAGAAGTTTATATTAATTGTCGTGACTTGAAATATTTAGTTTTACAATGACTATTGAATACGTGGTATGAAGGACAATTGGAACTCGTGATGGCTACAGTTTAAAATTTTATATTAATCTGGTGAAGATAACATGGTTGTTGGTGCTCGAATCAGAGATCAAGGGGGGTTTAGTGTGCTCGTTGACTATTCAAAATCTATTGGAAACTAAAATGTATTCTGGAAATTGGGAAAGCAATGATGATAGTAAATTGAGGTCAACCAGTATTACTATATCAGATGAGCAGAAATTGACTTAAAGATCGGTTTAGGTTTCTATTAAAACTTATGAGAAATTATTGAAAGAAAAGTGATTGAGCTATGGTCTACAGTAAAATGTGTCAGAATCTCAAGTCAAGTATGTACTTCGAGTAAAGATAGCTCAAGGGGGTTCAAAGAAATATTGAAGTATATAATGAGATTTGACTATATAATACATTGATAATTGGGTATGCGATATTACTAATTACATTTTATTGCATATGATGACTTAGCAACTAATTACGATGGGCACAAGTTTTCGTGCTATCATTTGTTCACGTACTAACACGTAAAAGCTTCAACTAAGATATTGAGAAAGCTACTTTGAGATGGGAAATGTAAAGCATTATTTGCGATGTATGGTATAAGAGTAGCAACAATAAAGGTTCATGGGGTTATTGTGATTGATATTATTGACAATCTGAAATTGAATGTTTATCGTATTAAATTCCATGACGGGATTGCCAAAGTCAACAAGAATTAGGTGTTGTCATATAAATGATTTGTTGATAGGTTGACACAATCAGATTGTGATTATTGGTTGAAACTGCAGACTTGTTTAGGTTAAACATCCTATATGTGAAAAGACTTATGCAATTATATGGTACTGACATTTGTCATTCTAGAGGGAAGCGGTCGATTATGAATAAATTCTAGAATCCTGCAAGAAGCAGTGAAAATGAGATTAAATTTTTGCGAGACGTTCTATCATCCGCTGATATCTAGTGGGGAAATATAATAAAGGCAAGTGAGATTTGCTCCAGAATAGTTGAGAAAATGACTACTGTGCGAGAGAAATATTTCTAGAAGTTTTATCTTCAGAAAAAGGGTATAGTTCGACGAATCAAATGAGATTGAAATTCCTATATGTCAATTGAAAATATTGAAAAAAATGTCAGTTGCGATTATGGTCATACTAGTGGGTACAATGTATTTTGTAATTGTGTTATTGCATATGAACCAATACACGTTCGAGGGGAAACACTTACATCTATTCGATTCGTAAGGTGAGAAAAGTTTGAGGACAAACTTCCTAAAAGGGAGGGAGAGATGTAATACCCGTACCTGGGAAATTGAAAAAATATTTAATTTACATGCATTAATTAGTATATTTAATTGCATGTGATGATTTGGGTAAGTTCCAGTTACCCTGATGTGATAAGTGTTTGATAAAGGGCACAGTTGGACAAATGTGAAATGGGACCCGTGGAAGGTCCAAATGGAATAAATTGCATTTAGTTGCATTTATGTGATTAAATGGTAGACATGTAAATGTAAATGTGTACATGGCAATATTAATACATGTTGGTGCCAGATGATTGTTTAATTGATAAAATATTAAGTGCTTTAATATTTTATTATTGTTCATGTTTATTTATAGGACCAGTTTTGGTACTTTTGTGAGGGCGTAGTAGGACACAGGACATAATTAGTAGGCTAATTAGTGCCTTCATATGATATGTGGGACCACGTTTGGGACTCATACGTGACATAGACACATACCCACTTAAATATTGGGCAGTTAATATAACATTTAGAGATTTTATAATAAATGTATGGATGTTGGGGGGTGTAAAGAGAAATAGGGAAAAATGGTTAAGAGGTGACACATCCTTAATGACTCATCATTTCCTTATTATTAAAAAAAAAACAGAGAAAGAACAGGGAGAGAGAGACGCGAGAAAGAAGAGAGAGGGAAGTAGGGGTTCTACCTTCCTGATGCTATAGTTTCACCTTAAGTTGCCCAAATCGCGATACGAAGTCATATTTGGACTCGTGGGGGATTTATATCTGAAGCATAGAAGAACTCCAATCTCAAGTTTAGGAGCGATTTCAAGAGTGAGTGACATTAATTATGATATATGGATGGTTTCATGTTTAAGCTCATTTGGGATGTAAAAGCATGTTAAGTATAGCTTAATAAAGCTTCTTTAATTTATTATTGGGCAAAATTCATGTGATTAAATTATGCCCAATTTAATTGTGAAAGCATGGTGTAATGACATATTTGAGCATGTTGAGTTGCTTATTTGGGTAAATGGAATTGCTAGTTCTATACCACCATGAGGTAATCGATGTGGTGACGACCACGACCGCCAGAGGCCTATGGGGCCGCATGTGAGGCGTGGGTCATAACTAGGTCACGTGGGCTTAGGGAGTGGAGCCGCAGACTAGTTGGTAGTGATGGAATTGAACTAGTAATTGCCAGAGACTATAGTTGGTTGTAATAAAATGAAATTGAGCATGTTTATTATCCATATACATAATTAGTGTTATTCACAAGCATATAGCTTATATATTGTAGTGGTTATTGAATAACCATCGTAGGTGTTAAAGGTGGAGCTCAGAAGAAAAGGAAAGGACTTGGAGAGTAATCGTGGGCGTGGGATTGTAAATAAATTCTGGTTTAATAAACTTATGTTTAATAAGTAAATTAGTGGAATATTATAAACAATTATTTATTTTGGTTTGTATAGTAAAAGGTTAGTGGTTTAAATTCTTGTAATATGGGAGACGTGATATGTTGGTTGATTTGGGGTTATGGTGGTATTTTTGTACCTTGCATAGTTGGACCAGGACAATGAACTCGGAGTTTCTACTCGTTGAGTTCGACATTAATTGATTGTAAACAATATTTTCCTAAAGTATTTTAAAACTGTGTTAAGAACTCATGAATGTTGGGGTTATGACCAGAAAGTGCTTTTGCATGTTTTCGAAATGTACACAATGTTTTACAATGTTACTTTTGAAAACGAATTTTGTTAAGATAAATTTGGGTGTGTGTGTGTGTTCAAACTTTTGGAAAAAATAATAATGTATCGAGTTCATTGGTCAAAAATTTTATTTTGGTATTTTTTTTTTGCAACTTTAATGACTTGGGACGAGCCTTGGTAGCGTGCCACGTATCCTAGATTTACATGTGTGGATCTGGGGCATGACAAGCAGACCGAGGTTTAGGCGAGGGTGTGGTGGCTAATGAGGGGTAGGACCCGGTTGGTGTTGGTAAGTGGTATTATAAGGTGACCCGGGTGATGTTGGGAGATGGGCTAAGGATTGATAAGACCCAAAGGCTTGAGAGTGAGGGTGAAGTACCTATCAGTGACTTAGGGAGTCAAAGGCAATGGTGAGAGCAAGAGTCTCTTAGCTAGATTATTATGAGTCTATGTTGGGTTTAGTTGAGTTGGACCCTTGTCTTTGAATGTGTAGAATGAAGCTGGTACTTATAGAAAGAGTAGTGAGGGGTTGTGAGACAATTGGAGAAAGCTGAGTTGGCCTTCTCTTAGTGATCTGTCTGCTTAAGGTAGGTATAGGCAATAAATGAGATGTTGATTTGGCATAGGCTTGGGAGAAACAAATTAGATATGAGGGGGCGTGTTGTCAATTGGTGGCAGATGAACCCTACAGAGTTGTCAAATGGGGGAAGACATTCCATTGGTGCAGATGTTTAAGCGAGGGAAGATACCAAGGCTCATGCCATTGGTTCACAGAAGGTAAGCGAGGGCAAGTTTCAAAGTTAAGTCATTGGGGCAGGTGGCTAAGCGATGGCAAGTTCCAAGGCTTAGTCATTGGTGCAGAGTATTAAGCGACCTTGAAGTGACCTGGCTATGGGGGTTAAGGGTTTTAGTAGATGTTGCGGTCACAGACCTCTTTGATTGGTTGTGAGGTTAGAGGGGCAAAGCACATAAAAGTAGTCACGTATCTCTCTATCTATTTAGAACCAACCCTAGCTTTGCCTATGAGAGGCGTTAGCTAGGGAGAAGCCTTTGGTCCTAGCTACGTAGCCAAGAACTCCCGATATCCCAATGGGCGTGGCCACCCTTAGGCATTGCTTCCCGACCAAGGATGAGTGTCCCGAGTGGCAAGTATGTGTATTTAGTATTTAATAATTAGTATTTCAGTAGCATGTGGTCCTTGGTGAGTAGATATACTAGCGAGTAAGATTCGGAGAGCGGTTAAGAACCAAAGTGTGGTCAGCGGGTGGAGATCCGGAGAGTGGTTTGCGAGTGGGGATTTTCTTTGTCTTGGAGTGGGCTCTGAAGTGCTTTGGAATGGGCTTCAGAGTGGGCTCATTTGAGGTGAACTTTAGAGTGGGCTCCTCTGAGGTGGCTTCAGAGTGGGCTATCTGAGGTGGTGTTTTGGAGTTGACTCCTCCGAAGTAAGGCTTCAGAATGGGCTTGTTTGAAGTAAGGCTTCAGATTGGGCTCCTCAAAAGTGAGCTTCAGATTGGGCTTCGAAGCAAATGGGCTTCTCTGAGGTAAGGCTTCGGATTGGGATCCTAGGCTCTTCTACGGTATAGATGGATCCCGTAATTGGTGGTGAATTATTCTACCCATAATTGGTGGTGGTATTGATACACATGGAGTTGTTGGTGACATGTGCTAATCAAACTGTGTAAGTTGTCATCCATTATCTACACTTAGCAAACTGAGAGAAAACAGTCGACTGGTGTGAGGGCAGTCGATTTGAAGCTCTATTGGGACAGGCTACTACCCTGGAATTTGTAAAACCAGTCGACTAGGTCCTCGACACAGTCGACTGGACAAGTACCAGGCGACTGGGATTTTGATGCCATAATCGACTGGGTCCCCGACGCAGTCGACTGGACAACTGTTGAGATTTTAGACTCTCTATATCTTGTACTTCTAGTCGACCGGACCTCTGATCAGTCGACTGGATTGCTAGTTCCAAAATGGGTATTTCTTTAAGTGTTTTCAAATGCGCAAATTTTTTTTATAACTCTGAATTTCATGGATTTTAGTTATGTTTTCTACTACTATTTACTTTAATTGAATTGGATGAGCCTTAGTGGCGTGCCACGTGTCCTATTTTCTCTCGTAGCAGGATGCGTCGTGACAGAAAGGCACAACTTATATATATATATTGTATATACTATATAAACTAAGTTTCTCAAAAATTGTTAACCCTAGCCCCCATTTACAATTTTACACATCTTTGAGAGAAAATAAGGAACCCAAGCCATACCCAGTTACGTTACCCTTATTTTGCACATCCTTTCTCTTTCGGCACTTTCTCTTTCTCTCTCTAAGCCTATCTTTCACTCTCAAGTCTCAACGTCTACACATATTTGCATCTCTTTCTTTCTCTCTCCCCTCTTTCTCTCTCTCTCTCTCTCTCTCTCTCTCTCTCTTGCCCTAAGTGACGAATGAACACCATGGACAAAGCCTTCTCTCTATGGACGAAAAGTCAAAACCATGGACGAAGGCTCTGCGACGCCGATGAATGCTCTACTTCCAAGATACCTTCGCCTGATTCACCATCACGACACCGATGAAGGCTTTACTTCCAAGGTAACCATCTTTCTCTCTCTTTTCTCACCCCTTTTGTAGATCTGATCGGTAGATCTGTTGATTTGTGTTGATGATGTCAAAATTTGGTAAGAAAGAACAAGAAGATGAAGACAAGAAGGTTTGTATGTGGTTCGGCCCTGTGAATTAAGAGGCCTACATCTACGGGTGCGTCGGAGCACTTTCACTAATAGATCACCGGCGGCCCTTGGTGAACCAACAAGGAGGGCGGTGCTACCAGAAATTGGCCGGGTATATGTGTATGAGTGTTATGTATTACTACTCTGTGGAATAAGAATGCGATCCCCTATAGTGGGGGTGAATGGTCTCTTTTATAGGTGTAAGAGACTACCCGTACAAGGTAAGCAAGCTGACTAGGAAGCTCAATCTATTTACAATTGATTAACACAAATCATGGGGGTTTTCTAAGTGGATTAGGAAACAATATGCACTTTCCCTTAGTCTTTTAGTTGGGATAGAAAACCGTTTGGAATCTTGTGGAGCAACTCATGAGACGCGCCCGTGCCGCATCTATTGGTTGATGAATCCGTACCGTACTCCAGAGTTGTGGGCCCATACCGGGCGGTCTTGGCTGGACGGCTCGGGATGGCTGAATGGCGGGCGCCCTCTACGGATGACTCGTCACATCCTTACTGAGGTGACTGTTTAACTTTGACACGATATTTTCGTGCCTATCATGTGTGAAGTATTGAAGATTGTTGTTAGATTTTTGAAGATTTGAAGGTTTCTGTTACATTTTTGTTAGATTTATGTATTTTCGAAAATCGACTGCCACTGACCGCCAATTACACGGTTGATGTAACACCGACCACCACCGTGCACGGTCGAAATCAATTGTTGTGATGAGCACACTGAGATGTTCGGATCGATGTAGATTTGGAGTCCAAAACCGACCGATTATACCCCTACTAAGTGCGAGACTCCAAGTACTTGACATTCTTTTTTATGAGAAAAAGATTAGTTAAGCAGTTAAGCTGGATTTGAATATTTGATACTTCTGCATGTTTGAGACTTGAGTTTGGGCCTAATTGTCAAAAAAGAAGTGAGCCTGGTTTATATTTGGGCCATTACAGGCCCACTTGCTGGCTCATTACTTTTGGTCCATTCGATCCCCCTCCCCCAACCAAAGCCCAAAATTCACTAGCAAAGGCAGCAGAATCCAGATGACAAACCCTAGACCTAAAATCAATACAAAAAATATCTAAAATTCGCGGCAAATTCTATACTACTTGTTCTTGACACCAAAATTCAAATGTGCTTCGAATCCTAAGGGTTTGCGTAATATCTAGTAACCAAATTCTTATTGTTCGAATTCAGTTTCTTGAGAGATTCTTATCGCTGAAAAAAAAAAAATATATATATATATATAACTCGATGCTGTTTCGTAGGTTCTGTACCTCTCTCACCCGATTTGAGTTTAACCCTTTGTTTCTCCATAGAAATTTTGCAAACCCATATACTGTATTCACGTCGGAACCTCAATTTCTGAACTCAATTAGCTTCAAATCAAGACTTCACAGAAGACCCAATTCAGTGGCCCAACGGTTCGTTTCGTCAAATTCCAAAATGGATAATGCTCAGAGACCACCGGCGGTCCCAATCCCTCCCGTCGACACCGCCGACAGGGCCGAATTGTATCGAGCACTTGAAGCTTCTCTGGGTTCGATGTTCAGTTCCGAGCCATTGGCTCCAAACCCTAACCCTTTGATCATAGTCATCAGTGGTCCAAGTGGGGTTGGAAAAGACGCAGTGATCAAACGTTTGAGAGAGGTTCGAGAGGGCATTCATTTCGTCGTCACCGCAACGAGCCGGCCGATGCGTTCCGGCGAAGTGGACGGTGAAGACTATTTTTTTGTATCTAAAGAACAGTTTTTATCAATGGTAGATAGAGATGAGCTGTTAGAATATGCATTAGTATATGGGGACTATAAGGGTATACCAAAGCAGCAAATTCGAGAGTATATGGCAAAAGGGTATGACATTGTTTTGAGAGTGGATATACAAGGGGCAGCTACATTGAGAAGAATTCTTAGGAATTCTGCGGTTTTTATATTTCTTGTGGCGGAGAGTGAATCAAAGCTTGTGAAGAGGTTGATTGATAGGAAGACAGAGAGCAAAGAGACTCTTCTTGTGAGAATTGCCACGGCCCGTGAGGAGGTGAAGCATCTCTGGGATTTTGATTATGTGGTTGTGAATGCGGAAGGAGAGTTGGAGAGATCGGTTAAACTGGTGGAGTCGATAATTGATGCCGAGAAAGCTAAAGTGCAGCAAAGGAGTGCTGTGATATAGTTAGTAGTTGTTTCCCCTTTTCAACATATATAACTATGTAGTTGTTTTGTATTTGGATGATTTGAGCTTTATGTTAGAGCTGATCTGTGAAATGATTCAAACTTAATAGGATTTACAAGATGACATAGATTTGACGTTTTCATTGTGAAGTTTTCAATTGTTTATCAATTTGAATGTTGAGAAGAAGTTAGGATCGTCTATACTCTGCGATTTGTTTGTCATGTCTAATAAGGCTGTTGTGTGTGTGTGTGTGTGTGTGTGTGTGTGTGTTTTTTTTAATAATATAGTTCAGCTCTATCTACGGCTGTGTAAAATTTCTGTGCAAATTGTAGATTGTTTTGTAATCAATTGATTTTAAGCCCATGTTTATCCGGTATAGCTGAGGATTATCCATTTTGAGAACATTATGTAGTTTTTTGCTTGATATCTTATATTTTCTTAAATCTTGGATCTCTCATATTCTAAGCTATCTTCTTCTGCCGTGTTGTGAATGTGACCTATAGCACAATGCAATCGCACACAGAAAACAAAGAAACCACGACACAAGATATACCCTGTGGTTTTGCCAAATTGCCTACGCCCACAACTTCTCACACCAGTTCACTATAATCAAAGAACATAAAAGATTACAAGTTTTTTTCTCTCAAAACGCAGCTCTCGACACAGTGCAGCTGCACAAAGAAGGGAAAATATATTCTACTAGGATTTCACTGAAATTTACTAAAATACCCTTGGACCGAAATAAAATTCGGCGCAATTTGGAGGGCCCGTCCTCTGAACCGCCGGTATCGGAGTAGATCAGACTTCACAAACCCAACATGCCTCATAGTGGCGCCCTTGCTTCAAAGTCTGAAACTGCTGAAAACGCGAAAATTGCTGGGCTAGGGACCTAGGGTGGTTAATAACCTAAACAGCCAACTTAGATCTAGTAGTCAAAGAGAGAAGTAGAGAATTGTGGTAGTTTTCTCTCTCTCTCTCTCTCTCTCTCTCTCTCTCTCTCTCTCTCGTCTTTTATTTTATTTTTTTATTTTATTTCTTTTCAGGTAAGTAGAACAATTTATTTTTCAAAGAGAGAAGAATTGTTCTCGTCTTCATTCTTGTTAATGGCATATCTCAAATCAATTGGAAGATTAATTGGGTTGGTTTCGATATATCTTTTTAATGTGCCTTGGCAACAATTTTTCTCTGGCAGATTGGTTGTGTGGGATCCCGTCCCACATTGGATAAATATAAAAAGTTAGTATGAAACATATAAAACTAAGGGAACTATTCCTAACAACTTGGGCTTAAGCTTTTTAAGGACCAATGTGGCAGGCCCGTCAAGTTGTTGGGCTAGTAGACCATTTGGGGCTACCCAAGTTGTTGGGGAGTAGAGGCGCTCCAGAAAGGGGTAGAGGTCCTGAGGTAGTATACCTTGTGCATGCTAATAATGGGCTACTATGTGGTCACCAATGATCTACTTCTACATCGACCAGCCAAGGGGAGATCTAGGCCTACGCGACGAGGACGCCGCGTCTTTGAGTGAGGGAGATTGTGAGATCCCATCCCACATTGGATAAATATAAAAAGTTAGTATGATATATATAGAACCAGGGTGATTACTACTCACAACTTGGGCTTAAGCATTTTAAGTGTCGATTTGGCAGGTCCGTCAAGTTGTTGGGCTAGTGGACCATTGGGGCGTTACAGGTTGGTATTATTATCACGCAGCCCTGAGCCATGGGAACCACGATGTGCACACTGGTCATGGATGTCTGGCACTTACTAGCAACGGATGTGACATTGGTAGAACAGTGATGAGTGATGGGATGTTTTATAGATTGCTTGTATACAGATAGGTCTAACTCAAGTTTTACTGTTTTAGAGATATCAAGCTTTGATCTCCCTCACGTGTGACTCTGTCTCGCACACGGAGATCCAACATTCAAGAACTCCGTCTTAGTGGAAATGATAACCGACCGCAACATGATGCAGAATAGAAATTGTGATGGAGACTTGAACTCTAGACCTCAAGAACCTCTGATACCACATTAAGTCACCCAGTTGCTCCAAAGATTAAGCGGTTAAAGAATGGCCCAACTATGTACAGGTAGTGATTCTGAGTGGTAGGGTAGGATGAGATAGAAGAGTTTGTAAGAGAGTAGTAATCTGGGAATCAACAGTAGAGGGGGAAATCTCGAGGGAAAGTGGAAGAGAGGTAAAGAGAGACAAACTAAACAAGTGACTGGGGGAATATTCCGAGAGAAGTCTGCACAGTTGATGATCGAGCAAGTGTGTGTGAAGGAATATTCACAATGTGCTCATAAATGCACAGATTCTAAGGGAATGTGAAATTCTCTCTGAATTCCCAGAATCTCATATGTCACATATGAGGGTGCTGTTCTTATTTATAGCAATTGGGACACGTGCCAAGGAATAAGCACTGCTGATGTGGCTCATTCCTATTGAGGCGTACCCAAATGCCACGTGTTGTTCGGAGACAACACAAGGAATGTCCTCGTGATATACTTGAGAGTTTTTGCTGATAGTCTCACAGGCCTTTAGAAAGGCTAAGGAAGTGTATCGGTGAAGAGACCGTCGCGACCTTCCTAAGTGAGCTCTGCTCTTAAGCCAGCGAAGCCACATAACTTGAGAGTTCCTGATGAAACAAAGGAAGACTTTACCGCACCATGGTCTAGAGTGACCATGTCGTGGTATAGTGGTAGGACACCAAGACCTGCCCCAATTGAGGTCTATCTGAGCTGAGTACTACCAAAGATAGTCTAAAGTAAGTTGTGATGGAGTAACACAGGTCTTGCGTCGTGGATTACAGGGGGCACCCCAATGTATGGCTATCGTTCCGTTCTTATCCATTGGGGTCTTCATGATATGTCCTTCTATGGTGAGTCGATACGTGTCAGCCGCGGGTAGGTTGGCGATAATGCTACCCACAGTATGTTTATCAAGCTTTAATGCATATGATTGGACATGGTTTTACACTATTTTGCTTGTTATTATCACTTCCAATTTGTGGGTATAAGCTGAAAATATTTGATTGGCCATATTAATTGCTTTTACATAATTTTGCTTGTCATACTCAGTTTTAATTTGTACGTTGAATCTGATGGGTATCCTTGTCTCCATTTACTCAAGCAAGGTACAGTTTTTATTGCATGAGGTTCTGCTTATATGTTCATGACAAATGAGTTACTCACAAAAGATAATCATGATATTTGTTTGTTTTTTATATCTACTGTATTTAGTTTAATTGTCCTTTCTTGTAGGAGATGGTGATCATGATAAGGGGGGTAATCGCTAGTAGTTGGCTGCAACTATCATATGCATGGACACATACTTAATCTTGTGGTTATGATGAAAGTTCTGCAAGTGCCACGATTATTAGAAACGAAAACGTGAGATAAGACTTTCTACTCCTTTTATTTACTGGCTTACTTCACAGTTTATGGGCTAGAAGGGTTTAATAGACATCATTGACTTAAATGATGGAAGGAGATTTTTCGTTTAACTGCTCTTGTGGGAAAATTTACTTTCAAAAGATGTATTTATGTTTATCTGGCAGAAAATAATTATTGCACTGGTGAGAACCCTTTTTTGCACTTCTTGAAATGCATTGAATGGCAAGGAAAACTCTGGATGAGAACCTTACCATGAGAGAAACTTGAAAGCATTTGGACCCATCTTATTAGCAACCTTAATGAGAGTCTATGTACTTGTGTTAGGGTGTCTTGTACAATATTGAAATCTACTATTGTTGTTGTTTTTTTTTTTTTCCTGCAGGTGAACATTGTTTTCCTCGAGGAAGAGGAAAATGAAAAGGAAGGAATCTGTGAAAAGCTAATTGTGCGGTCACATTTTATTGTATAGTTTTGTGTGTGTGTAGCATTACACCCTTTGTATTGAATTGAACTATTTCTTTGTCATCATCCTGCGGGGATTTTTTTCCTTCTTCTTTTCTTTTTCATTTTCATATTCATTGTATGCTTGTAGAACTTCACTTCTAGCATGTCCTGAATAAAAATTCCCACACATATTGAGAATCTCCAGCTGGTGTGGTTCAAAGTATTATATCCCCTTTTTAACTTTTCCTTGGAGTGGAGGAATTGCAAGTCTGATGGGGATTATATAGATATATGATCATCCTTTACGGAGCTCTCTTTAACAACCCCAAGTACTCTCATGAAAAAAATAATGCAATGAACATGACAAGGTTGAGAAAAGATGTGGGAATTTTATTCTTTAGGTGGAGTCCTTGTTCGGATGTTTGATATGATAGTCAACAATCAAAGAAGGTAGGAGTGATATTTTCCGAAAAAAAGAACACTGAAAAAGGATATAATATATATATATATATATATATTATATAAAAATAAAAATACAATAAAAAATCTTTGCACTCTCCTCTCTCACCGCGAGGCATTAGACCTCTTGTGAGATAGATAACCAAAATTTACGCTCTTGCATGTTTTTTCACGAGGCTTTTTGATAGGGGTGTAAGCAAACTGATCGGATCGACTTTCAAAATTTTCATAGAGTATAAAAATCGAACTGAACCGAAATACACTAAATCGAACCTAACCAAATCGAAATCGACCGATTTGACTAAAAATTGAACCAAATCGAAACCGATCGATTTGATTAAAAATTGAACCAAATTGAACCGTTTTCACCACTAGTTCTAGAGGAATTCAATTTTGTGAACTCAGCAGACTTGTTTTGAAACCCGTCCCACTTGGTCTATCCATGGTTGTAGTTCTTCTATTCTCTTATCAAATGTTGCATAAATTGCATTGAAATCAAGTAAGCATAATCAGCCGGTTGGTCACACGGAGGGAATAGACCAAGAGGGTACAAACACCCCACAAAAAAAATTACACTAATACATGTGAGAGGCTATCATGTGGTAGATTTGATACCTTTTGTCCCCTGTGTGGCAAACAACTCCGCCACATGACAGTCTCCTACTGGTGTTAGTATAATTTGTTTATGGAGTGTTTGTGTCCAAATCGTTACTCTTGACTTTATAAGTGTAACATATTCAGAGATATATTCGTATTAACCTTCTCTTTTGTCCGCAGTCCTCACTTAACTTATAAAACAAGAGGGGTAATGCTATGTGCACATAAAGATCTGTGTCATTCATTTTGGTGGAGCCCGTGCTTGCATACATGAGACCCACCAAAATAAATGGTCTAGATCTTTATGTGCATCAATCATTAATCAAACAAGAGAGGGAGAGAAAGTGACATCCTTTGTTTTCTCTCTATCAGGAGGAGTGAATAATTGATATTGACGTGTTATTCATGCTTATCTCCAAGGCTTTATGGGATTGTATTAGCACCATCAATTTCAAACAAAAGTAGCTTTTCAAATCTAAAGAAAATTAAAATGTAAAGCAGTTCCGAATTATTAGACAGCACGCAAAAGCAGCATTGAGAAACGCGGCCGGCTATACTATACGCTGCGTGGTGTGTAGTCCCAATTTGGTGTTTGAGTAAATTCATCCATAGGGCAAGCTTGATAATCTTGTACTATGATGGCGTGTTGAATAAAATTAGTCTATTATTATGATGGACTCAGTATTGTTTTCACGAATTTTGTTTTTTCGGGAAAGGCTCAATTTTCTCGTTTGGAACCACCTTCTTTAGGGTATGTTTGGATTGAAATGTGCTTTAAGAGATTGTGCATTTTTAACCAATTCGTGTTAGATCATCTGATAATGGAAGACTAGTAAACTCAGCACAGTGTCATATTAATTAACTAAAGGGTCAGAAAAGTCATTAGTTTGGACCCTTTGAATATATATATATTTTTTTTTGAGGAAGAGGACCCTTTGAAATTGAAGGGCGTATATTAGTAGAAAGCCTCTCATTCTATATAGTCCCTTGGAAAAGAAAAAGGTAAAAAAAAAAAAAAAAAAAAAAAAAAAAAAATACCTAATACAAATTCAAAAGAGTAATATTTGGGACACAACCTTCATACAACTTTCATACAACCTCCCCAAAAGATGTGTCCATCTCTCTCCTGTGATGTCATTGGACCCCACAGTGACGCAGGAAAGAGATAGACACATCTTTTGGGGAGGTTGTATGAAAGTTGTATGAAGGTTGTGTCCCAAGTATTACCCTAATCTCTAAAAATATTCCACTAAAAACTAGTATTAAACTCGCAGCTCTCTCTCTCTCTCTCTCTTGGAAAAAACTCTCTTTTAGCTGCATCTCTCTCCTTTCTTTTTTTTTTTTAGTGAGCAAAACTTGATTAAAAAAAAAACAAGTAATTTTGCACAAGAAAGGAGAAAAAATAAAATTTGAATAAAACGTATACAATAGTATTGAAAAAAATGGCCTGTTTGAAACGTGACTCAACATATTGATATTGTTGTTGCCCACACCATTTTATGTTTTTATTTTGGCATTTATTATTTTTCTCAACAAAGTTGTTTTGTCAATCATTATGTCATATTTTTTCGGAACAATATTCGTGCACTCAAAGGGATAGAGAGTATTAAGGTAGCAAGGATTGGGAATTTGGAACCCATGGTAGACTTTAACTTAACACAAGAAGACTCTTCCTGTAACCCATCCCTGCAAGCCACAACCAGCTAATTGCCTCATTTGCACATTAATTTGCTTTTACCACGTAAGGACAATTACCCTTTCCCGTATTATGCAACAGATAATGTGTCAAAAGAATGTGGTACGAATAATTATGTTAGAAAACTTTCTGTCATAGCCAATTCTTATTATCAATTAACCGTTGACTTGTAACTGGTCAATTCATAATTTGGCTTTTTTTTTTTTTTTATAAAAATTCAACATGGTTATAGATATTAGTCTCAAAACCATTTCACAGGCCGATGACTAATTTGATTCCTATTTTGCATAAAATTCCAACTTGTACTAAGATTTAGATTAGGCCTATATAATAATTTTAAGTATGTGTCATGTTCATTTAAGGTAAATGCTTCCAGATATGAAGCATAGTAATGTTGTTGAAATAAAACTGAGGTTTACAAGCAATTTATTTGATTTGACGTTTCTACCCTTCAAACATGTATTGAACTAGAGACATCAATTAGGGTAACATGGTCACACTGCAAATATGGGTTTGTTCAAAATGAAAAGAGAGTAAAAAAGCATAACAAAAAAGAGGAAAGTATTTTTGCATTTTTCTCATGAAAAAAGAGACTTTTTAATGGGCGACAGGCACGCTTTAGAGAGAGAGAGAGAGAGAGTAGTTCCCTTGCTGCCCAAGTTAAAGGAGAGGACAACCAAAACAGAAAACCAACTCCCTTGAAAAAAATGACGGAAAGAGATGCAACTTAACGTTTCTCTTTCCTCCTCATTTCCACAGCGTAAACGTGCTCTCTAAGCTCAATTTCACCCACGCCTCTCTCTCTCTCTCTCTATATATATATATATATATATAATCATCAACCCATCATTCACTCCTACAGGACCTACACAGCTCAACCCAACAACACCCCCCCCCCCCCCCCCCCCCCCCCCCCCCCCCAAACCAAATTGACTTGACTTCAAGAATCATTAACACCACAATCAAATTCAATCCACCGCCATGAATCACGATCAACACCTAATAGAAGGGGAAGGAAGTGTTCATCTGCAAATCGACAAGCTCAATTCGAAGGTCAAACTCAGTGAAACTAGCAGTAGCGGTCCAACAATATTCGAACCCCAAAGCAGCACTGAGACCAGAGGAAGCAGCAATGAACACTCTGTTTCTTCAACAAGACAACCCATCCCTGCACCCGAAAAGAAGCTAACCCTGTGTGCCCTCCGGCTCGCTGTTCTTGAAAAAGCAGCCACTGGTCTGGGAACCCTCGGGTTCATCTGGGCAACCGTGGTTCTTCTAGGTGGGTTTGCCATTACTCTAGACAAAACAGACTTCTGGTTCATAACCGTCCTCCTTGTAATCGAGGGGACTCGAATTTTCAGCAGAAGCCACGAGCTCGAGTGGCAACACCAAGCCACGTGGTCAATCACCGATGCTGGAATAAGCAGTTTCAGGGCAATAAGATCAAGCTCACACTTTATAATTCAAGCTGTAAAGACAATTTTCAGACCCATTAATGTAGTTCGAAAGCAAAGCCGAAACAGTAGACAGATTGGAGAGAGTACACACCGCCACCGGGCAAGTCGAAGTAACTGGCATCAACAGGAGAGGGCAACCCGGACATGGATAAGCTCAGATGTTCCTCTTCTTCCATATGCCCCGTGGGTTTTTCTCTCGAGAAACGTTAGCAAGCTTCTCTACTGGCTCCAGATCTTGTCAGCAACAACTTGTGTGGCTCTCTCTCTTATGAAGCTCATCAAACATAACTATGGTGATGTGGCTAAAGGAGACACTGATAAGAGGAATCGCAGGGCTGCTCTGACTATTTTCTATGCATTGGCTCTCGCGGAAGCTTTGTTGTTTCTCGTAGAGAAAGCTTACTGGGAATGGAAGGTCAAATTCTGTAAAATACTGGATCAGGTGAACAATGAGTGTGAATTGGGGCCATCTGGGATGGTTTCGATCAGGAGGTTTTTCTATGATGCGTATTCGAGATGTGTTAATGGAAGCATTTTTGATGGCGTAAAGATGGACATGGTTTCATTTGCCATGGATCTCTTGGCTTCGAATTCACCTGATGAGCAGCTCATCGGAGCTCGGATACTTCGGAAATTTGCGACGAACAACCGGTTTTCCGAGGACACACTCCAAAAGATCGGAATAACTTTATCGGTGATGGAAAGGTTAGTGGAGATGTTGAATTGGAAAGATCCACAAGAAGAGGAGATCAGAGAATCGGCAGCAGATATTTTATCGAAACTAACTGGTAAGAAACAAAACTCTCTCCGGGTTGCCGGAATACCAGGTGCAATGGAATCAATATCGTCTCTGCTCCATTACCACCGGAACTCTGGTGGGGCAGCTGATGAGATCAGTGAAAAACATATTGTTTGTGACCAAGAAAACTATGGGTTCTGGAAATTCAATCATTTGGGACTTCTTTTATTGAAGAAGCTCGCACGTGACCACGATAACTGCGGAAAGATTGGAAATGCAAGAGGCCTCCTACCAAAAATTGTGGACTTCACACACACAGGAGAGAGGTTTTTGAAGGACGAAACCGTCACAGAGTCTCAGATTGAGACAGTGAAACGGTCTCTACAAGTGGTGAAAATGCTCGCAAGCACGACTGGCACCACCGGAAAACAGCTCCGGAGAGAGATTTCAGAGGTGGTTTTCACAATCAGCAATATAAGAGATATACTGCGGTACGGGGAGAAACACCCAGAGTTACAGATATTGAGTATAGAAATTTTAACCAGTTTGGCATTGGAAGAGGATGCGACAGAGAGGATTGGAGGCACAGGTGGAGTTCTGAAGGAATTGTTCAACATTTTCTTTAAACAGGAGATGCCTGAAAAAGAAAAGCGTGTAAGAATCGCAGCTGGAGAAGCATTATCAATGTTGGCACTGGAAAGCAAGAGTAATTGCTACCGGATTCTGAAACTGAAGGTAACTGAAAAGCTCATAGAAGCACTGGAAGCTCCTCTGCTTCGTGTAAATGCAGCTAGAATTTTAAGAAATTTGTGCACCTATAGTGGAGCAGATTGTTTTCAACAGTTGAAGGGGGTCAAAGCCGCGGCACCTACTGTAAGTTCTCTATTGTCTAAAGAAGTTTCGACTCCCTCCCACTAGTGTATATAAACATACATATTAAGCACAAATACATATACAGATAACAAAAGTAACCTTATTTTCTACCTTGCAGGTGATTAAAGCAATCATGTCAGAAGAAAACAAGTTGCAGGAAGTGATGGTCGGGCTAGCAGCACAAGTTTTCAAATTTATGACGTCTCAAGAATCAAGCATTGTTTTCGAGAAAGCTGGAATTCAAGAGGCTGCACTGGCTAGTAAACTAGTCGAGATTCTGAAGAAATATCAGAACCCACCAATCAAGATTCCAAGAATTAGAAGGTTTACCATAGAGTTGGCAATTTGGATGATGAAAGACAAGGAGGCAAACATCCAATTTTTTCGAAATCTGGGAATGGAGAAGGAGCTGGAGTGTGTAGCAGAGACCACATCAGAGCTTGAGAACTTCAATATCTTCTCTGGCACTGTCGGTATGAGCCGGCACAGAACAACCATTCACTCATTGGTTGAAACTGCGACGCAGTTACTCGAAGATAACTAAATAATGGTGAAATGTACTGAGTATGCAAGAGCTTATTGATTCATATTCGTGCAAATGCACTTTTAATCTTGTATATACGGACGCATAAAGACTAAATTGAGATTCTTTTGCTCTAACATAATAAACAAGAACAAGAAATTGTGTCAACTGAAATAGTCTAATAACAAATTCAATCTCTCGAGAATCACCCAGTTTGATGGAACAAAGAAATTTGCTTCATTCTCATCTAACAATAAGCATTGCTGAAGTTCTCTATATCATCTTAAGGAATCTGCACTAGCAGTGGAAAGCGGAAAGTAGCTCCTGCTGCCAACCATTGAAAACAGATCAAAATTTCAGTCGCATGACCTTTCTATCAATAACTAAAGCATTCAAACAGTTGAATTGCATTTCACTTATCATCAAACTGCACTTATCTATGAAGGGGCAACTTGGTCGTTCTACACCTTTCTGCACTTGAATGGGTGAAATAGAATTGGAAAGAGACAGTTGCCAGCATCTCAGATAATCACCTTCGAAACTACCCTGCACTGACTACTTCCTTCTCCGAAAGCAAATCTTTTCCCTGTTAAACCAAGAATTAACAACTGGTCAGAGATAAAACTAATAAAAGTGCCAAGCATAGAAGAGAAGATGCATTTTGAGAAACAAATTTCGATTTGCTTAAACCAAAAGTTTTCTAGCGAAGTACAATGATTTGTTATCTAGACAAAGGCTAAGATGGGACCAGATTTCCTACTAAAAACTCAAAAGAAAAGTAGCAAAATGGAGGAGTTTCAAATTCTGTAACATATCAAATTATGAATAGTAAAAAAATGACAGTGGAGGTCTTTAAATACAGAAAAACAAGCACAAATGCATACCCTTTTATGTAGAGAGAGAGAGAGAGTGCATATCCCTTCCATGAGAATATAAGGCATGTCTAAAAAAAATTTACAAGGCTAATACAGAATGAGAAGCAAGTAGAGTTAAAACTTTGCTGGTTTGTTTATCTTGTAAAAGGAATACTAAGGAGTCAAACAAACACATGCGCCAAGGGGAATAGCTGAGATTAGCTGAAAAAATGCAGTCCCATAATCACCAGGCATCACAAACTTAAACTTTCCAGGCAATTCCACTTTCCCAGCACTATCAGCAGTCCTCATGTAAAACTGAAGAGTGTAATTCGGAAAAAAATAATAATAATAAAATGCAGTGTGGAGGCCACCTTCATCCTTTGTGAGAACAAAAGTCTCTGCCTCAAACCGGTTATATGTTTTTGGAAACCAGGTTTTGAGACTACCTGTGGAAGTCGCAGTATAGGCAAAAAGAGCAAAAATGCTAAACCCACATTCCCAAACCAATCTCCCATCTCCTTCCACCCTCTCCCCTCCCTTCTTGACTTTCCTCTTATCACCACCATATTTCAGAAACCCAAAGCCAAGCTGCCATCGCTTTCTAGTTCACCCGCCTTAGGCTTAGTTTGGCCCCCCTTTTGGTGCTTCTCCTTTTTTATACCACAATTTCATGTTAATCATTTGCTAACTAGTTTATGAGCTTTACAAAAATTGAGCTTAGGGCATTTTTGGGGGGGAGCTTTTAAAAGCTCTAGAATGGAGCTTTTAAAAGCTCAAGGTTGCTTTTTCGTTTCATGATGTCTTTTTGAATAGTAGTGTGTAACTTGTATAAAATTATCAAATAACTTAGTAATAAATTTCATAAACTCCTTTTAAAAAGCCACGTGGGGGCCAACTAAGCCTTAATGTTCCCAATGTCGTTCACGCCCTCAACACCATTTCGCTCACCTCCAGAGTCCCAGCTCTGATCATTGAATAAATAATTATTTTCATTTAAGATATTTGCATTGAGACTTAATTTGGTCTTATTTTCCTATATTTTTTGTGTTTGAAATTCTATTATGTGAAGTCATAGAATGATTTAGTATATATCCATAATAACTTACACAAGTGCTAGTCCAACCAAAAGTTCAAACCAAAGCGAACCGCGAACCAAAAAAGTGAACCAACAATGACTACCCCCCTCCCCCCCCCCTGGGTACCACACACCGGGGTGAACCACGTTCTAGGTAACATTGATACAAACTCAAAAGTAACTTTAAACCTTACTTCAACATAGTCTGCATGTCCAAGACAATCCACACGGGCATAGTGCCACTTAGCAGTTTCATACTCCACATGGCCTGAAAATCGTGTCAAACTTGACAATAAGCTCAAAAAAATTCCACAAACCGATACATGGCATAAGCTAATCTGAAAATTGAAGAATCAAAAAAATTGAAGAAAGTATATCCTAATTGTAGCAATAGTAATTGCTTTCTTCTTCTCTTCAGGAGCGTTGTCCATCTCATCAAAGGCAAGGCAACAACAGCCTTGACTTTGCCTTCATCCGCAAGCACCTAAGGTGTTCAACAATCTACTACACAAATAAATAGGCAATCACGATTACAAGAAAACGGAACTCCAAACACACGCAGTATGGTTACGCCAAAATGGATCACTCTTATTTAAAAGATTTCCCAAAAGTAATAATGAGGAACAAAGGTTATTAGAGGGATGAAAAACTAAAAGAGAGGAGAATGTATGAATATCAGTATTGAACGAAATGGGATATCGCTTTCTCAAAAGCTATTGTGATCGAATCAGGGTTAAACTTGATACATCCACAAAACATAAATAAATGAAGTCATTTGCTGGATAATATAAACATAAATACAATCTCATCCACAGTAGTTGAAACCTCATTGACAAAAATAATATATAACTTTAGTGGATCAATAAATACACTCGGCTGCTTTTTATTTATTTCTTTTTGCATATGTTGGCATCATTCTTTGCTACATTTAAACTGGGATTTCCAATTATGACAGAGCCTAATCTTCAACCCAAGTGTTGAAGATTCCACATTCACCAAGGAAAGAACTTTTTAAGTCATGATGCATTAGGACATTCCATGACATGAGTTTTGAATTGGTTCATTGCTCAACACAACACTAGTTTACACAGCATTTAATTTCGACAAACATCTCATTTCCACACACACACACACACACACACACACACACAAAGACACAATGGACCGAAAATTTCTGCGCTTGCTTGCTAAAAAAAAATAAAAATAAAAAATGAGCAAAACCCGCCAAGGATTTTCCTTTACTTTTTTTTTTTTTTTTTGGTAATCGGGAGTGTCCGGGTCAGCTTGCGCGCAGCTCGACTAATCACCCGAGGCCTGGAGGCGCCAGTGGCCACGCTTCCCCATGACTCGAACACTAAACCTGTTGGCCTCCTTTACTATATATACAACCTAACATATAAAAGAAAAGGAAAAATAAAATAAAATTTGCGACTACTAATATCATCAGCAGAATTAGATAATCATAAGCTACCAAACTCTCAATTTAAGTAAAGCGCGAAAAAAAAAATAAAAAAATGAAACAGATTACTCCAAAAAAAAAATCAACAGTAAACCTTAATTACGACTACCACGCAATTAACGATGACGAGATTTTCAGAGTAAAGAAACTCTTAACAGTCCGTTTGGTTTGCTTGAAACTAACGTGGCCATCGATTCGATCTCCACCATCAAATGGATAAAAATTCCGATGCTCTCTCTCTCTCTCTCTCTCTCTCTCGCTCCTCTTTGGTATAGAGAGTCCGAAGTGGGAGAGAAGAGTGAAAGAAGGTACTTTTGGACTACTACGAGTTCAGATCGCTGACGAAGCCATTGAACCATCAATCAGAGCACTACTAACTGTGTAATTTGTTTGCAGGGCCGGTCCGTACATTTGAAGGTTTTTTTTTTTTTTTTTTTTTATATATACATAATTGTCTATTTATACTAGGGTCCCACGTGCTTTTGCCAATCCCTTTTATTAATTGTTTAGTTTTTTTTTTTTTTTTTTTTTTGTTTTCATCATTTAGTATTTTAAAGTATTAGAGGGGTGCCACTCACTTTGTGAGTACAAGATGGTGGATGGTATTTGAATTTTGTTTTAAATGACATTTTAATAACTTTGTAAGAAAATTTGATTAATAAATTGTGTAGATTTTAATGTAATTCTTGGTGTTAGAAAAATTTCTTTGGTACCCTTCCTTCTCTCTTTCTATATTAGTATAGATATGGGTTTATTATTGGGTAAATTATGACCAAATACTTAATTAAAGCAAACAAAGTTTAAAAGAGCCATTTTTTTTTTTTTTTTTGAGAATTTGTCAAAAGTCCCTCTCACAAGCAAATGGCAAACATTGCCCCAAACATTCCAGCCACTCACACCGTGTGAGTGGCTGTATAATAGCATTCCTCAATTCAAAAAATATTTAAAAACTTTAACCCTCCATAACTTTTGATCTACAACTCTATTTTTTACAAATTTTATATCGATGTAATCGTGTCGACGAGAGCTATAAAACTAGTATCATTGTTGATATGTTTTGAGCATTTTTTTTTCAATTTGAAGAAATTTTGAAAAAAAAAAATAGTTTTGTGAAATTTCACAAAAGTAGTTTTGTGAAACTTCACAAAAGTAGTTTTGTGAAATTTTCAGTTACACAAGGCATGTAAGATTTTGATTTTTTTTTTGCTCAAAATATATCAACAATAGTACTAGTTTTGTAACTATCGTCGACACGATTCCAACAGTATAAAATTTGAGAAAAATGGAGTTTTATATCAAAAGTTATGGAGATTCAAAGTTGCAAAATATTTTTTGAATTTAGAATATTATACGGTACAATACTCATACCGTATGAACGGCTGCAAAAGCATTGCGCGTGAAAAGTTCGGCGGAAGTGGGGAAATGTGGGAAATGTTTGGGTGCATGTCAATTTTGTCATTTTGTCAAAGAACATGGACTTTTGATTAAATGCAGATATTGAAGGTACTTTTTGTTAAATTTTTAGCTGACAAGGGATATATCTCTAACTGTCCCTTTATTATTTGTATGCATTTGAGTATAAGATATGGATGTGAGTATATTTTATTTCTATGTATTTGAGTATAAGATATATATTTTGTTATGAGATTTGAGTACAAGTGAATTTTGGTATATTTATGACCAATTCCTAAATATATAAATTTTGGAAAAGAAGTTGACCAAAATGTAAATATTAGTGACCAATTCGTAAATAGCCATTAAAATAGCCACTTTTTTTGAAGTGAATAATAAATATCACAAAACTTGCTCATCCAAATGCAATTACACATATTACAATATTTGAATCCTAAATTTGAGAGGAGAAGTTGACCAACTTGTAAATATTAGTAACCAATTCCTAAATAGTCTTCAAAATGGCTGTAATTTTTGACCTTTTTTGAAGTGAATAATAAATATTCCAAAAATTGCTGACCCAAATGTAATTAGACACAAGATTGTTGATTGAAACCTCATTATTATATTAAATAACATTCCAAAAGCTGACCCGAATGTAATAATAATCTGAAATGACATAATTACCCTAACACAAATCAATGTATCATTATGATGAGTACTACGATATAAATGTAATTAAGGTATAGTGAATGGGTATTATAGTCTTGAGAAGATACAGAAGGGCAGTATGGTAATTGATTAAGTCAGGTTTCAGCTGATATATATATAAGGTTTGATATACGAAAATTCTATAGAGAGGGCACCCTCTCTTTAATAAAGAGAGGACCTCTATTTTTGCCGTCATATCGTGTTTAAAAAATGTGAAGTGACAAAATTGCCCTTAATGAAAAACACAATCTGACAGTCAAAAGTCAAAACAGAAACCTCTCTTTATTAAAGAGAGGCGCCCTTTCCATAGCCTAACTGCTTTTTTTTTTTTTTGGGTATTTATACATAATTGTCTATTTATATACTCGAATTGCCTCTCTTTAATAAAGAAAGGACTTCTGTTTTGACCGTCAGATCGTGTTTAAAAACTGTGAAGTGACAAAATTGTCCTTAATGACAACACGATCTGACAGTCAAAACAGAAGCCCTCTCTTTATTAAAGAAAGGGCGCCCTCTCCATAGCTAGCCTGACTGTTTTTTATATAATTGGTGATTTTTTTTAGGATTTACCTATGATATAAATATATTTGTGAAACGTAAATATTGTATAGTGTATTTCAAAATATTAGAGGGGCGAATTTCTAAAATTTAAAAAATTCTTACACTAAAAGTGTAATTTTTAAAATTCTAAGAGCTTTTGCTTTTGAGTTTTATATATATGCATATTACGGAGTAATAAATATATATATAATTGATGACATTAAATTGGAACTTGAGTCCCTTTGGAGGGGCCTAAACATAAGTTAAGAGGTGGCCTAAATATAATTAAGTGGGCCAAAATATTAAATACTAAACAATTTTATAATAAAAATATAATTATAAAATTTTCAGAAAAACCTCAAAATTTTAATGAACTTTAGTGTACTAGGATGATTGCGCCGGCCCTGGTGTTCGTATATGATATATATATATATATCTCATGACATGGCGTTTTCCTTTTAGCGATAGTGCAAAACAGTGAGAAATGCAACTTCATAGTCACACATAGGCTTGTAAACGGATCGGATATGGACCGAATTGGCCAGATTCGGATTCGGATCCGGCAAACATATTTTAGTCCGGATCCGATCCGAATATCCGACAGATCTATGAGTTTTGTCCCGTATCCAGATTAATTTGCTAAGATACGGATATCCGGTCCGAATATTCAATCCGATCCGAATTGAAATCCTGCTTGTAAAAATGTAATATTACTCATTTTTCACAAATTTCATATAGCAATACAAGTGTAATATAGAGATTTGTGTAACATATATTATATAAGATATATATATATATATAACACATACAATATCACAAATTCGGATCGGGTCTTAGACGAATCGGATCTATTAAATCCATATCCGGACCGTTTTTATACAACTCTATTCGGATATGGATCCGGATTTGGATCTAAAAAAGGGCTCAGATCCGTCTAATTGAGCCGGATCTGGGCCTAGACCCGGTCCGTTGACAGGCCTAGTCACACGTAAAATGGAGAGTATTTTTGTTTACCTATTTTTGGCTATTATTGTTCATTGAGACTTCATTAAGTGACACATGTCCCATTTTATTCTCATTTTGCCCATGCACTATCAACATAATTATTGGAATGGGACGTGTTATCCAGTAGAGACCTGAGTGAGCAATAGTAGACCAAAAATGAATGAGCAAAAATGTTCTCCATAAAATGTGCTTTAACACATTAGAGTAAACTCTTTTTTTTTTTGGTTAAAACTTAACATGGATAAATACAAGGGATTTGGCCAAAGCCTTTGCCTCCCTAAGAGTGGTCAGGGGTTCGAAATCCCCAACGGTCGTGCAACCTAGTTGGAGGGATGAATTTCAAAATGGACAAATGTCCAACTTGGTGTGGGTTCAAATCCTATCACTAGTTTGCCTCCATGATTTACCTGGTGCGTGTGTTGTGGGGTCGGTGTATATGCCCGGTGTTTACCTCCTATTCAAGAAATAAGAGATTCAAGAGAGAGGACTTAACTTTTTAACTCCTAAGGTCGCCGACGGTGGTTGATGCCATTGACGAAGAGGCGACGACGGTAAATGGTGGTGCTGGAGATCATCGTGGCAGTGGTTCATCGCTATGGCGACGGTGGTCGATCGTGGCGGAGTGTGGAGGCAGAGGCCGGGTTGAAGCGGGTGACAAGGATAGGGTTTCAGCCCTAGATCTCATATCAGAGAGAGAGAGAGAGAGAGAGAAAAAACGGGAGAGGAGAGAGAAACTCAGGCGGTGGTTGATGGTTGAAGCAATGCTTGATGGTGGTTGATGCTGGCGGCAATGGCTGATGATGGGGGTTGATTTGTTCACATAGGCCATAGAGAGAGAGAGAGAGAGAGAGAGAGAGAGAGAGAGAGAGGGGGGGGGGGGGGGGGGGGGGAAGGAGAGAGAAGTTGAGGCGGTGGTTGATGGTGGAGGTTGATGGTTGAAGGTGGCGACGATCGGGGGCTGATTTGTTCACATGAACCAGAGAGAGAGAGAGAGAGAGAGAGAGAGAGAGAGAGAGAGAGATGGGGGAAAGGAGAGAGAATCTGAGAGGGTGAGATCGACGGTTAATGCGTGGGAAATGAAGGGGGTCAAGGGGGGTAGGGATATTTTCCGTGTTAGGTTTTACTTCGGTCGAGTTTGAGCGGGTTCAGGGCAAGTCATACAACCCGTCAGCGAAACTGACTTCTCGGTTTCTCCATATATCATAACCAACCACCAACCACTACCCTGGTACATCGTATTTTTTGGCTAGGTCGGGGTACGGGTTTTTTTGAATAGCCTTAATTTTGCTAATGAGTAATGCTATGGTTTCTAAACTTTGTATCACAAATACTTCCCAAAATGCTACTGCCAATGAGTAACTCCCTGGGATATCTCTCTCTCTCTCTCTCTCTGCCATAGCCACCACCAATCACCTGCCTCCACCGAGCCGTTGCCACCACCACCACCGATCCATTGACACCATCGTCGCCCGTTGCCATAGCCACCACCACCTCCCTCTGCCATGGCCACCACCTGCATCACTATGCCACAAAGAACATATATATAAATATATATATATATATAGGGAGAGGACTTAAGTGTATTGGGTAGAGTGCACTATCTTTTAAACCTAAAAAACCCGCGAGTCATTGAGGTGGCAGGACGTGCCACGGGTCAGCGGAGCAGCCCACATGTTATTTTAGGCTTAAAAGCCAATGCACTCTACCCAATGTACTAAAGATCATTTCCCTATATAAAAGCCAGTGCATTGGATCAGTGCACACTACCCTTTTGTGGGAGCCCACACTTGAGGCCGAAGCTCTTGCTGCTCAGAAACTGGCGTTGAATGTCTGAAATTGATTGGGGAGAAAATAGAGGAATCCACAGAACACCAAACTAGGATTGGCGAGCCGGCCCATGAGAGAGGAAATCTTGTTTTCCTTCTTTTTTTTTAAGATCCTTTTGAGAAGGTCAGCTTGTAGAAATAGAGTTTGCAAATGGGGTACTGGATGTTCATGATAATCATGATTTCGTTAAGGGGGAAAAAAAAAGTGGCCACTCAGATGCAAGACATCGTTTGGATTGTGGGGCACTAGGAAGCACGGACGCGGGTGCGGGGATTCGGGTGCGGGGACGCGGGTGCGGAGAGTTCGGCATTTTTCCCAAAATCAAGAGTGCGGGTGCGGCGAGGGTACTTATATAAAATATTAAAAATATATTTTTATATATTACTATATATGAACCAAATTTTTTTTTTTTTTTTTCTAATTAAAACCTAATAGCAACAAACAAGCAATAAACTCATTAACATAAAGGCTACTACATTCATTAAGAAAATAAGAATAAACCAAGTTCATAGCAAACATTAAATTGCAGTCTTGCACAACAAACATCATTCAAGCAAACTTAATTATTACACAAACATAAACTACTGCATTTGTCCAACTTGCACAACAACATCATCATTTTCAGCACAAAGCTCGGCCTCCATATCCGGATCATCCAGTGAGAGATTTGCAATCTCAAGTTCTCCAGCACCATCAAGAGGATCAAAAGTATCTCCACCAACATCCCACATCTTAGTCTCCCCTTTCATATAATTGTCATTTTGTCTTGAAAGGAGACGAAGATTTGTGTGCACAAAGACTAAATCTTCAGCACGTTGTGGTTGAATCTTGTTCCTTCTCATTGAATGGATGAAAGAGTAGGTGCTCCAATTCCTCTCAGAACAAGATGATGAACATGGTTGTCCAAGAAGCTTTAAAGCTATGTTCTGTATCAAGGGCGCAGAAGCACCATAGAATGACCACCAAGCCTTTGGATCTAGACTCCCCCTATCTGCCAAGGTGTCATAGAGACCAAACTTTCCGACGCCCGTAGAAAATTGGTGGAACTCAAGAATAGACTTTTTCCTATCCTCATCATTTGGAAAATATCTCCTCAAACTTGTGCTCCACCCTTCAGCAATTTCATCATCTCTGTGTGGAGCAACACGGCCAGGAGCTTCTTCAAGCCATTCTCTGCTATAATACCTAGGTTAAAAATCAAGAAATAACTTTAGGGACTTAATGGAATAACTTAAGGAACTTAATGGAATAATTTGAGCAACTTGATGGTATAAGTTACCTTGGATTCAATGCATGCGCCATGCAATGAAGTGGAGTGTTACTTTTCGTCCATCTTTTGGTTAGAATTTCATACACAACATTGTAAAATGTTGACTCCTCACTTTCATCCTTCAGCTCATTCCGATATATTGCCTTTCTCACCTTTTCAATCATTGAATCCCACATTTCATACATTAAATGCAAGGCCGGCTTATCCGTGTCAGCAAATCGAAGCATATCATAAATGGGATTAGTGAATGCGAGTATTTTGTCAACCTTATCCCACCAAATATCATTAAGAATGAGTTCCTTCACTTTAGCTGCCATTCCCACGTTATCATCCCTATACGTTGACCATTTGTCACTAATCACCATTGATTGAAGACCACGCCTGACAAGTTTAAATCTTTTCAACATTACAATAGTGGAAGCAAATCTGGTCTCAGCAATTGCAAGCAACTTCAAGCTCACAAATTCATTGTACATAGCCAAGCACATGGAATGGTTGACTATAAAGTTCTTCATTAAAACAGCATCCTCGTACACATCCGTGATCCAACTGCACTCGAAATAAACTTCAGCATTACTTTCTGTATTTTTCGGTGCACATATATCTTTAAGAGCAAGATTAAGGGTGTGCACCACACAAGGAGTCCAGAATATGTGAGGATATTGGGCCTCAACAAGCATCCCCGCCGCCTTACAAACAGGAGCATTATCTGTTATCACTTGGACCACATTTTGAGGTCCAACCTCCTTAATGACCTCCTTTATCAAATTTGCTATAAATTCTTTATCCTTGTATTCACCCTCACAGTTGACTGCTCTTAGGAACATAGGTCCACCCTCCGTCACGGCCATAAAGTTTATAAGTGGCCTTCTTTGAGCATCGGTCCACCCGTCGGTAACAATGCTCACCCCTTTTTCAGGCCATGTATCTTTTATGGGAACCAACAACTTCTCAATATTTGCCCTCTCCTGCTGCAATAATGTGGTTCTTAAGGCATTGTAACCAGGTGGAATAAAACCAGGTATGCTATGGTTAGCTGCATAAGTAAAAGCATTTATATAATATGGGCTCCTAGCAAAATGGAAGGGCAAGCCTGAAGCATAAAACATCCGTGCTATCTCACTTTTCAAACGATCTCTATGTTCATTATTGAAAGCCTTTTCAATTGCGGACACTTTTCTTCGCTTTGGATCAACAGATGGAATGGTCGTTCCCAACGGTACCACAGATGCGAATGGACCTTGGCTTACACTAGATGGAAGCGGTACTTGGACAGGTTGGGCAGACTTAGCCCTATTATCAGCTTCCTGGACAAGCTTTAAGAATTCAGCTTTTAGCTCCAAGGAAATTTTTGTGCATCCCGCTATTCCATTGCCGGGAATTTTCAACAAGTGTGACTTTACTCGAAGATATGATCCCACTGACTCTTTGTTACAAAAAGTGCATCGAAATTTCACATTTCCACCTTTCCCCTTTTTTTCCAACTTTGTCACATATCTCCAAAGAGGGAAATTACTGTCATCATCCGTATCTACACTTGAACTACCCGCCGCAGCAGTCGAATTGACACTCTCCGAATTCATTATTCCGTCGTGTAAACTAGCAAATTAGCAATATAATTAATGGTATAAGTTCAAACTACAATAATTTGATACCAAAGAAAAATAAAAATCACAAGACACAAAACTACCTAATATTTGGAATTAGCAAGCAAAACAAAATCACAAAAATAAAAATCACAAAACTACCTAATATTTGGAGTTAGCAAGCAAAACAAAATCACAAAAATAAAATCACAAAGCTACCTATATTTGGAATTAGCAAGCAAAACAAAATCACAAAAATAAAAATCACAAAGCTACCTAATATTTGGAATTAGCAAGCAAAACAAAATCACAAAAATAAAAATCACAAAGCTACCTAATATTTGGAATTAGCAAGCAAAACAAAATCACAAAAATAAAAATCACAAAACTAACTAATACTTGGAATTAGCAAGTAAAACAAAATCAGAAAAATAACAATCACAAAACTAACTAATACTTGGAATTAGCAAGTAAAACAAAATCAGAAAAATAACAGCAAGTAAAACAAAATCAGAAAAATAATAATCACAAAAACTAACTAACATTTGGATTTAGAAAGAAAATCGAAATCAGAAAAAAAAAAAAAAAAAAAAAAAAAAAAATCAGGCGAAAGGGGAAATAAATACCAGATTGTCGGAGATCTCGCAGCCTCGTAGGTTGTTGGTCCAATGATCTCTATGTTTCTCTTGGCTGACCTGACAAGAGAGAGAGAAAGAGAGAAACGAGAGAGAGAGAGAGAGAGAGAGAGTGACTGTGAGAGAAAAGAGAAACGACTAACGAGCGACTGAGAGAAGAGAACCGAAACTGTGAGAGAAACGAGAGAGAGAGAGAGAGAGAGAGAGAGAGAGAGAGGGGGGGGGGGGGGACGAACCTGGAGATGGCGCCGCTGGAGATTCTTCTTCTGTGCTTTGTGTTTTTTTTTTTTTTTTTTGCTTTAGCCTTTGCTCCTTTAGGCTTTAACGTATTGTATCAGCAGAGCATTTAGGGTTTTTTAAAACTTTTTGTTATTTAATTTTAGGACCCCTAGTTTATTAAAAATTTGTTTTGAAACTTTTTTTTTTTTCAAAATTGCCCCCGCCGCACCCCCCCAAAGTGTCCTCCCGCACCCCTAAGTGTCCTCGCCGCACCCTCTGCGCACCCTGACGCACCCACGCCGCACCCAAAACAGGTGAAGCACTCAAAAAGCACTCCGAAGAACTCCAAGCCGCACCCGCCGCACCCGTGCCGCACCCGAACTGGGTGCGCACTGAGTACCCCTGCGGCTCCATTTTTGGAGTGTCCGTGCATCATAGGTGGGGCATGTTTGGTTGAAATATTCTTTGGCAATTCAAGTGCATTTTATTTTAGTGTTTGCAATTTCATGGATGTTTTGGACCTCCTTTTTAGTCATATATATATATATATATATATTCACCAGATTTCGGCAACTTAACCAGCACGTACGTACAGGAGCGTTGGATAGTCATAGAAAACCATGGCCACTTCATGTCATTGTTTTGAGCGATATATATATATATATATATATATATATAAATTGCTTTGAAAAATTCATTAAACTATTATTTGTTTTTAGTTTTTTTTACTTGATTGGTCCATCATTATATTGTCTCGATCCATATATGCATTCCAAATCTAGAGAAAGAAAAAGAATTGAATCACACAGTACACAAACAATGCCTACCTTTTGGCCTCATGGCCGGCTTTCTTAATAAAATTCTCTCTTGCTGTTCAAAAAAAAAAAAAACAGCTCCAGAAAGAGGATATCATTATTCTGTTGGTGAACTCATAGTCTCATATGTAAACAAACAACACATTTTTCAATTATTTAAGCAGTATACAACTTTGAAGGCAAAGAAAATTCTTTACCTCTCTATGAGGCAAACCATCAACAAGAGGAAGGAATATATTCAAATCCTTCCTTTGGATTGAAGACACTCCACTTATGTTTATGTTCATGAAAAGGAAGGGATCAACCAATGAACAATATGACAACCCAATTTAAAATTATGCTTATAATAACTATCTTATATATACACTCCATATACTTATATATGGATACATTTATCTCTCAGACCACAAGATCAAGGGTGATCACCAAATTAATCAGGTCTTTCTCTTACTGATTCTGAGCTGAAGGGCGCATGGGCTTCAGGAGCAGGAAAATCTGCAGCATTCATCCTATTAATCCTCAACCTCTTACTTTATTCCATTGCCACTATAATCGCGGCATGGGCTGTAAATCATGCTATTGAAAGAGCTCGCGAATCAGGTATCCAAAGACAATACAATACAATACACTACACTGACTTTAGTTACATACATACACGGATATATATACATTCACATAAAGGCTTTGTTATATATAATATTTTTGTGTTTAATTTAATTAAATAGACAAAGCCTCGTTTAATAAGGGTGTATTACATAAATTTGTAACGAGGGCAGGTAGTAAAGTAATTACATAAATTTAACGAGGTTAGTACAGTAATTTAGGTAGAATCTTGAGAGTTGCTAAATTACCCAACAAAATTTCTCGTCACACCCGGCCACATGCATATATATATATATATATATATGTATATATGTATCACATGAATTGATATATGTACTCTTCCATAAAGCACATTTAACGTGGATGTATTTAGTACAGATGTTGTGTGTCATTTTAATGAAAAGTCTACAGTTTCATTTTTAGAATATGTAGTTTAATTTTGATATGCAAAGGTTTGCATTTTCATACATCCGTATGCAAATGGAAAATGCTAAGTATGTACAGAATTTATTTACCTAAATTGTTCATTTACTGATGTGTTAATTAATAGCAATTTTGAAATTAAATATAAATTTATGTTCTTTTATTTTATAATTAATAAAGAGTTTTGGTTATCCACATCATCTATTGTGTTCTTTTTTTTTTTTTAGGTGTTTCTAATATTACTACGTATATATACTAGCTAAAAGTAACTAATTGAATTGTGTAATTGATCCATTAATTGTACATGCCACAGCATCTGTATTGTCAATCCCTGCTCGGATATTTCCAATATACTTTCCAATTGGGAATATGGCAACCGGTTTCTTCATAATATTCTCTCTCATAGCTGGTGTGGTGGGCTTCATAACCTCACTCACTGGAATCACAAATGTTGTTCAATGGACTGCTGCAAATCTACAAGCAGCTGCAGCCTCTTCTGTTACTTCTTGGTTACTAACACTGCTTGCCATGGGGTCAGTTATCAAACCCTTTTTTTATAGGGTAATGCTACGTGCACATCATAAAGTGTGCACATAAAGATCTGAGCCATTCATTTTGGCGGGGTCCATCCCTGCACATATAGGACCTACCAAAATGAATGGCCTAGATCTTTATATATGTGCACATTTTATGTGCACATTTTATGTGCACGAATCATTACTCTTTTTTTATATTTACTCTTAGCTTTGCTACGACTTTTGCTATCAATAAAGAATTAAAGGTCTGTTTGGTAACACTGCGATTTTATTTCTATTTTCAATTTTATTATTACTATTATTATTTTTATTATTATTATTATTAGTATTAGTATTTTGTTGTAAAAACGAAAACTAAAATCATGTAAGGGTCGGCCTGACAATTTGGGGCCCTAGGCAACCGGCCATTTAAAGACGGGTCCCTTGACCAAGGTGGCTCATACCTCACAGGGTTTGGGGTGCTCCGAGGCGAAATTAAATTTTGTCTATTTATACATATTTGTGGATATAATTTTCTATTTTCTGTGAATTTTTGTGTGTGGCTATTTTGAGAGTTCGGAGGTTTAGAGCTTACAATCTTTTTTGCATGTAGTGTATTGTGATCAGGGCTGGAGCAATTGAGGGGCCAGGGTAGACCCAGGCCCCCTAGATTTTCAAATTAAAATTTTACCCTATAAAAAATTACATAGTTGAAATTAGGTCCCCCTTCAAAAATATGTAAGCCCCCCCCCCCCCCCCCCCCCCCCCCCCCCTTCTTTTATGTTTAGGCCACCAAAGGAGCCCAAAACCCAATTTAAAACGAGCAAAGATTGAGACACCCAAATACACAACCTCTGGACACAACCCAAATAATGTGTTTATCTCTCTCCTGTGATGTCATTGGATCCTACAGTGACACAGGAGAGAGATAGACACATTAATTAGGTTGTGACCCAAAAGTGTGTTATTGGGTGTGTCCCAAATATACCCATTTCTGCATATATATTGATGTGCATGTATATACAACTCAAAAGCAAAGGCCCCTAGAATTTTGAAACTTCCAGTGTAATAATTTTATGAGTTTCAGAAATAGGCCCCCTAGAATTTGAAAGACACTATACAATATTTACGTGGCTCCAAATAGACTCACATACATTATAAGTAGATATCAAAAAAATAGCCAATTATGTATAACTAGACCCTAAAAAAATTACAAATTATATATAAGTAGATACCAAAAAAATAGCATCGGAGCCCCTGATTGTGATTGTCTTCTCCTCCAACCCCTTTGTGAATCCACATGGGTTCATAGTATTACTATTTTTTTCAACCATCAAGAGTCGACCAGTTATCATTAATTCCAAAGTTTGGAATGTTGTAACATTTTTTTTTTTTTTTTGGTGGGGATTGATGTAACATAATTTTGGTTGATAATCATTTTCGTTTTTCTTTTGCTAATCATTTGATTCAACAAAGAAAAAAAAACGTGGTTCCTAGTTTTCTGAAAACTGAAATCTGAAAATATTGGGCCCTAAGTGGTTGAGATAAAACAATCTAGTACATCCACGTGGATATATATATATATATATATATATATATTTATATAGAGCAATGATAGATGCACAATAAAAACCCACAATTAATTGCACAACCTGCTTAAAATTGTTGGACTTCGTGCTAAAAAAGCTGTACACACAAAAAGACAAAAAAAGAGGGATGTACAGCTTTTTCAACACGAAGTCCAATAATTTTAAGCAGGTTGTGCAATTGGTTGTGAGTTTTTGTTGTGCATCTATCATTTTCCATTTATATATAATGTTATAAACAAACTCCATTAATAAATTTCTTGCAGATTGGCATGCAAAGAGATTCAGCTAGGGTGGACAGATTCAAACTTGGTAAGCAACCTTTCATTTTCATAACGATGCAAAAATATTTAGCGTCGAGTAGAGTATATATGTATTTTCTACAAAATGTTATTTTTAGTTGCTCTACTATGAATTGCATCGTTTAAGCTCTCGACTATTAAATGATTCCAATTAAGGACAAGTAAAAATAATCGATTTTAATTAAGGATAATTAAAAAGAAAAATTATCACAGCAAAAAGTCTTTGAAGGACTAAATTGCTACTTATATATATATATATATATATATATATATATGTGTGTGTGTGTATGACTATGATTATAATCTATATATTGAATTGATATGCAGCGGGCTCTAGAAATCATAATGAT